>OZ025295.1:70783189-71983189 GCA_964019185.1 Maratus speculifer
GTTGAGAATGCGGCATATTAAATTTGTTGTTACATTATTCATAAAATAAGGTTAAATATGGTTTATTTCATTTTACATTAAATTGGGTTTATCATCCCAACGTGCTATTATTGACATGTCAGCTATAACTAAAAGCATTGTAGGACATTTTAACCACTCTTTAAAATATTGTGAAAATATTTTTTATCAAAACCAATGTAAAGGAATTTTTCAACTGTTTTTCGAAGTTATCACTTTGTAGATAAAGAACTTTTGCCCGGGCGGGAATTTTTTGTAGCACTCCCCTCTTCCCTAATAAAATAAATGATAAATAAATAATACATTCATATACATTTTTTATTTTTAAGCTTTACGTGTGAAATTTTTAAACGTTACGTTTTTAAATTGTAAAACAAATTATGGCAGCATTTTCTTAGAACAGCCACTGAAAGATAAACTGTATATATTTATTTACATTTTCATTAGAATCTTTTCTAATTTTGGTTTAGTTAAATTTAAGTTTAAATTGCACACCAGATTAGGAAAGAAAAAGCAGGCAAATGTTTATTTAAAAACATTCCATAAAAACATAGTTTTGCATTTGAAATTTTGCTATCTGAAACATAAATATTTCTTGATATTTGATTCTAAATCACTTTTTTTATGTAAAAAGAAAATAGTATCTGTTTTCAATTAATTGCTCTTTCATTTTTGTTATTTAAGTAAAATATGAAAGAAAAGAAAATACATTTAGAATCTTATTATTATTTTTTTTAATTAAGTTTTCATTCTAAATGCGGTAGAGGTCTGCACGGGCCCGGGCCTGGCCCGTGGCCCGTACCCGGCCCGGCCCGCGGGCCGGGCCGGGCCGGCGGAATCGTTCCGAATCTTCTTACGGGCCGGGCCGGGCCGGCAGATTTAGAATAGTTTTTTCAACGGGCCGGGCCGGGCCGACAAACAACATAAACGGGCCGGGCCGGGCCGGCAAAAATATTGAACGGGCTAAACGGGCCGGGCCGGGCCGGGCTGATAAAAAAAATTTTCGGGCCTGCCGGCCCGTTCTGAAGATTTAAGCAGAAACGATAAAATATAAGCTATTTTCAACGAAAATGGTTTTAACGAGAATAAGTATAAATATGGCCAGCCACTAGTTTGACAGCATCAATATAAAAATGCACAGTGTATCGGCATCGGAGAATTACATTATGTGTAACCCGTTTTAATATTTTTTTAGCTGACTCATGCCGATCCGAGATCACGCTTGCACTATTTTTCTACATATAGACTGGCCGGACCGGTACTAGACTTAATTATTGGCAGAAAACATTATTTGTAAAATTATTAACAGCGATAAAGAACTTATGTTAGCTTAGTCTTCGGATATATACTTTTTGATGATTTTTAAATTAATTTCTCAATAATACGAAAGTTTGACACATTTTCTGGTTAATTTTAAATTGTAAAATTATAAAAGTGATAAGCCTAACTATTGAAGGGATTTGGAATCGAATAGCGTTTTTCATTTTTGGTAAATAAAATACTTGTATAACCTTGTTGAGTTATAATAGTTTCTCAAATGATTGCAGGTTTTTCTCCCTTCCCTTGCTATTGTTCCGAAAATTCTATTCAAAACGCTAATTATCACAGTATTTTATTTGTTTGCAGTATTCTTAAATTGCTTGTATCAAAAAATGGATAACGCCATTCGATTATATAGTTTCTGAATAAAGATATCTGCTAATCTTATGCGTTTCTGAGAAAAAAAATGAATTTAGAAATGTATCAGAAAGGAGCTTCTTTGAATTTAAGAATGAATTTAGATTTGAAATCTATAATAAAATGATATAGAAATATATTTATAAATCTTCTTTTATTAAACAGCTTCAAAATTAACCATATTTTTAGCTTTCTTTCTTTTTTCTTTTATTCTAAGCCATATTAATTTTTTAATGAATCTTTATTCGAATGCTGAAAGCCTAAGAATCTAAGTAATCATTAATGTTGTTAATGTGTATTTACTGTAAAATATACTGTAAAATCATTCCATAGATATGTATGCAGTATTCTTTAAAGGAATCTTAGCTATATGATAAAAATCTGAACTTTTTAGAAATCGTAGAAATTGTAACGGGCCGGGCCGGGCCTGTTTTCGCTGATTTTTGTACGGGCCGGGCCGGGCCTAAAATATAAAAATTTAAACGGGCCGGGCCGGGCCCGGGCCGGGCCCGGGCCGAACTTTTGAGTTTTACAACGGGCCGGGCCGGGCCGGGCCGAACTTTTGAGTTTTACAACGGGCCGGGCCGGGCCGAAATAACTTTCCTACGGGCCGGGCCTGGAAATTCCGGCCCGTGCAGACCTCTAAAATGCGGTATATTTGAGTCCTTAATCTGTATATTTAAAACGCTTAGCGTTTCCTTTCGACAGTCCGTGAGAGCAAACTACTACATCGAATTACATCATTCTTTTTTTTTAAACGAAAGGTATTTGGCCACAGATTTGTTATCATACATTCCTTTGTTCAAAAATTTTATTAATTAGCCCCGATTTTCAATCAAAATTTTTCCTTTGCGCATGCGTAGTACATAAGTACAAGTCTGCCTTTGGAGTGACGCGCTGCACATGCGTAGAGATGCTTGCTCAGTTGAAATATCACTTCCCAGCTAGAAGTTTAGTTTTAAATGCGTCTGCATCTCAAATATAATTTTTCGATCTTATTGTAAACAAGCCCTTTTTATCACAAAGTTATTATTTGTCTCATCCAATGTTATTAACAATTCAAAAATATGGTTTATTTCGGGGGATGTCATATTACACACAGAAGATAAACTCAATGATCTGAGGCTAAAAGTTACGACTGGTAATCCTTCTTATAAAATGCGTTACACACGAAGATTGGAAATGTTAGCATTTTAAGTTGTAGCTGATATCAATACATCAAAAAAAAAAAAAAAGTTATCATTAACATTAAAACACAAAACAGTTTCTGTAAAATCAAAATCCAAATTCCAGACAATTGCGCATGCGTCAACTGATTCTAGAACTTTTTGATTAAAGAAGAGAAATCAACGCGTTCCTGGTAGAGTAGTGGGGAACACTGAACAATATCTTGGAAAAAAAAAAAATTATTTTATATTTAAAATATTTAAGTTAAAATATTTTACATACAATTATCAATTACATAAATTGAACTGATCTACAATTTTTGTTATATATATATATATATATATATATATATACAGTGTCTCACAAAAGTGATGGGACACTTGTGCTTTATAAAAAGAAACTGCAATAAAATAAATAAACATGTGCAAAAATTTTTTGGGTGTGTTTCATATTTAAAGTTAGTAACAATTATTACATAACATACGTTTTGTCAAAATATTAAAATATCAATTTAGTAAAAATACAATTGTTCAGAACGGAGCAAAAAATGGCTCACATAAGTGATGGGACACTTATTTTTCCATCAAATATTTATCCAAAATTTTTACTTTTTAAAAGGTTTTAATATTTTGTTGGATTTCCTTTTACTTTTAAAACATGATTTAATCTCTTTGGGATGGATTCGACTAATTTTTTTGTGATTTCTGGAGTGATTTTACCCCAATCTTCTTGAAGCACCGATTTTAGTTGTTGTTTTGAAGAAATGGCGTGTTTGCGAATTCTTGATTCCAATTCTTGCCAAATATTCTCTATGGGATTTAAGTCTGGAGATTGTGGTGGTGTTTTTATTATTTCAAGACAGTTATATAGTAGCCAGAGTAGTGATGGGCGATTCTGGGAACTTTGAGAATCGATTAAAATCGACATCGTATAAAGTGACATCGATTATAATAAGAATCGATTTCTAAATTTTAGAATCGATACTAAAATCGATATTTCGATATTTTTAGATTTTACACAGATGAGCTTAAAATTAATAATTCTAAAACTTGGCTAATCAGCAGAGCCGTAACACCTCATACTCCTCACTCCCATTTAGGGAGGCACAGAAGTAAGCTATTACAGCTTTTAGAGTCGAATAATAAGGATTTATCTTTTATTATTTTTAGATACAATTTTAATAATAATTTATATTATATTTAACTTTATTTTTTTGAGAAAGATCTCGGTTAGATAAAAAAAATAAAAGTTGTAGCTGATATCAATACATCATAAAAAAAAAAAAAAAAAAAAAAAAAGTTATCATTAACATTAAAACACAAAACAGTTTCTGTAAAATCAAAATCCAAATTCCAGACAATTGCGCATGCGTCAACTGATTCTAGAACTTTTTGATTAAAGAAGAGAAATCAACGCGTTCCTGGTAGAGTAGTGGGGAACACTGAACAATATCTTGGAAAAAAAAAATTATTTTATATTTAAAATATTTAAGTTAAAATATTTTACATACAATTATCAATTACATAAATTGAACTGATCTACAATTTTTGTTATATATATATATATATATATATATATATATATACAGTGTCTCACAAAAGTGATGGGACACTTGTGCTTTATAAAAAGAAACTGCAATAAAATAAATAAACATGTGCAAAAATTTTTTGGGTGTGTTTCATATTTAAAGTTAGTAACAATTATTACATAACATACATTTTGTCAAAATATTAAAATATCAATTTAGTAAAAATACAATTGTTCAGAACGGAGCAAAAAATGGCTCACATAAGTGATGGAACACTTATTTTTCCATCAAATATTTATCCAAAATTTTTACTTTTTAAAAGGTTTTAATATTTTGTTGGATTTCCTTTTACTTTTAAAACATGATTTAATCTTTTTGGGATGGATTCGACTAATTTTTTTGTGATTTCTGGAGTGATTTTACCCCAATCTTCTTGAAGCACCGATTTTAGTTGTTGTTTTGAAGAAATGGCGTGTTTGCGAATTCTTGATTCCAATTCTTGCCAAATATTCTCTATGGGATTTAAGTCTGGAGATTGTGGTGGTGTTTTTATTATTTCAAGACAGTTATATAGCAGCCAGAGTAGTGATGGGCGATTCTGGGAACTTTGAGAATCGATTAAAATCGACATCGTATAAAGTGACATCGATTATAATAAGAATCGATTTCTAAATTTTAGAATCGATATTTCGATATTTTTAGATTTTACACAGATGAGCTTAAAATTAATAATTCTAAAACTTGGCTAATCAGCAGAGCCGTAACACCTCATACTCCTCACTCCCATTTAGGGAGGCACAGAAGTAAGCTATTACAGCTTTTAGAGTCGAATAATAAGGATTTATCTTTTATTATTTTTAGATACAATTTTAATAATAATTTATATTATATTTAACTTTATTTTTTTGAGAAAGATCTCGGTTAGATAAAAAAATAAAAGGGAGAAATGATTTGTGTGTATATATATATATATATATATATATATATATATATATATATATATAATCCGAAACACATGTATTTTCTACATACTCCTTCAACCAAACAAATGGAGCCTTACTTCCTTTAAACGTCATTCTTCTTAAAAATTCGCATATGAATAAAATTTTGAAAGCTCTAAATTTATTCAAAAAAAAAAAAAAATTTTTTTTTCAGTCTTTTTAAGACCTTCTATAAGGGTGTGGGAAACGCAAATATTGCAAATTTTCTTTCAAAATAGCTGTGATGATTTAATTGCACAATCAGCACATGCAAATTATTAATTATCCACCAATTTAAAAGCAGAAATTCTGCTTTAAAAAATATGTGACTAAACTTTTTTTTTCTCTTTTAAAATAAATATCGCCTCATCTCATTTGCAGCTTATAAAATATTATTCTTTTTTAACGTTTACCAAATTTTCAGCAGTTAACAGAAAAAAAAATGTTGTTTTCATAAGAATAATTAACAGTGAAACAACATACTTTTCTCTGGTTAACAAAGAAATAAAAATACAGCGGAGCGTCGATTATCCGAAGAAGTTGGAAGCGACCTAAGTTCGGATTAATGGATAACTGTACCTTCAATGGTCGGGCAGCGCATAACCTATCATCGGCAACAAATCGGTTAATTCTGCACAAAAAAAAAAAAAATCATTTACCTAAATTAACTGTTTACAAGCCGAATTAATATCGCAATGTAATAATAATTTTGTTTTTCTCATATTACAATTTCAAATGTTTTGATTTATGCATACAAATTTAAAAATGTTCTTCTTGAGTATTTTCTCGAATTCCAAAAACATTTAGATTCCTAGTGGTCAAATGTGAGTAATATAGAGAAACGATAAAAACAAAAATTATATTTTTATGTAAATTAAGGAATTTGCATACTCTTTATACCTGTGATAAATGCTTAAACATATTTTTTTTTCAAAAGCTAAAATCAACCTCATATTTTATAGGAAAAATAAGAACATCGTAATTATATTGGAAAATATATGTTTTGCATTGCAAATAATACTATGTTCCCTTTTGGGAACATTGGCGTTTAAACGGTTAAGAAGAGTAGCCCCCAAATCCTTTTACATAACCAATGAATACCCAGAACAAATCAGAAAAGCAACTTATTAGAATGAAAATATATCCAAAATTTGAAGAAAATCCGTAAACCCATGCCTGTATTGAATTTTGTCCCTCCCCGTCCTTCACCCCTATGTGTTACTAAGGTATAATGGTCAACATTATTCGATTGCCATACCTTAGAATATCTTGACATCCGTAAGTCTTCAATAGTACGCCTAATATTTGAGTTTGAAATTTTTACTTTTAGGAAAATCTGGTTTGAAAAGAAAACCTTAATCCTTTCTTATACGAAATTTTACATCAATTCTACCAATCATTTCAAGATATTTGAAGTCTACAAGTCAAGGCCTTTAAAATGATATACTACAAATTGAGGTAAGAGAAAAGTAAAAAAAAAGGCTTAAAAATGCCCACTGGAGTCTGAAAATTGAACTATATTATCAGAGCCCGATCAAGCTGAAGTTGGGCCCAGGGCCTGTTAAAAAATTGGGCCCCCCCTATCTACCCGTTTTCGGCGACACTTTCACAAAAAAAGACGTGTTTTTTGACGAGTTGACAAAGTTGTTTGGGTGAAAAGTGTCTAGGTTAAAAGCTTCTGAAAATTTTATTGAGTCATTCAGAATATTTAAATTATACATTTCATGTTTTATAAAACAACTTTATTTGAAAGGTATTTGATTAAGGAAAAAAAAAATCAGACACATAATTTGTGGGCCCCTGAAATTGGTGGGCCCAGGGCCAAGGCCACGGAGGCCCGTGCATTAATCAGGTCCTGTATATTATAAAGAGATATACAGATATGGATAGCCCAGACCAAGACCTTTGCAACGATATGTCACATGACCCACCCATACCTGTATTGAATATTGCCCCCCCCTGCCCCCACCCCCTATGTGCTGCTAGGGTATAATGGACATCACTATTCGATTGACCAAGCTTGGAATATCTTGGAATCAGTAAGTTTTACCCCTCTAAAATCAACTGTTCGCCTAATACTTGAGTTTGAAATTTTTACTTTTAGAAATATCTGGTTTGAAAAAAAAAATGGTAATCCTTTCTTATACGAAATTTTACATCAGTTCTACCAATCAGTTCAAGATATTTGAGGTCTACAAGTCAAGACCTATAAAATGATACACTACAAAGTGGGGGAAGGGAAAAAAACCCAAAAAAGCTTAAAAATGCCCCCTGGAGTCTGAAAATTGAACTATATTATGAAGAGATATACAGATATAGATAGCCCAGGCCAAGACCTTTGCAACGATATGTCACATGACCCACCCATACCTGTATTGAATATTGCCCCCCTGCCCCCCCACCCCCTATGTGCTGCTAGGGTATAATGGCCATCATTATTCGATTGACCATACCTTAGAATATCTTGACATACTTAAGTCTTACCCCTCTAAAATCAACGGTTCGCCTAATATATGAGTTTGAAATTTTTACTTTTAGAAATATCTGGTTTGAAAAAAAAAATGGTAATCCTTTCTTATACAAAATTTTACATCAGTTCTACCAATCAATTGAAGATATTTGAGGTCTACAAGTCAAGACCTATAAAATGATACACTACAAAGTGGGGGAAGGGAAAAAACCCCAAAAAAGCTTAAAAATGCCCCCTGGAGTCTGAAAATTGAACTATATTATGAAAAGATATACAGATATGGATAGTCCAGGCCAAGACCTTTGCAACGATATGTCACATGACCCACCCATACCTGTATTGAATATTGCCCCCCCCACCCCCTATGTGCTGCTATTGTATAATGGTCATCACTATTCGATTGACCATACCTTAGAATATCTTGACATACTTAAGTCTCCTCTAAAATCAACGGTTCGCCTAATATTTGAGTTTGAAATTTTTACTTTTAGAAATATCTGGTTTGAAAAAAAAATGGTAATCCTTTCTTATACGAAATTTTAGATCAGTTCTACCAATCAATTGAAGATATTTGAGGTCTACAAGTCAAGACCTATAAAATGATACACTACAAAGTGGGGGAAGGGAAAAAGCTTAAAAATGCCCCCTGGAGTCTGAAAATTGAACTATATTATGAAGAGATATACAGATATGGATAGCCCAGGCCAAGACCTTTGCAACGATATGTCACATGACCCACCCACACCTGTATTGAATATTGCCCTCCCTTCTCCCCCCACCCCCTATGTGCTGCTAGGGTATAATGGTCATCACTATTCGATTGACCATACCTTAGAATATCTTGACATACTTGAGTCTTACCCCTCTAAAATCAACGGTTCGCCTAATATTTGAGTTTGAAATTTTTACTGCTACCATTAAAACAATAGAAAAAGAAAGATCGATTCAACCTGAAACGTAGATCGATTTCAAGCATATCAAAAAAGTAACAGCACTACTTGTATCTAAGAATCGATTTCAAAATGCGATTTCAATTTTAGTAAATCAAAATAAAATCGATTCTGACATCAACATCGATCTACTACAGAAGGTTCTGTACTGATTCGATCTACTACAAAAGATCGATCTACTACTTGCATTCAAAATAGTCTTGCGATTTTTCATCTAGGCTTTATCACCTTGTAATGTGATTGGTCAGTGATTTTGCATCTGTTTTTGACTCAAAGGATTGGCAAGATTTTCGGCGGGGAAAAGGAAACTGTGAAGATAGAGGATTTAAATAGGGTAGACGGGAAAAGGTTTGGTTTATTTTATGACAGCCGATTATCAACACGAGGGATATAGGTACAAAGGGCAGATGATGCCCTCCGTGGGGAGAAGGGGGGGGGGGGCGAGGAAAGGAGAGAATCTTCTGCATTTTGATAGACTTCCTTTTTTTATTATATATATATTATTATTATTATTTTGAAAAACTATAAAGAAGAAGATAATTACAGAAAAAAGACAATTCCCATTAACTTATGTAAAAACGGGGGGGGGGGGGGGTTATGTAGATTATTAAACATGTTTACACACCCATATATAATTCTAGACATTATATGTTGCTTATTTTCTTAAAAAAAAAAAAAAAAAAAAAAAAAAACTTTGCTTTTTTTTTTCTTTGTTTGTATGATGCTATTTAAAAAATAATAATAACCTAATGCTTACAAAATTCGAATATGTTGTTAAATATAACACATTTTACTGTTTTTATAAATTGTCTGTCTTTCAGTCTGTCTATTTGTTTGTCTCTTACAAAATTTTGTGGGCGCTCTATCTCAAGAACTAATGCCTGGAACCTCTTGAAACTTTAGATTCAGCTAGACTTTCATATAAATTGGTGCTGATTACTTATGGTAAAAATCGCTCTACAGATGGCGCTGTTATGTTGTATTTTTCATGATTACTGCAAGATAGATATTTCAAGAACTAATGCACGTATTTTTGCCAAACTTCAGATTCGGTTTGATACTAACGTAAATTGTTAATGATTAAGTTTTGATTTAAATCTAACGGCTGATGACGCTGCATTTTTCCTGATTTTTGCGATAATTGTATCTCAGAAACTAATTCAGAAAATTTCATCAAGCTTCACATTCATAAGTTTGGTGCTTATTAGGTTTCAGTGTAACAGGAGGCGTTGCTATGCTGCTTTTATCAGCAGTGTTGAATTCAGATATTTTTCACTGGGAGGGATTTTTATGTCTCCTTGAAGGGGCATTCTATACTTCAGAGAAAGGGGGGGGGGGACTCTTGTACATGAAGCTTCAATATTTTCGTGAGACATTTCAAAGTTCCGGGGCGGAGATGTTCCTCTTCGGGCTAACCCCTGAATTCAACCGCTTTTTCAGGTTTACAAGATTTTATTGATCATATCTCAAGAGCTCCTGAACGGAATTTCATCAAACTTAATATTCTCTTAGCTATTATCATACGTTGTTCCTGATTCGGTTTTTGTGTAAGTTATATAATACTGCTCTGCTATACTGCATTTTTCACGATATTAGTGATAGCTATATCTTAGAAATTATGCATGGAATTTAATCAAATTTCATATTCGGTTAAACTTTCACACAGATTCTTATTAGGCTTGAGTGTATACTGCACAACAAGTGTCGCTGTGATGCTCTTTGAATTGCATATATTTCGGTTACAGACATCTAAGAGGGGGTGGACCGAAATTCAGCGATTTGTTTGGAAAACGCAATGCTTTTATTTTCTTTTAAAATGTTCATACTTCAACCTATACTTTTTAAATCTTCATGAAGGGCATAAATAATTTAAATTTGACATTGACAATGTGTTAGTGCATTTAGAAGTTTTATCATGTATGAGATAGAAGACTTTTTGAGATTGGCAAATCCGACTGTTTTGTCTTCAACTTTTGAAGCAAAATAAAAATATCGTCTGAGAAATCGATTAAAAATTTTATAGTATCGATTAAATCGAGTTGACCATAATATCGATTAAATCGATTTAAAAAATCGAAATCGCCCATCACTAAGCCAGAGTCTAACGTTCAGAGCAGTGTGCTTGGGGTCATTGTCCTGGTAGAATTTAAAATCGTTATGAAGGTTCAATTTTCGTGCTGAAGATTTCAAATTTTGCTTTAAAATATCAATATACTTGTACTGATCTATTATACTGTCAATAAAAACAAGATTACCCACACCAGCGGACGACATACACCCCCATACCATAACTCCTCCTCCACCATGTTTTACTGTTGGTACCAAGTTCTGTTTGCGAAATTCTTCCCTGGGTTTTCTCCACACCAAGATTCTACCGTCAGAACCAAATATATTAAATTTACTCTCATCAGCAAATATAACTTTATTCCAATAATCAGAATTCTTATTTATGTTGGATTTTGCGAAAGCTAGTCTGAGTTTTCTATTCTTTTCACTTACGAAGAATCTTTTCCTGGCTACGCTACCGTGATATCCAGCAGATCGAATGACCCTTCTAATAGTCTCAGGATTAACAATTATTCCATATAATGCTTGTAAATCAGCAGCAACTTTTGAAGCACTATTTCTTGGAATTTTTTTTTATATTTCGAACAATAATTCGCTTTATTCCATTGGATAGCTTTGATGGTCGGCCAGGTCTTCTTTTATCCTAAATCATATGATTCTTTTTATATCGTTTAATGATATTGAAAACTGTTGAACGACTCAAGTTAACTGTTTCAGCAGTTTTTCTAATAGATTTTCCACGTTCAATATGCAAATTAATAACTAATTTTCGAATTTCAGGCAAAGTTTCTTTTCATTTAGCATTCATGGCTACGCAGAGCTAAAAAACACAAAAATTCCAAAACAAACTGGAGAGAAATACTGCAGACGATTTTATAAATTATTGCCAATTGCTTTTAAGTAAAAATAAAACCTTAAAAAATATTTTTATTGCTTATTTCAGACGATTTTTGTTGCATATATAATGGTGTCCCATCACTTATGTGAGCTATTTTTTGCTCCGTTCTAAATATTTGTATTTTTATTAAATTAATATTTTAATATTTTGACAAAATGTATGTTATGTAATAATCTTTACTAAATTTAAGTATGAAACACACCCACAAAAAAATGTGTACATGTTTTTTTAATCTATTTGATTAGTTTCCTTTTGTAAAGCACAAGTGTCCCATCACTTATGTGAGACACTGTATATTACCATTATCAAAAATATAGATGCGTGTAAGAAAGAAAAGTTTATCATTCATTTGCATAAAAAAAGAAAGAAAGAAAAATATTCATATAACAGCTATAAAATAAATTAGCTTGATACCCATGATTTAATATTTGAAAAGATGTATAAAAATGTATAAGAAAATTCAAGTAATTAAAAAATTATATTATAAGTAGTTAGCTACATCAAATTTCAAATTAAGGATTTTAAAGAATGAGACAGATAAGCATAAAAGTCATGGCTTTGAATGGTCATGTAAATATTGTTATTTGAAAAGGCGATGGGGAGGGGAAATAATCCGTCGTAAGCAATAATAAATGCCTTATAAAGTATTTTTAGTTAAATTTCTAATAACATCCGTAATTAGTTGTAAATTATAAACTTAAAATTCTTTCACTTCATAGAATAGATTAGACCATCAATTGTCTTAAAAAAAAAAAAAAAAAAAAAAAGGAATCGCTTATGTAATATAGTAATTCATCACAATTTGAATAGACAAATTTAAAAACAACTAATTAAAAATTCAAGAATTTTTCTGATGAAGCATTCAAGTTATTTACCGTCAAATCTTGACGGGTATTATCTAGTTTATATTAAGTCTAAAAATATTTATAATCATCAATAGAATGATTATTCTGCAAATATTCGATGTACGAGTATATTGTAATATCCGATATTCTTATTTTCTAAAATTTCATATTTTCGAATCCTGACTATTAGTTCCTAATCAAAATTAATGAAAATGATTTATGAATTATTTAACTACTATTATTTTCCCTCATTGAAGAAATATCTAATTTTAATGTTAGAGCTTAATTTAAAATAAGACTTTGTTAAAAATTATATAATAAATTATAGCTTCACTAGAAACTTTGTTCCTTCCTCGTACCATCTTGGACCAACGGTTATTGTATCAATATAAAGACAAAGAGCGATCATAATTATATAGAATAGATTTTTAGGACGACTCCTGCTATTGTATTATTGTATGCCTATTATTGTATGTATGTCTAGTAAACTGACACACTATGAACTGCAGATCCTGGAACCAATGTTTAATTCAGTTGGTCGCCTGGGCGGGGGGACATCCCGCCACCTCCTCCGGAACAATAAGAAGTCCACTGGAAGATTTGAGATTTTGATTTCAATTGTAAAAAATGCAATTCCCCTCCCCATCCCTCAGAACTCTATAATGTCTTCCTCAGAGCCATGAACGCCTCCCCCCACCCCTGGAAGAAAAATGTCAGAATTCAACACTACTTGGATTCCATTCAGCTCTTCCCGAATTAGTTGTTAGATTTTCCTTATAGCAAAACAAATGTGGTCATTTTGCCTCAAAAAAAGTCTTTGATGCTAAGCAGTTATAGCACTATTGCGAAAAATTAAAATGATCTTTTTAAAAATTATTATTCATCCATTCTTAAATGATTGTAAAAATCACTAATTGTGACAGAATTTAGCGCCTTAAGGGAGGGGGCTGGTCACTCAACTTCGATATTCTCCTCACTAATGTAAAGTCTGGTCGTTTGATGATGCTTAAAATATCCCCTCGGGAAATTAATATTTTTAACTTTTATTTTTTTGTGTACATTTCTTAAAATATGTCTGTTTTTCTTAGTTCACAAAATGTTTCTAAATTATATACTTAATTTTATAGGAAGTTATAAAATCTTACTTGCAGTTTGTCAGCTTTTAACACATAAAATATTAAATTCAGTATAGATTTTAGAAATATTTTGAGAACTAAAATAATGGGGGACATCCTCTAAGAAAAGTACACAGAAAAAAAAAAAAAGTTGGAAATATTAATTTTCCCAAGAGACATTTTAAATATACGAATGCATCAAACGTCTGTAGACTTAACATCACGGAGGAGAATTCCGAAGCTGAGTGCCTAGCATCCATATTGTTGGAAATATTAATTGTATAAACTTGGGTCAAATTATTTTCTCTACTTCGGTTTTACTTTGCAGATTTTACTTCCATTAATTTCGATTAGACAAATGCATTTCTGTAATTCTTCCATTTGTTACAAAGGTGTTGAATGTCAGTGTGAAATATACTTATTCGCATCCCATGTAAATGAAGAAAGAACAAGTTAATGATTTTATAGAGAAACGCTGTTGTAAATGCTTCTCTTTAAATGAAGGTTCATTGCTCAACCGTCCTGCTGAGGCCGAACGTCCGTGAAGTTCGTTAATACTATCTGCCGACTTATGACTGATTACTCATATGTGAGGAATGTGGTAGGTATGCTGTAGATTACTTAGCCAAAGTACCATATCGCATTCATAATAATAATTAAAAATAAATAAAATGTACTCTAACATTTCTAAATTATGCAATGGAGTTCTAAGCACAATTACATTTTTAATAGGAAAATCTCTGTGTTTCTCTTTTTTTTTTCCTCTCTAAGAACTTGGTAATTACAAATAGTCTTTAAACGTTTACGAATAAATATTCGCTTCTTTATGTATCTTATCCACTCCAATCTAACATTAAAATGAATTCGATGGCAATAACTATTAATTACAATGTAACTTATCACTCCGTTGGAAGTGCAAATGCGTTACGTCCCTGTTTACCTAGACGAGTGGGTTTCCAGACTTTCAGTATAACTTAGCACAAATATATTTTTGACAAACAGAAATAATAACGTGGCCCTATTTATGAAAATTGATGTATATCTTGTGTAATTAAAGATTCATTTATATGTTTTAGTGAATGAAAATTCGTTAATATTTCAATCGGTATTATTTTTCCAAGCGCTCTGTGGAGAATGACGAAAGAAAGAGGCGTTGATGAACATGTAGCGACGTCCAGTAGTGACCTCCGACTTCTAGAGATCCTGCGAAATTCATAAAACGTGAAAAGGAGCGACGTTCAACATAAAAATATACCTAGGAAAAGAAAAGTAGCTATCCAGTGTCAAAAATATAATTCAAATCCTTGTCTTTCACAACTGTCTTCAATCGAGCTAGATTTTGGCGTAATACACATGGGCGTCATTAGATAGTTTCATTCTACCCTCTGAATGCTGCCCAGATCAATGAATAAGCTCGAATTTGCCTCGGTCTTCGATATATTAAACGTTACGATTTCAATCCTACCAAATCTTCTTTGATGTCCTTTAATTAAAGAAAATCGCTTTAAATTTTTTCTGTGGCACCTTTTTAACCCGCGAGAACTCACGCATGAGATTTTCTTTCTCCATCGTACCCCTTTTAAGACTATTTTTCATTTTAATAAGAATTCAAAATGTGATTTCGATTACTTTACCTCTTTTTTGAATAAAACAAAAAAATTTGATATTAAGTGACTTTAAAGTAAAAGAAAAGAATTGGGCACCGTGAGAGAAATTCTCATAGCGAGTTCTCCCGGGTTAATCGGGCTATTAGATGCAGGGCCCGATTATGACAATTTGGGGCCCTGGGCAAAAATAAATTAGGGGGCCCCTTTCGAATCATTGCAACGTTATTTAAGCAAAACTCATGGTAATTTATATGTATATGTGTAAGACATAAACATATTTTTCGCACCTTAGATATAAACAGAAGACAATTCTTAGCTCCGTCAATTCTAAATTAAATATTATGATTAATAAAATTACCCCCCTTTTTTAGGTGCGTTCGTAATTATGTAAATTCGTAGCACCTATTGTTGTCGCTCAGTCCGTCCGTCTGTCCGTCTGTCTGTCCGTCTGTCTGTCCGCATATAACAACGCAAAAACTACCCAACCGAATCGTTTGAAATTTAAAATACATAATTATAACATAATTTTGTCGAGTCATTTCAAATTTTATGAAAATCGGATGGATAGATTAATTACAGGGACAATCAAAAGGATTCCGTTACATTACGGTCAATGGAGAAAAAAGTTTCAAAAGCATTTTAATCGTTTGAAATTTAAAACATACAGTTATTGCGTAATTTTGTCGAGTCATTTCAAATGTTATGAAAATCGGATGCATAGATCAATTACAGTGTTAATCAAAAGGATTGCGTTACATTACGGTCAATGGGGAAATAGTTTCAAATGCATTTTAATCGTTTGAAACTTAAAACATATAATTATTACGTAATTTTGTCGAGTCATTTCAAATGTTATGAAAGTCGGATGCATAAATCATTTACAGGGACAATCAAAAGTATTCCATTACATTACGGTCAATGGAAAAAAAAGTTTCAAATGCATTTTAATGATGTTACACTCATTCGAACATAATAGAATTGGAATGAATCTATAAAGTATATACTAAAATATGCATTCTGTACAATCTGTGATGCAAAGAATTCTTATTATTAAATTACAGGGCCACACAAATGTATTCCACTACATAATGCTATACGGGGAAACATTGTTTGGGGCGTGTTTTAATTATGTTCAACTACTTCACATTTTATGAATAAGATATACGTTGCTGAGGTGTAATAAAAATTACTTCCTGCATATTTACAGAAACACAAAGATTTCGACTAGTATACTGTATCCAAAGTACGATGTACTATATCAGCAAGATCGGAATATTTTTAAAACTTCGTTATCGTACGAACGCACCTCATTTGCTACGATTCACGTGCGATTTCCAACTTGTTTACCTTAGTGCAGAACAAAACCCTTTTTTATAACTTTATCAAGTTGTTATATTGCTTTAAGATGAATTTAATAACTTCAACATATGGAAGAGTTGGAATAGGAAAAAGAAAGTAAATATTTTATAATTTAATGCATGGATTTGGGGGCCCCTTAAGGTCCAGGGCCCATGGGCAAAGTCCCGAATTGCCCATGCGGTAAAAAGGGCCTGATTAAATGTCAAGCAGATAAGTTTAAAATAAGATATATATAGAAATGGTCCAATTTAATCGCATACAAAGCCTATTAAAGTATGATTAATTTTCCTTTAAATAAAAGGAAAATAAAAATGAAATAAATATAAAATTCGATAATTTTATAATTAACTCCTTGGGGACGAGCGTCACGTATACTTGACTGATATCTTCGATTGGTCGATCACTGGGTAAATAGTAATTAAAAACACTGTTTCGGGTAAACCGCGGTCGGATAGACCAGTCTTGCTCAACCTTTGGCCCGATCAGCGTTAGAATTCCTAAAAAAAAGTCACTGGTCCTAAGGACCAGTAAGCATGAGAATTTACTGGTCCGCAGACATCATCACTGGTCCGCTATATAAAATTCTATTAAATAATTTTAACACTTAGAGTGGCTTCCCCCCCCCCCCTCCTTGGAAAATAAACCAATCTTACTTTGCATTAATCCAAATTTTTCAGCATAATACAATGTAAAATTATAATTTGCTAAAAATTAAAAAGAGAAATTTTCTGTACTTTTTAAAGAATAAATGTGCAAGATACAAATTTAATTACAAAATAATGCTTATTTAAGTGTAGAAGATAACAAGTACCACTATTGTTTGCATTTCTTTTAAAATGGGGCAAGACTGGTTTATTGAAAAAGACATTTTTGCTGAAAAAGGGATATTTTTGTTGAGTAAATGGGTACTTTGCTTAATGAAATGGTGCTTTCAGGAGTCACATTCACTCAGAAAGATTTGGAGCAATAAAAATCCGATTGGGAAGCAGGAAAATCAGTTTTTGGAGCAGCAACAATTTTTAAGCAGGAAAATTAGTTTTTAAAACAAAAATTCTCTAGCATTCACTGATGGGAATGCTCGGAAAAAAACCGGAAAAATTGGGAAAAAGACCGTTTTTTTTTACTGTTTTTTTCCGAAGGCTTATTTTTCAATTTTTCCGAAC
The DNA here is from genome assembly GCA_964019185.1 of Maratus speculifer. Lineage (NCBI taxonomy): Eukaryota > Metazoa > Arthropoda > Arachnida > Araneae > Salticidae > Maratus > Maratus speculifer. The sequence goes on from OZ025295.1 coordinate 70,801,034, forward strand.
TGGAAAAATTGAAATTTCATTTATGAAATAATATAGTGAAAATTTTGTAATAGCTACATTCTCATACTTTTTATTTTATTTATTTTTATGTTGAGTGTCTCACATGGAAATTTTAATGTGAGTAATCTGATCTCTGAGCAGAAATCTGTTTGAGAAGACTTGAAAGAATCCTTCACATTTTTTTCTTGTTTGAAACACAAGATCCTTTGCAAAATTTCTCTTGAAAATAGACATTTCAGAAAAAGTTTATCAACAAATTGAATCTTTCGCAAGTGCAGTGATTGAAGAAAAAAAAAAAAATCTCATGCCATACAGCAGCTGAATCTTATTAAGTTGCATATATGTATGTAAATAACCTTATTAAAAATGTCTAAATAGGAACCTAAATATAGTAATAATTTCTTATTCAAAAATTCAGAATATATTTTGTACAAGTATATACAAAAAGCTCACAATTTCACAAAAACTTGATTACATGAAAAAAATCTAGATATGTAATTAAATGCAACTTTTCTTTTTAAAAAATAATTCATGTGTAAAATTATTGCAATAATATGCCGATTAGTGGAAATGATAAAATTAAAAATTCAACATAAAATTTTGAAGTATGCATTTATTACTTTAATCTATCTTTTCAAGAAGTAAGTATTGAATTCGTGAAAAATTTGACTTCCAGTTTTTGGTGTATTTAAACATTTTAGAAAGTCCTGAACACGTTTTGATGGTTTTTGGAAAAAATCTGTGACTCTGTGAGTCTGTATGAGACAAATTTTATGGGCACTCTTTTCTCAAGAACTGATGCACATAATTTCAGAAAACTTTAGATTTAGTTACACCTTGATATAAACTCGAGATGTTTAGTTATTAGTGTATATCGCCAAACCAATGGCGCTGCTATGCTGCATTATTCATAATTTCTACAATAGTTCTATCTCAAACTAATGTATGTATTATTATAAAATTTCAGATCAAGTTAATCTTTAACATAACTTTGTGCTCATTACTTTTTGGTGTAAATTGCTCAACAGATGACGCTGCTATGCTCCATTATTCATGATTATCGCAACAGCTTTACCTCAAGGACGATTTTTTTTTTTTTTTTAAATCAAACTACAGCTTCAGACAGTTTCTAATATTTTATTAATATTGTTTAATTTTTGGTGTAAATTGCCCTATAGGTGGCACTACTATGCTGGATTTTTCAAGATTTCATTATAGCTGATTAATTGAATGTTTTTTCAAGGTGTTGAATGTAAAATTGACCTCCATTTTACTTCCATAATGTACAGTAATGTTGCAAAAACATGGGCAGTTTGCATTAAAAAAGCACAACTGCGATGGAAAAAAAAAAAAAAAAAAAAAAACCATATTTTATTACAAGTAACTATGTTCCAAATTATACTTTCCCTCTTGATTAAACTTTGAATTTTTGTAGTTTTCTAAAGCACAGTAGAAGTTTATCTCTGTATGTAACTGCTTTTGTTAATTCCTCAAATAGTGAGCATTTTCTATTTGTAGTGTTCTGTTTTCATAACTTTTGAGTTCCACTCTTAGAAATATAAAATTACCACGTGGAAACATTATTGAATATGGTTTCTTACTCAAAAATAGAATACCAGATTTCAGGATAAAAAGGAAAAAATTACATTTAATTAAACTTAAAATATTTTTCTGGTTTCAATGAGTAAAAATCTAGCAGTAAAAAAATCCTATGCTATTTTTTAGTTGCAGACCTGAGTAAGCCAAAGTAAAGCTTAGTTTTGTTTGAATTTAGATTATAAAACCAAATCAAAACTTTTTTGAGTTGAGATTGGAAAGCTATACCAAAACTAAACATATTTTATAAAGGAAATAAAATTATAATTCTAAGAAAAAAAGTAATAATGTAAAAATATACATTTTTTAAACAAACAATGGAATTTTTGAATACTGATATTCATAATAATGACAAAATTGCAATAATTTCTTTAAACTAGTATCATTTACTTAAAAACTATACTTATGTAAATGGAAAGCATAATTTATTTCATTCCAAACTGCAGACATATTGACTCAGGTTTTTACATTAGGTCAATCGGTAGTTAAACATGTAACTGAAAAATCATTTCAACAGAGATATGATATAACAAACAATAGCGCTTAATAAAAATTCTTAGGCTGTGGGAAAAAAAACTAAGCTTTTAAAAGATGACTTTGCTAATTTCTTTTTATTTTGTAATATAAAGTGAAAATAATTTTCATTTAATACATATAAATGGGAAAAAATGTTTATTATTAAATATTCCCTAAGATAATATAATTTATTTGGGAGAAACGGTCATGAAAAATCAATTTTTCCAATTTTTCCGTTTTTTTTTCCGAAAAAAAACCGGTAAAAAACCAGTTTTTTTCCGCCACTTATATTTTTCCGGAAAATTTACATCTCTAGACATCACACATTTTTATTAAAATAAAAGCATTAAATGTCAGCAGATTAAATTATGAAATTTGTGTTCATAAAGTAAAGATTTAAAGCCAAATATATTAATTTTCCTTTTAATTTCCAAAATACTACAGTTTTCAATTTCTTTTTTCATAGTAATGTTTTATTATTATTGTATATTAGTTATGTTTTTTGTTGATGTAAACCTTAATCTTATAATGTACAAAATAAGCACACAAATCATCTTTAATGCTCTCAAATGACATTAAAACATATCGTTAAAGTTTAAAAGTAAAATTTGAAATATGATCTATGTAATGCTTTGTCGCTGAATTATAAATATCTGTTTCTGTAATATAACATGACATGTGACAAGAGGGGGGAAAAGGGGTATGACAAAGTGTGACACTTTGTGACAGAGGGGAGATCAAAAAGTTTGAAACAATGTGTGCAGGGCTGGCAAGTTTCTGCCGGGGTGGTTAAAACCAGTGGTTATAACCTGTTAAAACCGGCATGACAGAAACTAGTTTCTGCCAGTAAGTGGCAAAAACTGGCAGAAACTGAGAAATAATACTAATAAGAGCTTTACCATGCAATATTTATAATTCACACAGATATTTAATGTTTAAAGAATTTAGTTAAAAAATTAAAATAAAGTTTATGAATGTTATTTAAAGTAGCAAAACATTTTAAAAGGATTTTATAAATATACTTTGTTTATATAATAGTTTTCTGTCACTTAAATAGAAATTTTCATACTGTAATTTTCGTAAGAAACGCCGCGGCGTTTACATGTTTTAAAATAAAATTTCAAACGATGCGGCGTTTACGCGCATTTTTTTTTTTTTTTTTTTTTAAACAAGCATGATATTTTTTCTGAATCTTCTCCGAAAATTTAAAAAAAAAAAAAAAAAAAAAAAATCGGTCATAAATCTAAAATTTTGGACATAAAATGTATCGCGAATTCCGACAAATGGTCACGAAAACAAATTAATTTCGATTTCGTTAATCGTTCAAAGAAAAATAGCCAACTTAGACAAAAGATCGAAAAAACGGCAAATTTTGTCAAATTATCGCGAAAAAAAAATGGCAAATTAAATTAAAAGATAGCCAAAAAAAAACCCAAATTTCGCATAAGATTGCGAAAAAACGCAAATTGCATCAAAAGGGCAAAATGCATAGTTAATGCAGGAAGTGGATTTCTCTCTTCTCCTCTCCCCCCCCCCCCCCATCTTTTATAATCTTTCAAAAAAAAAAAAAAAAAAAAAAAAAAAAAAAAAAATCTGAAAATATTTTAATAAAGAATACTGCCCAGTTAAACTGATGGCATTGAGCTCACAGGCTACAAATACTAATTGCACATTAAAGCCTTATATTTTCAAGGGTTAATTCCGTTCGAAAAAAAATTTAAGAAGGGGAAACAGCTCTCCCCTTTCCTCTTTTTTTATACTTAATCATTGAACCTCCTATACTATCAAAGACATGCTTTATCATATAAAAAATCTATATCCAAAATTCAGAGCAAATTAGATAATTCTTAATAAAAACCCATTTAGCATTTATATAATTTAAAAAGAGTTATCCCCCTCTTTTATACTTAACCATTAAACTTCGAAAACTATTCAGAGATTTGAACGAAATCTGAAAATTCTGCTTGAAAAACCCATTTATATAAATTAAGGGGGGGGGGCATTAGAATCCCTGTTCCCCCTATTTATACTTATTCAATGAACACCTAATAACAGTCACGGAATCGCCTCATCAGAATGATCCTAATCTAAATTTTGAACGAAAACTTAATTCTGCATGAAAATCCCATTTATATCAATTAACGGGGGGGGGCATTAGAACCCCTGTTCCCCCTATTTATACTTATTCAATGAACACCTAATAACAGTCACAAAATCGCCTCATCAGAATGATCCTAATCTAAATTTTGAACGAAAACTTAATTCTGCATGAAAATCCCATTTATATCAAATAACGGGGGGGGGGCATTAGAACCCCTGTTCCCCCTACTTATACTTATTCAATGAACACCTAATAAAAGTCACGAAATTGCCTCATCAAAATGATCCTATATCTAAATTTTGAACGAAAACTTAATTCTGCATGAAAATCCCATTTATATCAACTAACGGGGGGGGGGGGGGCATTAGAACCCCTGTTCCCCCTATTTATACTTATTCAATGAACACCTAATAACAGTCACGGAATCGCCTCATCAGAATGATCCTAATCTAAATTTTGAACGAAAACTTAATTCTGCATGAAAATCCCATTTATATCAACTAACGGGGGGGGGGCATTAGAACCCCTGTTCCCCCTATTTATACTTATTCAATGAACACCTAATAACAGTCACGGAATCGCCTCATCAGAATGATCCTAATCTAAATTTTGAACGAAAACTTAATTCTGCATGAAAATCCCATTTATGTCAAGTAACGGGGGGGGGGGCATTAGAACCCCTGTTCCCCCTATTTATACTTATTCAATGAACACCTAATAAAAGTCACGAAATTGCCTCATCAAAATGATCCTATATCTAAATTTTGAACGAAAACTGTTAATTCTGCATGAAAAACCCATTAAATCAATTAAGGGGAGGGGCATGAGCCCCCCGTTCCCCCTGTTATACATATCGAATGAACTCCAAAAACTAATCAGGGAAGCGCCTTATCAGGATATACCTATATACAAAATTTCAAGTGGATCCGATATTTTTATCATGAGTTATCGCGTTACGCACATACATACAGAACGGACGGGCACATAAGCTCTCAGGCTATGATAGCCTGTGAGCTAAAAAACGAAAAAAAAAAAAAAATATTTTCGTTATTAATTAGCCGATTTTGCTCAAGTTTTCAGCAATTGGCAACAATAATAATTAAAATATATTAAGTTTAAAAGGATATTATATAGATACCCATTAAAAAGCACACTGCTTGACTCACTGGATAAAAAATCCCATTATCATGACTTGTTTGTTTACTTAGCTGCGGCGACATCGTGAAAATCCGATAAATGATTCATTGATAATGTTTTGCTGTGCAAATAAGAAACATTAACTTGCTTTTGCTGCGATCTTTCATGAAGCTAGCTATTTTTTCTGCGAATAAACTTTTTTTTATGACCATTTGTTGATTTTCGCGATATTTTTTTTGCATTTCAAATTTTTGTATTAATGACTGCCTTTTCACAATTTTCGGAGCAAAATCACCTCTTTAATACGTATTGCTGTAAGGAAAAAAAATCACCGTATTCGCCTTGCCGCACTAAGCATATTTTTAACTTTTAAACTCGTACGCGCCGCGCCGCTTATTCCCGAAAATACGGTATTTAAATAATAATATTAATTTCATAATTTGTATTTAAATTATTATTTTCTGATTAACAATTTCATTTTTATGCATTCTTAATACAGCTTATTAATGTGTTTCTGTTTAGCACGTCAATCGTGATTACCGCGGAAATTTCAACTGCGGCGTTTACGAGCATTTTCTAAATTTTTTTGAGTGATTTTTCGCAATGCGGCGTTTCTTCCAGAAATTACGGTAATAGTAATCTGATGCTGTACATGTTTATTATTGTTTGGAATTTAGTTTCTGTTTTAAAAGAAAAAAGATTACAAACAGTTCTATGATATTTTAACATCACTTTTTAGAGTATTTTTTAAGTAAATAATACACTGCAATAACTGAAAAAAATATTTAATACCATATACAAAGATAAATGGTTCTTGTAAAAATATAAGTAAATAATTGTAGCACAAAAATAACAGAAAAAAATTTAATGGAATATATTGTACAATTATTTTACAATATTATTAGAGCAAAATTTTTTTTGTGGAAAAAGTGACAATATACTAAGAGCATTCCATAATATAAGATTAATTTTGCTAACCTTTCTTAACCTAAACTGTTTTTTAACTTGTTTCGAACGAAAGAAAAGTTCGAAAATATTCTTTTAAGACCAACATTACTTGCTAATAATGTTATTATTGAGCATGTAAAATTTGAAAAATTCTCATTTTCACCGGTATTTGTTTCTAAAGGAGACCACCCACAGAAGGCAAGACATTTTCTAGGACTTCCTTGGGGAAATATGTTTCTGGGAAATGAGTCAATTTTGCTACAAGAGGTTATTATATACTGTACAAAATTTGGATTCATATCAAAAAGCTATTTTCTTGCTCTTTCTTTATGCTTAAATGTCAATTTTGGTCCCATGTACTTAGGATGAAGTAAAAAAGCTAGCACTTCAATTAAATGAGATATAAATCTTCCATTTGTGATTTTCCATGATATTTCCATAAAGTTAAGCAAATTTTATGAGCAGTTGTAATAGGAGAGTCTTTTTACTTTTATCTAAAGCAACAATAGATTATAACATTTGTGACAAGTATTTAACTTCTTCATAAATCATGATATTTATTTATAATTTTAACAATTGTTACGTCCTTAATATCATTTTCCTGATTTTCAATTATCTGCAAATAATATGGCTGATTCTTTGTGAAAGATTCAAAATTATCAAATTCTAATACACATTTATTTATTTTTTAATTAAAAACTATTTACAATATTTTATTTGCTATTTGTTCTGAATAAAATGCATATAAGCATTTTAATACTACTAAAAAAGTATCGGATTATGTCACAAAATAAGTTTATGCCAGTTGTTGCCAGTTTCTGCCGGTAAAAACCGGTTCATCTCAAATGCCGTTTTCATAGTCAAAGGTCCTTTTTACGTGTAGCCTTATTTATTCTATAGTGGTTTATACATTTTACAGTCTTCAATCCAATTATGCATTATTTCAAATTAATTAAATTTGCAATATATATAGTGTGACCGAACCAATAATTGATCAAATAAGGTCGGTGCTACGTGGTTTTTATTGTATTTCCTTCCTTTTAATTTTTTGAAATAAACTTACATGATTTCTATAACCCCTAATTAATGTTCTATAATTGATAAAAATTAAATTTGCTGAAATTAAATTAGAGATAAAGTTATAAATAAATAGTTTTTTTAATTGCCATTTACCCAGTGATTGATCAGTCGAAGATATCAGTCGAGTATATGTGACGAGAGGTTAATTATAAGAGGTTAATTATAAAATTATCGAATTTTATTATTATTTATTTTACATTTCTCTTTTATTTAAAGGAAAAGTTATCATACTTTAATAGGCTTTGTATGCGATTAAATTGGGCCATTTCTTTATGCATCTTATTTTAAACTTATCTGCTTGACACATAATAAAGTAAAGGTGCTCTTGTAAAATAAATATTCAGGACAAATACATACTGATTTAATGATGAGTATTTTTGTCAAATTAAACTTCGCCAAAACTAGAAAATAAATTAAGACATAATTTGTAGAGGTTTAGACTAAACTGTTAAACACTTTTTTTTTCTAAATTAAGTAGAAAAGTTTGTTGATACCACTATAAAAATTAATAAAATAAATACTACAGTGTCATTTCACATCATGTAAAATTGATTTATCATCGTGTGTAAATTAAAAATATAATTAGAAGATAAACACTTAAAAACTTTTCTTACTGCTATTGTTATCCCTCCTTTTTTGTGTGTGTTTAACATTAAAAAAATGTATATTTGTTTTATCTTTATATGAGGGGAAAAAAACAATAATAATTAAGCTGACCGTTGACATGTCAGCTTTATCTGGGGCAGCGACTCTGATACTTTTTATTTTAGAAGAGAGAAAGCGTTAGTTATATAGCACACTAACAAACTGCGATAATGTACCTTTGTGTCACTTATCAATTACTGTGCCTACATATCTGTTACATTCTGGTGACATACATGTAAATGTTATGTCATTTTGACCACATATTATTTTATTCGTTCTTTTAATTCTGCGCGCCTTTTGATGCTTGGGAAACCAACAATTAAGTTATTGCACTTTTAGGAATAACTTCTTTACATTACACTCATGAATAATTCCACTCTCGGTCTTTTACTTTCTTTTTAATATTGCACACAGAAGCTCACCGAATCAAACGAAAGAAGGTTAATAAAACTGGTAAAATACATATACGTCATATCCTGCTATAACTAACGTTTCAGACGCCTACTGGGAAACTGAAGTGGTTGTGTGTGTCATCTGATTTATGTGCTTGTCCAATTACCCCATTTCGTCATCGCTTACGTATTAGGGTTTCAAAGTTTAGAAAGAAGACTATCAAGAATATTTAAATGAGATGATAGTTAATCATATTACTGTAAATAATGAAAATAAAATACAATTCCTTTTATCAATATGTTGTGATTTAAAAAAAAAAAAAAAAAAAAAAAAATTCCTGTTTGTGTGAATGCACAGGCCTCGACTTAGTTTATCTAGGGCCCAGCAGTAAGCATAATTCTGTGGGCTATCTATATTCATAGACAGTGTTGAATTCAGACACTTTTCTCCGAGAGGGACTTCTTTAGCTTCGGAGGGGGGGGGGGAGCACGATATAGTTCCTGGGGGGAAATTGCACTTTTTTACCCTTGAAAACCCAAAATTTCAAACTTTCCGGAGGAGGGAACATTTCATTGATCCGGGGAGAACGTCCTCACCGGGCCACCCCCTGAATTCAACACTTTCATAGAAATTGTTCGTGAATTATTCTGATGACTATATAAAATTTCCTGCCTATCGTATCTATTAAATACACAAATTTCGTACCAGGTACTATTCATAGGGTTTCACGAGAAAGATGCTCACAACTTAAACTCAGTAAAAAAAAAAAAAAAAAGTGTGGAAAAAATATAAATTGTTTGACGAGAATGTTTTAATGCAAACTCTCCGTTCGCATATCTACGTATGTTATAATGTGTTCAAAAAAAAAAAAAAAAAAAGACCTGTAATTTGCCATCATACTTCATTTTAACTTGTTTCGTTGCAAAGAAAGCGTCAGTTTTTGGACTTTTCTTGAAAACGATGCAATTTAAAGCGAAGTTATTATAAAATTTGGTTTGGGAAACAACAGATATAGAGCCGCGGTCATATCTAAAATCTGTGAAAATGTAAGAATTTCGGTCATTTTGGACAATTTTAATCATTTGGCAACTTCTTATCAAAAATTAAGATTATTCCCATGGGGATCCCAAAAAATGGGGGGGGGGGGGAAGCTGCCCCTCATGCCCTTGCTAGTTATGCCTATACTTTGCCTGCGTAGTTTTTACTGTAGACCGAGCGGCAATTCGAGATAAAATTTAAATATAAAAATGTATAGCTATATTAATATTATAAAGGAGAAACGTTTGTATTTCCAAACCAATTTTGCGATTTCAAAAGTAATAGTAACAATCTGCACTCCATCATAGGCTATTTTTTATGCCGCGGTATCTCTGTCCGCAGGGGTGATTCTCGTCCGAAAATTCCGAAATTTCCGAAAATTTAAGGCATCCTCTTCCGAAAATTTGAAATTGGGTTATCAGTTTCGCATAGTTGCCAACTTGTACAGTTTTGCGCGCGGAAAAAACAATTGCGTAGAAATGCAAATTTCGTGATAGGATCGCCGAAATAGCATACATTTCGTCAATATTTCGTGGAAAAACGACGATTTCGTCAATGTTTTTGTAAACGAACTTTGTCAAAAGATCGATGAAAAAACCTGTGCGGATCGAAATTCCTGTGCGGATCGCGGAAAAATCGGCAATTTCACCAAATATCGCAGATAAAACTCTAATTTCGTCTGAAGACGGCGGGAAAACGCCGATTTTGCCTAAAGATTGCGGGTATAACGCCGATTTCGTTAAAAGATCGCGGGAAAGAACCCCGTTTTCGATAAAAGATCGCTTAAAGACATTTTGTCAAAAGAATATTTGAAAAAATACGCCGATTTCATCAAAAGATCACGGAAAAAACGCCGATTTCGTCAAAAGATCGCGGGAATAAAACGCCGTTTTGGCGGAAAAAATCGCGTAAAAAAAACAAATTTTGTCTAAATATCGTCGAAAAAAGGCGATTTCACTTTAAAAGACATGGGAAAACGCCGATTTCATCAAAAGATCGCGGAAAAACCGCCGACTTTGGCAAAAGATCGCAGTAAATTGCCGATTTTGGCAAAGCATCGCAATAAATAGCCGATTTTGCTAAAATATTGCTGCTTTCGTCTGAAGATAGCGGGAAAACGCCGATTTTGTCCGAAGATCGCTGGAGGGGGGGGGGGGGGGAAGACTCACCACCCCACCCCCGCCGATTTCCGAAAATGCGATGCGAATTTCCGAAAAAAAAAATTTATCCAGAATCACCCCTTCTGTCCCTAAGAGAATATTAGAGTCGAAAACGTTTTAAATAACGATTTCTTTAAAAGACATGGGAAAACGCCGATTTCATCAAAAGATCGCGGAAAAACCGCCGACTTTGTCAAAAGATCGCAGTAAATTGCCGATTTTGGCAAAGCATCGCAATAAATAGCCGATTTTGCTAAAATATTGCTGCTTTCGTCTGAAGATAGCGGGAAAACGCCGATTTTGTCCGAAGATCGCTGGAGGGGGGGGGGGGGGAAGACTCACCACCCCACCCCCGCCGATTTCCGAAAATGCGATGCGAATTTCCGAAAAAAAAAATTATCCAGAATCACCCCTTCTGTCCCTAAGAGAATATTAGAGTCGAAAACGTTTTAAATAACGATTTCTTTAAAATTGAATTAACATGATAGTTACTTTTTAAAGATAAATGTTGTGCTCGCTAATAACAATTTTAAAAGGAAATTCGAAATTTGAGGTGAAATAATACAACAAAAAAGTTCTAAAATCATTATTACTCCGAAACTACCAAACAAAAAAAATATTCAGTTTACAAAAATAAAAAGTTTCATAATGGCGACTATATAATATTTCTTTAAACATTTTTTCCCCTTTCTTTCGAAATTTCTGCCTTACGAGGGAAGCAAGAGTGAAAAATGTTCTAAAATTACAATTCTTTGGAATTCTACATGATAGTTACTTTTAAAGCATAAATGCTCCTTCGAAACTTTTTTTTTTTTTTTTCAAGAAATCGAAATTTAAAATAAAAAGAAAGATGATTTCCCAGATGAAATCACCAGAAAAAATTCTAAACAGGATTTTCCCGGACAAACTATCATTTCGTCCGTTTTTGTCCAATTTTAATAAATTGAAAATTCTAAATTAAAAATTAAGAACTTATCAACAATAAATATTTTGATTTTTCCCATTCAAGAATTAACGTATCAAATATCCCATATACAACATATTTATATACACAACAGTACATGAAGTATTTTATGTGAAAATAAAGCATTAAGTTTTTTTTTTCTTTTTTTTTTTAACAGAATTGTGTAGGAACCCTATGTGATGATAATTGTCCCTATTTAAGCGTCATCGGCTACGTTTTCTTTCGGCCCCTTTGCTAGAGGATTGCACGGGCCCGGGCCTGGCCGGCGGAATGGTTCCGAATTTTCTAACGAGCCAGGCGGCAAAAAAAATTGAACGGGTCATGAGGGCTGGGCCGGGCCGATGAAAAAATTTAGCGGGCCTGCCCGTTATAAAGATTTAAGCAGGAAAGATAAAATATGAACTATTTTCAATGAATATGGCTTTAACGAGAATAAGTATAAATGTGCGTCCTTAGCCTATACTAAAATGACAACGTCAATACAGAAATGTAACTTGTACAGTTCGGCATCAGACAGTTAAATTGTGTGTAACCCGCACTTAATATTTTTTTTTAACAAGGGTGTGCTGGGCTGAGATCAGACTTGCATTATTTTTCTAACTATAAACGAGCCGGGCCAGAATTAAACTTAATTGTTTTCAAGGTGTGTAGGGCAGACAACATAATTTGTAAAATTATTAATATGATAAAGAAATTATGCCAACGTAATCTTTGGATATATACTTCTTGGTAGTTCTTAAATTCACTTCTGAATAACGCGAAAGTTTGGAACATTTTCTGACAAATTTTTAACTTTAAAAGTGTAACATTTACAAGCCTCATTATTGAAGGGATTTGGAATCGAATAGCATTCATCATTTTTGGTAAATAAGATACTTGTATAACCTTGTTGAGATACAAGAGATCTTTGCCAAATGGTCGCAGATTTTTCTCCCTTCCCTTGCTGTCGCTTCCGGAAATTCTACGCTAACTTTGACAACATTTTCTTGAATTGCCTGTTTCAAGAAATGGATAACGCCATTCGATTACATAGTTTCTAAATAAAATCATCTGCTAATCGTATGCGCCCCCCCCCCCCCCCCAAAAAAAAAAAAAAAAAAAAAAAAAAAAGTATCAAGAAGAAATTGTGTAGGATTTGAGAATGGATTTGAATTTGGAATCTTTAATAAAATGATATAAAAATATTTTAATAAACATACTTCTATTATACATCTTCAAAAGTTACGATATTTTTAACTTTCTTTTTTTTTTTTTTTTCTTTTATTCTAAACCATATTTATTTTTTAACGAATCTTTATTTGAATGTTGAAACTCTAAGAATCTAAATAATCATTAATACATTGCTAATGTGTATTTCCTATAAAATATACTATAAAATCATTTCATACATATCCAGTATTCTTTAAAGAAACTTATTTATATGATTAAAAATCTGAATTTTTTAGAAATATTAGAAATTGTGACGGGCCAGAACGGGCCGGGCCTGGAAATTCCGGCCCGTGCAGACCTATACCCTCTAGATCCAAGCAGGTGTAAGGACAAAAGATGTTCAGTTCTTATAATGGTTAGAATATTTGAATTTATAATGGTATTTACGTGTAAGACATAAACATTCAATAAAAAAAAGAAAATAAAGAAAGAAAAGAAAAGAAAAAGAAAACTTAATTTAAAATTCCCAGTTTACGGGATTCGTTTTTATGCAATTAACAAGGGAGAAAATACTTATGTCATATTTTACTGTGTTTTATATTTTCTTATGGTTTAAGTTTTACCTGCATTTCTTATCCTTTCTACGAATATAAAAGCTAGGTATTTTATTTTATTTTCTGCCACTCTTTATCATGGCACTACTAACAGTATAACCGTGGTATTGGCGGTTACTGCATGGAAGATGCGGTCGTTTTTTGAAGCTCTCGCTTCAGATTAACCCTTTCGGGTCCGATTTTTTTTCTCCATTTTGGAAACAAAATAAATTTTACTTTAATAACGTTAATCGTAGCTATCTCATTGTCTAAAATGTAACAAATATACTTATTTTGTGTGCTTTTCAGTTCATATTTTATTTATATGATAATGGATTAAGGAATAGTTTTTGAAGATGTTTAGAAAATGAGTATTACAATAGGATTTAAGAGCGTATTAAAACGTTCTAATGCTTTTCGCTTTTCAGATCTTTGTTTCGTTTCGTTTATCACACATGATAGGTTCAGAAAAGTAACTTATTAAATTAAAGAGTGTATAATAAATAATTGCATTATTGAATGTATAAAAATGTGTATAAAGTATAGGAATCGTCAACGATATAAAAAGAACTAAGAAAACTTTTATTAGTAATATTATTACCAAATGTAAAAACATAAATGACAACATAATAAGAAAAGCATAACCATGTATTATAATTTTTATATGCCTAAAGTCTCTAAGTAATTGTTAAGACAAAATAATATTCGAAAAAAAGACATGTACTGTTAATAGTACACCAGACTTGAAAGGGTTAAAAGATCATTTCATTCTGTCATTCAGCGATGAAAATAATAAAACTTAAAGGAAAAAAAATGCATTTATTGAAATTCAGAAATTCATTAAAAATACTGAAACGATTTTACTCATAGGTTCCGGCATTTTTGGAAAAACTGGAAAATATCTTACTTTTTTTTTTTCTTTTTTCGTTTTTCAGCTTTTGAAATTTAGTGATTTCGATCACTTCATTCCTTGCCAAATGAAGCATCTTGTCGCGTGATTCAGCGCAATGGTGATCGGTAACGAGAACACTGAGTTTCGACATATTTGGTATTCAATCCTGCCACCTCTGACTTATAAAGTCTTAATTTTATTCTTAATCATAAAATGATAATCATTCTTTTCCTTTTCTTAAATTATTATTTTATTTATTTATTTATTTATTTAGCATCCCAATGTCTTTGTGTCATTTTTAAAGTTTCTATTAAGAAAGGTTTTTACTTTTCACTGCCGTGTAAGAAAGTTCACTTGAAAAATTTTCTTTTCTTTGAACCAGATCTTTCGAAGCTGATTTGATTGTTTTCTAGAAACCTTACAAGTAAGTTGAACAAAACTTTGTTAGGTCAGTAATCTTTTATCCTTAAGAGTATGGGATAAATTAGTACACATTTTTCAGATCTTTGCTATTTTTATTTTTTAAATGCTGCCCTATTCTTTGTATGAAGAGTGTCTTAATAAAACATTGAACTTTTAAATATATTTGTATTTGTTTGACTGTATAAAAGTAACGAGAAAATATTTTATACTGAAATACTTGATTGACGTAAGATTAATTTATTCAGTTACACAGTACATATTAATAAATGATACATAAATAATAATTATCTATATTATTTTTATTGCCAATATTCAAATCTGCGCAATGTAAATAAAATGCAGAACGATGAATGACGTATCATTTAAATTCAAAAGATTTTTGAGCTGGTATGTAGCATAGTGCATTTACATTTCGTTAATACATGGTTTTGATTTAAAATTCCAGTTACTTAAAAATTGTTTTTATTAATGAAATGAAAGCTTTTTCCAAATCATTGCTGCCACAAAAGTAAATAGCACTAAAAAGATAAAGTGTGATGTCTCCGCACGGGTTTATTTTATATTTTTGATTAAAAAGCAAAATTAAAATGCTCTAAAGAAAAGGTACTATAGATCGACCGAAGCAGTAATATTAAGTTTAAATCTGCATCTGAAGAACTTAAGATTGAAGTGCGAAGCTCTCGCACGGGACCACTGATATGTATTTTATTTTTCAAATTAACTTTTTCCGTGCACATACGAAAGACATAACGATGAATGAGGTATCGCACGACAAGTTTTCAACAGTTATCTAAAATAGTACTCATGTTTCGTTAAAATACGTTGCTTGGTCTAAGGAGTCAGGTACCCGGTACCCTTTAAAGAATTCAAAAATCGATTTTTTAAAAAATAGCTTATAATTAAATATGATTCTTTAAGAATATTTAAAAACAAACCGCATTCAAAAATTCGCATTAGAAGAAAAGTTATGACTAAAAAACTTAGCGCTTTTCCTATACGATCAATGGGTGATTTAAACTTTAACGTTAATTTTCTCAAAACAGCGATTTTGATCATTGCGCGCACGATTTCTGAAAAATGGTTGTGTAAAATTTCCCAAAATTTTCGCTGAATGTATTAAACGTATACAAGCACAAAATGACCTATTATTATGTTCCTCAAATTACAAGTTTACAATTCACGACTAATTTTGTATTAAAAAACTCGATATTTCGAATTTGTTTAAAAAATATTTTTTTCTCTGGATCTATAAGTTTTATTTTTTATTTTTTTTTATGGTAGGTCATTTTGAAAACACATTAATCTCTACTTATGAAAAAAACCTTGGTTTATTTTAGAAGTTTAAAAAATCGAAATAAAAATCGTGCGCGCAAGGCATGCAAAAATTATTCTTTCGTAAAAATTGTATTAGCTTTAAAAATAATTTAAAAATAATTGCATATGTGTATACTTATTTTAACAACTTAAACTAATAAAATAAATCCTAATTAATATGTGTTTTCAATTTCATAGTTAAAAGTCAATTAGATATAGAGTGACTGCAATTCTTATAGAGGTCACTTTTTCATATATTTTGTTAGTTCAAAATGTACCTGACCCCTGCAGAAAAAAAAAAGAAAATAATATAAGCAAAAAAATTTCAATGATTACACTGCGAAATCCCCATATGTAATGTAATAACAAAACTAGTTGGATGTGTCAATCCCAAAACTTTCTTCTATCTCATAAGTACATTTTAATATTTAAAAAAAACGTGGTGACCCCAAAGTTACCACTATCGAATTTCCTCGAACATTTGACCTAGCCTCATGAGATTCTGGTATCCGAAAAGCCTAAAACGCAAAATTTAATTAATATTCTGAGAAAATGAACTTAGTAGTGTCTCATGTTGGGTAATTTATACTAAAACCTAATAAGCATCTATTTATGTCAAGATCTAACAGAATCTGAAATTTGATGGAATTTCGTCCATTAGTTCTTGAGCTATAGTTATAACAAAAAAAATGCAAAACGTTGCACAGCAACACCATATCTTGCACAATTTATGCCAAAACGTAAAAAAGCGTCTAATTATGTTATGGTGTAAAAGAATCTGAAGTTTGATGAAATTCTGTGCATTAGTTCTTGAGATATAGCTAGTTTTTTTTTTATGTAAAATATAGCACAGCAGCACCATCAGTTGAAGTATTTTAACAAAACGTAATCATCGTGTAATTATGTTATATGCCATTTTGTAACAAAATCTGAAGTTTGATGAAATTTTGTGCTTTGGTTGTTGAGATATAGCTATCGGAAAAATCGTGCAAAATGCAGCATAGCTTCACCACCTGTTGCAAGGTTAATACCAAAATGTAATAAGCGTCTAATTATGTTATATATTCTAGTGTAACAGAATCTAAAATTTCATGAAGTTCTCTGCATTAGTTCTTGAGATATAGCTATCGCAAAAATCGTGCAAAATGTAGCATAGCAGCGCCACCTATAGGGTAGTTCGCACCAAAACCTTATCAGCGGCTATGTATCTCAAGGTATCGCGGAATCTGAAGTTTGGTTAAATTAAGTGCATTAGTTCTTGAGATATAGATATCATGAAAATCATGAAAAACGTGGCATAGCAGCGCCACCTGCTGGCCAATTTACACCAAAACTTAATCAGCGTCTATGTATATCAAGGGGTCACAGAATCTGAAGTTTGGTGAAATTCTGTGCATTAGTTCTTGAGATATAGCAATCTTGAAAATCATGAAAAACGTAGTATAGCAGCGCCACCTGCAGGTCAATTTTCACCAAAAACCAATAGGCACTAATTCATATCACGGTCTAACTGAATATAAAATTTTATTAAATTTAGCGCATTAGTTCTTGAGATAGAGCGCCCACAAATTTTTTGTCGCATACAGACAGACAGACAGACGGACAGACTCACAGACAGACATTTTCTAAAAATAGTCAAAACGTGTTCAGGACCTTCTAAAACGTATAAATCCGTCGAAAACCGGAAGTTGAAAATTTTCATGAATCCAATACTTTCTTCTTGTAAAGATAGAAGAAAGTAATAAAAACATGCCTCTTTCAGTCAAGTAAACAGTGTTGCTTAGCCTTAAATGTGCCTGATTTTTGTATGCTGTTGTCAAACTTAATGCTGCCTATATTTATTTATTAATGCCAGTTTCTTTTAATCTTTTTTAACTGGAATGGGTTTTTTAATTTCTTTTAAAAAGTTTTTATTTATTTAATATCCTTCTGTTGTTTTTGCGTAACTTCGCAAATAAGACAGCATAGCGTTTTGAACTGGATTAGTATTAGTCACACAAAAGTGTTCCATTACACAATTGTATAAGGGGAAACACTATTTGGAGCGCGTTTTAATATAATACTATTAAACTAGTTCCAATTTTATGAAATTGATATAAGTTACTGAGGTTTACTACGAGTTACTTCCTGTATAATAAAAAGCAAATAGTATTTATAGTGACGCACAAAAGATTGCGTCCACTTTATTGTATCCGATGCACTGTATACTATTACAACAAGACCTGAATATTTTTAAAATTTTGTTATGGTACGAACGCGCCTCTCTTGCTATGTTTAACTTGCAATTTTCAACATTTTTTTTTTTTTTTTTTTTTTTTTTTTTCTAGAAATACTTAACTTTATTTTTCTTGTATTATAATAATCAAATATCAAATGAATATGAGTTTCAATTTTTCTTTGATATTGTCAAATAAATGATTCTTGATTTATTTTTTTATTTATGTTTCAGGCATCAATGGACCTTCCACCAGATAAAGTAAAATTATTAAAGCAGTACGATGACGAGAAAAAGTGGGATATGATATGTGATCAGGTATTGCTTACAATTTTATTTTCTCCTCTTTCCCATCACACATATGATTAAGGTTAAAATAAAATTTGGAAATCTTGTAAAATTTGCATTTTTTTCCCCCTTTGTGCTGAAATAAAAGATATATATGGGTTAAAAGATGTATTTATCGATAATAATGCCTATTTATTTATTAAAAGTATTATTTTTAAAAAGTTAATTTTTATTTATATTTTAACCTTATCTATACTATTAACCGCAGTAAACGTCTGTCTGTCTGTCTGTACCGCTAAAAACTTTTCTCAACGGCCGAGTGGAGTGGCGCTCTGGGTGTCTATCGACTCGGGACGATTCGGCCTTTTGTGATAATGAATTTCGAGAAAATCGCTCGGTAATTACCCGAGATATTAATTAAAAACTACCCGGGAAACGTGACAAAAAATCCAAGTTCCGAGACGGTTCTCTGACGGAGCTCTCCGGTCGAAACTAGCTTTCCGCGGATGAAGAACCACGAAGGATTCGAAAATACGAAAATTAAGGAGTTTTATATAACGTCGCATACGCGCTTCAGATTCACGGATTTTAAAACAAATTACATATTCTTGAAGGAAATTTAAAGACCTTTCTGACGGTCTATTCGGTTTCAAGAAATACGAACATTAACCTTTTGAAAAAAACGTTTTCCCGAAAGCTTTCATTTTCCATTTTTCTCCGCAGAATTTTCGACCGAAAACTATCGAATTTTAAAACGATTCCATCCTTTTTCTTTGTCGTGCCTCCAAAATTAAAAAAAAATACCCCCTCAAAGACGCTTCTGTCTAATTTCCAACGGTTTGTTTATTTTTGAAATATTCTAATATTAACCTTTTGAAAAAAAATCGAGGAAAAAGAGTCTCCGATCGTACAATTGTGTTTGCTTTTTCGACTCTTTTTTCCGCTCATATTTATATGAATAAAATCCCTAATTTTCAATTTTTCTTTTCCATCTTTATACACCTCTTAATGAATACATCGTTTTGAGTTGTGTCAAAATTTCAAAAAGATACAACGGTTAGAAGTATTTTTAAATCTGTAAAAATCGCGAAATTACGGCGTAAAACGGGCGATTTTTTTTTTTTTTTTTTTTTTTTTCCTGCCTATTTTTAGGTAAAAGTAGCCCTTAAATCCTGTATTCTTCAATGATCTTTATATGTGTGTTTGGGGTACTGGTTTTACACCTTGCATAAAATTTTTGAAAAAATCGGGAGGCCGTAACTGTATTTTAAATAATATAATAGGCGAATTTTTTAATTTAGATTATTAAATGTGAAAAAGGAAAAAAATAAAAATAAAATTTTTTGTACAAAATATGCATATTTTTACACGAAAATTATACTCGAGGTTTTTTTCAAAGTGTGTAATAGTAATACATTGCGACCTCACTAATCCAACACTCGGTAATCCGTATATTTTTAAAATATCGTTAGAGAACATTATTGCAAATAAATACATTTTAAAATTTGACTTTCTTCTTCTTCATAAAAGCAGTTAGAGAATACCGTGGTACAAGTTGCATCACTATTTTGAAACGATACAACAGTTAGAATTATTTTTAAATAAATAAAAACCGCGAAATTACGGGGAAAGAACGAACTTCTTTTTTTTTTTTTTTTTCATATTTTTAGGAACAACTTTTACTTAATTTCAATATTTCCTTAAAATCGGCTAATACCATTCTTGGTAATCCACTTTGAATGAGGTATGAAATTTTTGGAAAAATATGGATTATTTTTTTCAGAAAGGGGCCGCTAGCGGGCGAAGCTCGCTAGTCTATATAATAATAGTAATTGTTAAAAAAAAAAAAAAATAATAATAAAATAAAAGGCAGGAACCCCCCACACATTAAAAGATATTATAGACTGTTTTATATTTTGCAAATTAATCTAACAACCTGAAGAAATGTTGGATTAAAAAATTAAGTAGTTAAAATTTGCGTTGTTTCCAGAGCATTGTATTTTTATTTCATTTACATATGGATTGCTGTCATTTTCTATAATAGTAGGCTTCATTCAGCATTGTTAGTGCCACAGGTATATTTTGTTTTGTGATTCTAAGTTTATACATTGGCATAACATTTTGCTGCTTCATAAAAATTATGACACTGAGATTGAGAGCTATCAACGTTTTATTGAAATTTTTCCAGCAAGCGTAAAAATTGTTTATTAAAAAATGCAATGAATATATACTCATGTCTGACGATGAATTGCAGTGATTAACAAGAACACTTTAATATTAAAAGATTTGTGAAAACTGTTACTTAACTATTTAATGAAAGACGATAATTTTATTTATTAAATGTATGTTACTCATCGGTAATATCAGAAATAACGAATGAAATTTAACTTCTATATTATTATTGAAGATTACTTTTATTTAACGCGAAATTCATCAAAGGATCGCAGAAGAAACGCAAATTTTGACAAAAGATAACGGAAAAACGCGAACTTCGTTAAAGGTTAGCAAAAAATAAAATAAAATAAAATAAAATAAAATAAAATAAAAATAAAAATAAAAATAAACGCAAATTTTTTCAAGGAATCGCCGACAAGTCCGAATTTCGTCAAAGAATTGGGGAGAAAAAAAAAAAAAAAAAAAAAAAAACGAGAATTTTATCAAAAGATTGCAGAATAACCGCTAATTTTGTCAAAAGATCACGAAAGAACGTAGATTTCGTCAAAAGCTAAAAAAAGATCGTGTAAAAAACGCGAATTTCGCCAAAGATAGCGTAATAAACACGAATTTTGCCAAAAGATCGCCGGAAAATGCGAATTTTTTTAAAGGATGACGAAAAAACGCAAATTCTGTCAAAAGATCACGGAAAAAACACTAATTCTGTAAAAAAAAAAAAAAAAAAAAAAAAAAAAAATCCCCTTCCCCTTTCTTCCCCAAAGAAAAAAAAAAACGCATTTCATTAAAGGATAGCGAAAAAATTTGCTGTAACATTGTTTTTACCAGATATTTTTTTTAATTGAGTGACAAGTTTAATGTTAGCTTTCTATACTTATTAATCAATGTTTTTGTAACATATCAAATTTGAATTGGACAACAAGCTAAGATTGCTGCGTAAAACATGCATCAATGTTATAAATTTAAAATCGAAACTTTCATTTCAGAATTACTCATAATATTTGCAGAAATTATTTATTCTCTCCCCAACCCTCCCCGAAATAAAGCAGCAATAAAAATATTGATAATTTAATTGCGAATAAAATAGCTTTGTATTAATCGTGCGCTTTTTTAAATAATTTCTCATTTTTCCGTTTCACGCTTTACTCTTTTTATAGGCCCATGTCTGCAATATAAATTGCTGTGCCTGCATTTCTTATTATGTTGTCTTGTTAAATAATGTCTTAACTTATGCAAAACATAACTGAAAATTGCACAATTCAAATTTATGTAATAAAATTAACTTTTAATTTAGGGAAATTTTAACTTGATGAAAAAGACAGTGTTTGAGGCTGCTAAACATTAACTGATGATTTGCCATTTGTAAAATTGCTGTATTATTTATTATTTTGACATTTTCAATAACCTTCACAGTAAAATTTTGGTCATGTTAATGTACCAACATTGAGGAATGAGTATTTACTCTGCCTTTATGTTAAATTCTTAGGATTTTTGTTTCATTTTCTTCTTCATAGCATAATTTTTAGAAATTAGCATTTTTACAGATGCAAAATTACTCCTCTGCTGATAATTTAAATTTTTTGTTGGAGTTAATGAAGTTTAATATAGTGAAAATTAATATAATTTTCAAATTTTATTTAAATTGACTCTTTTTGTTTTTTGCCATACTTCCATAGATATTTTGAAGTATGTTCATGATCATTATAGTATTAAGTAAAAATGTTTTGTATAATGCTTAAAGATATTAGATATGTTACTTAATTGTATATTATATAATATATGTTTTAATATGTGTTATTTAAAGCAAGGAAAAAATATATATATCATTGATATTTTTAATTTTGTATGCATCATTTTATTTTATTCCTTCTTTTTTAGGAAAAAGTTATGGTCAAAGCATCTCCTGCTTTTTATCTTAGGAAATTAAAAACTTATTTAGATCTAAAAGCTTCTAGAAGTTCAAGGGTATGTATCTAAACATATATGTAAAATTGGTTGTCTGTTTGTGATTTTCAGAAAAATACTTTTGTTTAACTGTTTAGGCAACTTATAGTTAAAAGTAACAATTTTTTAAAATTTCTCTGTCTGTTTGCAATCTGCTCAAAAATGATTGTGCAGCATACACTAAACTTATGAGGGCCTCAAAAATCTAATTAAGATTGTAAATTATATCAGTACATATTTAGCTTATACCTTACACATTTTAATTTAAAAGCTAGATTGGTAAGTTTAAGAAGTCAAACTTTCATATTTAGTCCAAAGTCAAGGTTTGCATCATTGATAAGAAATGATTATTTAAACTGAACTATTGTATGTTTGCAAAAAAAAAAAAAAAAAAAAAAAATCTGTTTACAGCTATTTAATTTTGAGCCAAAACACACTATTTAAAATATGCCAGTTGCCTGTGGACCTAATTACTGAAAATCTATAAAAGCTAATAATTTTTATATTGATCACGCCAAGTTGCCTGCAGGCCTGATTATTGAAAATCTATAATTTATAATATTTCTTGTTGATTTGGCCAAGTTGCCTGCGGACCTGATTATTGAAAATCTATAAATGTTAACAATTTTATGCGGTTTCGATTTTTAGCAATTTAATTGCTGTAGCCCAGGTTGATATCATTGATAAAAGAACTAATCACTAGGATGTTATGAAATGTTTGCCTCATTAAAAATATGCTGATTTCAAAAATATATTTAACTTTGTGTCATATCACTCTCGTTAAAATATGCCAAATACTAGTGGAAAATAATAATGGAAGATTTGTAAATAATAATAATTTTATATCGATCTTGAAAGCCTAGGGGCGACAACTCAACTAGGTAAGAGTCCAAATTGTAGAGCTTGGATTTGGGTACCCCATGCAGGGTTTGTCGATATTTATCAATAGCTATATATATATCATGATATATATCCGATATTTATTTTTAAAATAAAATATTTTAAAAAACTTTTGTCTTTGGCAGTGATTTTTTTTTTTTTTTTTTTTTTTCGGGGGGGGGGGGGTGGAGAAGGAAAATATATTTTTCAAGCTTTATATTTGAAATTTTTATTTTTAAATGTATAACTAATAATTATATAAGACAATTAATTTAAAAGAGTCACTAAAAGGTAATCAGTTATATGTAACTGTTTTAGAAAATAATTTTTCTGATTTTGATTTAGTTCAGTCTAAACTGTATGACAGCTTATGGAATAAGAAATAAGACAAGCTTATATTTATGTTAAAATTTTTCATATTTCTTCAATTCTGTTCTTTGTGAAAAAAATGGAAGAAAAATTCGTTTTTAGAACATTATTTAATTATTAAGTTTCATGTTAAGCGCAATATGTTTTAGCTTCTAATTTATATTACACTTGAAAATCAGGGTTGGCATTTTTGCCGGCAAAAACTGGAAAAAACCAGGGCAAAAATGGCAAATTCTTTTTTGTCTCTAATGTGTAATAAAATTTACAAGCTAATAATGGATAAACAATAAAATTTAATAACATATCATTTAATATTTTTATTTAATTTGTCAATTAATAAACATAATTAGATAAATTTATATATTTTATATCTTTATAAAATAGGTGGGATTCAGTTCAATACTTAGGAATTTAAGAACCAAATTAAAAATGTGATGTCTAATTTTTTTTAAGTAAATTATTTAGAATAGCCTAATGTGACATTAGGCAGGATGTCAAAGAATAATATTGTATACAGGTGTATTATTAACACTGCCTGAGATTTTTAGCTTACAGATTATTAATTTTAATTTTAAACTGAAATATATCTGTAATCTAAACGCTATATTCTATAATCTTATTCGTAGCCAAAATTAGCATCAATTACAGATCGACCGAAAATTCAAATTCGTTTTTGGCCGAAAATCTGATTTTTGCCGAAAATTCGGCCGGCCGAAACTATTTGTATTCTAAAAATCTCTTTTGTTCCTTTGGAAATTTTCAGCATTGTTCATTCATTGAGCTTCATCGGCTCAAATTGAGACATTTGTGTTACACGTATAATTAATAAACGTTTATAACTAATTAATGATTACGTAAATTAATAAACACGTATGATTAATTAATGATTGTATATATTTATGTATGTATTTTTTTTTTAAATGAACATTTTCGATTTCTTTTTCGGGCGAAAATAGGAAGATTTCCGAAATTCGGTTTCTGTTTCGGTCTTAAAAACCTGTTTCAATCGATCCGTAGTATCATTGATAAGCAAGAAAATGATTATCTGGGATACCTTCAATAAATGAAATAAATTGTGCTGTTCAAAATATGTTGCATTAAAAATCTGTCTACTTGTTTGTAATTGAGGGTGCTATTATGATAGGTGCAACATTCACATTGTTCGCACGACACTCGCTCAAATCGGAAGACAGGGATATAGTGTGTGTGTGGGGGTGGGGGGGGGGGGGTATACGCCGTATATCTTCTGGATTTTTTTAAGCAACACCGTATACCCTGTTTCTCAAAAGATAATAATAATAAAGAAAGAAATAAATTATAGTATATACACTTTAGGGTATATTCTCAGTTTTTTCTACGACTATGGCACTGTTGGAAGATATAAT
This sequence comes from Maratus speculifer, assembly GCA_964019185.1. Taxonomy (NCBI): domain Eukaryota; kingdom Metazoa; phylum Arthropoda; class Arachnida; order Araneae; family Salticidae; genus Maratus; species Maratus speculifer. Next base: position 70,826,235 of record OZ025295.1, read on the forward strand.
GGCAAGTTCCCTAACTTTTTATCAGAATCCTTTCAACCAAAAGATTTTTTATATTACTAGCCGCCCTTGGCGACCAGTTTGGTCTTCCTTAAATGCATACTAAGCTAAATCAATAATGCATAAATAATGCATAATCATATTGCTTTTATTGATAATTTATTTTAATTGCTCATTTTTTTTTTCCAAATTAAAAGATTTTGCTAAAGAATTGGGCGCATATATCATATACGCACCACATTGGCGCAATTGTTACAAAAAGGCAAATGTATGCCTAGTATGATAACTCGGCAATTGTTATTTATTCGTTAATAAACTGTTTTTATTTACTTTTACTAGGGGGGCGCCGCCCCCCTGCTCGCTATGCTCGCCAACCCCCCGCGTAATCGCTTCGCGATTCCAAATTATTGGCTACCCCTGCTTGCTGCGCTCGCCAATATCCCATGGTATAAATAAGCAATTGCAGACCTTTCAACTGATGTGTCACACGACTGGTGTTGTAAAGAAATTAAAAATGTGCCCCCCTGGGGGGCAGAGTGGGAGGTGACACAAAAGACATCCATAATATGAATAAGCAGCTGCAGACCTCTCAAATGATATGTCACACGACTAGTGTTGTAAAAAATTGAAAATGTGCCCCCCTGGGGGGGCAGAGTGGGGGTGACACACAAGACATCCATAAAATGAATAAACAGTTGCAGACCTTTCAAATGATGTGTCACACAACTGGTGTTGTAAAGAAATTAAAAATGTGACCCCCCCCCCCCCCTGGGGAGAGCAGAGTGTGGGGGTGACACACAAGAAATCCATAATATGAATAAGCAGTTGCAGACCTTTCAAATCTTGTGTAACACGACTGATGTTGTAAAAAAATTAAAAATGTGTCCCCCCTGGGGAGCAGAGTGGGGGATAACACACAAGACATCCATTATATGAATAAGCTGTTGCAAACCTCTCAAATGATGTATCAAACGACTGGTGTTGTAAAGAAATTAAAAATTTGGCGAAATATTACAGTTATCGCCAAGTTGGCGTCACTTTTGACAACTAATTTTGGTCGCCAAATTTGGCGATATATCGCCAAGTTGGCGACAAACTTGGCGATTGTTGGCGATGGTAGCCTTTCCTCTCTTTATGGTAACCCATAAGGCGATGCATAGACGGAGCCCTTTCCTGATTGGTCTATTCGGCTCATGGAAAGAGTGGACAACCCGGATTCGTTAGTTCCGGAAATCTTCCACATCAGCATCATTCCAGGAGTCATTCCTTTTAAGGCTAGTTTTTTTTTACTATAGAAGGATTTTCTTTCTTAAAATATATAAATTGTTTTGTTCTATAATTGTTAATTAAACTTTTATTTATTTATTTATTTATTTTTAATAATAGAAAATAGTTGCAAAATACATATGTAATTGGTATTGAAAACGAAGTTTTCGCCAAATTAGCATCAAAAAATATCGCACCAAAGTGGTGCGTATGTGACATCTTTGCCGATAAATCAAGCACTCGGTATTTTTATGCTAATTTGGCGCATCGCCAAATTGTCCCGTGCATTTTTTTTTTTTCATTTTTTTTTTTTTATTTTATTTATTTTTTTATTTCATTAATTTCATTTAAAATATATTTAATAACTAGCAAAACCCGCGGCTTTGCTCGCGTAATAGTTGAAATATGCCAAGTGATACTTATTATCTGATTTTCATTAGAAGTATTGATGTATTAAGGAATAATTCGACAAATAATAGCATATTTGTCTAATAATTAAAATAATCGTAATTTATGGATTTTTTAGAACGCTTATCGCATCACACCTCTTCGCTTCACAACTTTTAAATTTGAAATTTACTCTTGACAGTTGTTAGAGGACATTCATACTTTGTAAGTAACTACCATGTCGAATTTAAAGTTTCTAGACTCCTTAGTACAATAAAAATCTTCATTTTGAATATTTTTGGATCCTGCACTCTCTGTTGATAGTGTCACCGAAGAAAATGTAGCTTACGTTTGTTATGTTTTAGCAGATTCTATCACCACCAATTTACTTTTGGAATCAGTTTGATACGTGCTCAGATTGCTTACGGATTGCCATTCAGAAAGTTTTTACCTTATTAAAATTCTGCAGCATTTGCTGCATCGAAACTCTACCTCTTTTACAGACAATCTTTATTCTGAGCAATGAGAATGCAAATCCTGCAGATTTTTAACAGTGTAGGACGCTTTTTCCTGTACCCTCTCCCCCTTTTGAAATTCGAATTTTTAAAGAAATGCTAGAGATAATTTATAAGTAATTACCATGCTAAATTTTATGCTTGTAGTCCCTTCAGTAACACAAAAAACACATTTTTAGAACGTTTTTTTGCTTCTGCACCTCCTTTGGATTTCTGGCATCGACATATGATATAGCCTATGTTTCATTCCGGGCGAACACAATCATTTTGGTATCATTACTTTTGAAATCTGTTCGGTATTTCCGGAGATTAGCCCAGCCCCTACAAACAAACAAACTTATCCTCTTTATAATATAGGTATAGAAGACATAAGATATAGCCTAAGTTTGATTCTGGACGAAAACATTTGTTTAGATGTTTCATTTCAACGTTTGCGAAAACATTTGTTTCATTTGCATGAACAGTAAAAATATTAAACCACGAAGTTAATAATTCGCAAAGCACTCCAACAATGAATGGACATGAACAATCATTCTTATGGCGTCATAGCAAATTGGAGGCGCTCTCGATTAAGCTGTTTCGGAGAAATTTTTTGTGGTGGGCCACCCTTATCACTCAGGGGTATAAAAAATAGATAACAATCTATTCTCAGACCTACTGAGTACACTTATAAAATTTCATCAAAATCGGTTAAACCTTTTAAGAGAAGTATGGCAACTTAAGAGAAGTATGGCAACACTGTGACACGAGAATTTTATATATAAGATATAATCCTTTCACTCATTTCATTTATAATAACATAACTTTAATTTAAAACTGAAAAGTTTAAAATACATGATTTTTATTTATAATAATAAAATAAGAAAAACAAAACAAGTCAGGAAAATCATGCATTAAGCATAGATTATGAAACACTTTTCAACTGTTCTTGAAATCTTTAACATAACTTTGTTATTTAGGGAAATAAGATGCTACTGTCCATAGCCAAATATGTATTCCAATACTTTCGGACAGCCCTGTATTTGATCCGTCGGTTGATATATATATATATACTATATAATGGGAAAATTTAGTTTAGCAAGAAAATGACTAATTGGTTGAAATTTCTCTTTCAGCACTTTATTCTAATAGATGGAAAATGCTTCAATACTTTTGTTCTGTACTTAATTTACCTAGTGCCTTTATTACAAGCCAGTATTTTGTCAAAATTTAATTCAAAGAAAAACACTCTTAAAAGTATTTAAATCACATTTACAGAAATTATCATCTATCGGTGACCATGTAGCTAATTATTTGCGTGACCCTGTATATCATTTTATCTATATTCTACAAACATTTCTTAGTAAACCGAAAGCATTCAATATAAAAATGCATAACTTACTTAAAAATCACCTTTAAGCAAATTACGCTCATATTCAGTAACCTTTCTGAGCTCGTTTGTGTAATCCTGTATATCTAAATTGTGTAACTATTAGCATTTATATACACCATATAATGTACATATACATAGTGAACTTTAAAAGCGCACTCTCAAGAACTAATGGGTGGAATTTCACAAAACTTTAGATTCAGTTACACCTTGATATAAACTGGTGCTGATTAGTTTTTTAAGTATATCAACCACCCAACAGGTGGTGCTGCTATGTTGTATTTTTCTCGATTTTTGTAATAGCTCTATCTCAGGAACTAACGAACGGATTTTCATTAAAATTCAAATTAAATTAAGTTATCACTTGCTTAATTTTTGGTGTATATCGCCCAATAGGTGGCACTGCTATGCTGCATTTTTCACGATTTCAGCAATAACTCTACCTCAAGAACTAATGTACGAAATTTAATAGAGCTTTAGTTAAACCTTGTTATAAACTGATGCTGATTTTTTGTGTATATCATCAACAGGTGGCGCTGTTGTACCGCATTTTGTACGATTTCCGCTCTAGCTCTATCTCAATAATAAATGCACAGATTTTTTTCAAACTTCAGATTCAATTAAACATTGACATAAGTCGTTACTAAATAGGTTTTAGTATAAATCGCACAACAGATGGCGTTTCCATCAGTGGCGGATCCAAGGGGGGGGTCATGGGGGTCATGACCCCCCCCTGGAGCTCTTCAAAGAGGGATGTACACTGTACAGTCTAAATAAAAGGTGCTAAAACAGGAACGCAAAATAGCATCTAATCGAAAGAATTTGCGCTTTTTTCGAAACTGATCGAGAAAATTTGCGAATTTTCCGCTCCTGATCGACATAATTCACAATTTTTCCACACCCGATTGGTGAAATTCGCAATTTTAGCGAAGCCGATCCACGAAATTCAGAATTTTTCCATGCCTAATCGATGAAATTCACGATTTTTTTGGGTGTGATCGACGAAATTTGAGATTTTTCCACGAATGGTCTGCGAAATTTGCGATTTTTCTTCACTTGATTGAAAAAATTCACGATTTTCGAGCCCAATCCACAAAATTAGCACATTTTTCTGTTCTCGTTCGATGAAATACGAATTTTTCCGTACACGAACTAAGAAATATGCATTTCTTAATTGAATGACGAGCTATGCATTTTTTTACTGCCGTAAACTGATCAAATCCGTGATTTTTTTCTCGCGATACTGACGAAACTCACGATTGTTCTGCAGGCGCTCAAAGATTTATTTATTTTTTTCGTGCATCATCGACAAAATTTGCGGTTTCTCCGCTTTATCAACAAAATTAGCGATTTTTTGTTCCGAATCGACAAAATTAGCTATTTTTTCGTTCCGAATCGATAAGATTTGCGAGTTTTTTGTATTCGATCGCCGGAATTCATGCTTTTTACGAAGCCGATCGTCCATATTTGCGATAATTTCTGTCCCGATCGATGGAATTGTCAATTTTCGTTCGTCATATCAACGTAATTTGTGATTTGTTTTCATTCCAGATCAACTGTATATCCGCTTTTTACGAAACTGATCGACCATATTTGTGACTTTTTCGTTCCCGATCGACAATGTTCCCACTTTTTCCGTGCCCTACCAAAAGCGATTTTTTCGTTCTCGATCGACTAAATTCGTGCTTTTTACGAAAGCAGTCGACCATATTCGGGATTTTTCCGTGCCCAATTGATGAGATTCGCGCCTTTTTCCGTTCTTGTCCATGAAATACGCATTTTTCCGCATCGAACAATAAAATTCGCTTTTACGAAGACAATCGACTACATTCGCGATACTTTTTCCCGATTCACTAAATTATCAATTTCTGCGTTTCATATCAACTTAAAATTCGCAATTTTTTTATTCCCAATCAACAAAATTCGCGATTTTTCCATTCCCGATCGAGTAATTTCGCGCTTTTTACGAAGCGATCGACAAAATTGGGAGGTTTCCGTGCCCTGTTGACGAAATTTGCGATTTTTTCGTTCCAGATAGACAAAATTCTCAACTTTTTGTGCTCGATCGATAAAATTTGCGGTTTTTCTGAGACATACAGTCAAAATTCGAAAAATTTCGAGGGCCGATATACAAAACTCGCGATTTTCCAATGTCTAGTTGACGATATTTTCGATTTTCCCGCACCAGGTCAACGAAATTCGCATTTTTTTACGCGGTAAACAGACAAAACAGGCGACTTTTCCACAATCTATGAACAAAATTTTTTCAAGTATTATAAAAAAAAAAAAAAATAGATTTTTTTCTTTGCCGATAAACGAAATCTGAGATTTTTCGCGTCCGATCGACAAAATTCGTTTTTTTTACGTGCCTAATCGACAAATTTCGCGATTATTTTATGCCCGATCGGCGAAATTTGCTACTTTTATCGTAATTCCGTTTTCACAAAATTTACTGTATTTTAAAATTGTTTCATTAAATCATCTGTCAAAAGTTGTGACCCCCCCCTGGAGGTTGGGCTGGATCCGCCCTTGGTTTCCATCCTGAACTTTTCATGATTTTCACAAATGTTCGAAAATTAATGTACGCAATTGAATCAGATTTAACATTGTTACATTTTCGCGCAAATAGATCCTTAAATTTAAGTAAATCGGGATTCGTAAAATTCCCTTAGTCATTTTGTAAAACATTCGATGAAAATAATTAATGCTAAAATATATATGTATATAAAGTATATTACACTATATATGATGGAAATAATATTAGGTTCTTTTATTTGTTTTAAAAATGTAAGTGAAATTCTTAAATGGACTCTTCACTCGAAAACTCAGCTTGGTAATGTTGTAGGTTGCTCGGTAGGTTGCTATTGTCGTTTAAATTTGAATGTTTTTAAGCGATTTTCTGTACAGTATAGCTAAGGTCGATCTTTTATATGTCTGTTTTCTAGTTTTTCAATTTCGGTCGCAGATATTTTTAATAAGGTTAATTTTCACTTTCAGAACCGCTTTCGAAAGGGGTAGTACCTTTATTAAAAAAATTACTACCGAAGAAGAAAAAAAGGTTAAAACGGCCCTATTAGAGATCAAGCGCAGCTACCCTATGCAACAAAAAATCGCTTAAAAATATTCAAATTTAAACGAGAAATTCGAAAACAACTTGTCCATAGGTTTAACATTACTGAGTGAGAGCTTTTAAGTGGGAAATCTCCTTAATTGAAGATTAAAAAAAAATAATAATAATAATAATAATAATAATAATAAGATGGTTGGTAATTGTTGCAATATTTAAATTTAAAAATCTCAAACTGTCAAATTGCTCGCTCCATATAATCAGTTTAATTTTAGTTACGATGTAGCTTTGAACATTGCTGCAGGTTGTAATTATATACGTTTTGCACTGATGTTTATTAGCAGTTTGCAATGTTTATTGTGTAAGGTTGTATGTATGTTCCGGAGAGTAATCAGATGGCATATTTCAGCATTTGCAGACATGATCAATCTTTGATTTGATTATCTATAATTCTTGTTAAGTGTTTCTTAATTGGAAAAAGACTTACTTTCGCATCTCTGAACTGAGTACTGAGTACACTTGGAATTTTTATTTATTTATTTTTTAATATTTAAAAAAACTCTTAAATTTATAAAAATTTAAAAACATTTTTATTTTTTTTTACATTTTTAAGGTACATTTTTGGTATAATAATAAAAGAAATGAATAATGAAAGAAAATGATTCTATCAAGAAATTGTTCGATTCCCCTGGCAAAATTTGAAAATTTTTTAAAAAAATTAAAAAATTTAAGTAAATTTTAGAATTTATCTTCTTATACAATTTTAAACATTTTAAGATATTTTTTAAAACTGTTTTTAGACATGTTCTATAATTATGAGTATTGGAATACCATAAGTTAATTAGTTTGGGAGAAAAAAAGATAAAATGCGCGTATGCATGTAAAATTGCAGTAAAAACTGAATTTATTTTGCATATTTATGTGTTTATATATATTTATTGTAAATTCGATGTTTAATTTTATCAAATACACCATAAGGAATAACAAATAATAATAATAAATTAATAAATTAATTCGAATCAATTGAAAAATATGCATAAAATTTTTATCACTTTGAACATGCTAATTCATAGAAAAGTGAAAAATTGTTGTGGTATTTAAAGGAGCAGCGATGTAATAAAATCGTTTTTAACTGTATTTATAATATTCGGATCTCTGCGAAATTAAATCAGAATATACTAGGGATAATAAAATATAATTTAAGCCAAAAATTAGAAAATCCATATTTTCGTTATTTTTCTGCAAATAATGAGTATCGAGTCCCCTTAACCATTCGAGAAATTATGATTCTTAAAATAAATTCAGAAAAAAGTGAAAACAAGACATTGTCTATTTTTTTGCAAAAAAAAAAAAAAAAAAAAAAAAAAAAAGAGGATTTTAATCTGAAAAGCTTATTAGTCAATAGGGAAAAGTACACTGTCTCACTTTGCATTTTCTGAGCTCTTTTGCCACCTGAAAGATTACGGAACTTTTCTGTCAGCAGTTGAAATGATTCATTTAGGAATTATTAAAAGATTTGATAACAAACGGTTGATGTTTATTTGCTTTAGTCAGGTGAACTTAATAATGCATTATTTTGCATTGTATTCAAAGCTGTTACAATATGAGAATAAAAGAGATTTTCTTTTGAATCTCAAGTTATGGATTCATTTTATTTAAAAATTTTTGTAGCTGAACCTATGGCTATTTTTGGTTTGAAATTATTGTTAATACTTTTATATACTTATATGATGTTTTTTAAACAAAGTAGTTTATACTTATTGATACATCTTTTCTTGGTACTTTTTTTTTCTTTTTAACAGTTTAACTTTTAAAAATAGCATGTTTTATTTTTTTTAATTTTTATTTCTTAAATCTATTTAGAATTGTTGGTAATAATCATATTAACATGACTGTATTTCATATTGTGATTGTGTTTGAAAAAAATCATAATATTTATTTAGATTTTTTTATATATATTTTTTTTTATATTGTATAGCTGTTAGTTGAGTGACTTTTATCAGCTTCCACACTATTTCTTTCTTTCTTTGACTTTGTTTTAGATTTTTTTTTCCCTTATGAAAATGCCTTCTAATTGAATATGTTAATGATAATATTCCTTAAATAAACTAATTTATTTATGATTAATATTTTTTCTTCTTTCTCTGTTGTTTAATAATCATGTACTTTAAAACAAAAAAAAAACGATTAAATACAGTGGAACCTCGATTATCCGATGTAATTAGGACTGATTCTACATCAGATAATCGAGAATTTATCAATAAACTTCTAGTTTAATATGTAAAATCGTCACCGAACTGTTATAATGACTATTTTAACTGCTACATAAATATCTCAATTCAAATTATGCATGAAATTAAATTTATTGTGAAGCAAAAAAATTAGAATGATTTAAATGGAAGCTTCATCTGGCGTAAGTCGGCCATCCTTTACTATGCAGCTCTGTGGCGAGGTTTTCTTTAAGTGTATATTCCGATTCAAACTGCTTATTTTCCGATTTATTTTTAAATTCATTTTTGCTCTCACGTGCATCAAACTGGCAAATTGTCTTACAGTAAAACCCCGATAATTTAGATTAATTGGAACCAGACCCAATCCGGATTACCTCGAGAATTAGAAAACAATGAAATAAAATAAAACATACTTACAGAAAATCACCATTATGTTAAACGTACTGAATATTTACAGACAGTAAAAATGTTTTCTTTAATACTTGCGAAAAGTTTCAGAAAAAGTTTTTTTCATTCAGAATATGACGATGAAACAAGTACATGTTATGGAAATTAGCCAATCGCTTCTCAAACTTGAAAAAAAAAAAAACGACCAAATCGATCCGGATTAACGGGGTCCAAATTTGTGGGGTTCTACTGTATTTAGAAATTACACAAGGTGCCGTGATTGTCGATTCTTTGATAAATGCAGAAAATATTGCAAAAAAGCAATCAAAAATGGCATTTTAAATCGATTTTTTCGAATCGTGAGATCTGGGAACGAAAAATGGGTCATACTGAGAGAGTAATTGCTTATAAATCAAATTCTAATGAATTGAACGTAAAACGACATCACACGGCACCTTATACGGCTCTTCAAAAATCCCCTCAGCAAGTTTCATGTTTCTACTTTTAAAAATGTGTCTGAAATTGTATCGGAAAATTTCGAGCTGTTGAAGATGAAAAAGCATTTTTTCGAATACACCCTTAAAACGTTACTTCTGAGGGACCGCCCTGTTCTTTTTTGTTCCAACCAAGCAAAGCCTTTTGAGAAACACTCAAAAGCATCGTTTTTACAAATCTTTACTTGGAAATTTTCGCCTTCAACATCATCTTTTTTTCATAAGAAAGTCGGACTTTTGCGATAATTTGCTCATCATTATGCAACTGGAAGCCCGCACTAAATTCAACCAATCTGTAATTTATCCATCTTGTCTGTGAAGAAATTCAGGATTTCCCCCTTCCATACAACTGAAAAATCTGACGATTTTTATTTGTGACCCTTTGACATATTTCGCAATGTTTTCCATAAATGATTGACGAAAATCACGGTACAGTAAACTCTCTGTAATGCGGACTCTGTGTAAGACAGAAATCTGCCTAAGTCGAAAAGATTTTCACGTCCTTGCGAATTCATAGTCGGAGTAGATTGTTTTCAAAGCGGAATATTGTCTAATACAAAAAAAAATTTCGATTCTATTATTTCTTCCTTAACAGAGGCAGAATCAATACTTACTGTATTTATCACAGCCGATTGACGAATTTCACGATATTTTTCCGCAACCAAATGCAAACTTCTTCTTCTTCTTCTTCTTCTTTTTTTTTTTTTTTTTTTTTTTTTTTTGAGTGACTGACCGGCAAACTTTGTTTTATTCCACGACGCGATAAAATGCCTTTTTTTTTTTCTTCCCTGCGATTGATTATCGAATAAACTATTTTGTTCAGAATTGGATAGTGATAATGTCATCACCCCGAATATGCATTGCTCCATGAAAGTAGTTAAAAATGAAGGCATACCAGATTCTACACAGTTTTCTGAACTTTTTTTAGAGAAAACGTAACCATTAGTTTCCGGTATTTTCCAAAGTCACATAAGTTGCTCTTGTGCTGCATATGTCAAGTATGCCCTGTCGAACCACCCAAAATCGAATAAATTCTAAATTCAGAAATCCACTTAACAAACCCATTGCTAAGAGTCCAAAACATGTGGTGAACGTTGAAAAAATATAGATGCTGTATATACAAAAAATCTTGACCCTTTTTTTTTTCTTTTTTAAAATAAACATTTTGCATAAATAGTTTAAGTTGTGAATTAAAAAATTTTATGGTACTTTGTCATGTCTGCATAAAAGTAATTCTTCATACAGCGCGTAAAAAAAATACTAGGATGTATTTTTTTTTCTCTGCCAATCAGTTCAATCCCCCTAGAAAATAATTGAAGGAGTGACATTATCTTAGGGAAAATGGAATTTCGAGCCATGTATGTATTCTAAGACAACTACAATAGAACCTCGATTATCCGACTTTCGTTTAACACCAACTCTTTGTAAACTGACGTCGGTTTTCTGGTCTTATTTATTATTATTATTTTTTTAAACATTTCTTGTGTATGCAAGCGATCTTCCCCGAAGTTTTATAAAAATCGCCAGATTTTTAACTCAGATGAAAAAGAAAAATCCTAAATCTCTTCAACCTGTCGCAGAAGAACCATCACATTTGCCTATCGGTCACGGATAAAAAAAAAATTGAATTTCGTCGATTTATTGCGGAGAAAAAACTCCGAAATTCGTCAAACATTTGCGAAAAAAATCGTAAATTGATTTTGTCGAACGCAAAGAAAAAATTGAGAATTTCGTCACTCTGTCTCAAAAAGAAACAGCGAAATTTGAGGTCAGTCACAGAAAATATCGCAAAATATGTCAGTTGGTTTCTGGGAAATATAGCGAATTTCTTCGATCTGTATCTGTAAGATATCGCAAAATTCGTCAATTGGTCTTAAGACTTGATCATCCTTTCAAAAACCAAAATTCTCCGGAAGATAGTGAAATTCTTTGATCGGAAGATTCTCGCTCACGATATTCTTTTGGGATAATTTGAAAATTTTGGGCGCAAATCCCACCCTGATATTTAAACTCTGGAGTAAGAAAAAGGCTTTTGTGTATTAGTAAAGTACTTAAAATATTCTTTTCTTCCTCTCTTTTATATATCATTAAGGCATATTTATTTATGTATCATTTAGAAGCGGAAAATTCTTGGTGATGCAACATCCACACAAGTACTGAGGGACCTGGAAATTTCTTTAAGGACCAACAGTATAGAGTAAGTTTATCTTTGTTATGATAGCTAAGTTATTACTTTAAGGGCCGTTGCTGGGAAAAAGGTAGAATAACTTTATGAAGATACATTACTAATGCAAAAATTGAAAATGTTATGTGAAATATTAATGTTTATTTTTTGAAAATGGGATATTTTAACTGTAAAAAATACCTGTGAATATACTAAGACCTATTTATGTAATTTTTTTTTTAACTTAATGATGTATGTATCCATTAATACTTTTTTAAACGTAAATTCTTTTTACCTACAGAGAATGATGTCAGTTGTATATATTGTTTTCCTACCATACAAAAAATTTCTTTATATAAATTTTAACTATCATTTTACGCAAATAAATAAAATATACAAACAAACTTTTCTGCTTTTAAGATAATAACTTTATAGGTTTCCTTAGGGAAAGTAGACTTCAGTATTTTCTTTTATTAGAGATTACTAGGACTATTTGGATACTTAACTAACAATCAAATATTGCATTTTAACAAATATTTTTTAATATAATTACTTACTTAATTGATGTCCTTTTAGATGTTTAATTCGTTAACACACGCACTCAGAACAAATTTACACCAATCACATTGTGCATCCAATCTAAATACAGGCGTGTATGCTAACAGGTTAAAATTTCAACAGTACATGAATTGATAAGCTTTTTTGAGCATGGATTCGTTCAAAGGTTTCTCAATTGTTTCTTGATTCTGACTACTATACTATTCCTTAATTATAATAAAGCAACAAAATGTTTTACATTGTTTCTAATTTTTGTTGCATATGTTAAATTTATTTATATATAATATGATGCATTGTAATAGGGATGCACAACCTGTGGTCCGTGAATGTCGTCAATTTTTAACTGGAAAAGATTACGATTTTTGTCGCAGGAAAAATTTCCTCAATTTGCCGCGGAAAAAAATTAAATTTCGTCATTCATTTAAGAATGACAAATTTCGTTGATCGGGCACGTAAAAATTGGCAATTTTGTCGATGAGACGAAGGAAAAATAGCAAATTTCGCCGACAGGGTTCGGAAAAATCGCTAATTTTGTCGATCGGATGCAAAAAATCGCACATTTCGTTGATCGAGCACGAAAAAGTCCCCAGTTTTGTTGATGATACTTGAAAAAATTGCAAATTTCGTTCATTGGTTGCTTAAAAGTCGCTTGTTTTATTGGCTTATCGCGCAAAAAAACCGCGAATTTCGTTGATCGGGCAAAGAAAATAGAAAATATCGTCGATCGAACATGGAAAAACCGCGAATTTTGTCAATGAGGTACGAAAAAAATCGTGGATTTCGTCGATCAGGGGCGAAAAAAAAAATCTTGGATTTTTGTAGATCAGGGACGAAAAAAAATCGCAAATTTCGCTGATGATCGAGTCAGAGTTCGTTGATTTAAATCAGCTTGATTTTAATCATGATTTAAATCAGTTTATCTTTAAAGTTATTGTTTTTAAATCAAGATGTAAATAAAGATATTAATGTATTTTAATATAATTTAGTTTTATGTAATACAAATAATCAAAAAACTTTTAGAAAGATAAAGCTTAATCCTTGTCAAAAAGTAAAATACAATGTACAGTTTAGAAACAAAGTTGTTTTCAAAATAATTTTGCAACAGTAAAGAAATCTAAGCAAAAATACCGGGTGTCCCAAAAATACTGATGGATTTTTAAATTCAATAACTTGCAAACGGTGACAGCTATTTAAAAATTTTTTGCAGGAGGGTTATGTATAATGTCAGGAGTTTTTTTTTACCGTAATTTATTTTAGTTCGCATCTCAAACAATAGGTGGCGCTGACGGCGATTGAAGGTCAGGTGATCAGTGCTGAGTGAAGCGTCGACCTGGTCTTCAATTGCCGTCAGCGCCACCTATTGTTTGAGATGCAAACTAAAATAAAAAATTACGGTAAAAAACTCCTGACATTATACATAACCCTCCTGCAAAAATTTTTTAAATAGCTGTCACCGTTTGCAAATTATTGAATTTTAAAATCCATCAGTCATTTTTGGGACACCCGGTATTTTAAATATTGGAATAGTTATTCATTAGAATTTAGAAAAAATTCTCCAAGTTAAGATAAAATAAAACTGTATACCTTTGTGTTCTACTTTAGTGATGCCTATTAAAGTTTGAGCAAAACTTGAACCATTCAGTGATTTTCTTTTTGAATCTAATGTAGTGAATCTCAGCCTGTTAGAATTGTGGAAAGTAAAGTATTTGTTACAGTTATTGAAAAGGCTGATACTAAAAACCTTATAGAATTCATGACCAACTAACTTTTTACTGCAATAGCTTCATCTGCTGAAGTAAAACAAATGTTTTCTGCTTTTTGGTTTGGTACATTCAAAAATTAGAAATTGACTGATAAAGGTGCTAAACTCGTCTTTATGTATCAGCACAAAAACAAAAGTTAGTTTGTTTCCAAATTTGCTTGAAGCTTTTATGTGCTACAGTTTTTTTAATTTTAACTAAACAACTGAAAGTTGAATTGGCTTTTGACATCTGATTTATAATTTAACATGCAAAGATTTTTCCATAGACTAAAATTTTACCTTTTAATTATTTATGTAAATTGTGTAATATTATAATATATATTGGTAATACTTATAACATGTATATGTGTGTATAATTTATATTTTATAAATTAAAAGATAGGTCATAAAACAATAATACAGTCTGAGATTTTTTTAAATAAAAAAAATCTGATTTAAATAAAAAAAATCCGATTTAAAAATTAAAAAAAAAAAAAAAGATTTTTTTATTGTTATTAAAAAAAATAAAAAAAATCACGAACCTTGGATCGTGTACGAAAAAATCCTCTATTTTGTTGATGGCGCATGAAAAAATTGTAACTTTCGTCCATCGTTTGCGGAAAAGTCGCATGTTTTGTCTGTTTATTGTGCACAAAAAATGTGAATTTAGTTGACTGAGTGCGAGAAAATCTGAAATATCGTCAAACATAGATGAAAATATCGTGATTTTGTGGATCGAGCTCCGAAAAAATTACGAATTTCGTTGATTATGCACGAAAAATCACGAATTTCGTGAATCAGGTACGAAAAAATCGTGAAATTTGTCGATTAGGGAAAAAAATCGCAAATTTCGTTGATAAAAAAGGAAAAATCACGATTTTTGTCAGGGATGTACGGAAAAATTGACAATTTCGTTGATCGGCTGCGGAAAAATCGTAAGTTCGTCAGTTTATTGCGAGAAAAAAAATCACAAATTGCGACATTTTGCCGTGGGGAAAAAAAGCAGATTAAGTCAGACTCAAATGTTGCTGATAGGGCACAGAAAAATGTGTATTTCGCCGATCTAGTACGGAAAAAATTGTTAGTTTTATTGATCGGGCACAGAAAAATCGTGAATTTTTTCTTTCTCACGTGAAAAACTCGCACATTTCGCCGATCAGGCTCGAAAAAAAATCGCGATTTCGTCCATCAGGCTCGGAAAAATCGTTAATTTTGTCCATCAGAAGCTGAAAAATCGCATATTTTGTCCGTCAAGGGTGGAAAAATCGGGAATTTCATCGATCAGGTGCGGAAAGTGTACGGATTTCGTCGATCTGTTGCGTAAAAAGGGCAAACTTTGTCAATAAGGTGTGGGAAAATTGCAAATTTTGTTGAACAGAAAAATCGGAAATTTCGTTTGACAATCACAAAAATAATCGTGTTGATCGGCGCTTTCCCTCTTTCATTCATAAAGTTCACATTGTTTCAAAACTAGCCACTAATGTTTGTTTTTTAGCACTTTTAATAAAACAAAATTTACTCTGTAGAATAAAGTTAAAGAATTGAAAATGATAGTAATATCTTAAGAATAATCCTTGCTATATATACAAATGTAAAAACTACTGATATATTCTTTCCAACAGAGTTGGATATTTTGACTGGGTAAGTGAACCTTGGTGGGTAACCTCCTCCTCTCTGAAACCAAATTTTTGTTATCTGATTATACGCCACAGATAACCTGCTTGAAATAGAATTCTTCTTATGTTATTGATGTAACCCTTGACCACCTAGAAATATTTGTAATCTTCTCTTGAAAAGGTTGTGCAGCTCCTACATTAAAATGAATATTTTATGTTTCTAATATTGACTGACATAGTCAGTAGGATGGATGTGTTTGGCAACACTTAACAATCTTGGAAGTGTAAATAGAAATGAGAGTACCAGTGCAAAAAGTTTAGGGCATTTTCATGTAATGCCTATGGTCAAGGCCATCCTTAGTAACTCAAAGTGGCGTTTTAAGTGCCTTAGTTTCAAGATCAGCTGATAATTCATTAATTTAATTATATAAGCTTTATTAGAGTGTCAACTAAAGTAGTAATGTAATAATCCAATTTGGAATGTACTACCTGAAATCGGTAATTTTCATGAATGTCTGATATAAACTATGGCACAGAATTTATAACAGCAGAATGGAAATTAAATAGACATTTGCTGTTAGTCTTTTACCATAATAGATGATTTTAAAATAATTTTCTTCTATCAATTCTCAATCTACCTCTTCCCTGTCATATTGAATTCTGGAAAGGGACTAATATGTTGACTATTTTCGTGATTCCTGCACTAATGTGAATAATGGGGAGGAGGGGGAGATGGGCTTATCTATGTATAGTTCTTCAGGGTGTATTTCGATTCAAACTGCTAATTTTCCGATTTATTTTTGAATTCATTTTTGCTCTCAAATGCACCAAACTTTCAAAATCTCTTATTTGGAAAGTATACAAAAGACCGTGATTGTCGATTCTTTGATAAATGCAGAAAATATTGCAAAAAAAGCAATCAAAAACGGCATTTCGAAACGATTTTTCCCAAGCGGCAGATCTGGGGACGAAAAAAAGGGTCATGCTGATAAGGTAATTGTTTATAACTCAAATTCTAATGAATTGAGTGTAAGAAGACGTCACACAGCACCTCATACGTCCCTTCAAGAATCACCCCAGCAAGTTTCATGTTTCTACTTTTAAAAATGTGTCTGAAATTGTATCGGAAAATTTCAAGCTGTTGAAGGTGAAAAAGTGTTTTTGCGAATACACCCTTAAGTTAATATTCAGCAATTTTATGAATTACTGAAAATTAAAACATGATTTGTAGTTTTTACTAAATTTTGATTGTCTGTGGATTCATTTCTAAATAGTGAAATAACTATTTTATTTTAAATGAAAAATAGTAATTTATGCAGGTTGCTATGTCACCTGGAAAAAGTCAGTAAATTAGGAAATGAGAGGCATTGTTATGTTACCCACTGTTTGCTTTATTTCAGTAGCTTAAATATAAATTTAGAAAGATAAATTCTGAATTGAAGAATGGAAACAAATGATTCTTTCTTAGCACATTCATTGGAAAAAAAAGGGGGGGCTCTTTTCTTTGCTTATTGCTTTTTTTTTCTTCAAAAATTTAATAATTTTAATGGATGTGCCTTAATTTGTTGGTTTTAGGAATTTTTAAAATATAAAGTAAAATTTGTGCAAAATACCAAATATAGAAGTTCCCCTTCCTGTCTGTTAAAGTTAGAAAGGAAAAAGAATAAGGAGTTTGACTTAATTATGTTTTATGTTATATGTTCTGTATTATGGTGCTAGAAATATATCATATAATTTGTAACGTACAATATATTATGAGAAATGCATATTTGTTTTTCTTTTAGGTGGGTGCGGGAGTTCCTAAATGAAGTCAATAAAGGTCTTGATGTTTTAGTAAATTATCTTTCTTTTCGTCTTCTTATAGTCAGGTAACTCTTTTTCATATTTCAAACTCTTTCAATTGTATTTTTTCTTGCTTCATAATTTTAACAAAATCTTAAAAAAATTTTATTTTTATTTTTTTCTTCATATATATTGTTGAAACTTAATGTTTTTTAGAACAATGGTGTATTATTTATTCCATTTAATTTAATCAAAATTTGGATCATTTTTTCTTTTAATAAAATCTTGTTTTTGAAATTTATGAAAATATGTATATGTAAAGTTGTCTTTATTTTCAAAGGAAGTTGGTGAGTTTTCAGCATTACATCAACATAATTTTTGTTCCTGAAAGACTTGAAAATTTTAATTTATTTAAATCTTAAATACACAAATTAATATATTGTTACCAAAAAGAAAAACATTGTATGTATTAATAGAAAAATGTTGAAAAAAGTTTTATTTTTGAAAAAAAAAAGTAAAATAATAATTGTCTGAGCGTAGTGAAGTCTTATACTCAGAGTACGTAACGATATTAAAAGTAAAAAAAATTCTTTCGTCAAGCAAATCTCAAAAAGTACTTGTCGTATTTCGATTCTGTTTGTACCAGAAGGTACCTATGAAGGTAACCTCGTAAATGCACCTACTTTCAAAAATTAGTTCCAACTAGTTTTAAAATTATGTTTAAAAAATGATAAAAAAGCATAATTTATTTGCATACGTCACAGGAATTTGGTGTGCGTCACTTTTCACTGGCTGGGTGTTTTCGTTAAACTCCCAAATTTAAGCACATAGAGCAAGGAAAATACACAAACAATTTTTAATTACAATAAATTATACTTAAATTTAAGAAACAAACTGGAAAATAATTTTGTTGTTGTTGTTAATTCTAAAGAAAAAAGCCTTAATTCTTTGTAACTTAGTACTTGAGAATTAATGATATTCTTTATAATAGCACTTTATAACCGCCATTAGCATATTTTATGTTTCACACATGCGAATTGGAAACAATTCTGCAGTGTTTAAATAAAATGCGTGTTTAAATAAAATATTGGTACTATTTGGTTAGCTCGTTGATCAATTTCGCCAAGTTATACATATTGACATATTTTTTATTTTAAGTAAAGGAAGAAGAAATAAATTAGTGACATATTGATAAAAAGACATATAAAAAGTGGGATAAAAAATCATTTGATGATGTTTTAAACACATGTATCGTATTGAATGCAATTGAATGCAACATTCACGTTCCTAAACACATGTATCGTATTTAATGCGATTGAATGCGACATTCATGATCATTCATTATTGACATTTTATCTTATTGTTTGGCGATACTTTTTCGGTCGACAGAATAATCAAGAAATATAAGAAAGGTACTACTTTGTCATCCTGTCGACCAAAATACTATCGCCAAATTATAAGATTAAATGCCAATAATGGATGATCGTGAATGTCAATTCAATGACATTAAAAATGGTACACGTGTTGAAAACGTCATTAAGTGATTTTTATTTCGACTTTTTATTTGTATTTTTATTAATATTCTACTACTTATTTCTTTTTTAATATTTAAAATAAAAATTATGTCAATATGTATAATTTGGCTATTAGTTTGGGGATTTGTATAATTTGGTGAAATTGGTCGACGGGATAACAGAGTAGTACCATAAAAAATAAATAAATAAAAGAAAGAAAGAGAGAAAAAAAATAGTTGAAGCGATGAATAAACAGTTATAAATAATAAACATATGGATAAATATAATAAAAAATATAAGTATCACAAATCGTAAAATACTTATAGCAATATTCAAAAACAACATTTCTCGTCAATTTGGTGGAGAAAAAATTGCGTTAACGTGAGCTTATATTTTTACACATAAATATGACATCTGCGCCGTATTTATGAGTAAAAAAAAAAAAACATAAACGATCATCAGGTTTGAAATATCAATTTCGGAAGCCAAAACTGGACCATGATTTATAAAAACGCCAAGGTGAAGGTATTGGAAAAGTACCATGAAATTAGGGCAGAGATATCATATACGCATCGGATTTGGCGCAAATTATTCTTAAATTAATTTATATTATTTTAAAAAGAAAGTAACAATTAAAAAACACGAATAAATATAGATTAAATTATATAAAAAATAAATAAACAATTTTTTAATTAAAAAAAAACAAAAGCCGGGTTACCATGCAATGTAAATAACGATATTTTGGCGCCAATTATATAAAAAAAAGTGTACCATATCCTGTTCTAAATTTTTTGCTAGCTTCTTTTTCTTTTTGGCATTAAATGAAATGATGTGGTTGCAAGGTAAACCATATTTAGGGTCCCTTAGGCATGTTTGGTATTGTAAATGGAGTATGTGGGATTAATAGTTTATCTACTGGGACACCAAAAAGAATTTCATTAAATTATGGTCTATTGGGGGAAATCCTTTGAAGAGTATTTTAATGAAATTACGCTATTGAAAATGTGTGAAACTTGTATAAATCTCTGAATTTCATTACGATTACATTTTAACAGGATATTCATAGCATTTTTAATCCAATTACAGAGAAACACAAAAGAAATCGGTTACAATACTGTCTTTGAGCAATAATTTCTGGAAATGCGTTTCCAATTTCTGCATGCGCTTTCAATTTTAACTATTTTTTTAGGTGTTCTAATTAATATAAATATTTAGTTCCTATAGTCATCGTCTGATCCATCCATCTTTCTGTCCGCATATAATAGCACAAAAACTAGCCTACCGAATCGTTTGAAATTTTAAATATCTATTTGTTGCCAAATTTTCTTGAGTCATTGCAAATTTTAATAAAATCGGATAAATATTTCAAATATAGGGACAGTCAAAAGTATTCCGTTACATTATGGCCGATAGGATGAAAGAGTTCCAATGATGTTAGAAACATAATGAACTGTAGAAACATAATGAAAATGATATCCATTTATCAAGAGCACTAGAATACATATTTTGTAGAAAATGCCGCACAAAAAGTATTTACTTTCATTTACACGTCACCACAAAAGAATTCCACTACAAATTAGTATGGAGATTGGAGAGGGGTTGATATTAACTTTTCAGATTTACTATTCTAGTCATTTTCTCAATTTCACTAACAGGTCTTTTAAATAATAACTTTTTCTGGTAAAACTGCACAATCGAGTTCACAATGGCGTATATGAGCCAGCATGTTATACTGAAAAAATATGTTCAGATTTGTAAATCACTTATGATGACACTTGACGGCTCAAAGCTTATGCAGACGAGGTATTCAGATCTCATTAGTACCTTATACTATAGACATTTCCAACAGTGGCATAATCGTAAAAAAATAACAGAATATATGCTCTAATCAGAGAGTATACGCTCAAGTTAAAGAATATACCCAAAAATGTATATACTGCAGCTTTTTGAGAAAGAGGGCGATTCTTAAAAAATCCAAAAAGTATACGGCCTATACCTCTGTAAACTCTCTACCACATTCATGATTGTCAATTCGTTTTATTTTATGCATACTAAAGCGAAATACAGCTCAATTTCATGAGAATGAGTTTGAAAAGAAAACAAAACAGCGTATGTAGTGACCAGCTTTCACGACCCATTTAAACCAGGTTGATTATATCTGGAACACACTCGAAAGGCCACATTGTATTCCTTTGTTGGCGTTTTCGAGATTTTTCTACATAATTTTTTAAAGAGAGAATACCCTAAGTTTTTATCGAAAACTTCATCGCATGCATAGGAAACAGATGTAGGCATTATATTATTTTATATATTAACTATTTTGTTCTAATTATTTAAAGGCACCACATACCACATAAAAAATTTCCTCATTCTACTCAACCATCATGATTTGCACCACTTTTAGGTACTAAAATTGGTGTGTATATTCTTAACATCATTTCAAAAAGTTCAAATTCCGATACAAGATATTTTAATGCTTTATTATCTATATTACTTTTAATGTATTGCGTATTTCGAATTTTATACCCATACATGGCTGTTTTGTATAGTTTGATTTTGATTTCCCATTTTATTCAACTGCGTATAGGAATTTTTATGTAATATTTTGCAATTGTACCATTCACTCTGCTATTTTTTGTCATTTCGATTTGTGACTGTATATAAACAATTGAAAATAGCATTTTTTTTTTTTTTTTTTTTTTTTTTTATTAGCCTCCATGCTATTTCTTTCAGACAAGCTAAAAAATGTCGTGTCATCAGCCCTGAATTTTCAACTCAACCGTTTTTGATAATTTGTTTTTTAAATGAAAGCTATTTATTTGTAGTTGTGCCCATTTTAGCTATTTTTTAATTTATTTCCATTTTTATATTTTATTTTAAATTTTAAATGCTTTTTACGATATTTCTGCAAAATGGTGGCAACTTAGTTTAGCTTTTCTCTCGATAATAACAATTGATTTTCCAAAATGATTGCTTATAATTATGCACTAATTGAGGTAAAAAAGATATATTTACTGAGAAATAATATTAATAATGTTAATAAAATAACAGAAAATAATTTATGATAAAAAATTAATGTCTAAAGCAAAGTAAGAAAAATTTCAAATGAGGAAAATGATGTCATTCAGCAACCAGGTAAATGGGAATTACAATATTATTACGGATGCCTTTTTCATATTACTAATGACAGAAACTTTTAAAAAACATTTGAAGAGAAAATGACGTCCCTATTTAAAACATCGCATTTTTACTCTTAACGATATTACATTTCAATAATTCTTTTCATTAAGGACACTGAGATTGAGATTTTACTTTCAAATAACTTCAGTTAATGAAAATAATGTCACAGTAAAAATGAAAATTTTTTTTAAATAAAACTATTTTTCTGTGTGTGCATATAAAATAAAATTTTTGGATTTCGCGTCACTCAGATTACAATTTTAACTGAAGATGTGTGAATATTTGCATGCAAAATTGTAACTGGCAAACTTGACATTAAGTTTGGAAATATATTTATTATATATTGATTCAATAATGTAATTACTTTTGCTTTTTTTAAAACCAAATAGATCGGGTCTTTTAAACATTTCATTCGTCGAATTGGACGGGATTTTATTGTTAAAATACATTTCCTTTTTCTCAGAGTCTATAAAAAAAGCATTTTAAACTAAATAAAAAATCCGTTTTTGATGAATCTAGTCAATGAAGAAGTAGCACGTCAAATTGTATCTCTTTATTATTCCGCAATGCCAATGTCTCAGAGAGAAATTGCTAATCAATTGGGTATTTCACGCCGTTCTGTTTACTATTATATTGATAAACACAAGAAAAATGAAGTTAGTTCATTGCATTCTAAAAAGTCGCCCTTCTAAAAAACCTCTATCGATTTTTTTTTTTTTTTCTAATCGGAGGCGAAACTGAATTCTGCAATGGCAGAATCTACATTCAACTTGTTTTTTTTCTTTCTTTCTTTCTTTCTTTCTTTCTTTTTTTAGCATACTGTTATTAAAACTTTGTTTTAAGCAATATCGCTCAGACTAATCCCTCTGAGGGAAGTCCTAGTAAAACTTCATAATTCTGTGTCTGCATAATATGATCAAAATAAGAATATTGTCTGTCTGTGTGATATCTGGTTCTGATTCTGCAAAAACAGATGATATACATGTATTACCATAAAAACTAAGGTGTCAACAATTTTAACGAAATGATAGAAATCAGTAATTTAAATTTTAAAAAATTAAATTATAATCATCTTTTGATTTTTAGAAGGATTTGAGAAGTATTAAAATCTAAAATGAAATTTTCTATTTCACCGAATAGTAGAAATTTTGAAAATACTTTTTAGACTTGTAAACAATAAAGTATCTATTTAGTAATCTTTTATCAGATCCAAAATATGCCATTTAAAATTCATATTTAATTAAATCTATAATAATTCTTTCTTTGAGCAGTTAAATAAGAAAAAAAACTCAGATTAACCAAATTATATTTAATTTATATTGCAATAAAAGTAATTCTCAATTGTCATATTTATTCAATGCATATAAATAAACTTTTAAGGCTAAAAAAAAAAAAACAATTACTTGGTGATCCTTGTAGTTCTTTTTTTTTTTAATTCGAAATCTGTTTTTTATTATCTAAAAATCTACCAACTCATGCACATATACAAAAGCAAAATAACATATAGTTTTCCCCTGAAGATCATGTAGAAACTTGAAAACTTCAAGATTGTTCTATTTCATGTCTTGCAAAATAAAGTTAAAAAATTGTATAGTTTTTATTTATTTATTTTACAGTTTATTTTTGTTATGAGTCAGTACTTGATGTTAAAGAAAAAAATATTTATTAAATATACTACATAGACTCAAAGTTATTCAATATTCTTAGCTCTAGGGATACATAATAAAATTGAAAATGTTATATAGTTAAAAGAACATTATCATATGCATTTTTTGACTATACAAAAGTAAAACAGTTTTTAAAATTATTATAAATGAAGAAAATATCTAATCACAAAGTAAAATGAATAACTGTTATTATCACAAAAAAAAGTTAGTCAACAAAAATTTTTAGCCAGCAATTAAAAAGAACCATTTTTCTCCCATCTTCACACCACTCATTGTCAGTCCCCCCACCCTTTAAAAAAATTAATCATAGGTTTTCAAAAAGTACTAAAGTTTATAAATTGATTGAAATGTAATTTTCATGAGTATAGTAATAGCATAGCTTTAATTATCTTAAATCTTCAGCTTGGTTAATAGTTTAATTTAAGAAAAATAATGTAAAGTTAATTTTTTCAATTAAACTATATAATCCCAAGAAAAGATAATACAGTCAAATCGTTCTAACATGAACTCACTTACTTTGAACACAAACTGTTTCCAGTTGTCCCGTCAAGTTGTGTTAGTAATTACTGTGATTTTAGCCCTTTTAACACAAACATTCTTAATAATGTTTATCATGAACTGAAAAGGATTGACTGTTGAAATCTTTCCTACTCGTAGCATGAACAAAGCACGTTTTTGAGACTTTTCAAACTAAACTCTATTTTTTATTTTATTTTTCTAAATCCATATTTTTGAAAGAATGTTAATGTCGAAAGAGAAATGTCTCTAATTTTGACAGTAGCAGATTAGTAATTGTAAAATTGTCAGTTGATTGCTCTTTTTACCCACTCAAAAGGTAAAATTATGTAGTAAGAATTGCATTATGGTGTGAAAAAAGTACATAACACTGATTAAAAGCTTTTTCACAAAGCTGTTTATGTATGCTAATTAAACTGTGAGATCATTGTGATAGTGATGCCTCAGATTCTAATATGAAATAAATAAATCAAATTGCTTAGCTGGAGATTTGATGGATTTCTACAGACGTAACATAAATATTGGCTAGTTCTCCTTGAAAAGGCTTCCACCAAGAAATATCTCACTTTTAGATCTAGTATTTTTTTAATGGATCCATGTTAGGAAACAAAATTAACACCTGCAACACAGTAGATTTTGAAGATATGTGTGTATATTTATTCTTGTTACATTGAATATGTAATATCGTTAAAGTATGGATAACACTAACTACTTTCATCATGAACAAAACAAAAAGAAAATCCCTCTGAGTGTTTGCATTAACAATGTTCGACTGAGTAAAGTATGCAATACCATACCTTTAAGAAAAACAATTGTTCTTTACTAAAACATTTTTTTAAGAACTTGGGCACCCAGTAGTAGAAAATTCTCTAAATATCTGTGACAGATACTTAAAAGGACAAGAAATAATCTGTAGGTAAAATATTTTTACAATTGAAACATTAATTAATCAAACAATCATTTATCTGTAGCATTTTTATGCAATTATAAATTTTTATTTTTAATAATCTTAAGTTCTTGTATTAAGTTATAAAGAGCTAAACATAATATATAAAGTAAAATAAAGGTGTCTAAAAAAGTTAAAAGAAAATCCAGGGCTGCAGAATATGTCCAATCCGGCGATCTAGGATCGGGGGAAATTTTAACCACTTGGGGAAATTTTGCAAAAACATATGCAATTGATTTTGCAACAAATTCTATAATTCCCTGAGATAAAAAAAAATTCACTATAAATAAAGAGATCCGTATGGCGACCTACACAAAATCGATACCTGAATAATATGTATTGTATATCGGGGGGGGGGGGGGGGGGGGGATTCTGTTCCGAATTTTCTGAAAATTTAAAGTATTCGTTTCGGAAAATTACGGAAAGAAAAATCTGTCATCAATCTGAAAATTTGGATATAAAAATATCGTGAATTTTGTCCAAGAATTGCGAAAAAAAAAAAGCGATTTTGTCACAAGAACGCAAAATAACCGCAAATTTCATCAAAAGACCGACAAAAAAGCCTGCATTTCTTCAAAAATGGTCGAAAACCCCTGGAAATTTTGTTGACAACAACCAAAAAAAAAAAAAAAAAAAAAAAAATTTCATGAAAAAATCGCAAAAAAAAAAAAAAAAAAAAAAAAAAAAATGCATTTTTTCAAAAAATGTTTGAAAACCCTTGCAAAGTTTGTTGACAATAACGCAAAAGAACTGCAAATTTTGACAAAGAACCACGAATTTCGTGAAAAGAGGGTGAAATAACCGCAAAGTTCATCAAAAGATCTCCAAAAACTGCTTATTTTGTCACCCAGAATCATTTGTGTCATATATACTTGTGTTCTTGTGTATAAGTAGGGAAAATTTGCACAAATAATTTTTTTATGCCTACTATAATACAACTTTTACTTACAACATAGCGTAAAATATTGGGAAATTTTTCATGTGGATTGGGGGAAATGTTGGGAGTAGAAACATTTTCTGCACCTCTGAGAAAATCTGCAATGCCTATCTCATGTCTTGAACTTTCTGCTGCCATGCTTAGACAAAACTTTAACCAGTTTCCTTACACTGTCAGCTTTAAGGCATTTTATTTTAGATAACAAACATTTTTTTCTGACATGGGTCTCAGTGTTGTAATTGGGTGGGAATGCCATTCCCAGAAATGCTTGTTTTTTTTTACTGTAAAAAAAAAAAAAAAAAAAAAAAAAAAAAAAAAAAATCATGCACAAGCACTATCTTTTTTTTTTTTTTTTTTTTGGCAAAATTATAATTATTGTTATTTATTATGATGATTATCAAGTTTATTGATGCTGGAGACTAGAGATGAGCCTGAAGAGTTAAAATAAAACTATAATAACTAGAATATAATAATTATGATTGTTAAATTTAACCATTATAGTTATGTTTCTGTCTTGAAAAAAGTCAGTTTTTGTCTAAATGTTTTAAATTGGATTTTGGCTAAGTGAAAATCTGGTATCATCAACATCTACTTTATGAAAAAATAAGTTCCCACAAATATTTTTTTCCAACTACAGCACTGATGGGTCTTCTAATCTGTATTTTTCTATTTGCTTATTATAGCCATCTCCCATATGTCCTCATACATATTCTGTATGTCTTAGAAAAATAAATTTAAATTACCATTAATAGTGTTCTCTGCTATATAGTCACTAATTTGAGGGCTAGATCATCATTTGATTATTGGGATGAGCGAAGCGAATCCTCTACTAGGCCACTCAAGTTACATTTTGTCGTACACTTTCTAAAAAAACCATTCAGTATTATGACTTGAAATTAAACATAAGAATAAATTATGATTTGTAGATTTGCACAATGTTATTTTTTTACAGAATAACAATTAAAAAATATTATTTTAATAATTAATTTATTCTACATGTTTTTCTATTATAGACGCATTTTGCAAATAAAAAATTGAATCCGTATCTTTTTATTTTCGGAAGGAAAATAAACCATGGGGTTAGTAATTATAGACAGAATCATGATTAATTAATTAAATAAAATATATTTTCCTTATTCCGCCAAAATTATTTACGCAGTTTATACTTACGGATTTTAAAAGAATTATATTATGATTTATTTATTTAGGTATTTACTTTGGTAAAGTGGCAACAAAAGAATCGTAAACAAGTAAAATTAATTCCTATGTTTGGTATTTAAAGTGTTATTCGAATTAAAAGGTTGAAGATTGAACCAAATTAACTATATTAACTACATTTATAAATAACTTCTGGAATGTATTAGTAATTTAGTAATTCTTAGTTATTAGGCTGAATTTATATTTCTAAAATTTAAATGCGCCAAAACATAAGATAACGTTTTTGCTTAATAAAGATGCAAAAATAATATAGAAAAATAATGTTACTTTCAAATATTTATCTTATGAAATAACGCTTCGCGAATCCAAACAAAGCACGGCTTTTGCTAGTTGAATGTTGATGCTTCAAACTGACAGTTGAAGTATTTTGGTCATCTGTGGTCACCACACTTGTTGAGTTCTAGAAATATAAAGAAAAATTAAGTAAAGATAAGAAAAAATTCTTCTGGCTATATGATTTGTAATTTTTTTTCTTTTCTTTTATCATGAGTACAAATACTTTTTGTGATTTGCTTGCAGCAAGCTTACAAATTCTGCAATATATTATATCTACAATGTTTTTAAATTTTTACAATAAATTGAAGTACCAATATTTAAATTATTTATTGGCATTTTTATTGTGTTCAAAGCTTTCCATAGTTAATTAGAAGTAGAAAAGTAATTAAAAATTTTGCCTAGAATTTTGTAGTTCAAACATCCTTATGATGATACATGAAAGGTTAGGTATTGTATTGGTTGAGCAAGTGTATTGTGTATAATCAGCAGTCTACTATAATTTTGTTTTATGAATAATTTGACAAAATGCGAAATAAATAGAGCTGTTTTATATGTTTTTTTTTTTTTTTTTTTTTTTTTTTTTTTTTCATTTAATATGCAGGCATGAACAAATAGCCAGCCAATCCAATGATGATGAAGGGGAAATAGTACCTAATGGTAATGCTTTAACTGCCAAGAATAGTAGACCACTTTTACCTGTAGAAAGTTTAAAAGTCCGGAGAGCAACAAAACACATAGCAAAATTAAATATGGGGGAGGCAAAAGATGACATCCATGTGTGTATTATGTGTTTGAGAGCCATTATGAACAATAAGGTAACTTTACCCATTATTACTTTTTATTTATTTATCTTTATATTGAAAATAGGTATTAATTGTTTTTCCTGTTTGTTTTTTTCTAGTATGGCTTTAATATGGTTATTGAACACACCCAAGCAATAAACAATATTGCCCTAAGTTTAAATCACAAAAGTCTACGGTAAGTAAATGCATTTTTTATAATTATAAATAATATATATGTATATATAAATTGATAGATATAGTGATAAATATAATGATTATATATAGTAGATTATTTGGATTTTAGATCCTTTACCATCCTTCTTGTTAAAATAATGCAAAAATTAACGCCAAAATAATACTCCAAATGCAACCAAGGAGTTTTTTTTTTCAAACTTTTATCTTATGCTGAACTATACTATGGAAAAAAATGACTGTAAAACTTTGACATGGAATTTACTGCAGAATTTAAATTGACATTTAAATATCAATTTCAAGCATTGTAGATTTATTGATAGTCTTACTGTCCCCAAGATTTACTCTTGAACTTTTGAATGTTAATAAAAAAAAAAGAAAAGAAATCTTATTTAGTTTATTGTAAATAATTGTTGCTAAAAATTATTGAACATTGTGCCTATCACTTAAACTTACCATGTCTTGTTTAAAAATAGTAATTTTTTCTGTCATCCCAATTCTATTTCACTATTAAATGGATGGTAAAGGTCTTTCTGGGATAGTACAGTATTAAACATTAATGCATACAAAGAATCCTTTCTAATTATAGAAACAAGAATATGGAAGTTTTAAAATGTTATGAAATGGAATTTAAGATGTTTCTTATTCATGAAAGTTATGAATTATTGCAGAAAGGCTCCCATGTATATTGTTCTAAATCAAGGTTTCTAAAATTCTTAAGTATTAAGACCATCTAAACGTTCATAAAAAAAAGTATGGCCCCTATTATAATGCTTTAATGAAATCTTAGTAATGGATGCTTTGAAAACAATGATCCCATTTTATTTTTATTTCTTACTTGTGCAAAAAAGCATTATCTTCAATAGTAGCATAAAAGACTAAATTGGAAATAATTTACAGGGTGGTTAGTTATTAACGTCAGGTGTTCAGAGCCCTCTAGCGAGTAAAGTTTTGGACGAAACATAACCAAATTTGATCAGCATACATAGTAGACCATGGGATTTCGAATTCTTAAAAAAAAAAAAAAAAAAAAAAGAAAGAAAATAAAAAGTTTAAAAAATTGCCACAAGGGACAATTTTAGCTAAAATGCGATTAAAATGCATTTAATTTGCATAAAATCAGCAATTTTGGCGCAGCAAAAGTGTATTAGTCTAAATGTTGAATGATTAAAGGCAAAAAATACTGTACAGATCAATTTTATACTGCTGGAATACTGCCCGAGCGCTGATGGTACCTGCACATTTTTCATCTCTTGTTCGACAATAGCCGTTACAACTTCGTCAACTTGTTATTGACAAGTCACTTTGCGTCCTAGGCCTTGTTGCCGCATAGTTTCAAATCGATGAATCATCTTTTGTAAATTTGTTTTGCTCATCGGTTCTTTTGGCAAATTCTGTAATCGGTGAAATTCAGGACGAGCCAGACTTGTATAAAACCAAAAACTTTCTGCGCACGTAATATTGGGTCAAAAACTTTCTGCAAATTAATTTAGTGCTGGGTGCAATTCACGTTTTTTGCGCTATCTATGAATGTAATTTGCGTTTTTTTGAGCAATTTATGGACGTACTTCGCGATTTTTATGCGATTCATGAACGTAATGCGCATTTGTTACGCGATTTATGGTCGTAATTCGCTATTTTTATGCGATTCATGGATGTAATTTGCTTTTATTGAGCTTTCTGGCGACGAATTTCGTGATTTTTGAGCAATTTATGGACGTAATTCGCGTTTTTTATGGAATTTGTGAACGTAATTCACGTTTTTCATACGATTTATGAACGTAATTCGTGTTTTTTTACACGATTTATGAACGCAATTCACGTTTTTTATGCAAATTATGAACGTAATTCGCGTTTTTTACACGATTCATGAACGCAATTCACGTTTTTTGTGCAATTTATGAACGTAATTCGCGTTTTTTTACACGATTCATGGACGTAATTCGCGTTTTTTGAACGATTTATGGACGTAATTCGCGTTTTTTACGCGATTTATAAACGAAATTCGTGTTTGTTACATGCATGAAAGAGTTCCTCCTAAAGGAGGAATTCCACCTTTTTCAGAGATATTTTGGTCATTTTCTGGATTGGTGCAAAAATGCAAAGAAAATTTTAGAAGGATAATTTGGGCAGGGGCGGGGGTCAAAAATTTAATAATTATACATTTTATCTACTGAAACCCTTGGAGTTTGTTCTTGAATTGTGCAAAAGAGGCATCAACTGAAAAGTTAGCTTCTACATATAAGCATCTGAAACTATTTATTGTAAATGAAGTTGTGCTGAATGTCTTTCAAGAAGGAAATATTTTTTAGACTTTAAAAATTCAAAGTGAAAGGAAGTTTCTTTTTGGAATAGAAAATTTTGTATTATTTATAGAACACTTTTGGGTAATTTCTGTGGTACCTTTTTTGAGTTGTATTTCTGAAATAAAGACCAATTTAGCTGGGAGAATTTTTTTAAAGGTAGGGTAGGGGATTTAACAGCTGAACTATTCAGAATAATATTTGTTTTGGAAAATTAATGCCTGTACCTCACATAAGTTGATCAGATATATTTGGTTTTACTCCTTCAGTATTATTAAAACTTTCTAAGTTAAAAAAGCAATCATATGTGCAGTTACATTTAATTTTATTCTCTGTTAAAATGACACTGAAGTTATAAGAGTTTGACGCCGTTGTATAGATGAGAAAAATTTTCCACCTTTTTTCTCGTTTCCCACTTTCATGCTTGTTGTTACCCGATTTATGGACGTAATTTGCTTATTTTTATGCGATTCATGAACGTAATTTGCGATTTATGTGCTTTCTACAGACGAAAGTCGCATTTTTGCGTGATTTATGGACTTAATCCGTGTTTTTTTATGCGATTTATGTACGTAATTCACGTTTTTTACACGATTTAGGGGCGTAATTCGCGTTTTTTATGGAATTTATGAACGTAATTCACGTTTTTCATGCGATTTATGAACGTAATTCGTGTTTTTTACACGATTTATGAACGTAATTCGTGTTTTTTACACGATTTATGAACGTAATTCACGTTTTTTATGCAATTTGTGAGCGTAATTCGCTTTTTTTACACGATTCATGGACGTAATTCGCAATTTTTTGAGCGATTTATGGACGTAATTCGCGTTTTTTACGCGATTTATTAACGAAATTCACGTTTGTTACCTGATTTATGGACGTAATTCGTTTATTTTTATGCGATTCATAGACGAATATTGCGATTTATGTGCTTTCTGCCGACGAAAGTCGCGTTTTTGAGTGATTTATGGGCGTATTTCGCGTTTTTTTGAGCGATTCATGCACGAAATTTACGTTTTTTACGCGATTCATGCACGAAATTCGCGTCTTTTACTCGATTCACGCTCGAAATTCGCGTTTTTTACGAGACTCATTCACGAAATTTGCTTTTTTTACGCGATTCATGGATCGAATTTACGTTTTTAGCGCGGCTTTTGGATGAAATTTGCGCTTTTCACGTGGTATTTTGTCAAAATATGTGTTTTTTACGCGATTCTTTGTCGAAATGCATGTTTTCTATGCGATTTTTTTTTTTTTGACGATATTTGCGTTAACAGTAAATAATTCGTTCATAAAATTGAGGGAATATTTAATTTTTTTTCGGTACTAAAAAAAGTTACAAAAATAAAAATTGTTTCTTTCTTAAAATTTTCTGCAAACTTCATAAAATTTTCTGCGCACGGCGTGGCGTCTATGTTATATGACTCTGGGACGAGCATCATTGCAATTCTCGTTCTGCTGCTAACACAGCTTGACTAGCAAAGTATGGTGAGAGTTGCTAATGATGAGAACTCTCCCAGCCTTTCCTTTTATACACACGATTGCTATAGACAACTGATTTTATGCAAATTAATGCATTTTAGTCGGTAAACAACGCTAAATTGCCCCTAGTGGCAATTTTTAAAACTTTTTATTTAATTTTTTTTTTTTTTTTTTTTTTAAGAATTCAAAATCCCATGGTCGACTATGTATGCTGATCAAATTTGGTTATGTTTTGACCAAAACTTTACTCGCTAGAGGGCTCTGAACACCTGACATTAATAAGTAACCACCCTGTACTTTTGTGTGTCAAACACACAAAAGTAAATCCACAAATCCTCATATAAGAAAGTAATCTACATATAAGAATGTAAATCCACATATAAGAAAGCTTTCCAGCAATAAATAAATGCAACTGTGTATTAATATATGTTTACTTATCAGACTACATTGGCATCAATAACAATTATTTAATATTTGATAATTAGTAAGAGATAATTCTTGTACATAAATATTTTAATTTTTTTTGGGTTGACTGCTACTTCTCTACCTGGTACACCTATTCGCAATCTACAGTTGGAGAAACAATGTTCTAAATATTTAATTGTAATTACTTGCTACTGTTCTTATCCTCCCTGTAAACTCTTACCGTCCCTAATCTTATATTTCTGTTTGTAGCCGTGGGATTTTTAATAAAAGATTTTGACTATGTTTTAACAAAAAAAATTTTTTTTGGAACCCTGATAAGTATGTACAATAAATTATTATATCTGGACCATGTGGGTTTCAGATAAATAATAATAAAATTAAATAATTTAGCTGCTAAATTTTAGCTTTTAAAGACAATGTTATGCCAAACTTTTGTTCTAAAAAAACTACAATATTGTTATTTCTTATTTAAATGTTATGTGGGTACTATATAAAATCATTTAAATTAAAAGTTAAGTTGAAAATAAAAAGTTAGAGAATTAAAATATCAAAAGGATAGTGGGCAAAATTATACATGCTTGTTCAACTATGTTCCTTGTTTAAATAAAATCTTATTAAAAAACATCGCTGTTGACTATTTTTGTTTCTTTTGGATCATTAAGAAATTTTTCTATAAGTTTAAAATTTTATTTTTATTTTGCAATTTGACTTGCTCCTAACCTGCTACAAGAATGGTTTCTTAATATTCCACCCCTGTAACACTTTTTACTGACTAGTAAGAATAGTGCTCATTTGTAAACCAAAGATGCAACAACCTGATGAAACTGTTTGGGGAACACTAATAAATATATATACAGGCACAAATAAATAAAGGCATAATTTTATTTTGTTTAAGATGACATTTTAATCTAAAGAAAGTTTTTTTCTTTGTTCTTCTTTGTTTGGTACTAATTGTATATGTTTAGTCTTAATTATGCATAACTTCTGAATTAATTTGTAGAATGCATTACACAAGGAGCAGATAGGGTGAAATAAACAATTTTCTTTTCCTTGTTAATAATAATCTTTCATCTCTTTATCCTCATATTAAGATATTTAATGGAAATGGATATGACAATAAATAATTAAATAAAAATACTTTATACGAACTGATTGCTAAGACAACTAAACAATTTTTACTAACTAAATATATATATGAGGACCGCAGGAGCAAAGAGATATAATTGACAAAATTGAAAAAGCTGAACTAAGTGCACAGATGAAAATATGATTTTTTCTTTTCAAGCAATGAAATAGAAGTGATTTTCTAATTATGTGCTAAGTTCTAGACATAAACCATTTTTGCTGAATAATAATCAATATTGATTAATTATTAATTTAAAGAAAATTGTATTCTATTTTTTCACAGTTGTTAAAATAAGAGTTCAAAGACCACAATGAAACAAGCGGTAGTTTCCTATTTCAGTTTAGTCAATTATTACTGATGTTTGCATTTAATGTCAATTATCTTTAAATTCAATTTTCTCCAAATCGAATTTTCGTTATCTTGTCCCCTTGGCTTCTGGGGTAGTCATATGAAATTTTCATAAAATTAATAATCTGAATTTACTATCATCATCATAAATTATATTTTTTTCATTACACAGATTAAAAACCACATTTGAAAATTACAGAATTTAGAACCATAACATTAAGCATAATGTAAAAAGTGATTTTAATTTTTCTTTCACTGATTTTATTTGTACATGCTGTATTCATATATGAATTAAAAGATTTAAAAACAAACAGGTATTATTATTATTATTTTATTGAAATTAGTTCTATTGTTAAAAATTACTATTAACAAATGTCCCTTGCTAAAGCTCATTTGTTCTTGTATTGTTTATTATTACTTATAAGAAAATTTATTTTATTTTCAGGACAAAAGCTTTGGTACTAGAACTCTTAGCTGCAATATGTCTTGTAAAAGGGGGGCATCAAATTATTCTTGCTGCCTTTGATAACTTCAAAGAAGTTTGTGGCGAAAGACGAAGATTTGAAACTCTGATGGAATATTTCATAAATTATGAAGTTTTTAATATTGACTTTATGGTAAGTGTGAAACTTTTATGATGCATTTTAGAAAATTCATTGTATAACATCTTATATTATGTTTTTCATTTATTTCTTTAGAAGTATTATTAATTCTCTAGAAATCAATTTATTTTTTAGGGTATCATATAGTGAAAATAAAGTATAGCATCAATGAGTAAATTTCAGACATCATTCTTAAATATTTGACTATTCAAAATATTAATAACCATCATTCACATTTTCATTAATACAAAGTATCTGTGTTGAATTCTGGAGGTGGGAGGGACATACCCCCTGAAGCAATAAAATGTCCCCCCCCCCCTCCCCAGAAAATTTGAGATTTTGAGTTTTCAATGATTAAAAAGTACATCCCCCCCCCCCCTTGAAACTCTATAATCAGCTTTCTCTCAACTAAAATGCAGATAATAAAAATGTTTTTTCTTCAATTTCCAGTGTATAAGTCAACAGTATATTCTTAACTCTAAAAT
Organism: Maratus speculifer; assembly: GCA_964019185.1. NCBI lineage: Eukaryota > Metazoa > Arthropoda > Arachnida > Araneae > Salticidae > Maratus > Maratus speculifer. The sequence goes on from OZ025295.1 coordinate 70,861,812, forward strand.
GACATATTTTGTGTATATTTGAGTATATGATGTCCTATTAATTCTGTCATAAAAGAAACAATATTGTTTTTTAGAAAATAAAAATGACTGAGAAAAAAGACAAGTGTAAAAAGTAATTAAAAAAAAAAACAATCACTTTAATATTATATCTATATGTATAGATATATATTAGCATAATTATTGAAAATAACAAAAATAACTTTTGATTACTGTGCAAAATATGTCGGAAATGATAAATTTTGATGTTGATTACAGTAAGCCAAAGATGACCCTTATCTTGTAACTATTACGACATCTATAAACTGCAATTGATTGGTGTCTGATTTTATATTCAGTTATATAAGATGATCTCTGAATTTTCTTTGTGTTTTAGTGATTAAAAATTAATTTTTACACCAGAAAATACAGCATTCTAAGCAAAAAATTTTTCAGTGTAACATTTAATATTTTAATTTTTATTAATTTATTTGTTAACAGTTGTTGATTTATGATACATATGAAAAAGTTAAGTACACTAAAACTTTGTTAATCAATACCAAAGCCTGTTTGCATTCGCTTTTTTTTTTAGATTATCTGAACAATAAATTATTACAATAATCTATACTAAAAATTATTGTAATATATAATATAATCCTTTTGTTACAACATATGGACTAGAATAAGTTTCAAACTGTAGAATGTTTCTATGAAATTTAATTCAAAACAATACAAAGACTCTTCATTGAAATTATAAAAGAAGTGACAACCAAGAAAGTGTAGTATAATTAAGTATATGTCATATTACTCTACTGGAATTTGTTAATATTCTTAATAAAATTTGTGTCATTTTCAGGCTACTAAAAACAATTTCGGTTCAGACTACCCAAAATTTCAGTTTATTAGTGTTTGGGCTGGTAAGGTCTTGATGTGTGTGTTTTTTTTTTAATTCAATTTTGAAAATTACCATAAAAATTTTATGTTAATAAAAAATCAATTTACTCTTTACTACATGCACTGTTTTAATACATAATTTGAATTTATTTTTGTTTTAGGTTGCCTGCATGCAGTTTGTAAATATTGTTGTTCATTCTGTTGAAGATATGAATTTTAGAGTTTATTTACAATATGAATTTACACAAATTGGTTTAGATGATTATTTAGAAAAACTTAGACAAACAGAGAGTGAAGAGCTTCAAGTTCAGATATCAGCTTATTTAGACAATGTTTTTGATGTTGGAGCTCTTATGGAAGATTCTGAAACAAAAAATCTTGCTTTGGAACAGGTTGCTGAATTAGAAGAACAACTATCCAGGGTATTATACTGTTTTTGAGTATAGTATTGAATTCACATAGGATTTGAAAGTTTTTTTTTAATTTCTTATTTTTTATTTTTTTAGGCGAATGAGCAAATTCAAGAAATGGAAAATGAGCTCATGGCACGTCTTGGTAAGTCTGTTTTATCAGTGTTATTAACTCTTATATATATATCATTATTGTCATAGCTTTTTTTGTTGTTGTTGTTTGTTTGTTATTGGCCAACATAGTGTCGTATAGTGTCAGCTTCATGATATATATAATACTCAAATAAATGCTTTGATAATATTCAAAAATATTTTCTTATCTGATTGTCTACTTTCTTATTTTCTTTTTTCCATTTAAAAGTTTTGGTGAGAAAGGAATTAAATACTCATTGTAAATTGATTGAACTTGTTCCCTACTGAAAATGCTTATCGAAATGGGTTTTTAAATTGTACCAGAGTAGTGGAATAATTTTTAATATTTTGTTCTTTAATTTGAAATTCAATGGCTAATTCTAATCAACATTTTTAAACAATATGTACTTAATATATATATATTAATGAAATAATTTTTGTTTTAAATTACATTAAAAATTTTAAATGCATCATTAAATATCTTCTATGAAGAATGTGTTGAAAAACTCATCCACCGATATGTCAAAGATTTGAAATTTTATTATAATTATGTCAAAAAGTAACTTTGATTGTGCTTGACTCTTGATTAGAAAACTATCTTATTAATTATATTTGTCTTTATTTTACGGTCCATCAGAGGTTAAAAAAAATAATTGTTGTATAAATACTTATATGTTATATATTTTTTAAATGAATGTGAAGATTAATCAGTTTTAATTCCAAATGCCAAAAGAAAAAAAAAAAAAAAAAAAAAAAAAAAAAAAGCATCTTTGATGCATAAGATGGAAAATAACTTTTAAACTTGGTTCTTCTTTTAAAAGTAGAAGAGAAAAGGGAGAGCATCACATGTAATGCACAAATAGGGATGGGCAAAATAAAAAATGTGCTCATCGTCAAGCTGTGCTCATTCTTTAGGTTTATATATATATATGTTTAAATAGCTTGTTTGTCAATTTTGACCCGGCCATCCTATTTGCCAAGCTCTGTGCTTAACCAATTTTCAACATATTATCCTCTTTAATCAGGAAACATTTCAACTTCTTTAATAGATTATGCATATCTGTATGCCTTTTGTTATATATTAGGACATTTCATATATCTACTGCTAAGTAAAAAGGTTTAAATTCCTTATGAATCAATGAAATATGAAATACTACGAAAGTTAAGTTTTTCACAAAAGTTTTCTTTACATTATTCAAGCATTATGTCCTGTTTGTTGCTACTAAACATTCTTGATTATTAATGAAAATAAAACTCTGTAATCAATATAAAATTTAATTCTTAAATAGTTAAAAAAAATTCCTTGATTTTTCTGACAAAAATATCACATTGGTAGTGATAGATACATAAAATATTTTATTCATACAATATACTACTACATTTTTATTTTCAAATAAATTAAAATACATCTATAATGTCAGATACTCCCCCCCCCCCCCCCTTGAAAAAAAAAAGTTAAGTCCTCATTTTTCTGAAAATACATCTGTTTGCATTCCATGTTTGATATATATACCATTGGTTGATAAATCTTAATGTAGATATTATGATTATATCTTCAGAACATGCTTTAATGTTTACTTTGAAAGGCACTAGTGTATATCAGTTTTTATGGTGGAATTAAATTTTATTACATTTTTACAACCAGATAAACAAGTTAAATATTCTCTTGAGTATTATATGTATGTATATATATTTATTAAAGAAATTTAAACTATTTATTATTTTTAAAAATTATTATTTGTTCTAAAATTGTATTTATTATTTTTTTCATTATTTTTTTTTTTTTTCAAATTATTATTTTTATTTTATTATAGTGGAGTTAGAAAATCATTTAGAAAAAGTTACTCAAGAAAGAAATGAGCTTTTGGTAATGTATTACATTGTAGTTTTTATGTATATTGATATTATATTTACTATTTAAAAATCAATTATTACTTTGAATCACTTGAATAAGTTTATTGATTTTTATCATCTTACCTGTTGAATAGCTGTTGGCTGTCAAATGTGTTATGTAAGGTTCTTATAACATAACATTTATTAAATGTTATGTTATAAGAACCTTACATAACAAAATGTACCGTAAAATGGGGTGAATAGGAACAGTGGGGTGAATAGGAACGAAACTTCCCGGTCATACAAATAAATTTATTATAAATATATTTGCTGATATTTTTAGTTGCCAATTTTTTTATTAGAAGATAATAACATTAAGAGTTGGGAAATTCAGTGTTGACATGTTTGCACAACTGCTGGGGTATATAAAAATTTTTTCAAGAGGATCCTTAAAAACCTCATTTTTTCAATGCCTTCAAAACTTTGTATGTAAATTCAGTATTTTTCGTATTCTAAACCTAAGAGAGGGGATTTTTAATTCATGATAGACCTGTAAATGATATGCTGTATTAAATTCTATTTATTTCTAAACTACATAATGAAAAAATAAAAAATGGCTTGTAACATCAGAGGTTTAAGATTTATGGGGTGAATCGGAACACGTTTTCTCTTATGGTTAATTTTTCTATGCAGTAATAGTTTCATGTAATTTATGAAAACATATGTAAGAATAGGTATTGTAACAATATTTTGTTTATTCTAATTACTTGAGGAGTTTAAAGATGCCCAGAAATTACTTGGTTAAACAAAAAAGTCAACGCCTAATCCAACAGACATGGAACACACAATAAAAGAATTCAAAAATACCAAATTAGTTAGAAAAACTGCACAGAATTATTCTCTGACATCCTTAAAATTACACAAACATCTAAAAATGAAAAACCAATTAAAAAAGAGAGGGATGCAAACAGTACTAAGGGCTGGGGATGAGGTCGTATTAGTAGATCATATTAATACATGCAGCGATTGGGGCTACTCAATAGATTCACTTACCCAATGACTTCTAGTAAAGGCTAACACAGAACAGATCTGAATTTGTATTAAATTCTACTTCTGCAATTCGAATATAATTTCTTAAAATAAATTTAAATTTTTCTTGTTTTCAAAGTTGTTTTTTAATTTTCAAAAAGGCATATCTTTACTTGTATATGAGATAAAGGTTTGGTTTCACAGTAACTACGTGCTCCTATTCCTTCCTTATCATTATGTATATATATTGTTTTTATTAACCCTATTAAAGTTTGAATCTGAATAAATAGAGATTATAACATTTGTTCCGATTCACCCCTATCTGTGGGGTGAATCGGAACACCATTAAAAAAGTAAATAATACATATATAAACAATAAAAATGTTTCGTTTTTGCTTAAAAAGTAATGAACAGAACAAGACCGAAGTTTCTAGTAGAAAAATAAATAAATAAATAAATAAATTGTTGCTTTTTTTTAACGTTGAAGTTGAAAAGTGTTCCAATTCACCCCATTTTACGGTACCAACAAACCAGGCTCTATTTCAAAAATTAACATCAAACTATTCATGGACATTATAAACTGATTCAATGGAAATTACAGCCAACCAAAAAAGAAAGTTTTGAAGTGACCAGTGATACAGCTGTATTATTAGGGAAAGGGGAGGTTCATGTGCTTGCCAGTAGATTATATTCCAGCCAAAGTGTTAAATATTTCGATTTCTGCTTATTACTATGTATATATTATTAAATTGAAATCTCTTGCATAAAAATCAAAGAACATATTTGTAACAACAGTTTTATTTGAAAAAATGCATTTAAGATCATAGCCCTGAGGCTATGGTCTTAAATGCATGCTTAAATGCCCTGCTACTATTTCTATTTACAAGATGCATATTTTTGCGTGTTTGAGAAAAAAAAAAAATCAATTTTAGTATTTTTAAATTGATTTTTATAAAATAAGTTATACTAGCTGAACCCGTCGAAATTCGACGGAAAAGAATTTATATTAGATATGATATTTATTAGTCTTATATACACAATAAGATACTGGGCAAAATAAACAATTGTCACCTCTTAAAATAGGGATAACATGACTTTTCATGATGAAGATACACAAACTTCAGAAAGTAACAAAAAATAAGGAAAACATCTCATAAATTATTATGTTGGACTTAAAACTTCAGCTACAAATCTTTTTAATGCGGTTCCTAAACCTTAAACATTATTTAAATGCCAAATTATTTAGAAGTTAATATAATAACTCAGAAAACGAATTTAAAAATATCTGCATAGTTTATTTTTTCTCCTTTTAAATACCGCTTGGTAACTGTACAATAATTATAATATCAATCATGGAGAAATGAGATAGGTGGAGGTGAAGTAAGCTTCAAAAAAGGTTTGCAATATGAAACCATTTATCGCTCAAATTTTAATGTCACAAACAAAAGGACATGGAAGGAATTTTGTATTATAAGATGAATTGAAAAAAATGAATTACAACTGAAGCATATTTTAAGAAGAAATAGCAAACTTTTAAAATGGTCTTTATTCTATTATTATTTATTCAAATAAATGTTCGCTTTTAAAATAAAATAAATTGGAAAATTAGCAATAATTAAATGTCATATTAAAATTAAATAAGATATTGAAAACATTTGATACGAACTAAAAATTGTATTACTAAAATTTTCCTTCTTTAATGTAATTTTAAATACTTTATAAAGTAGATGAAGAATGTTTATGACTTAATAAATGCATGTAAATAAATATTTAAAATATAATGATGGAAACATTTTTTTAAAATCATAAATGAAAACTTAAGCATAGCCGACTATATCTATAAAGCCCATTTATTTGAGATTAATGTATGAAGTCTCCCGCTGGAGGACGCTGATACTTTGCCCAAGTTATTCAGACCAGTCATGTAAATCCTGAACCAAAACAATGACACGTGTGCAAACATGTGCACAGAACAGAAAGCAGCTTATTCAATGCTAATTTGGGCAGGGTTTACGTCACGTGGACTCGCATGTGATCCAATGAAATGGTTCAGAGTTTGAATCTGAATCCAGCTTCACTTTTTCGGCGGTTTTTCGTGAAATGGCTCGGCTGGTAGTATTATAGTCGGGTATGACTTAAGTAAGAAATATTAATCTAAAATATAGATTTTTGACTGCAGACGGTTTTAAGATATTAACAAAATAATGTTATATTTTCAAGCAAAACGTTAAAATAATTTTCTATATTGATATTTAAAACACATATGATAAAATAATTAATAAATTCTTACCAGTGAAGCGATAGATTAGTTCTTTTTAAGAAACAATAGCAAAAAATTATGGGTTTAAACCTGTTTCAATTGATAGGCGTGTCGAAGCACGTGGTTTTGTTTCTACTTAATGTGACTTAATGTAGGGTTTCATTTTTAGCATCACCCCGAGAGATAATACTTCTACTCTATTAATTTCTTTTTACTCTATGAATATCAATAAAACATTTTAATTATAATAGAAGCAGGGAGTTACTAAATTTCATAACCAATCCGGTACACATTTACAGCACTTGCAATAAATTTAATTCATTTGTTGTTTTTTAGCCTCCATGAACTTGTCAAAGTTAATTTTATTGTAATGGCAACAAAAAGAAAGATGATATATTTGTTATTGAAAAGAATAATTTTTTTGTGTTTCTTGCTGATAACATTTTATTTATTTTTATTTTAAATAATAACTTAATTTTTGATATTATGTAAAATAGAATTATCGTAATACTGGCATATCACAGGGTTTTTTTTTTTTTTTTTTTTTTTCCTTTTTTTCTAATATGACATCATTTACACCTTCAGAAACACTGATCTTTTCCGAAATAAAAGCGTGATTTATGCAGCTATTAAAAAATTCTTTGGTTTCATAAAATATTTATAATAATTAAATAGAAATTGCGCAATTTATAGAAATATTTTTATTTGCGCACACCACGGACCTTTAAATAAATAGAAGTTCAGTTTATTTAGATGCAGAAAGAAAAGTCAGTGAATATGACATCATTACTGACACAGCTATAACAATGTATATTATATTCATGGAACAAATTTATCTGGTTTCTGAATGACAACATTTTCTCCATCTACAAAATTCTCTTTAGATATTATATTTTATTAAAATTTATTTTCTGCTATTTTATTTACACAATACTTAATAATATTACTCAGTAAATAATCTATGTATTGTACCGCAATTAGTCAATAATTATGTGCAATCATTTTATTAGGATTAAATTTTACGAAAACCATTATTTTTTTTTTTCTTTAAATCAGGGCTCCCAAATGGTCCCCTTTTTCCCCCAAAAGTCCCCTTTTTAGAAAAAGGTCCCCTTTAGTCCCCTTTTTCATATTTTGGTCCCCCAAGTCCCCTTTTCTGTGTCTGAAAAAAATCGCCGAAAAAATAAAAAAAACTTTTAAAATCACTAAAAGCTTAAAACTCCAAGAAGAAAAAAATTATTAAAGTGGGCATAAAAAAAGCCTTATAATGGGTATAAAAAAAAAGTAATTGAATTTCTTTCAAGAATTTAACTGTTAAAAAATCCCCATAGAATACAGGCAAATTTTAAGAATCTCATTAAAATGCTTGAAAATTAAAATGCAGAACACGAAAGTTACTATATTAAGCTTCTGCTTGATTAGTCTTCAATAACAGGCCTTGGCAAGCTTCAACCCCCCCCCCACACACACACACACACACACACACAAAAAAAAAAAAAAGAGTTTTTTGAATGAAAAAAATTATTGAATTATGGGAAAACAGATGATAAAACTAAGAAAAATGAATTTAAAGTTCACATTTCTGAATCATATTAAAGAAAATGGTTGGAGTAAAATGCCTTTTCACATATTTTTACTTTTTTCTATCTTTACAAGAAGAAAATATTGAATTCATGAAATAATTTCGACTTCCAATTTTCGATGGATTTATACATTTTAGAAGGTCCTGAACACGATTTGGTGGTTTTTAGAAAATGTTTGTACGCAGCAAATATTCTGTGGGTGCTGTATCTCAAGAACTAATGCACAGATAATGTACAAAACTTAAGATCCAGTTAGACATTGACACAAGTTGTTACTGATTAGGTTTTGATGTTAATCTTTCAATAGATGGTGCTCTTAAGCTTCATTTTGTGGGATTTGTGCAAGTTTAGTGAGTCATATTTGAAGAACTAATGCACAAAATTTCATATCTTTGGAATTCTCATGATGGGCATAGATTGCAATTTAATTTTGGGACTGTGATAGCGAATTTTGAAGTATTAACATTTATGAGATATAAGAAAGTTTCGGGATTGCCACATCCGGTTAGTTTGACAAGGATTGTTCCTGGGGGTACAGAATATTTGCATGTACTGCATTTATAGATTTTAAACTTGTGCATATATACCTATTTTTAGGTGTGTTCGTAATTATGTAAATACGTAGCACCTATTGTTGTCGCTCAGTCCGTCCGTCCGTCTGTCTGTCCGCATATAACAACGCAAAAACTACCCAACCAAATCGTTTGAAATTTAAAATACATAATTATAACATAATTTTGTCGAGTCATTTCAAATTTTATGAAAATCGGATGGATAGATCAATTACAGGGACAATCAAAAGGATTCAGTTACATTACGGTCAATAGGGAAAAAAGTTTCAAATGCATTTTAATCGTTTGGAATTTAAAAATATAATTATTACGTAATTTTGTCGAGTCATTTCAAATGTTATGAAAGTCGGATGCATAAATCATTTGCAGGGATAATCAAAAGTATTCCATTACATTACGGTCATTTGGGAAAAAGTTTCAAATGCATTTTAATGATGTTACATTCATTCGAACATAATAGAATTGGCATGAATCTATGAAATATATACTAAAATATGCATTCTGTACAATCTGTGATGCAAAGAATTTTTGTTATTAAATTACAGGACCACACAAAAGTATTCCACTACATAATGCTATACTGGGAAACATTGTTTGGGACATGTTTTAATTATATTCAACTATTTCACATTTTATGAATAAGATATACGTGTTGCTGAGGTGTAATAAAAATTACTTCCTGCATATTTACAGAAATGTAAAGATTTAGACTACTATACTATATCCGGAGTACGCTCTACTATATCAGCAAGATCTGAATATTTTTAAAACTTCGTTATCGTAAGAACGCACCTAATTTGCTACGTTCACGTGCAGTTTCCAGCTTGTTTTACACTAATTCTGAATGTGTAATTTTCGTAAAAATTAAGATTTTATTTTATTCAAATATCACTTTTTAAAAAGAAAGAAATTCTTTTGTATGGCACATTATTTAAATCTAAGCGTATCTCCACTAATTATCATTATTTTAGGTCTAATTTATTATTATAGGCTATATAAAATGAATTTATTGGCCCCTTTTTTTTATGAGTGGTATTAGTTTGCAGTAATCTGAATATTAATTTTAGCAAAGAAAAAAAAAAGAACAAAAAAATTAAGAAAAGTAATCAAGTCATCGATTTTAAAATCTCAGATACTTTTTATAACACAAAGTTTTAAGAAGTGTGTGTGGGTGCAGTGGGATCATGGGTGCAAGTTTTCTGTCCACAGGAGGGATTTCTGTCTTTTAAAAATTCCCGAGGACGGAAGCGGGACGGAAAAATGTCCGACGATGAAAAATGATCGCGAAAATGACACATTTTTTGCCAAAATATCGCTTTAAAAAAAAAAATAAATAAAAAAAATAAATCGTCAATTTTATGAATAAAACGCGATTTTTGTCAAATGATCCCGGAAAAAGGTGTTATTTCTATCAAAAGATCGCAGATAAAAGCGCTATTTCATTCAAAAGATTGCAAAAGGACGAGTTTTTTGTCAAAAAAAATTGTGGAATAAACGTGATTACTGTCGAGGGATCTCAAGAAAAACGTTATTTTCGTCAAAGAATCTGTCAAGGAATCGCAGAAAAGACGCGATTTTCCTCAAATAATCGTAGAAAGAACACTATTTCTGTCAAAATTGCAGAGAAACTAAGATTTTTGTCAAAAGATCGAGGAAAATCTGTTTTTCATCGAAAAGATCGTGAAAAAAGACACTATTTTTTTTTTCAAAAGATTCCTGATAATACGTGATTTTTGTCAAAATATCTCGGGAAAAAAACACTTTTTCTGACAAAAGATCGCAAAAAAGACGCGTTTTTTGTCAAAGAATAGCAAAAAAAGTCGCGATTTCTGTCAAAGGATCGCGAAAATGATGCAGTCTCTTTGAAAGAATCACGAAAAAGATGCGATTTTCGTCAAATGATACCGGAAAAAACGCTCTTTTTTCAGAATTGCGGAAAAACACGATTTTTTGTCAAAGAATAGTGAATTTTCTTCAAAAGATCGCGAAAAAGTCGCAAATTTTTGTCAAAGGATCGTGGGAAAAAGCGAATTTCGTCAAACGGTCATGAAAAAAAAACGTGAATCATGCACGTGTATATTTGTTCACTCGGTGGGGGGGGTAATTCAAAATATTTTCAGTCCTGGCAAAATTTCAAACTTGCACCCATGAGTGGGATTAAATTTCTAGGTTTCGTTTTTACTTCTCCAGGCTCTAACTTCAGTATTTTAAGCAATTTTCTTACTCAACTCCTAATTACAGCGAGATTCAATCTAATTTGAAGGGTTGACTGAAGGAGTTATCTCATCAAGCCCAGCATCTTGCTAGGGTCTAGTTTGACCCCAGAATATAAGGAGCATTTCTTCATGTGCATGTATGTATGTGTGGAGTGGGGAATAAAAAAATTGATTTTTTTCACATATTCTTTTAAAACTCTTGGCCTAAGCACCTATTTCCCACCATCTTAATTAATTTTTTTTATCACTAGCAGGTGTTTTAATGTTTAATTGCGTTCATTACCACTTCATAAATTTTCTAAAAAATTAAGAAAAAAAAATCCGTCTCAACATCTTAACAATTAGCATATTTTCATCCCTTTCTGTTTCCAGGGGACGCTATTGAAAAAAAAAATTCAAAAAATTTAATCTACAATATGTCATGTAATATCTTAAATGAAAGGCCAGGTTATGAATAATGTTATTCTTCGCTCTCTCTCTACCTCCATTCTCACTACCATTTAATCATTATAAACAATTATTAATTTTTAACATTTAATTATTAACAATTTTGGTTTACTAATTAAAGGTTAGAATGTTTTGAAAGAAATATTAAACAAAACCCTCTTGAGTGATCAGTGATCATTTACCGGCTTACTTGCTTTTATTCACTGATCACTATTTTTTAACCTTTTTAAAGAGAATTATCAAGGTGAATATAGAAATATTGAATGCTTTATATACTTTTTCAATAGGATATTTAAATGTGCTTAGATAAAATTGTGTACGTTGTTTAATGAAATCTTTATAAAGATAATCATCTAACATATTTTCTGGGGTAATTTTAAAAATTTACTTTCTTATTTAGAAAAATTTGTGCTATATTTTTACATACATATGATCCCTTTTTTTTTTTTTTTTTTTTTCCGTTTTTAATAAAATTGGCACCCCAAAGTCCCCTTTTTAAACAAAAATGGTCTCCCAAAGTCCCCTTTTTAAGCAAAAGAAGGTCCCCCAAAGTCCCCTTTTTAAGCAAAAAAAGGTCCCCCAAAGTCCCCTTTTTAAGCAAAAATAAGTCACCCAAAGTCCCCTTTTTAAGCAAAAATGGTCCCCCAAAGTCCACTTTTTAAATAAAAATGGTCCCCTTTCCCCCTTTTTGAGGACTAAAATGTGTTGGGAGCCCTGTTAAATGGAATTACACATTCTCCGATCAGATCAAGCTCCTGATTGGTGGAAAGTAATAAAGCGAAATAAAATTTTATTTTAGTGAGACCTGTTGCTACTGTTTTGAAGGAATGTCATGAAAAAGCTTTAAAAATTAAAAATAAAATATAAAAATGGAAATAAATTAAGCCAGAATGGGCACATCTACACGTAAACAGCTTTCATTTAAAAAAATAATTATCAAAATCAGACCAGTAGAAAGCTCAGGGCTGATGACTAAAAAAACAGCCAGGATTTTTTTAATATATAGATTATTCAATTTAAAAAAAAATACTAAATTTGATATGCAATGTTTTATTTTTAAATGTGTTTTTTATAGTCTCTGAAAAAAATCATATGAAATTACTTGCTTTAATATTCCTATATTCTTTATGTATTAAAGAAGGAAATTTTATTAAATATAAAGTTGTTGATTATTTTTTAATTGCAACTGTTAAAATAAAATTTACATTTCAATAATTTATACTCTAAACATGTAATTTCAAAAACTTTTTTTTTTTTTTTTTTAATCCTTACATCTACCATAAAAGATTTCCATAGCTGTTCCTTCATTAACAAATTTAAATATATATATAAGTAATTTTTTTTTTAAATAACATTAGCTTTGATTAACCTATTAATTAGTACAGTTTTCATTCCATGTGCAATTTTTTCATTAATGTATTGGGCACAATGATTAAGGGGTTAAAATGACAATGAGAAATTCTGTGCAAAATATATTTTATATAGTAGATTGATTTACAAATTGTCATATAAAATAATAATTTTTAAAAAGTGAAATTTAAACTAAAAAATATAGATCACCTTTCCATCATCTTTTTTTTAGGAGATTTTTTCCCCCTAATTTTATTTGAATAAACATATGAAAGCATAGCTTGTACAGTCCTTGAATTACACTGTCATTATCTCTTATTAGTATTCTGTAGGGATAAATAAATAAGGTGAAGACTATTATTCAGAAATACAGTAGACTCCCTCAAATCTGCACAATTTTCGACCAGAGGTCATGCAGATTTTAAAATTTTGTGGATTTCTGGTCATTGTTTTTTTACATTTTTTAACAGTAATTTGAATGTAATTAATAATGCAATCGAAACTGTAACAATTGCTTACAATATAATAAAATATTAAAATAAGTAATAAATTAAAATAATAAAAATTTAGATAAATTTTTAAATGATTAAAATATTAAAAGCAAAGGTCAAATTAATAATCAATAATGTATGATTAAATATTCATTATAAAGATTAAATAAATTTTTCCTAAATTATTCAGTGAAACTTGCCTCATAAAGGTACATTACTAATTCGCATCAAAATCATAAAATAGAAAAGTTTTATTTCAGGTTTAGCCAGACTTAATAACTTAAATCTTGATTAATATGTGAATATATTGGAAGAAGATTGTGATTACCAATGATAGCAGCATATCTTGAATTTTTTTGGGAATAAATTTATTTTCCTTCATGAAAAAAAACATGAATTCAGTAATACTAACAAAAATTGCAAATTAAAATACATATGAAATTGATATAAAACTAAAAAAAAAAAAAAAAGTCCTAATATCTGAACTGAATGGTTCATTATTTACATCCATATATTATGTGTGGATTTTAGAGAGTTGCAGATTTTAGGGTTGCGGATTTGATAGTCTACTGTAGTATTACTGCAATCCAAAGCCTTTGCAACTCCTGAAAGGTATATAAATTTAAAAAAACAAAAGAATGTAAATAAAAAGACAGTATGTAAATAAAAAGATAACACATGATTAAAACATTTTCTCATTATGTCTTGACATGCTCTTTCTAATATTCTTTATTAAAATGAAATAGCTTTCTTTCATATTTACCAGGGAATTGATGCACAATTTCTATTTTTAAAATGACAAATGAATATTGTTTAACTGTTTCATGGGCAAGTAATTTTGTTTTTGTAATGTTTGAATTTACATCAAAATTTCTGACTTTTTTAATTTCTAAATAAGTTAAGCAATTTTATCATTTTTTTTTTCCAAAAAGTTACAAAAGTAAATTTTAATTAAAAGTGTCTGATGTAAATCTTGATTGAAACTAGTTAAGATATAATGTACCACACCATTCCTCAAGGGGTTCAGCATATTACAGTACAGAACCAGCTATTTGAAATATTTCCATTCATTAATTTTAGAATCCTTTCACAAAAAAAGTGCTGTGTAATTCCAGTTTGACATGAGTATTGCTTGAAACAATACAATATCTATAGTATAACTTCATGCCAACATCTGTATTTGAAATAAAGGCATTTAGTTAGATAATTGTCATTTTGATTTTTATGCAAAAAAAAAACATAGGGATTTTTGTTTCCAAGATATTCACATAAATTGTCTTCTTTCATTTGCCAATTAACTTTTGATCTTGTTTGGATCTGAATTTTAATTTATGTAATCAAGAAAGTTGAATCAATACCTTAGCCACATACATTGTACAAATTTGATCAAATTGATGTTGTTTCAATGCCTAACCATTTATCCAAAATACATATAGACCCAAGCATTCTAGATAAATGGTTCTGTACTGTATTTTCTAAAGCATTTACTTGTCATGATGTACTAAAATTCTTTTTCCAGAAATCCAATGCCAATTATTTTATTTTCACATTCTGACAGTATGTTTAAATTTTGCAAAAAATGCAGTCAAAACACTGCTTGTACTCATGATTGAAAACTGAATATCATAATTATTGGTGCAGATTTATGCACAGTACATTGCCATTTATCTAAAATGGTTTGGGTCTGATGTATACTGGATAACTGGTTGGTCATTAAAGCATCTATTTGATCAGATTTGTAGAATATATGTAGCTATGACAGTATTTTAATCTCAAATTAATTATTAGACCATTCAGATAGAATCAAGTCCAAGCAAAATCAGGTATTAATCAAAGTTTAAAAGAAAGCAGTTTATAGAAATGTCTTATAAACAAAAAATTCCCTTTTTTCAAATGCATAAAAATCAAAATGCAAATATATAACAAAGTATGTTTTTATTTTAAATCTTAGGTATAGGAATCAAGTTATAGCATGCATGTTGTCATGTTTAAAGCAATATATATATCAAACTGAGACTGTATGACTCATTTTTCTAAAATAAGTCAATTGAAAATATTATTCTGGATAACTGGTTTTATAGTGTATACCATAACTGGGATGTTTGTCCAAAAAAAAGTTAATGATGTTTATATAAATCATTAAGAATCAATTTTGCACTGATCCATCACTTTTTTATCACATTATTATTATTATTATTTTTTTCTGAGCCTGTTTAAATAAATAGGGTCATACTTTAATCTGTTAAAGTCAGGCAGTTAAGGTTAATTTTAACCTTCAGATTTAGGCTTTTGCCTGCAAGAGAAGACACTCATGAACTAATCCTAAATCTATGGAGGGTTATTTTCTAATGTCTTGTTTGCATTTTAACATATCCTTTATTTTTTTTCTTTTTCGATTTTGTTTGCAGATATTTTTTATAGTTTCACTATCGAAATCTGCTCCGAAAAATGAAAGTGTCAGTACTAAAAAAAAATCTGCAACCAAAAACGAAAAAGTAAAAATAGGGCAATATAGAAATGGACCTCAGTTATTCAATGTAAAAAATAAATAAATAAAAAAATATATAAAATGGTTGAAATGCAAACGAGATATTATAAAATAATTTCCCATAGGTTTACATAAACTCAAGAGAGTCTTCAACTGCAGAGACAGAACTTATACATAAACTCAGATGAAAAAGGGCAAAGCACAACAGCTATTTAAAAAAATATATATTTCATCAAATATTTTTTAAATTAAATATTAAGTTATTAAGTATTTAGTTTTATTAACAAAACTTCACCCCCTCTCCTCTTCTTTTTTTCTTTATTTGATAATGTGTAAAAAATAAAATTTATGTGTAAAAGCTTAAATCTCACAATACTCTCTGAAAATTTAATGTGCAATTGTGTATGGAATTTTAACCAAACTATGAATTTTTTTCTCAATTATGTTTTTCCTATAACTTTATTTAGGAACTTCACAAACAAACTGATGAGGAGCTTAATACATTAAGGAAAGCCGTGTCGTTAAAAGAAGAAGAATCCAGGCAAAGGCAGAGTCTACTGGAGTCTAAAATACAAGAACTGGAAGTTTTACAAAGTTCTCTTCCTAGAGGTATGATTTAATTAATTTTTTGTCATTTCAAAATCTTCCTTTTTTTTAATTCAAATTTAAACTATTAGAGATAAAATTTAATGAAAATACAGATAGTAAAATCTTTTAGAATCATGAGATAAAAATTTATTTATGAACAGACAAGAGACAATAATTCAATAGGCTTTGGTGTGCAGTATTTATAAATTCCAATGGCTCTGGCTAATGTTTCAGCATGCACTAAAAATAAAGAAGTACTAAGCTGTGCTGGTGCAAATTAAGCTCTAATCTGCTTCACCCAAGTTGGGAGTAAATTTGGATTTCATTCATTAAAATTTGGAATTGATGATGCTCTATAGTGTACCACTGCAAAACGTAAGATTAAAAATCTGATAATTGACGAAAATAACTAAATAAAAATAAACACCAGAAACAAAGAATGGGAATTTTTTATGTGGCTTTATACACTTAAATTTAATTATGATAAATTCAGGATTAGACTTACTTTTGTTTGTAGAGTGATCCCACCAGTAATTGATCAAATAAAGTCAGTGCTATAGGTTTTCATTATATTTCCTTTGTTTTAAGTTTTAGAAGTAAACTAACATGATTGCTACAACTCATAATGAATGAACAAAAATGAAATCTTCTGAAGTTAAATAGCAGCAAAATTATCAATAGTTTTTTTATTTGCTATTTTCTTACAAAGAAGGTCTCCATACTGGGCATACTCAGAATTTAAAAAAAAAAAAAAAAAAAAAAAATACTAATTAAACTACTTATGTATGTAATAAAAGATCAGTCAAAATTAGCGGCGGAATTACAGTAGAAAACAAGCAAAAAAGAAAAAATACTTTCGAATATTTGGTGTGAAAAAACAGAAACTGTTACACGATTTGGCAAGCAGCACTTTTCCCTGCCAGAAGCAAACAATTTTAATGCAACTGAAAACTTTTGGATTTTTAGAATGTGTGTAAATGGCATTTAATGAATAATTTAAATCTAAACAATGAGAGAGTTTAATATATATATATTGTTTGTTGCTAAAGTTATTTAATTTACCTCTGGAAAAAATATTTTCATATGTAAAAAATTCATATTGAGAAAAATTATTTTCATACATTTAAGCGTATTCATAAATAATAGCCAGATGTTTCCATTGTAATGAAACCAAATTGACAATACTCAATTGGATTTTGAACTTGAAACAATCTTAATTAATTTAAATTTGAATTTCATTTTAAATAGCAAATTTTGATGGTTAAATTTGAATATAAATACATATAAATATTGATATAATAAAATTATACTTAAAACCAGGGCTCAAAATGTACCAGAGAAAACCAGAACGATGTTCCGGTTCGTGAAATCATGAAAAATATCGTTCTGGTTCGTGAAATTATGCTAAATGTCGTTCCGGTTTGTGAAATTATTAAAATGCACTGTTACAGTTCCCGAAAAACATTTTTTACTTTAAATTTCAGCTTCATCCGAAAAAAAGGATAGTTAAAACATGCTGATACTCACTTAACAACCCTGTGGCAAGCCACACTCTACACCCCACTATGCATGCGTAGTGCCAAGCACCCAGCGGCAGTGGTGAAGCAATTGCGATATTTAATACTCTAAATGAATGACTCATAAAAGAGATATCTGAACTCTCCCCTCTCTGAAACTCTCCCCGCGTATGAAAAACATGCGTCAGCGAGTTAGCCGTTGATTTGATTGTCACATAGGTTAATAATCAGATTTAATAGACTAGCATAACTGAGCATTAATCAGTACGGTTGTTCTTCATCTTTTGTATAATCTAAATTAACTATTTCTAAATTAACTTTTATGTTCATTTTAGAGAATTTATTCCTAGTCCAAAATTCAATTAATAGTTTAAAACTATAAGATGTGAATTCATTCATTACTTTTCATGTAGAGAAAAATTTTCTCTTCCACTCCTTCTCCGAATAAGTGATAGATAACGGGAGGGGTTGGATGTTGCAAAAAGAACTGGTGTTAGTAGAGATGCCACATAGGAGAAGTTCTCTCTACGAGCTTGGCAATCTGCACTAGAGGTATGCGCAATGATAAACAATAGTTGATGGCTTGTGGTAACTAAATAAATATGACAGTCCGCACACTCATTTAAACTTTTTTTATTTTAATCTTTTGTTATAATGGAGATGGAATTGTTTACATACCGCATGGTGTTACCGGCAAAGTAAAAAAACAACTTTTTTATTAGCACTTTCCAACAAAGTTGAAAAGTGCTTATGCATTCGGTTTGTCTGGCCATCTGTCCGTCTGTCCGGATGGCCGTCTGTTCTCGCTCTAACTCTCGTAAATATACTCGGATTGCTATGAAAATTTTATATGTTATTGAGGTTTACTCTAGCACGAACCCTATTGAAAATGAAGTTTCTACCATGATTATTTTATTTACAGAGAGAGTCAAAAGTTTTCCATTACATTACGGCCTATGGGGAAAATTTGTTCAAATGAATTTTAAAGGTCTTATACCCTGTCAAACATACTCATATTCATGTGGATTCACAAAGTGCACTAAAATATACATTCTGTAATGTATGTGTGAAAATATAGCTATTTCTCATTTACAGGGCCCCACAAAAGAATTTCATTAGATAATGGTAAAGAAGAAATTGTGTGCGACACATTTTAAATATATTAAACTGTTTCATGTATAAAAAAATTGATATATGTCACTGAAGCTTAATGTAAATTATACGATACTGTCTTGCATAATATGAAATACATAGCATTTACAGGGCTACGCAAAAGATTTCAAATAGTATATTCTTTCTGAAGTACCGTATTTGTGTTCGATAATGGCTGATGGAGGGATGAAATGCATTTTCATTATGATATGCACGTTTAGGTTTCACTAAATAAATGCACATTATATGGTGTGTATAAGTGTTATAGTATACAGGGCTACCCAAAAGACTCCCAGTGTTACTGAATATGAGCGGAAATTACTTAAACGTGGTTTTTAAATAAGTTATGTATTTTTCGCTGAGTTGCATTCAATTTTCTGAGAAATGTTTGCAGAATATAGATAAAAGGATATACAGGGCTACACAAAGAATTCGGTACATGTACGCCTATGAATGATAATTTATGAGAATGTGATTTCAGTTATTTTAAAAGTGTTTTAGGTTACAATAAATTTTAGTTTAATGCTGACGTGTAATAAAGATACAAGGTAAACTACAGGGTGGAACAAAAATATTCAAGTATGTTTCCATCTAATAGTATGAATAGTTAAAAAAGAAATTTCGAGCTACAGACCATTTTCTTGCTAAACTAAATTTTCCCATTATATCAACTGACAGATGAAATACATGGCTGTTCAAAAGTACTGGAATACATACTTGGGTATATTTGGCTATACACTATTATTTCCCGAAATAACAAAGTTTTGTTAAAGATTTTATGAAGTGTTGGAAAGTGCTTCATAATCCACGCTTAACGCATGATTTTTTTTACTTGTTAAACTTAAATCGCTGAATAAATGTGAGTCTTCATATCCACACTTTTAAAATTTAATTTTTTGATATAATGGAGATGGAAGCAGGCGAAATTTTGGCCTTACTGAAGACATGGACCGTTTACATTCCGCATGTTGCTTACCGGTAAATGGAAAAAAAAATCGGCGTTTTTCGTCTCGCAAATATATTATTTTATACATATATAGCTTATTCTGTTCAATGTAACTTTTAGAAATTGTTTTTGTCAAGTTAAAAATAAATTTAGCTACACTTTGAAAAAAAAAAACAGTCAAAAATAATTTTGAAAAATAGCATTCCGGTTCGTGAAATTTTCCATTTCGAGCCCTGCTTAAAACAAACTAAAACTGACAAAACTAAAGTTATTTAAATTTAATTTATTTAAACAAATTGAACATGAAACTTTTTTCCTTTAAAGAACATTTGACATAAAAGAGTATGTTTTGAAATTGCATACCATTGCCAATTGATGATAAATCGCCAAATAACAAAATTTTCAATATTTTTTTTATGGACAGTGTACGGAGGTTCCGCCGAAATTTTAAAAAATATATATATATCCTCTTGAGAGGAACATTGTGTTATTTTTTCAGATTTTTTGAAGTATGTCCATATAAAAACCTTCCTTGTTAGTAGTTTATCAATCAAAAGAAGTCAATTGAAATTTGGTATTGATATCATCCTTGGGCAGTGATTAATAATTCTTATTAAAGTATAAGTTGAGATAAGAAAGATGAAAGTAGATTATTTTAACTTACTTGTAATAGTCTTCAGCTAATCAAAAGCTAATTTTTTACATTTACTAATTAATCATAAAAGGGATTTTTATAGTAGGCAGCAGACAACAATATGACAACAGGTGCTCCAATGTTCAAACAAAAATATTATGTTTAGTGCCATGTATAAAATTTATTTCTGCATGAAATAATGCAATATTTCAAAAATTTAGTCAACTACTGGCAAGGGACCCTATTTTTTCAAATTTTAAATGTGTTTATCGAAACAATAATTTAGCTTTTTACTAATTTAAAATTACATGTTGTTTTCTATAAAAATATTTATACTTTTTGTGACATTTATGACATTTATTCTACAGGTTTATTGAGTTTTTTTAAATGCTATTATTTGTGAGTAAACAACCTTCAATCAACATGTTTGTTCCAGAAAACATTCTGACTTCATTATACTAAAATTGTTAATGTATTTTATATGCAATATAATAGTTTACAAAATTCGCACATTAGTCTTATGTAACTAATTTCATTTCATGTGCAATTTCTATTTTTTTGCTAATTTTCAAGTTTTATTACTGTCTTAAATTTTAATCTTTTCCTCCTTCGTTAGCAAAATAATTTGAAATTCGAATTTTACTAATTTTTAAATCACTAATGTATGTGCCAAATTAGAAAATGTATAGATATTTTATGTATTATTAAATATAAAAACAATAAAAATCAATTCAAACTAACAATAGGAAATAGAAATATTTGTCTGATTTATTTCAAATTATAGTTTTTAAAAAAAAAATAATTTTACATATATGTAATTTAACATAAAGCCTATTTAAGATCTATATCTATTAATAATTTTTCTTTTTCATTTAGGTGCCACTATGGCTGATGCTGGCAGTGCACCTTGTTTTGGAATTCCAACACCTCCAGTTGCTGTTCCTCCACCTCCTCCACCCCCACCACCTCCTCCTGTTGCTGTGCCACCTCCACCCCCACCACCTCTACTTCCTAATAAAATACCACCTCCTGGGCCTCCGCCTATGCCTGGAATGATGCAAGCACCCCAAGATGGTTAGTTTGTGTTTTATAAGTGCAATTTTTCTATTATAGTGAAAGAAGTCTGTACATTACATTAGTGATCAACATAATGTCTACTTAAAAGTAAAATTTCAGAAATATATGTTAAGTTGTAAAATATAAATCAAGTGGCATAGTGGTCAGCACATCTAACTATCACGCTTCAATTTGAGAGTTTGATTCAGAACTGGCCAACTTTCATTCAACTTTTTATCCTTCTGAGGCTGATCAAACGAACACTTTGGGAAAGCTTGGTAATTGAATATTGAGTGTTCCACATTAGACTGATTATGTGACTGGACCATACCTTGTATAGCACATCAGGGCCCAGGATCAAGAAAATTGGGATTAGCACTGTAGACCCTAATCTTTCATTGATTGTATAGCTACTGGTTTAGTTTTTAGTTTAGTTGTAAAAGACATATCTACCTATAAAACAATTTTCTTAACAATTTTATAACAAATTATTACATTAATCCCATAATTAACATTTAATAAGAGAACTGATTAAGAAAAATTAAAAATTGGGATACTTTCTTTAAATACACATTAGTTTAAAATTTAGTTAAAATCTCAATTTTGTGCAAATTATGTGTACAGTTCAATTTAAAAGCAAATGCACATAGACATGTACTTTTTCAACTTTCTAAATATCATTTTTTAAAGAAATGATATTGTCAGTTAGTAATAAACACTAAGTTTTTTACTATCTCTTTAGTTTTTTGAAATGCAGTGCTCTATTGCATGCAGAATAATCATAGAAGATTAAACACTTTGCACTTAAAACAATATAAATAACTCAACATTTGTTTCTGACTAGCATCTTTTGAAAATAATGTTATTCTACAATGATTTTCTTTATTAAATTATTTTTAAATAAATATAAATAATTCGATAAATATGATACAATCTCAAAATTAATTTTTTTCCCAAATCATTAACCATCAAAATTTATAAATAATATCTTTACTAAATTACAGTTAAAATTAACAATATCCTTAATAAAAGATAATTTTGATTATTCCTCTAAAACAAACATAAAATAAAACATAAATAGATATCTTAATTAAATAATTGTTTCAAAATTCTAATATTTTTCGTCATATTTAATTAAATATACTCCTAATTTGATTCCTGTGTCTTCATTTACTGTTTAAATTTTTAAGAATTCATTTCTGATTTTTTTTTTTTTTTTTTCTCTATAGTATTTACTTGAAGTTATCAATGAAATTGCATTCCACCTAATAAGAAAGTATGATGCTGATGTTACAAGCATTTACTCTGCTTTTCATCAGTTCTAGATGTTATGATAAGCAAATTATCTTTTCATCGTTCCAGGGGTTTTCTTCCATTAGGTTGTTGGGAATTGCCCTAATATTTTGGTCTATCAAAGTCCATCAATGTTAATAATGTAATAATTTATAAGTTCAGCAAAATTGTTAAAGTATAACAGAAATTGAAACTATCAATGAATAAATAAAATGAAGCTATTAAAATACAAATTCATCAAACATGTCAAAGTATGCATTTAGACGTTGAACTAATCAAAATGGAAAAGTTCACTATAAATAGTGAAATCTTTTATTTCTAATGATTTACAAAACTTCATTTAAATAATTGCTATTTTTTATTTAAAAATGCATTTTGATATTGATAATGGGCAACTAAAAAGTACATTAAATATTAAAAATATATATATTAAAGTTTTCAATTAAAAAACTTTTTGCATGTTTTCGATATATTTTCTATAATCTGCAAGGGATTCCCTAGATTTAACATTGAAATTATGTGTGCCCTTACTAACTTTATGGGCACCCATCCTTATGCTGTCTGTGAAAAGTTATATATGCAAGTTTATCTCATTAAATGGAATGTATAGACACTTACTATTATAGTTAAACTTTGTTTATAATAAGCTGTGATGTTAAAAAAGTTTTAAAGTAGCAAAAACAAAATTGGTTAGTTTAATATGAAAAAACATTTTACAAAATCTGATTGTAATTATATATATATATATATATATATATATATATATTTATATATATATATATATATATATACACAAATACTAGCCTTTTACACTTTCAGAAAATGGAATGCCAGCCAATGAATTTAATAGACTAGTAAAAATATTTAAAATGGCCTGATAAGTTACTTTTAAAACCCATTTAAATAGAATAAAATTAATATAATATAAATTTCGAAAACACAAGTTACAAATGCCCAAAAGAAAAAAAAATGGTTTAATAAGAATTGCATATCTGAACAACTCAACTAAGTGCATTGGATCAAAACAAAACAATTGAAATGGCAGTATGCAACCAGAAAAAAAGTAAAGAAATGAAATAGCATTTCAATCCAGAAATGTTAAAAATATATATAAAAATAAAGAAAAACTAGACAATGCATTCCAACACAATCTTTGATTATTCCATATGGTATCCAATTCATTCATTTTTTGGTCTTACCTTTCTATACTAATCATCAACATTTCTAGTTACAAAATACTTTTCAATTAAAGTTATGTATGAATCTACATTGCAGTTGTTAATGACTCTATTAAGAGCCCACAATAGTCACAGGAAAAGTACACAAAAAAGACCCGGATGACCATGTAAAGTCTATTTTTTTTTGAAAATTACTTTAATTTTCAAAACCGGTTTAAACCGGTTCTGAAACTGAAACTATCATAATATAAAAAATATATAACCAAAATCGAAAAAGTAAAAACTAGCCCGGTTGTGGATCGTCCTGAATTATTTTATGCAAAAAAAATCATGTCAAAATATTAAAATTTGAACGAGATATTAGAAAAGAATGCTCCCATAGACTTTACATGATCATCCAGGTCTTTTTGTGTACTTTTCCTGTGACTATTGTGGGCTCTTAACTGCCTACTAAAGATAGAGAAAGAGAGTAAGTTACAAGTCACAATTTCATATGTGACTATGTGGCTAAATTTGTGTGTTTCTTTCTCTTCAATGATGGTAAAGTTATAGTTTTTATTATTATTTTATTTTATTTATTTATTGCATTGTTTAATAACTTCTCATGTACATTTATTCTATATAATTTTTATATATTTTTTATTTTAGCCATGACCATAAAAAAGAAATTACAAACCAAATATAAGCTCCCCACCCTTAACTGGATAGCACTCAAGCCTAACCAAGTTAAAGGGACAGTATTTAGTGAACTAGATGACGATAAATTGTACAGTGTAAGTTTATTATTTTACTGCAGTTAAATAACTGTTTTCATTAATTCTTTTTTTGTCCTATATTAAAATTAGTAAAATCTAGAAATTTTCTTTCAGTTGCATTGTAATCTGAATATGATATACATTTTTTTAAATACTTTATTAATGATAATAAAGCAAAAACAGAATTTTCATGCTTCCTATTTTCCTTAAACTTTCTTCTATATCTTTGCTTAAATAAAGCCAAAAATAAAATCAAACTTATCTATAAAATGTACTTATTTTTGCTGTTTTCCTCAATGAACTCGTATCATTCTTCTTATTTGCATTTTAGTGATTTTTTTAGTAGATATATTTTAGTTATTTTAAATGATTTTAAGTTTTGTTTAAGTTTTACAGTTGTGTGTTCTTATTATTGTTATATCTTCTTATTACTATCTAGCTGCAGATTGAATGTGTTTAACAACACCAGAGAAGCAACTAACTTAAACGCAACATAATGCAAGGTCCTCATATATTTGAAGTGTCATAGTGTCACATCACTAGAAATCACATTCGAAAATCAAAGTTTACCAGAGTTTTGGTTTTAATAAACAGATAAATATCTGAGAAAATTTAGTTTTTTGCCTTTCTTAACTGCATATCTCTATGAAACAGGTATGTCTGCTTACAGAGCCACCAGAACACAATATAGAATTTTTTTAAACTCAGAATCATACATCACCTGCAACTGTCCGTTGAACTGGATATAAGGAAACTGTGCAAATACAGGTTTCACACTAAATGTTTATATGTTGTTGTTTATTTTTCTAACAATGTAAAATTGATTGTATTCAGAATATTTTGATTTGTGAATTTTCAAAAATATTTACAAATGGCTATTTTTTGACTATATCATGTGTATTGGCAGTAATTGAAATGACATTGAGTTTTATGATATCAGTTTAGCAATTCATTTAAATGTCATTGACTTATAAAATATGTTATAGTAGGCTTAAGGTGTTCTGCCATTGAAATTCATTCTAAAAGTGGCTCTGCATATCAAAAGGTTCAGAATTATTACTCTACTATATCTAATCTTGCAAAGAAACTGTGTCATATCTTTAAAACTGCTCTCAACTGCTCTGCTTAACAAAAGTAAAACATTTTTACACATTTATTTTTTAATGGAAATATAAAAATTGGAAAGCCTGACTGTGGAAGCAATTTGGAATTGAACTGTGTTTTCTATTTTATGATCAATAAATTACCTGTTGAGTTATAAGCAAATGTTATCATGTGACAAACATGTCCTTCACCCCTGTTGGAGTCGGGAGTGCTTATTCTTCTTTCACACTGAAATTCAGTTCAAAATTTTCACTTTGATAGTATTTTCTGAAAGATCTGTTGCATTTGAAAAAAGAAAAAAGAAAAGAAAAAAAGAATGTAATTACATAGTTTCAGAAAAGAGACACTTGCTAGTTTTATGCATTTCTGAACAAAAATAAATTAAAACTTATATCATAAAGTTGCTCTTTTAGGTTTAAGAACAGCCTTAAATATATGGCACATATTTCAGTTTTTAACATTTGATATTTTTTACAGCATAAATTTACAAATGTAAAACAAATATTGGATTTTCCCCTTCAGATCTTTTTGTTTTCACAGAGAAAAAAATATCCTTAATTAATTTATTCAGCAATATTACTGCAGGTACTTTATTAAAAATTACTTTTGAATATTTAGATTATTGACTTTGCTGAATTTGAAGAACATTTTAAGCTTGGAATTCAAGGAGCATTTTCTGATCGTACAGATGACATTAATGGAAGTAAGAGATTCAAGGTAGAATTAGTTTAATTTTATATTTCTTCTTTGCATTTATATTTTTTATTGCATTATCATAATGATAAATAATCCTTTATCTTTTATAAATATATATAACAACACATAACCTCTTATAATTCTATATCATTTAAAGAAATTTTATATTAAGTTAAACTTATTATTATTTATTAATAGGTTCCTGAAAAAGTTACTTTATTAGAACATAATCGCCTTCGAAATATGGCTATATCTAGGAGAAAAGTTGAATTGCCTTGTGATGTTGTCGTTAGAGCAATCAATGCCTTAGATTTAAATACTCTGTCTCAAGAATATGTAGAAATACTTCTCAGGATGGTGCCTACAGAAGGAGAGGTAAAGTTCCTTTTTTATGTATCAAAATAATAATTAAATAGAATTGTTGTGTCGATCCCCAAATTAAGATGGGTAGACACGAACACGTGGTAGAATAAAATACATTCTACCGAACTTCAACATAAAATTAAACTAAATTCAAATAAATCTTCAATAATCATATCAAAAATCGGATCGTATAGTAATTATTAAATATTCTCGTTTGCATATTCAAGAATCATTCTAAAAGAACTTAAGCTACTGTGGGAAAAGGTAAATAATGACTTAAATCATGGAATACATTATAACTTACATTTTATTTAAATATTAAATGAGAATTAAATTAACATTTAAGAAGTACAAAAATAATACTAGCATTTAATATGTGCTAATGATATGCATATGCTTTACGACCCCGGGGAAGAAAGAAAAATAATGGTACCTTAAATTACATTATAGTAACACCATCAAAATCTTGAAAAAATGGACAATCGCATCAGGAAGATAAAGGTGAATCTCTCTAACATCCGACATCCTCTTAGTCGTAACTTTCGTTCAGGCAGCACACCTTCTCGAAGTTCGCCGAGTTCCAGACCTCCATTCGCTCCTTCCCATCACGAGTCACGAAATCTCCTTCCACTGCCGCCGTATCGCAATGAAGCCCGAAGTCCCTGGTCTTCCCGTCACTTGCCGAACTCTCCCAAAAGCCCCTGATCTTCCTCTGTTCCCCTTTTTATCTCCGTGCCGCATCACTTCATTTCCATCGCGTAGGCAAAATAATCCACTTGATGTCTCACATGTATGTTAGTTATTTGGGTTGTTCAACAAAATTTCTCATTTCTTTTAAACAAAAGAACGGCATTACCGTTTACAATTTTTCTTTGTTATCAAAAAATTTTTATGAAAAGAAAACCATGTTGTCCTTCAAAATATCGGACACCTGCCGTGTATGAATACATTATTCGATGTCAGGACCACGTGCGTCTCGAAATATTGAAATATGAAATATAAAAACTTCCAAAACAAACATTTTTTTTTTTTTTAATCAGAATTTCACATATATTTTAAATATCTTTCGAGGAATATATCGATGTATCGGCCGGTGCCTTGCCGACACAGCAAAACCCCCTCAAAAATATTAAAATATTATTAAACATTAAATATATTTACCAGATACTATATGGAGTAATTTGTAAGTTATTTGATAAAAAGAGATATATCCTATTAGCAAGCAAAACTAAATTATTTAAATAAAATAACCTATTATTATTATTTTT
This sequence comes from Maratus speculifer, assembly GCA_964019185.1. NCBI lineage: Eukaryota > Metazoa > Arthropoda > Arachnida > Araneae > Salticidae > Maratus > Maratus speculifer. Next base: position 70,890,043 of record OZ025295.1, read on the forward strand.
ATATAATTTTAAATTATTTCAGACCCAAAATAATCAACATAACACATTACATTTCCGTCCCCTCAAAAAAAAAATTTATTGCCCAAAGAAAATTTTTTTGGAAACAAAGCGAAAGCACATCTATTACTGAAGGAAACTATAATTGCAAACAAAAACCCGAGAAACTAAATTTAATGAAATTCAAGCAACACTAGTCTATATCACCCATTATCTCCAACAATTGACCCAACTAGGATTCAGATACAATGTACACAATATGAAATATACAGTTGATTATAAGGTAAATTTGTTCCCGATTAACCAAATATTACACAAAAAAACATGACACAAATACACTAATATAAAAAAATATATATATACATCATACTATACAATACATTATTATTACAACTATGCAATATGTATTTAATACAGGTAAGAGAACTATTGTCTCACAACAAAACCATGAGTGTCTCTGGGACGTAACTGATAATCACTAACAATTTCAGTACTCCTATACTGCCTCGACTTTTGCCCAGACCCCAACAAAGACAACATAACAGAATTAATTAAACTAAACTAAATTAAATTAAACTAAATAACTAACTAATTAAACTAAAATAATTAATAATCAACATAACAGAATTAAGCACCAAAGTGAAATAAATATTTTGAATCAGAAAATTTTATTTAGTAAAATGTATCTTTTTAGTACTTATGACTTATTTGATTTTACTTAATTTAAATTTTTGGTTTGAAATATTTTTGAATTATGGGAAATGGAGAGAGCAAAATTAGTAGCTGTGTTAAAAACTGGGATGTGATATAGTGAAATGTTAGTCTAAATTTATTGTTATTGATTCTGTGACATTTTCCCCATTTATTTATTTAACAATGATTTATAGTATTTTGATTAATAATAATGAGGTAGATAATGTGTTTACCTGTGTGCTAATCTGGAAAGAAGTTTACTATTTATGTTAAAAGCTGAGATGTGATATGGGAAAATATCAGCCTAATTCTAATTTTATTCTTATTGTCAGTTCTATGACTTTTCAACCCTTTTCACTTATTTGTTTGACAGTAATTTGTAATACTTATTATTTATTCAAGCATATGTTTCATACCATGTCTAATGATTTGGTTTAATAACATAAAATAAATTGCAGAATAATGGATTTGTCTGTATGTCATTACTGAAAGAAACTAACATCAATGATGAACATAAGTATACCATTATTATCATCATTTTGAAGCAGAAGGTTTTTAAGAGATAAAGGAGTAAACTGAAAGAAGCCTTTTAAAAGAAATATTTCTTAAATAAAAGAATTAGTAAAAATTATAATAAAACACAAAGCTTTTTTTTTTTTTTTTTTTTTTGTGTGTGTGTGTGTGTGTGTGTGTGTGTAATAATAATATTTATTTTCATAAATCCACTTCTCCAGTTATTAATATTATACTTTAACTGCATTTTTCTTTTACTGTATTCTGGAGCCTTTCTAACTTAGTTTATTTCATTTTATTAATACAGTGTTTTATAATTTTTATGCAATATATGCTACATAAATGCTGAGTTTTTTCTGAAATGTACATGAATTTTATTTTTTAGATGAAGGCATATAAAGAATATGAACGCAATAGAAAACCTCTTGATGCTCTAACAGATGAAGATAAATTCTTATTCCAGGTAGATTTAATCTTTTATAAAATTGATTTTTATTTATTTTTCTGTCTGAATACAAAATATAGATTAATAATCTTACGATCCAATCATTGTTTAATTATAATTTGATGCTTTCACAATTAGAGATATTTTTAAATTTTTCATAATGGATTCCACATATTTTTCCTGGAAAATAATAGCTTGTTAATTATATTAAAAGTTTCAATGGAATGAGACTTCAATTTTTTCCCTCCGGAACTTAATTTTTGATATCCTAAACTCATTAATAAAAACTTTAGTTTTTATAGTGTTTTTAAGAAATTCTTTCCTTGGTGTTGTGTTTTTACTTATCTTTAGGCTAGACTAAATAATCATTTTTCTTTTCTTTTTTTCTTCTAGCTCTGTAAAGTTGAAAGACTGTCCCAAAAATTACACATAATGAGTTATATGGCAAGTTTCATTGAAAACATCCAGTTGATAACACCAGTAAGCTATTATCTGAATTATCGATAAAGTACAGAAAAATATCATTTTTAGTGAGATGTATTTATATAATTTTTCATCAAAAATTCTTTCTCTTTTTAGCAAATTCATGCTGTTATTACTGCTTCCCGGTCAATAAAAAATTCCAAAAAAATTAAAAAATTATTAGAGGTAAGTTTTCTTTAAGATTTATATTTCTCATCATAAATTTACAAGATTTTTTATATTGTGATTTAGATATATATATTTATTTGTTGTTTATAAAGTATATGGAGTAAATTTTACTGTCCATTTGTTCTTATGTCAGAAAATATTTCTTTACCTCTGTACTCAATATTTCAAATGTTTGATTTTAATTATTATTATTATTATTTTAAAACATTTCATTAACCCAATACTAAGAATAATTGAAATGAAAAAAGGGGAGAAGATGTGCGTGTTACAATTTCTGCCGTTGAGAACTTCAGATATATATATACTAGCAGGGGAGACCGAGCTTAGCTCGGTCAAAATTAATTTTGTGTTCAACTCGATATAGTATTTTCACTGTATCATTAACTCTGTATTATTACTGTAAAACATGTTTATAATAGTATTATTTAGAAAAACAATCAATAAGAAAACTATGTTTTTATGCGCATATTTATAAATTTTATTTTATTTTAAATTTTACAACGAAAGGACATCGATCTAAATCACTTTTTTAGCTCGACTCTGATTGGTTTAACCATGCATCTCGAATCCTCTTAAGAATGTATAAAAAAATTCTTTACATTCTGAAAGACAATATATTTTGCTAGATATAGCCAAATTTGGAGGCATTCTTTCATTTGGCTCCAAATACGTGTTTTGGTTTTCGTAATTTTTATAGTCGATTTTTTGGCCATATGTCGCCAATATTTTGTCAAATATCACCAAGTTATTGGCTTTTGCCATATTCTCGTGACCCTGACCCGTATTACCCAAAATGAGCCACTAATCAAATTTGATCAAGCATGTGACATAGCTCAATCGTCTTCAGGTAATCAAAAACAGTAGAATATAAAATTGAATCAAAATCGTTTAAGCCATTTGACCCATCATGACCAACAAATGACCCTTATAATCGAAATCTCTTAAACGTGTGGCCTAGCTCTTTAGTTTTAGCATGCCGAAAAACATTAGATACAAAATTTAGATAAAATCGATTGAGCTGTTTTTTAGATATAGTTGGTTTGACCCTGACCCCTTATAATCCAAAATGACCCATTAATCGAATTTTCACAAAAATCTGTCCTAACCCAATGATTTTCTTGTGACCGAAAACGAAAAAATACAAAATTTAATCAAAATTGCGCGAAATGTTGTCAAGATAAAATTAGAATGCCCAAAAGTGGCCCACCAATCGAAATTTCTCGAACATGTGACCTACCCCAATGATTTTCTCATGCCAAAAATATGTTGTATACAAAATTTCGTTAAAATCGACCCACCCATTCTTTAGATATAGCTTGACCTTGACCCATTAAGACCCACAAATGACCCTTATAATCGAAAGCTCTCGAATATGTGATCTAGTCCATTAGTTTTCTCGTTTCTAAAAATTGTTACATACAGAATTTCGTTAAAATTGATCCTGCCGTTCTTTAATTATACATAGCTTGACCCAGACCCTTTATGATCCAAAATGACCCATTAATCGAAATTTTTCGAACATGTAACCTAGTCCAATGATTTTATCGTGCCAAAAAAATGTTGCATACAAAATTTCATTAAAATCGATCCACCTGTTCTTTAGATATAGTTTGATCATGACCCATTATGACCCATCATGACCCACAAATGACCCTCATAGTCGAAATCTCTCAAACATGTGATTTAGCCCATTAGTTTTCTCATGTCAAAAAACTGTTACATACAAAATTTCGTTATAATCCATCACGCCGTTCTTTAAATATAAATAGCTTGACCCAGACTCTTAATGACCCAATATGACCCATTGAAATTTTTTCTCGAACATGTAACTTAGCCCAATGTTTTTCTCGTGCCCGAAAACCATAGAATGCAATTTTTAGTCAAAATTGCGTGAGAAAATCGCTAGATAAAAATAGCATGACCCACAATGACCCCAAGAATGACCCACTTACCGAATTTTCTCGAACATGTTACCTAACAAAATGGTCTTCTTGTAATCCAAAACGATACAATATAAAATTTGGTCAAAATCGTTAGAGCCGTTTTTTAGATAAAAATGGCTTGACCCATAATGACCCCAAAATGACCCACTAATCTAAATTTTTCGAACATGTGACCCAGCCCAATAGTTTTCTCGTGCCAAAAAACGATTGGATACAAAATTGCATTAAAATCCATCCAGCCGTTCTCTAGATATAAATAGATTGATCCTGACCCATTGTGACCCAAAATGACCCAGTAATCGAATTTTCCCGAACATGGGACCTAGCCCAATGGTCTTCTCGTGCCCGAAAATGGTAAAATCCAAATTTTTGCGAAAATCGTTAGGGCCGTTTTTGAGATAAAATTTACCCACACACACACACACACACACAATTTTTGCTCGCATTATAGTATAAGATATATATATGTATATATATAAATATATTTATAAAAAAAAATTGTTTGAGAAATGCTTAATAAACTTTTCCTATAAATAACTGTCTGAGTGAAAGGAAGACTAGCATATGGTGCAAGATTATTTAAGACCCTGCATATATTACAACAAATAGTAAAACCTTTTATCAAGCATATCTAAAATTATACTTGAGGGTTTTGTTCTATTTTTTACAGAATATACCTATGAGAGTGACAACAAGAAGCTATTTTTACAGAGAATAAATTTCTACCATTTGGAAAAAAAAAATGAAAAAAAAAAAAATTAAATTAAAAAGCTCAATAGGATATTCAAATTTAACAATCTTTTTACAACAAGTCAGAAAAGTTAAGTGCAGACGTCATTTTTACCAGATTTTAGACAACCTGATTAAAACAAATGCAGCAAAATAAGTTACACACATACTAATATTAAACTGTAACACTTTTTTTTTAATGATTACAAAGTAGTTATATCTTTCTGTCTGAAAGATAAAAAAATAATATTATTTAACTTAGTAGTAGCGATTGATTGTTTTCAAGAATTCTGTTTTAGTTATTTAGCTGTGTCAAATTTATAGATGTTTCATAATCAGGATCTCTGTTAATTAATGTATTTTAGCGAGAATGTTTTTTAATGAAAAATTAAATAATTGTTGTTGCCGCTTAATGGTAATACCATGAAATGCTGTCAACAAGATTTCACCTGTGAGATAAAAATGTTAAAGCATATCAGTACTTTTTTTTTCATTAAATAATCAAAGTGCAAATTACTTGTTCATTTTAGTGCTTTTATGTTAGCTTAGGGCAAATCTTACAGGTAGCATTTTTTTCCCTTGTTGCTAGCAATTTTTACTTTTTCTCTATCATAAAATTAATACAGTGCCACAGATATCACAAAACAAGCAAAAAACAATCTACATTTAAGCACAAAAAGTTAGTCACCTAACTCAATTTAACATAAATTTTACAAATACAAAGATGTTTGTTGTCATAGGGATATCAAGAATATGTTTGATACATCATGCAAGATTTTTCGTGAGCTCTATTATGCAGATATTAAAAATGTTTGATAAATCATTGCTGAAAAATTTGTTGATTGATTTCATTCAACTTCTCACAGGACTACTTAGGAAGATAAGAAACCCCTACTATGCAGAGCAAATTTTAATTATTGCACAATTAGATAAAAAATATATATATAGAGTAGAACCCCACAAATTCTGACCCCGTTAATCCAGATAATTTGGATCGGTATGGTCTTTTTTTTTTTCAAGTTTGAGAAGCGATTGGCTAATTTCCATAACATTAACTTGTTTCGTCGTATTCTGCATAAAAAAAAACTTTTTCTGAAATCTTTTCGGAAGAATTAAGCAAAGTAAAAATTTTTACTTTCTGTAAATATTCAATAAGTTTAACATAAGGATGATTTTCCGTAAGTATGTTTTATTTTATTTCATTTTTTCTCATTCTCCTCATAATCCGGATTGGGTCCGGTCCCAATTAATCCGAATTATCGGGGTTTTACTGTATATACAAAATATCAATTAAACATTCAAATTGAACATCTGAACCAAGTTACAGGTATCCCAGTCTGCATAAAACATGTGTCAACATAAGTTAAATTTTTATTGTTTTATTGAAAATTTCACCCTTTATTTTTTTAGGGGCCTTGGTATAATTTAATTCTATCAAGGTGCGATTTATTGCTAAATATATACAATCATGAAAATGGAATGGCGACCAATGAAAAAATTTCTTTTAATCTTTTATGGCTTGTTTATGCAGCTAGTCAAATAACCAAATGATCTAACTCAACACTGTGATCAAGAATTTAAAAATTTAAGTAATTATGGAAATGATAGTACAATGATATCAATGATGAATGATGAAATGCTGATACTTGTTTGTTATTGGGGACCTTGATGAGATAGATAAAATGACCTTGGCAAAAGATGGAAATTTTTCATACATATTTTTTGCAATCTAGTAACTATTTATCCCTACAAACATTCTTTTTTTTTTCAATATTTATACAATTTATATATATCTGTTCATTTATGTATGAACAGAAGTACTATTTTGTATATAAAAAAATAACAAATAATATCTATATAAATAGTTTATACATATATAAATAATCAAGACAGTTCATCAGGTTTGTTTTTAAAGCATTTATTTAGTTTGGCAACAAATTTCACTTTCTGAAGTCAAATTAATTTTAAGCTTTTTAAAACAAATGCCAAGGCCTCTATAACAAACAAATTCTGTAATGCTTTTCAAAAAAATTATGTCTGTCAACTTAATACTATGATTACTGAAAAAGGACAATTTTATCTACCACACAAAGAAGTCTGAAATTTTGGATAAGCATAGTTCAAGACATGTTCTAATGAACCTGTGACTCAGATTTTTTATTTTTTGTAATTTAATCAATTAAAACTTATAATTAATGTCGAAAATGGTGTGAAAACCCATAGTAATGTGGTTAACAGACCATTCTGCAGATAAAGAATTGCAAGAAAATTATACTTTTTTTTCTTTTGCTGCATCTTTTACAGTGAAAACTGGTTTATCAATTTAAAATGGGATAAACAAAAATTGCCTAAATTTAATACTTTGACCTTTTTAATTGTACAATTTATTTAAAAATATAAAGGTAAAATAAATGATTTTCAAACAATTTTTTTCCTCTTTGGTTTTTCGAAATTTGCATTAGTTTATTTAATTAAACCACTAACATAGAGTCCCCCCCTCCTCACACACACACACTCCAAGTTTGTTTGGATAGATTTTCATTTAAACAGTTCTCAAATACCTTGCTCAACAACACAAAGCTTTCTGATTCATTTTCAATGTAAAGGCATAAAATTGACATGACTGGCTATTGGAGCAATTTAGAATCTAAATGAATTTTTCATATTTTGTTAAATATATAATTTATTGATTTATAAGCAATTTTGGTTGCATTGCAACAAGTTTTTTTCTTGTCTTGCTGTGAAGTGTGCAGAAATTTTGTTGTAAATATACACTTTAACAGTATTTTGTTTGTGTCTATCAAAAAAATGGATAACTATTCTGACAAACATTACCTGCTAATTTTATCTGTTTTCAGACAAAAATTAATCTAAAAATATGCCAAACAATAGTATCTTTGGATTAGAGAATAGTCTTAAAAATATAAAATCATATAAATATTAAAATGTACATTGCCATAGCAATGTGGTATCCAATGTTAGGTTTGTTTTGAAAGATTTCCATAAAAAACATAAAATAATTTAACACTATTTTAGGTATATTTAAGATTATTTGTCTTGGAGCTGGACAATACCTGCTAGTTCAATTACAACACTATAAAATAAATTAATTGCTAAAAATACATCTGTATCTAGCCTTTTTTGTGCGAAAGGTGATTTCTTAATATTGAACAAAAAATTTCTAATTAAATAAAATTAGAAAAAAAAAGAATTAATTTTATGTACAAATATTTCATTTGAAAATTAGCATTTTTTCTTCTTTTTTTACTTGGTTTATGCATTACATTTTTGGTAGATAACAGCTGAAGGGTGAATATATAATAGTAAAATGCAATAAAAGTTATTCCCTCTAATTTATTTATTCCCTCTAATAATAAAAATAAATTTTTGTATTTAAAGATATTAATTCTAAAAATGGCTTTCAGTAAATATTGAGAAAGTTATTGATTTGTAATCATTTCTTCAAGTATAATTCTCTTACGCTATGGATTTATTCAGTGCAATAAATTATGTTGTATGCTATCAGTTATATGATGGTTTTAAACTGTTTCGCTTTTAATCTGGGATATTTAGGTGATTAGCTTATGGTTTGATAAAAGTTAATTATGTCATGTAGTCAAAGTTATATTTATTGCCTATTAAAATTTTTGTGGTCATGATTTTGATATTTTTTAATATCAGTTTTAATATTTTTTTAATAAATCTCTTTGACCCTACTTTCATGATTTACAGAGGGCTTGTAAGTACTGTATAACTTTGATTAGCATGCTCTAGCATGATTGTAATACCAATATTACAATTTTACTTTATATAACTTGATAAATATTTTGTTCTTTTATGATAATGCATAGGACTGGTGCAACCATCACTTCAGATCTATACAATAATAAATAATGTTTCCCTTGTATAAAATGATAATATTTTTGCTTTGGATTTGTTATTAAACACTTCTTCATGAGAGAAAAATGAGTATTAACTTTATTTCTTACAGGTAAAGTTCATATAACTGTGAGGGAATATATAGATTCAACGATCCATAAAGTAACAGTAAGCTCACATACAAAATAATAATAATAGCGTAACATATAGAAGATTTTGCAAAATTAAAATAATTATGCACATTAAATGTGAAATTAGTAGTACAGTGAAACCTCTGAATAAGGGACACCAAAGGGACCGGAATTTTCCTCGCTTAAAATAGAGATGTCCCTTATTTGGAGTTTTTACTTTTTTTTTTTAATTAATCGTTTAGAAAAGGCATAAAAAATAATCAAACATTAAAGGTGAAGTTTAAATGTACCCAAAGGCTATTAATTACTTAATCAGACGATAAAGAGAATTAAATTTTTAATCAATTAATACATTAAATGATTTGTAGAGTTATTGATTCATATATTTTGCATATGTATTTGTGTACATGTAAAAATTATAATAACATTTAAAAGAAACTTACTTGAAGTACTAATCAATCAAAAGTGATTGTTTTTCAGATTTCAATTTTTTACTATAAACCTGTCAAGTGTTCATTTACCATACTTACAAATTTTAGTCTTCCATTATGAGCAGTATTTACGAAAAAGTATTCAATTGTTTTATTATTTTAAAGCATCTGTTGAGTGCTTTAGCTCACAAATTTAATTTATTCTTCTCTTTTAGAGCCAATCTCACAATTTTCAGCAATAGGGATAAACACACTGATATCCTTATTTGAATTATGGGTGATACTCCACAATTGTGTTGTAAGCATCTGTATCAACATGATTGCCTGTCTCAATGATAATTTCACAAAAATCTGTATTTTAATTTTCACCATAGAATACTTTATTATCTGAAATGCAAAAACCAGCTTCTTTAATTTCATTTTCAGGTGTTCCTTAAACCGAGTGTCCCTTATTCAGAGGTAAATACATTATAGGGGTTATACTAAGGGACTGGGACCAGAAATTTTGACCCTTAAATAGAGGTGTCTCTTATTCGAATGTTTCACTGTATTTTTCTTGTATTTTGTTACCCATTTGTATATTATTCTATGATATCTTAATTTAAAAATAAATTTAACAATAAAATTAAATAACATTACAATAAAATTAAATAAATTAAATTAAATAACATTGGACCCTACTAACTGTTTTGTTAGGGCCTCCTGTCATGTTGCACCAGCCCTAATAGCACAACATTTATTGAAGACTCAGTTGTTTAATATTTCATTAAGTGTTACTTGTTTAATCAGTTTATAAGATATTAAAAAACCATTGATTTGCTGTGTATAATTTTATTGGAGGAGGATTTTTTAAATTTTTTACTGTAGCTTTATTCTGAACACTATATTATGGCTTCAGAATTAAAAAAATAATTTTTGGACTGATGAGTAACACTGTTTCATCATTACTGTGATCTGATGAAAATTTTAGAATCTTGTATCCAGTTTTTATAGATGTAATTTAAGTGGCAATGCCAAAGTACATATTATTTATTTTTTCTTTATAGATGAGTTTGCAAGTTGGATATGTTATTAATAGTTATCTTTTGAAATAAATGGAAGAAAAGCCTTCCATGTTAATTTATTACATAAAGTCATCTGCACGCTTTGCTGCCTGAGATTTATTTTTTATCCATTATTATAGAATAGCATCTATGAGCTTGCTTTAATAAATATTGTTTTTTCAAGATTTTGAATTAGAAGAAATGATTGCCTGTTTGCATGTTTTGTTTTAATGACATGTAAAATATAAATAATGTACATATTTAAATTTAAATTGAAGATGTTTCTAAAATGTTATCAAAAAATTCATGTAAATATAATTACAAAAATAAACTAGTTTATCTTGTATTGAAAATTGCTCTGATAAAAATGTTTTACTGATAGCTAAGACTTTGAAGAAAACATCTTTTATTTGAGTTTTCTGCCACTAACTCTGTTTAGTTCTAAATTTGCTTATGCTTAATTTGTATTTCTGCTCTTTAAAATTTCTAGTTGCTGTTTTATCCACTCTTGTGATTATTATTTGCATATTGCATTTGAAGGCAAATTTAGCTATAACGTTTACACATGTATTTTTTACTTTCCCCCTTCTCTCCCCAACAAAATCTAGAAGATTGAAAAAAAATGTTTTTGCTTAATAAAAAAGACTGGTTAATCTATATATATAATAGAAAGTCTGGATTTCGTATTAATCACAGCACAAAAAAATCTGCCGAACTATAATCTTGAAAACTGGGGTAAAAATACTTCTGATAACATCGAGTGCCGCTAAGAAGGGATTTTCGAAAATTCCACCCCTAAGGGGGTTAAAAAAAGGAACGAACTTTTAAAAAATTCCTTAAAAATCGGCTTTTGTATTTATTTTTCAACTGATAACATATTTTAGTGTATTTTTTCATGCTAAATCGAATGGTACCAAGCAAGTTCTTTTAAGTTCAGTAGTTCGCCATATACTTCACGTTTTCCTGATTTGGCAGTGTCTTCGACGCAAAAACCTGAAATTTTCAATCCTTATCTATATATATAAAAGAAAGTCTGGATTTCGTATTAATTACAGCACAAAAAAAATCTGCCGAACCTATAATCTTGAAAACTGGGGTAAAAATACTTTTGATTACATCGAGTGCCGCTAAGAAGGGATTTTCGAAAATTCCATCCCTAAGGGGGTTAAAAAAAGGAACGAACTTTTAAAAAATTCCTTAAAAATCGGAATCTATATATATAAAAGAAAGTCTGGATTTCATATTAATCACAGCACAAAAAAATCTGCCGAACTATAATCTTGAAAACTGGGGTAAAAATACTTCTGATAACATCGAGTGCCGCTAAGAAGGGATTTTCGAAAATTCCACCCCTAAGGGGGTTAAAAAAAGGAACGAACTTTTAAAAAATTCCTTAAAAATCGGCTTTTGTATTTATTTTTCAACTGATAACATATTTTAGTGTATTTTTTCATGCTAAATCGAATGGTACCAAGCAAGTTCTTTTAAGTTCAGTAGTTCGCCATATACTTCACGTTTTCCTGATTTGGCAGTGTCTTCGACGCAAAAACCTAAAATTTTCAATCCTTATCTATATATATAAAAGAAAGTCTGGATTTCGTATTAATTACAGCACAAAAAAAATCTGCCGAACCTATAATCTTGAAAACTGGGGTAAAAATACTTTTGATTACATCGAGTGCCGCTAAGAAGGGATTTTCGAAAATTCCATCCCTAAGGGGGTTAAAAAAAGGAACGAACTTTTAAAAAATTCCTTAAAAATCGGAATCTATATATATAAAAGAAAGTCTGGATTTCGTATTAATCACAGCACAAAAAAATCTGCCGAAACTAATAACTTGAAAATTGGGGTAAAAATACTTCTGATAACATCGAGTGCCGCTAAGAAGGGATTTTCGAAAATTCCACCCCTAAGGGGGTTAAAAAAAGGAATGAACTTTTAAAAAATTCCTTAAAAATCGGCTTTTGTATTTGTTTTTCAACTGATAACATATTTTACTGTATTTTTTCATGCTGAATCGAATGGTACCAAGCAAATTCTTTTAAGTTCAGTAGTTCGCGAGATACTTCACATTTTCCTGTTTTGGCGGTGTTTTCGGCGCAAAAACCTGAAATTTTCAATCCTTATCTATATATATAAAAGAAAGTCCAGATTTCGTATTAATGACAGCACAAAAAAATCTATTGAACCTATAATTTTGAAAGAGAGTTCTATAATCAGGTTAACATGATTATGTAAGCTATATTTAATTATCTCAATATATATATAACACAAAGTGAAATTTCATTGCGGCCGCTTATAACTTAAGTTCTACAAGATAGATTTTAATGGATTTTACATTTTTAGTTGGATAATTTTGCAGAAATTTTGTAACAAATGAAATGTAGCATTCTACGTTGTTTAATTGAATATTTAGGAAATGTTTTTTATCAGAGGAACGCAATTGCAAAAGTTTGGCTTTATTTTAAAAGTTCCGCTGAATGAGTTTTTATGTGATTAAAATTGTTAACATGTTGAGCGCTACGTCATTCATTGGTGACTGACATTGAACTTTCCGTTTATATAACTGATTTTTCACCGATGACAGACAGTCTAAAGTATGATATAAAACTAAAAATTACTATGATATAAAAATTTCGTTTAATTCAAAGTTTGTTAAAAAAAAAAAAAAAAAAAAAAAAAAACTGACCAGCGTAGCGGGCGAAGGCTGCTAGTATATATATATTTTGAATAAATCTTTACAGGTTTTTGTTATTTGATATACAATCTTAGAAAATCATATGTTACAACCTGAAGCAATTTTTAAATGGCAATTTAAAACTCTGTGAAAACTATCCTTTTAGTTATTTTAGTGATGAATTTTATTAAAACTCTGTGAAAACTATCCTTTTAGTTATATTAGTGATGAATCTTATGTTTTGTTTTTCTAGTCTCTGTCACTTTTGCTCATGCTTGGTATAGCTATAGCATGCTTTAAATCCTTACAAACTATTTTATTATTTTTTATACATATTTATTTTTATGCATGTAATATTTCTGCATTGAATTTTGATCTGTCATTTAAATTGTGAATTGCAATGCTTTATCCTTTTTTAATTTTATTTCTTAGGTTATTTTAGCTTTTGGAAATTATATGAACAGTTCCAAACGTGGTCCTGCATATGGCTTCAAACTTCAAACTTTAGATATGGTATGTTAGTTTGTTCCGATTTTCAATCAGTTAGAAAAGTTTGCAGGAAAACTATAGTTTTTCTTCCTTATGGCTGTTAGTCAATCAGCTTCCCAATTCCTCTCACTAATGTTAAGTCTATAGGCATTTGATGTGTTTTTTTATTCAAAATCTCCTTGAAAAATAATAATTTTAACTCCTTTATGCTGTGTATTCTTCTTAAAATATGTTTTTTTTAAGTTCTCTAAATATTTCTAAAATATATGCTTAATTTTATATGAAATTTTATTCTCAGTTTGTCAGCTTATAACACACAAAATATTAAATTAAGCATTGTATTTAAAAATATTTTAAGAACTAATGAAAAAAAATTAACATTATTGTTAAAAGAGTACAAAAAGACAAAAAATTAAAAGCATTATTTTCATAAGGATATATTTTAAATATACAAATCTATTCCATGCTATAGACTTAGCATTAGCAAAAGGAATGCAAAAGCTGAGTGGCTAACAGCTTTCACTTGAGTTTAATGTAAAATGGTTTATTTGATCTGTTATGTTTTTATAAAATTTGCAAATTTAACATGCATGAGATGTAAAATAGATAATAATACAATGACCATTATATTTAATTTTGTAAAAGTACAGTCGGCTCTCGTTAATTCGAACTCGACGGGACCACAAGAAATGTTCAAATTATCCGAAGTTCGAATTATGGAAAATATGATATGAAACCATGCTTAATATGATGTTATTACAAAGGAATTAATGTTATAATGTTTTTTTTTTAATTTATTTCGTCTGTTATCATTAGAATAAGACTTAAAGTAGAATGTATAAATACATAAACCAATTAAAAGATAAGAAACAATCACAATGGAAGAAAAAAAGTAAAGCGTCTCTGATGGACAGACGGGACACTAAGAAAGTGGATATCAAATGCATTGGACTATATGTACACTCGTTTGGAACAATTTTCACAAAAATCCAAAAAAGAAAATTATTCAAATGATCTGAAATCCATGAGAAAGAAAAGAAAAATGAAAATCGAAATTCTAGTTAGTTTGAATTAAACGAAGTCAAGAGAAAATGAGTTCAAATTAATGAAAATTCTTGACGTTATTCTGCCATTGAAAATTTCGGGACTTCATGTTTAGTTCGAATTAAGCGAAGATTCGAATTATCCGATTTCGAACTAACGAGAGTCGACTGTATTTACTTTTTGAAGTTGTTCATTTATTCTGTTAAATTTTATGCTTGCTTAAAATTTCAATGTCAACTTAATGTAAATTGTAATTAATTTTATAAATGATAATTAGAATAGTAAAGCAGTGTTACTGGTTATGCTAAACCATGCTTAAACATTAGAAAAGGTTTTTTAAGGGATGTTGCTTAATTTCTTAGTGAATATTCAAGAACAGTCATCAATTTATTTATGTAACATCTTTCTTTTTACATCTATATGCATTGGCGATTAATAGGATAATTTAGAAATCATTTTTAAGTTTATCCTGATTTCTAATCAGAAATTAATTGCAATTAATGTGTCTATTTAGTATTATCCTATATAATGAGCTGAATACCACATTTTCAATACTTCATATTTGTTCCAATATTTGCAAACTCCTCTGGTTTGTTGTAGTTTATTTTATGGGTTATTCTATATTTTAATGTTAAATTGTAGTATTGTATAATGGTTATATATATCTATACTAATAAAATAACAAATTGCTCTGTGTGTGTGTGTCCGAGTCCAAAAGTCTGTGATGGTTACCAAAAACTACAGCATGTACAAGACTCAATTTTTTTGTGAAGATTGTCCAAAGCCTGTCCTAATGTACCTGACCTTCAGAATTTTAAAATTCATATATATATATATAGAACCATTAGATAATACTACAAATCAACATCAGTTTCTGGAAAAACTTGTTAATGCCAAATTATATCAAACAGAGCAGTTGTCAAAATTTAGAATAAAATTGGAAATGTGGTATTTAGCTCGTGATCAAGGGCAATGCTAAATAGCCACATTAATTGCGATTAATTTTGAATAGAAATCAGGATAGACCTAAAAATGATTTCCATATTGCCCGATTAATCGCAAATGAGAACTCAATTCAAAGAAAAATATTAGATAAATAATAAGACAATAATAGAATTATCAATATATTAATTGCATTGGAAAAACTATTTCAAAGAAAAAATATTAGAAAAATAATTAAACTGTAATTGAATATTGATAAAGATGAACTTACAAGTATCAATTGCAACCAGTAATCACCATTGAGAACAGGAAAAACAAAATATTAATATAATTGAATTATCATTGATTGATTTCAAAGGAAAAATGATGTCAAAGAGAAATAAGATTAGACTTTAATTTAATTATATAAAAGATAAACTTACAAATATCAATTTCGACCATGTGACAGCAATACCACTTTGCATTCAGTCACATTAGACAGTTAATATCGAAGTTAAATTAGAAACCAAATAGTTTTTATTAATAATAGATATTTAAATAACTATTTTCAAAAATAATTAATTACAAAACATAAGTAGACAAATTTTTTTTTGAACTTAATAAAAATAGCTAAACTATTTAATACTAATTACAAGTTTTAAATTATAATTATAGAACTAATTAAATCGATTGATATCGATAATGATTTTGTACATGTGAGATAAGTACAAATTAACTACAAAAGTGTCAGTGGCACCATCTTTAGTTTCTAAACACAATAAAATAACGCAAAAAATTAACTCTATAAAAACAAAATTTTACAAATTACGATATTTATTTGTTTAATACAGGGTTGGAAAAAACCATGTCCTTTTTTAAAAAACATAAAATGGTTTTTTATTATTGGTTTAAACTAGGTATTTTGGTTCAAACCGGGTACCTATTTGTAAACAACCTATATACAGTAGATAATAGAAAAAAAAATCATTTTTCATTTAAACAGTTATTCCTATACATAAAAAATAGACCAAGGCCCACTGTATAAAATTAAAAGTCTGAAATTATAAAAAAATAAAAATAAAAATAAGAAATATCTTTTGTAACTTTCGAAAGGAAAAAAAAAAAATAATAATAACCAGAGGATGTTATATATAAATGATCTCAAAAGAGAAAATGTATGCATTTGTATTTAAAGAAAATTTTAGTAAAAATACTGTATATCAATTCTTAATTTTAACTTTTTTTAAAGAAGAATACACAGAATTTATAACTTTTTACATAAGGATTAGGGTTAAATTAATTCTGTTAAAGGTTCCCATTCAAGGAGATTTCATTAAATTTGAATTAATATTGTAATGTGAAATGAGTTGTCCTGTGTTTAATTTGGTTTGCATTTGATCAAATTTAAACATGCAAAACAAATGTTTATCTTCAAAGAAGTAAATAAAGAGCTTATAAATTAGAGACAGATATAACAAAAGGCTCACTTGACCCATTAAAACTTGCCACTGAATTTTATATAGCAATATTAGCTTTATATGAAAGAATACATCTTATCTATAACTCAGGGCATTTAATTTGAAGTCTAAATGCATGCTTTTTAAAATGTTTTATAGTACAGTACATTCCGTCTAATCCACACAGGCCAGGACCAAAGGTTTTGTGAATTATATGTTATTTCTTTGTTTACATTCTAATAGTTAAAATTTATAGCCAAATATAGTATTCACACTGTAAATAAATAACACAAAAATGAAAAAAAAAAAGGATTTTTTTTTCTAATTAAAAGAAAAATACAGTAAAACCTCTAAATAACAGACATCTCGGGAGCTCGGAAACTGTCCACTATTCGGACGTGTGCACTATTGGGAAAAATCTCGAAGATTCAAAAATTGTTAAGAAATGCTTAAAGTGTCATTAATTGACTTTTTGTATGTCCTAAAATTCTAATATGATGAATCAGAAATTAAAATTATTTGTTAAGCAAAAAAAATTTAAATAAAATGGTACATTGATTTATACACTGTTATATTCATGCAAAAAAATATATTTTAAAAGTTTCCTTTGTCATTTAAAGATTACATTGTTTTTTTTTGTTTGTTTGTTTGTTTTTTTTTCAATGTGAAGTTTTAACCATGTCAATAGTTTTAATTTTCCTGAATCATCTTTTAAGTGTCACTGCTGACTGTATTTTGCCACTTCTTAAAGGCATAAAATCTCAAATATCCCAGAGGGGAGTGTGGGAGGAGGGTATTGTGATGCTCCGGGATGTAACGTCCCTCGGGCCATCCCCTGAATTTAATACTGGACGTGGGAGGGAAGGACCGAGTGGGACCCGTCGCACTCTCTACATTTATCTGTGATCACAAAATTTTGACACATTGCCCTGACAAATTTAGAGGTTTTTTACTTTTTTTCTTCATTAAAAAACAATTTCTCATATTTTATCGCAAAAATTACTGTCCGCTATTCAGAATGTCCGTTATTCAGAAGTTAAACATACAAAAATTTAGATTTTGGGAGTGGGGATTGGTAAACTGTCCGTTAAATAGAGGTGTCCATTATGGAGGTTTTACTGTATATTGAATATTAAAAATACATTTAAATGATATGATACAAAATTATCAGAAAACATTTCTACTTATTTTTAAATCTATCGAACATCGCAGTGATAGTGGTTTACTTTATAGTTTTTACTTTTTGCTCTGTAATTTAATCTTGAAGCCTTTTAAGTGTCAGGATTTCTTGATCATTAACAAAAGTTTGTTTTTCTAAAAAACTAAGATATTTATCCTCTAGAGCCCTCAAAGCAAATCTTTCATATAGCCAACAAATGGGTTCAAAATATAGCAGTCTAATAGACATTTATAAGATATGTAAAACATTTCCTTCTAATGAACGCATTAAAAATTTCTTAATAAATTCATCAAATCAGTTCTTTTTTATGGTTAACTTGTACATTATCTTTCTTAAAGAAAAATTTAAACTGTTTGTTTATATCTGAAATATAGTGCGGATTCTCGACATTTATGAATTGTAGGGAATTGACTGCATTACATTATCATATTTTTCTTTATAGTATTGTTGTAACCTTGTTATTCTTATGAGTTTGAATTATTATTGTTTTATTCTTTTTCAGTTTGTTAGTTATCAGCTACCCCCAACTCATATTTTCCCCTGTCACATTTTTAATAAGAATATTTTTTTTATATATTTAATAACACAATCAGTTTTCATAAATTTACAATTCCATTTTCATATTTTATAAAGTTTATTAATGAAATTAAATAATTGTATAAATTACAGTTAGAAGAATGGGAGGATTTTTAGTTAGAAATGTATTTATAAAAACTAATAAAGTGACAAAAAAGTTAATGACAAATATCATGAGTTGTTAGCTAAATATATTTAAAAAATATATATTTTACATCAGATGATTTTTTTTTTATCAATATACCAATTGATATATTCAAAATTAATGTTGTATGAAAAAAAATAATTAGAACATCCATATAAGTGTGTTAGATGTATCAGAAATAAAAAATATGTTCTTAATACGTATATTTTCATGGTTTCGATTCTAAAATAATAATTAGTTCATTTTAAGGGGACACAGTACATTGAAAATGGTCAAAATATCGATGGTGAAATTTCAAAGATGTATCTTTATTTAAATGTATTTCTATAATTCAAGTTTCCTTAATTTTTTAAAAATAAAATATTATTGTTCTGAAATAATTTTTGAACGTAAGCTTCTAGCTTTTATTTTTACATGGCAATACCCTATCAATGAAGCGAAATGAAAAAGGAAATTTTATCTTACCACAAGAAACTGGCTATTCCATTATTTGTGATCAAGACATATTTGCAAATTAATTGACAGCATTAATCAGACACAAGCTTACTTTCATTTGATTTGGATTTTACAAAGTATGATATAACATAAAACAAATGTGATTTACAATGAACCTTATTAATGTAAATGATACACTGCCTTTGTCATTTTTCCATCGTATTTTTGAAAATTAAATATGAATTTTAAAAACATGTCCCATCTCCTCCTAACATGAGACATTTTTCTTGTTAATTTAATTTGTTAATTAATCTAAATTTTTAATTATCATCAAATTTGCATAATTTTAATGCTAAAATACTTCAAGATGATGTTCTAAAAATTCCCATTTTATACTAACAAAACATAATTTGTAAAAACTTTTTTATTAAAACTGTCCCATACCGCCCTACTCTCCCTTGTAATATTTTATATAAATAATAATAAATGATATAATTTTCTGATTTTTCATTATTTGGTGTTAATGGTTTTAAAACAGTACCTCACTTATTATATGTAACTAATTTATGTGCAAGATTTTATGTTTACTTTCTTTTACATGTTTGATAAAATTGTGCATTAACTTTACACAAGTTAAAAGTTTAAAGAAATATTTTTGCAAATGAAAACTTTAAATTGGTTTTTCTCTGTGTTAATATTTTCATAACTCATATTAAATGTAATATCCCATATATCTGAAATTCCATGCATAGTTTTATGTAATATATTTTAAGAAATGTGAAAAAGAAATTTCAAGCAGAAACTTCCATATTTAAAAAAGTAGTAGGACTTTTTTTTTTTAAGTTAATAAAAAAATGAAAACAATTTAATTTTAGTTAATTATCTTGTCCCACAAGATTTATTTTTTAAATTGTATTTGCTTTTTATTATTAAACATAATACCACCACAAATCTTATGATATTATAGTATTATGGTCCCTTAATGATGAAATTGTGCTGCATTGTATAAGTTAAGTGTTCAGATAAGTCCTTTACCATTTGTATTTTGTATCCACAATGACACTATCTGTGTGTGATAAATAATCAGCTTCAGAACCGTAGTAGAATTTCATTAATTAAGGTGTGATATTTTGTCTTTTTTTGAGTGAAGGAGATAAGCAAAGTTTTGTTTATATTATAACCCTTGTCACACTGCTACTGCCTTTTCTCATCTTCTCACCCTCACTCAATCTTGAAATGTTACATTAATTATTGAATAGTCTCTAAGTGTTAATTTAATTTATTTTAAAAACATATTTTTTCTTTTAGGTAAAATTCTATTATTTAGAAGTTCTGCTTACTTCTTTTCCCCGTGATTAAAAGTTTCTATTTGTCATAAATGAATAATTATTCTTCATAAAATTTTGTAGTTTTAATAATGGTTGAAATTTCTAATAACAATCGAATATGTTAAGAAGTCAAATTTAGAATCGTACGCATTTCTTTCCCCATCACACATTTCATCCATATTGGGCAATCCAGTTCCCATGCATTAATGTAATTCAATTAGTATTTTCACACCTTGAAAGGATTTCACCCCAGTTTTATCTTTAATAATAATAATAGGTAATGAATTTTAATTATACTGCTGCTTAAATTGCAGATAAGTCTTTCCTCAAAAAGGGGAAAAAAATAGGTAATTGATAAATACTTTTTATGTTGAATTATATTACTTTATTAGGTTAATTAATAAATATTTTATTAGGTTTAATTTCATTCATTCATTCATTCATTCTTTTTCTCTTTTTCTTCTAGTTGGCTGATACCAAAACTGCAGATAGAAAAATATCTCTTTTGCATTATATTGCTGATACAGTGAAAACAAAGTTTCCTCAAGTTAGTAATTTTGAAAATGAATTGCTGTTTATAGAAAAAGCAGCTTCAGGTATTTTATACACTTTCTACTTTACTCTGTTTTCTTTGTAAATTAATATTGTCTTAAAATTTTAAATATTTTAAATCAAAACCATCATTAAATAAAAAATGGATAAATACAATTATCAATATAATTACAGTGAAAATACAATTATCTGGACGTAATCAAAATGTGAAAGAATCAGCATAATTGGGCCATTCATAAAGCAGGATTATGCTGCGAAGAATAAATATTCTCTAAAATCACCTTTGTTTAATAAAAAGGTAGGCCTAATGTATTCAACTTACAATAGGTCTATGTTTAATTCTGATAGTCAATCAGTTAATGAAATTTGTTTGCATGTCTTTGTAACACTCCATAATTTGAAGGAATCGTGTAGTAATGCACTTCAACAATTCAGTCAATTTCTTTATGTTTCAAGTAGTGTAATATAATTAAAATACACCACAACTTTCCCCTATTCAGTACATCTTAAAAGTATATGGATAGGCGATTTTTCGAAATGAAAGCTAAAAAAAAATAATAAAACATTAATCACAAAAAAATAATTAGTATATGGAATTATTACATAAGTTCATTACAATGCACAAATGTTATGCTTATATCACAGATTGTTTGTAAAAAAAAAAAAAAAAAAAAAAAAAATTCAAAATGAGCTGTCCCAAAAGTATATAGACAATGAAACAAATTGCTATTATTACCTCTATTAGAAAAAAATTGCATTTTCTGCACTATGTACGTGTGACATAACCACTTCAAAATATAAAATCACTGCTTGTTCTTCAATTCTCAAATACTTGAAAAATGCCTCCATAATGTTCAATTCTCTGCTACTGATACAGCTAAGATTTGACGTTTAAAGGCCTCTTGAAACATTAAAGTTTCTGATACTACTAAACAAATGAAGCATAATTGATCTGGAATATATGTAATTTTATCAAAAAATTACAATCTAATTATAAAAAAGTGTTAAAGTTGATCAAGAAAAACATCTTTAAGACAATTTAGAGAAATTTTGTGAGCAGTTTCTGCCCAAATAAAGTCTGTTTGTGAAATTGTGGAGACTTTAGTCCTTCATATTTCAAGATTTACTGTTCACCGTCACATACAGGTAAGCAAAAATCATAAATATTACAGAGTGTGTTGAACACCTATTACGAAAGTGGACAACAGAAAGGCATGTGTCTTTTGGGCTAAAAAACACATGCATGCAATGAATGGATAAATGGTTAAGTGTTTCCTTCAATGGCCTTTTTTTTTTTTTTTTTTTTTTTTTTTTTTTTTTTTTTATAAATGTGAATAACCCTGGTGGCTGGGCATACTATTGGCATGACCCATGATGAGAATTTTGCAAGTTCTTTAGTTTATAAAATGGATGAGGCTCTCTCATGGCATTTCTCTCATATAGCATGTTCTGTTTCAATGGAACAATGCATATTTATATGATGCTAATAGAAAATTTAAAATATGTTAAAAGTAAAAAACTATATTATGGTTTTCGATAAAGTCATTTTTACTTATTTTCTATAACCTGGATTGAATTCCTTAGTTTATTATAACACAAAAAATGTTCATCTATTAATATTTTTTATTTTAAAACATATACTAAAACTTGTCATTTTTATCAAAATTTAGTTTCTATGGAAAATGTTTTGACTGATGTTCATGAATTAGAAAAAGGCATGGAACTATGCAAGAAAGAAATGCAATTAAGAGGTGATTCCAGAGATGCTACTGTTCTTAAAGAATTTTTAACAAGCTCGGAGGATAAACTGAGAAAACTTAAAAGTGATACCAAGACTGCTCAGGTGAGGATTATCTGGTTATAACATAAATAATTATTATGGTTATAACATACAGTTACGTATGTAAAAGCATTTTTTCCATTTTTTGTAATAATGAATAATTTTTTTCTAGGATGCATATTCTGACTGTGTAGAGTATTTTGGTGATAGTGCTCGCTCAGTTGCTGCCAATACCTTTTTCTCGCTTTTTGTACGATTCACGAAAACATATAAGGTAAAACTTATGTTATAGTTTTTGGGCTATTTAATAATGAAAAAAATGCAGTTCTCTGTAATTTTTTTTTTTTGTAAAAAAATGTGTTTTTATTGACTTAAAATTTGGATATGTTAGTGCAAATGGGGAAAAATTTTATATAAGTACACTAATATACCTCATTCTGTTTTTGTGATATAAAAATTTTCTCAATAATTTCATGTTTTAAAAAAAAGAAAAATGTAATTTTGTTTTTATAATAAAAATAGAAGGTTGATTTCAAAATTCAAAAAATACTATAAATCAGCAGTTCGTGATTACGACAAACTCTTTTTCAAATTTTCAGTATTTACACAATTTTAACTGAAGTTATTGATATTGATTAACACATCTAGAGTGTGCAGATGTGGGGGGCGGGGGTGTCTTCTTCATTACTTTAACATGAAGAAAAATGCTACTGAAAGTCATCGTATTTTGGTGGAAGTTTATGGTGACCATACTTTACCTGAACAAATGTGTCAGAAGTGGTTTGCATGGTTTAAAAGTAGTGATTACGGCTTGGAAGACCAAGAACGACCTGGACAGCCAAAAAAAATTTGAAGATGAAGAATTGACAACAATGCTCGATCAGGATTCGTGTCAAATGCAGGAAGAACTTGCAAAATCATTAGATGTTGATTAAACAACAGTTTCCAAATGCCTCAAAGCAATGGGAATGATCCAAAAGATGTCACATTGGGATCCATATGAATTGAAAGAAAAAGATGTTGAAAGAACAAAAACTGTTTGTGAAATGCTGCTTCAAAGACAGAAGAGTAAGGGATTTTTACATCGGATTGCTACTGGTAATGAGAAATGGATTTATTACAAGAATTCTAAAGGAAAAAAAAGCCTGGGTAATGCCAAGTGAATCAGGTCCATCACAACCGAAATGAAATAGTCACTGTGTAAAGGTTATGCTGTGTATATGGTGGGATTTGAAAGATGTGGTGTACTCTGAGCTTCTGAAACCTGATGAAACTATTACTGGAGAATGTCATCAGCTTCAGTTGATGTGTTTGAAACAAGCTCTGGATATCTCTCTGGCCAGAAAAAGACCAGAATGGGATAACAGACATAATAAACTTATTTTACAACATGATAACGCCCGACCACATGTTGCAAAAACAGTCAAAACATATTTGAAGAATGTCGGATAGGAAGTGTTACTCCACCCGCCGTATTCACCAGACATTGCTCTTTCAGACTACTACTTGCTTGAATGCATGAAAAACGATTTGATTGGACAGCGGATTACTTCTTCAGAAAATATAGAAAAATGGATCTCTGATTGGATCGTCTCGAAAAGTGAGGTCTTCTTTTGACACGAAATTCATAAATTCTCTGAAAGATGGGAAAAAGTAGTGGGTAGCGATGGACAATATTTTTGTTGACGTATTTATGTAATTTGCTTATGAAATAAAGCTTTAAATTTTTATTAAAAACTGTACAAATTAATTCCTAGACCAAATACTAAAAACATTCCTGGAAAATTATGTAACAGTGCAAGTCTCATCGAAATCCATTCAGTAGTGCTTTTTAAAAAGGCTAATCTTTTATAATCGGGTTCACCTACTTATAGAACTTTCCCTATAATACTATAACTAAAATCTTAGATATTCAATATGCTAAAATCTTGCCTGAAAAAGTATTTAACTGACAGTGCAAGTCTCATCAAAACAAGGGCGGATTTGGAGAGTCCTCAAGGGGGGGGGGGATTTTATAAATTTGGAAACTCCAGTCTGATGTATGGGTCAGAGCTCATTTTTTTATAATGCGGGTCATGTTTCGTCTACTTTTTGCTGTGAGTTGGGTTTGAGTCCGGTTGACTTCCATTTTTTTGCTTCTGGTCAGGTTAATTTCTACTTGGGTCGTGTTTGGATCCCGTTGACTTCTACTCTTTGCTGCGGTTTGAGTTAATTTCTGATTTTTTTTGCTTTTGGATAGGATTTGGGTCCAGTCGACTACTACATTTTGTTGTTGGTCGGGTTAACTTTTACTTTTTAGCTCTGCTTAGCGCATTTGGGGCGGTTTGACATACAATTCTGATTTTGGGCAGTTTAGGATTTGGTTTTCACTTTTGTGAGAAGGGTTCGGGTTGACCCGAATTGATTGGGGTGAGTTCTTTGATAAAAATTTTCGTTCTTTTTTTCAATTTTTGGACAAAATGAGTGTTTGTTTCACGATCCTTGGAAAAAATTCATGTTTTCTCCGCAATCATTTCACAAAATTTTATGTCCGGTTCGCTTCTATTTTTGCTGCTGGTCAGGTTAATTTTTACTTTTTGTTGTGGATCCCGTTTGGATCCGGTAAACTTCTACTGTTTGCTGCAGGTCAAGTTAATTTCTGATTTTTTTGCTTCGGGTCAGGTTAACAACTATATTTTGCTATTGGTCGGGTTGACTTTTACTTTTTAGCTGCACTTAGC
Organism: Maratus speculifer; assembly: GCA_964019185.1. NCBI lineage: Eukaryota > Metazoa > Arthropoda > Arachnida > Araneae > Salticidae > Maratus > Maratus speculifer. Next base: position 70,915,803 of record OZ025295.1, read on the forward strand.
GCATCGTAGCAGATTGTCATACATTTTGGATTTGAGTCAGTTACAGATTCAATTTTTACTCTTGCGAGAATGGTTGAGCCAGTTTTGATTGCGATCCTTTGACGAAATGTACGTTTTTCTGCGATCCTTTAACAAAATTTGCTTTTATCTGCGAACGTGATCCTTCAAAAAAATTCAGATCAGAGATGTACCCAACATTTAGCTGCATGAGTCATGGTCGGGCCAATAATGTTTATCATACCATCTAGATCAGAGATGGACCGAATATTTAGCTTTTATTTCGGGCCGAGCCACGACCTGGAAATTTTGTCCAATGCCAACTTCTAGAAAAAATGAAATCGAGACTAGGCTCAGACTAGGAAAAAAAAGAAGTCTGTCCCCACCCAAATCTCCAAAAAAAGCAAGATAAAGACACAACCTGATTCCAAATGAGAGAAAACTTGTCCCAGTCAAAGTCTCGTGGACTTACATTGCCGCAACCCATGCCAGGCCATGACTGGGTCAAGCTTCTCCTCAAGTTATTTCTCGTGAAGAGGCATAATGTTACTTTGTAAACCCTTTATTAGTCTAAAGGGGGCAACTTCACCCTCTCTCACCGTCCCTTAGAACCGCCAGAGCATACGGGTTGTGTCGATCCCAGATCAAGTGTTTAGCCTTTATACCAGGCGGAGCCTAGGCTTGAAAATTTCGGCCCGTGTATACCTCTAGTAGGAAGAGAGTCTATGCCAGACCTGACCTGAAAAAAATAGTTTGGCTCAATCCAGCTCTGCAGAAAAAAATAAGACCCAACCCAGTTCTGAAAGTGTGAAGCCCTGACCCACTCTCAGTATAATATAGTTGGTGCGACCTGGTTCAGGTCGTGCCGGTCTCGAGTTTAGGACCAACAACTTTTCGTGTGGGCATCTAATGTTGTTCTGCAGATCCTTTATTGGGCTCAGCTCAAGAGGAGAGGGGCATCGCCCCCCCTCCCCTAGATCCGCCATTGCGTCAAAATCCAATCTTTCATTTTAAAAATGCAAATCTTTCATTTGTTCATTTGATTAAAGAATTTATTTTCCCATAATTCAATAACTAAGCAATACAAAACATGTTCAGTTATATCATTTCAGCATACTAAAATCTTGCCTAAAAAAATTATCTAATTAACATTCCAAATCTTATCAAAATCTGTCCAGTAAAACTTAAAAGATCAATTTTTCATAAATGGGTTCACCTTATAATAGAATTTTACCATACAATTCTGTGACTGAGCAATGTAGAACAAAAATAAATATTAAATAACTTTAAATTAAAATTTTATATTAATATATTAAAATCTTACCTGAAAAAATATCCACATGACAGTTTAAATCCTTTTAAAATCCATTCAGCAGAACTCAAGTTATAATTCCAATTTGCATTTTATATATATAGTAGATTATTATTTGTGTAACTTTATTCCTTCTTAATATGGTAAATTGATACATTGTAGGCCAATACATATTGCATAAGTTTATTTCATCATTTTAGATGTGTAGATTAGTCAAAGTCTAATCTCCACAAATGATTTTTGTGTTTTAGAAATATTATTTTTAAAAAATAAATTTCCTGATTATTTTGTAGATGTCAGTTTGATTTTTACTTTCTTCTATTGGAGATAGAATTGTAATCGAAATTTTTTTCGACTTTCGGTTTTCTTTTGTGTAAGTGTATGGCTATGGCTAGTTGGTCCTCCCTGAATTTGAAAAAAGTCCACCTGAAGGGGGCGCTGCAATAGTACCATGGCAATTTTGTGCTATTTTCAATATTGTACCGACTAAAAGTGTAAAAACAAGTTATGCATAGAATTTAACCAAATTATTTGGCTATAGCTAGTTGGCCCTCTCTGAATTTGAAAAAAAAAACTGACAGAAGGGGGCGCTGCAATAGTGCTTTTTATGCCATTTTCAATACTGTACCATCTAAAAGTGTATGAAGTTGCGTATAGAATTGAACGAAATTTTTTGTGTAAGTGTTTGGATATAACTAGTAGGTCCAACCTGAATTTGAAAAAATCCACTAGAAAGGGGTGATATAATCACGATGTCTGTGTCATTTTCATTATTTTACCATCAAAAATTGTATGAAGTTATGCATAGAACTGAACTGAAATTTTTGTAAATGATTATTTTTGGGTATGGCAAGTAGGTCCTCCTTGAATTTGAAAAAAAAATTGCCTATCATTCTATTGTCCATCGGCTCGGAATGAGACGGAAACTCATTTTTACTCTGATTAATTGACTGAAGCAGAAATTTAAAATGAAAATCAAAGTTGGTATAGTGTTGAAATAAAATTATTAAAGCATTAACATGAGTAACTATTTTTTTAAATATCAAAATGTACGTATGAGATAGAAGAAAGTCTTGGGATTCGCACATCCAACTAATTTTTAAATTAATTTTATTCATGTTGATAGTACTAAATTGTGAAAAATTGTATAAGAAATAAAACAGGGTTGATCACAGAGTTTGAAAATATGATAATGATGGGGAATTTTGTCAACCAGGAGTTATCATAAGAAAGTTGAAGATCTTTTTATTTAATTTTATACCAATTTTAGTAATCTGGAGAAAAAAAAATTCTGAAAACCGAACAAAATGGTGATTTCCAGAAGTGTTTTGATCTATTTAGTGATTTATTGAATTTTTAGCAACTTTTCATAATTGGAAAGTTGTCTGTTTATATATAATGAATTTCCACTTAATGAATTTGAATATAGCTCTTATTCTTCTAATTTAGAATAGAATTAAAAAGATAGTGCCCTCCCCCCCCCCCCCTGATGTATCCTATAAAATACACATTTTTAAATCTCTCTTTTTTTCTTTTTTTATACATATATTTAAATAGTTTTTTTTTTTTTTTTTTTTTTTTTTTTTTTTTTTTTAAGTGAAATTGTTATGAATAAATAGCAGAACTAATCAAAATAACAATTTGTTTCTTATTGTGCTTTTTTAGTGAGATACATTTTATATAAAATGACTTGCAGTAAAAATGTGTAAAATTTACAAAAATAAAAACGTAAATAATTTTACTGTGTGTTAAGGTATCATTTGTAGAGACCATTAGTAATAAAATTTTATTAAATGTATATTTATTTTATGTTTTTCAATGTTTTTGCTTACAAAAAAGGAAAAAAAAAAAAAAAAAAAAAAAATTAAGAAATTGTCAAAAATTGTAATTTTTGGGTGCCCATGTATTATCAAAATATATACATATATATATTTTTAAAAAAATCATTTTTTTTCTTTTTTAATTATCAGTTTTTTAATATAAACCCATAACTGAAATTTTAAAAAGTACATTAATAAACCCTGAGGTCTGAAATGGTTAAGTGAATTTCATTATGTTTATAAATTAGCTTGTCTGTTATCTAAATTGTATATTGCTTTTGCTAGAAATGCTGGACTTCAAAACTTAACCCCTTAATCATTTCTCAAATGCTCTTTAGATTGTGTGTCATCTTTATATATCAATTTTAATCAATATCAAGAACAATTATTTAAAATCTTTTTTTATTTGTTATATTTTTTACTAGCAAGCTGAATTGGAAAATGAAGCTAGAAAAAGGCAGCAGGAAGCAGCAGCTCGAGAGATTGAGAAAAATGCTGCTGAAAGTATAGCAAAAAAGAATAATTTGAATTCTAAAAAGAATAATCAAGTATGTTTCCTGTAAAATTTTCTTTTTTAAACAGTCATGTTATTTTTATGTTTTAACTTTGTTTTTTCTTTATCCCACATGTATCTTATATTTCATGTTTATAAGTTTTTATTTATTTTTTTTCTTTTTAAGGAAAAAATTCTGCATTGTTTTTTATTGTAATTTTTAGAATTTGTTATGTGTACATTATATTAGTTCTAGTAAGGTAACAAGCTTTGTGTTTACCTAAACAATTAGGCAAATTGTTTTATCAATTACAAAACAAAAATAATATTCTGAAGTATTTTTAGACATTTAGTTTTCAAAATTTGAATTATATTATCAAATGTTATTTTTTATTTATTTGCAAAACTGACAACGTTTAATTTTTGACTCTCCATAAAACATATGACCTTACATGTTTCAGCAATATCATAGAGATCAAAAGTCTATGAGCTTATTTCAAACTAGCAGGAATAAAAATTACCATAAAAATGTATACTTAACACTAGAACCGCGGAGCGGGTCAATTTGACCCAAATCGATATTTAATTTCTTGTCGCGCGAAAAGTATTCATTGAAAAAATTATTCTTTTTCTGACTTTTATTGTTTTAAGGTAAACAACAACTTTTTATAGTTAATAGCGAATAGCATAAATAATTTTTGAGTTATAATCATTTATACCTAGAACCACGAAGCGGGTCAATTTGACCCGTAATAAATTTTTACGCATATATGACAAAATAGAGATGCATTATATCCATTATATCCATTGCACTCCTAATTCCTTTAATAGGCAGAATCGGAAGTGGGAAAAGTGAATTTTTTTAACTTTGATCTTATACTCTTGATGTGAAAAAATTATGATTGCAGTAGAAAATTACAACAAATATTTAGAAGTATCATTGGAGTTACATTTATTTTGCATTTATTAAAAGTTTAAATAAGATTTCGAATGTCTTAATATTACGTCATAGAAGCTTTAATGTTAGCAACTATTATCTGAAAATTATTGAGAATGCAAATGATTGAGGTTGAATATCTACCTGTAAATGAAGAAAATTCAATGCCTAATGATGAAAATGAAAGAGACGATGGGTCTGCTTATACTCTTAACATTGTTGGACTTTTTCATTAGAGTATAGATGAAAATTTATCAGTATTGAACGAAAGTTTGTGATATTTATCAGAAAAAAATCGGATATAAAAAAGAATTAAGAATTTGAACGAAAGGTGATAAAATTTCCACTTCATACTCATGAAAATTTTTAAAATAAATAAACAATAACTTGCATATTCACACATAAATAAAGAAGACAGTAAAAAAACTGCAAGACTAACTACATAAAAGGGCCTAACATTAGCGTGGATGAGCACTTATTCCTTTCAAAATCTGTGTGTAGGTTTACTCCGTATATGTTTAACAATCCAGATAAATGCAAAAAACATACAGACTGTAAATCGCCCATGTCGAGAAATATAAGTCTCTATAAAAATGTCAAAATCGGAATTGCATGCAGCAATTCACGCACAAAAACAGTTTGTTATTAGTTGCGCCCCCCTCCCCTCAAAAAAAAAAAGAAATTAATGAATTAAAAAAACTTATCATTTAGGCAAGAAGAAAACTAAAAATTGTGAAAACAAAAACTAAGCGTAAAAGAACAATATTTTATTGTTTTATCGCAATTTAAAAAATGAAAATTAAATGAAAGATGTTTGTTGAAAATATAATGTACCGACATGTTTCTGGTAAATGTGTAAAATCGTTAACCTTTTTTTTTTTTTTTTTTTTTGTCAAGTAATGCATTCAATGAATTGGATTAGATAAATCAATAAGTAACTTGTATTTTTCATGTTTTTAAAAAATATTCAAATATTTTATATCTAAATTCATTTGAATGGGATAGTCTATTTTTAATGTTTATTATGTCCAAGTTCATTTATCATTAAAATATATATTCAATATTTCTTCAGTATATTTTCATCATACTGAATGAAATGTGAGCATTTTCTAAAATGTAGGAAATTTCTGCTGACTTTATGTGTAAAATACAATGTAAATATTAAGAAATATTGATTATTAAAAGAAAATATAATATTTTAACTAACCAAATTAAGTATTTGGGCATATTTATATATCCTTTTCCATCCCGGGTCAAATTGACCCGCTCTGCGGTTCTAGGTATACCGAAAGTCCCGCGGTTCTAGTGTTAAGGAAGCTTCCATTATTTTATGGTAATTTTAATAATATCTAATATAATAACTATGCATTAAATATTAACTAAATAAGATAACTAATTTTAATAATTTCTTTCCAGTTAAAAATCTTTAAAGATTTTTATTATGAATAAAAAAACATTGCCAATTTTCTTAGAATTCTATAAGCATTTTTAACTCTGTTATTTTAGATAGATCTATTTCATATTAATAAAATAAAAGCTCTTTCTTCCATTTCTTATTCTTCAAATATATTCATGTTAAAAAGAAAAAGAAAAATATTAAGTTTACAAGATTTAAACCTATGAATTAATTAATCTGAAGTGTTGGTAACTACTTTAATAATATGTTTGAACCTCATATAAATATATATAACATAGTCAAAAATATTATTGATTCTGAAATATTTAGAAATTAATTATATATATATATATATATATTATTTTTTAATTATTTATTTTTGTTTTGGATGCCGAGTTAAATTTTATTTCTGATATACTCAATGTATCAAATTCAAACTATATAGGGTGACTCTGCCAGTAGCTGATCAAATAAAGTCAGTGCTATGGAGTTTTTATTATATTTCCTTCTTTTAAGTTTTAAAAGTAAACTAACATAATTTGTGCAACTCATAATGAACTTCTTATAATGGACAGAATCCGCTGAAATTAAATATTAAAAAAATTATAAGCAAATAGTTTCTTCAATTGCCATTTTCCCAGTCGTTTATAAGGTGAAAGTAATCAATCAAAATTCTAAAAATTAACCATCAAAATAGCATTCTTGGTCTGTGATTAACAATAATTCTTATAAAAATATTAATTGAAATAAGCAAGATGGAAATGTATTATTTTAACTTACTGTAATTGTCTTCAGCTAATCAAAAACTAAATTTTTAAACTTTCTAAAAAAAAAAATGTTTTTTTAAGCTATTGCATAGATTTTATCGCGGGCTTTGAGCGCGGTGACCGAATCCAAAAATTCCGTAACGCGAAAAATCCTAACACATCGATAACGAAAAAACCTAACACTCGGCTAACGTCGTTTCCTTTCGGAAAACTTCGGAACGGTATCCTTCGGTAGACTTCGGCAGACATTGACGCGGTATTTTTCAGATATTAGAATATCAAGTCTCAAACTTATGTTTCTTATGATCTAATTTTCATAGCGCGGCCAAATTTTGTTTGGTAATTTATTATGAGACAGTGTTTATTTTGGTGGTCTTATTTATTTTGGTGACAAGAGACCCCCCCACCGTGAGGGTAGAAAAATTTAAAATGCTTATAACTCGCGATCTAACTTTCGTAGCGCGGCCAAACTTTGTTTGGTAATTTATTATGAGACATTGTTAATTTCTGGTGATAAGATACACCCCACGGTGAGGGTCGAAAAATTTAAAATGCTTATAACTCGCGATCTAATCTTCGTAGCGCGGCCAAACTTGTTTGGTAATTTATTAGGAGACAGTGTTAATTTTTGGTGACAGGAGACCCCAGACGGTGAGGATCGAAAAATTTAAAATGCTCATAACTCGCGATCTAATTTTCGTAGCGCGGCCAAATTTTTTTTGGTTATTTATTATGGGACAGTGTTGATTGTGTCATCACTACAAGGGTAATGATGACGGGGTTTTAAAGAAAGCTTAGTAAATATAGCAGAGGCATAAAATGCAGTATGGAAGCGTTACTGATTTTTTGAAACCCCAAAAGTTTAAAAACTAATTATATGAAATAAATTAAATGAAAGAGAGAGATAAATGTGGTATCAAATAAAGATGACAGATTAAAAACAATATCAACATTTATTTAAATAATTAAAAGGCATTAACATACATAGTAATGGGTTTATAAAATTCATTAATTCATATCAAGAAATAAAAAGAATATAATTAACAATTACTTATCTAATATGAAAAATCCCCATGACACAAACATTGTTTCTCCAATAAAAAAATGAATATGAAGTTGATCATTTAGCAAAGTACCAGAGCTCATCAACATAACCATTAAACTAGCTGGGTTTTGGCATTCTGAAGAAAAACAGCAAAAACTTTAAAAGGCTATTACGTCATTTATTATTCATCAGTCATCCCTTGTACGACATCTCTTACTCGAACCATAATATCATTCTTTCACTTAATCGTTCATGGAGAAATGTTCACCGGAGTTCTAACATATCATCACAGCATGTTGTCAATAAACTTGAAAAACGATGAAAGGCGAATTCAACTTAAAACAGAACTCCATTTCTCTAATACTTAGAAGATGACCGCAAGCCATTACTTATTACCATATGAACTTAACTTCACATTGAAAGAACATATGCCGTACTTAACACTGTAACATCAGCTGGAACTATGAACACCACAAGAGTTAAAGAGAACAGAAAGTCGAACTATTTATCTCCCGCCGATACTAGAATATCCGGCAGTACGCATGTCCATACTCTCGTCCACCAACTCTTAGAAGTCAATAAGCCAATACGAAATAAGGGGGTGTGGATCGTGGAAGTACATCACGATTACGTCACATCCGAACGCCCCCTAGTAGTATTGGCTGAAGCCACTCAGAAGAGCATGAGCCAAGCCAGACATGTGATCAATGATACGGCAGGTTATTGATTTTAATTATTGTGAAATTAAAGTAAAAGTAAAAAGAACTATTTTATATATTAATAAGGTAAGAACAGAAAAGAAGTTATCTATTGTGAAAAGGTAAGTTTTTCTATGTTTCTTTAAGAATAAAAATAAAAATCCTGTTAAATAAATTTAAATAAAGTATATGTTCACCAGAGGAATATGTATGTGGAAGTAGAAAAACAAGCATGTATATTAAACATGATTCAAATGTTACTTAGCAAGGTGATAAGAACTAGGGTTCTAATTCCTGACAAACGCCTCCCCTCTTATCATCCTTGCCCTATGAAGGACAATGCCAACAGATGGGACACTAAACAATCCTAAAGGGATCTACCTTCTCCATCAATGAATTGGCTAAAACTAAAAGTCGCTTCATATTTTAACACAAGGTCCACTTCCTCTCTCCAATGGCCAACACCTAAAAATTTTCAAAAACCTTTCAGCCTCTCAAGAACCACAAAAAATATTACTTACCAAGAAATTATATAGCCCTCCAAATATGCAAAAATTCAAAAAAAATATATGAAGATGAGCTCCAGAACATCAGACAAAATTACATTATACATTCACAATTAAAAAATACACATAACAGTAAAAATCTTTAAAATATCACAGTCCAGAGTTGTTTCTTATTACTTAATATTATTCCTTCTCTATATAACACAAAATACATGATTATAAATCAATATCACATTCTTCTAGTACTCTTAAAGCCAACATATTTTTATAACTCTTTTAAAATTCCTCAACAATTTTATTACAGTATTTCTTAAAAATTTAACATCAATAAAAGTATGTCACTTCATTTAACATTTAAAAAATTTATTTCAAAAAATCCATGTGCCTATATATTTATATATATGCCTCCACCTAACACCAAAAATTCAATTGTCCTCAAAAAAATTCACACTCCTGTAGATCTCAAATTCTCCTGGTCAATCCAATCCGCATCCAAAACTGACTAACAACCCATCTCATTTAGAACATCTCATGCAACATCTATTTTTCCATTTACAATCTAATTTGCTCAAAAAAAACATGACAATCCATGCCGGCCTGGATTGCATGATTAAATATTAAAATTTCCAAAAAAATTTAACTACTTCTTTAATGTCATCCAACATCTCCTGTATCTAAGAATCCTGACACACGGGACAACACAAAACTAAATTTAATCACCCCGCTATTGGGATCAAAAGAAAAACACGTATAGTGGTACATAAGACTCACCAACATTCACCATACTGAATCCCAAGGATCAATCCCAAAGCCCCGGGTTTAGATTAGCTCCAGAATTGACCCAAAAGTTCCAGCATACCCTTTCAGCACCAATGCTAAATGCACGCATACATTCGTCTCCATTACTCCGGGCCCAGAGATTCCATACCAATCTCTCACAAAAAGTGTACGTAGATACAGGCCTCAGATGACTAAGCTGCAAAGTTCCCAAAAAAAATTGCTTACTTTTAAAAATTACAACATTTTCCTAAAAACTTCAAAAAATTCTTATTGTTAACCAAAGAAAATTACCTCCACAACAGACATCGCATGTTCTAGACATATGTTCATTAAATTCCAATATTCAACTCTAGAAAGAATTCCAAAAAAATTTGTCAACCGTCGAGATTTCAGGATCGCCATCTTATAAGCAATTCCCCTAACTATCTCAAGACTATTGACTCAAAAATTACTGAAAATCAAAAACTCCTTCCTTCTGGAAAACTAAATTCTGTCAGTAAATCACGTCACAGATTCGGATCTGACCAGACTATCAAAAATTCGTCCATTGTCCCAATTCACCAGGAGCCATCTAACATAGGGGCCTTAACAATTTAAATATCGGCTGTCCCTAAAAAAATCCATCTCTAGCTGATCACGACATTAAGTCTCTCCACAATCTCAGCCACAAAAAATTACTTCTAATACTAGACCACAAATTTTTCAACAATTGCCTACCACAAAAATTTAGCAACCGTTGATCAATAGGCCTCTAATCTGCATAAAGATGAATTATTCACCGACTCCACTAGGACAAGACAAACCGTGAACTAATTATTTCATAACTATTTCACTAATACCTTTAAATTTTAACTATTCAAAAAAAATTCAACTTATATTAACAAACCACAGAGTCCCCCCCCCCCCCCCACAAGAACCATCTATACTTTAAAATCTTACACTAATGAGCTAAAACTTCTTATATTAAAAATCAGTGTTTAAAAGCACTTCCCTTCTTACCAATTCATCCTGACTTTTAAGTAGATCTAGAGTTCTAAAAAATCGTAAACTGATATTTAAAAATTCCATTCAATTTAATAACATCTATAACAAAAATAAAATGTCAAAGAATATTTAACTTTTTCTAACAAAATAAACTAAATTCATATGAAAAAAATTAAAAATTAAAGTTCAAGAGTTATAACATACAAGTTATTTCCCATAGGAAATACTTATACCATCCAAAACAATTCCTTACACCATGCATCTAAAAATGCCTTCAAAAATTGCTCGTTCTCTTAAAAGTATTTTTCCTTAAAAAATTTAAACATCTTGAACTCTCTAATTTAAACATAAACAAAAAAAATTATTTTTCTCAATATAAACAGTCCTTTACAATAATTCTTTATAAAATTAAACCATAAAAAAAAATTAAATTAGAAATCATTTTCATATCAAACTAAATTATATTTGTTTAAACATTACATTTCAATATAACATTCGTAAATAATTAAAAATTAAACCATAAAAGTAAATTTAAAAACTGTTTTTAGATCAAATTAAATACTGTAAATATTGCACTTATATTTATCAGGTAAAGGTTATCTCAAAATATTTTTCATCAACTCCAATTACTTCAGAAATATCTGCTCAATATAGCTTACACCAAAAAAACATTCAGGCCATAAGGTAAGGCTGAACAGTATTAAAACATTTAAAAATTACACATTTTATAGTGGGTCAGAACATAGATCCAGATTATAACCTTAATCAACCAATTTACGTCAATTACAGCATGATCTGTGATCGGTAAATTTTCCCAGATCACTCAAATCATGACTAAAATAAAAGGTCAAAAATATGACAAAACATGACCCAAAAATGGTCTAAAATGGCTAAAATTTTACATTAATGGTCTAAAGCATCCGGATCCACTGATTCTGATCCACTTTTAACTTGAATTTCTCAAAAACTGAATTAAGCAACCCCTCTTCCCAAACGTCAAGAAAATTTCACTTGTTTTACACTATTCTAAATTTATAGATCAGAACAGCATTTTTCCAGGTCAATATATTTTCCTCAAGAAATCCAACACAAAAAATTAAGGAAATATTGCCTAATGCTGAATTAAAAAGCCCTTTCAAATTTCAAGACTTTTAATACTTATCAAAGCTGAAAAATCTTTCTAATAAAATTCATTATCAAATATTTGAATTTACAGAATTATCTTCATTATAAATCTTTCATTTAACTATTTTTAAACAGATAATCACTGAAAGAGAGGTTTACAAAAAAAAAAAAAAAAAAAAAAAAAAAAAAAAAAAAATAACTATTTCAAATACATATCATTAAAAATTTGTTAAAAGTTCATAAAAAAAAGCATAGTTAAAAATATATTGCACAAACCCTTACTTCATTTAGATTAACAAAAATAGAACCAGCTATTTTTAAACATTCTCTATTACAAAACTTTATATGTATTTCCAAACCATATTAAACTAATAAATATCCAAAAAAATCTGTTGAGGTTAACTATTAGTAACATTTAATATAGTAATTCCATTAAAAACAGATACCTGAGCTAAAAGGAATCAATTTAATTTGCCAGAAATTATAAGTTTTAAACAAATTGAGGAGAAAAAATTAACTATTAAATTTACATGAAAATCCAGTTTAACTTAACACAACACTTATTTATAGAAATTTAAACTTCCAAAAAAATATAAACTCTTAAGGTTTAAGTAAAAAAAAAATTATTTGGTATCTTTAAACAAAAAATCAAACATATATTAAGTCAAAACTTAACAACAACCTCGGGAAATTGGCCAGACAACAAACATCCGAAGCCGTTATCAAAATTGACTCAAGTATATGAATATCTTAATCGTTAAATAAATAAATTTAAATACTTAAATACATAACAAAATATTCAAATCTTCAGACTATTTCAAATTATAAAAACAGTCCCCCCTCAATTAAAAAATCTTTAAACATTAACTTGAATTAAACAATACTTTTTAAAAACTGAAAAAAAATATTAACTCAGTTAACCTCATTTTCTAGTTTAACAGATTCCAAAAATTACTAAATTTTATCGGGATTAACTATTGAAACAAAATCTTATAATCAAAATCTTAAATATTTCGAAATTTAAAAAAAAAAACTTAAAAGCGAAAATCGTAAAATTCACTTTCTGCCGTTTAATCTAAAAAAATTATCCTACCTTTTCATGACCTGAAAACATCATTTCATTTAATTTAATATACAATATGGGTTCAAGTAGGAACTCTGTATCAATAAAAACATTTCATAAAAAATATATCGAACATTTCAATTTATTAAAAATAAAAAAAATTAGAAAAGAGGGCAAAGGATTCACAGACGGTGGGGCATTTTGCACATATCTTCTTACACAATCAATGATCAACTCTGGCTTAAAAAAAATAAAAACAAACTCTAATGATGTCAGTCCCAGCGAGAAAAAGTCCTTGAATATACGGCGATACCAAAGTGACAGAAGACACCCCACGGTGAGGGTCGAAAAATTAAAAATGCTTATAACTCGCGATCTAATTTTGGTAGCTTGGCAAAATATTGTTTGGTAATTTATTATGGGACAGTGTTGATTTTTGGTGACAGGAGATCCTCCAAGGTGAGGTGGAAAAATTTTAAATGCTTATAACTCGCGATCTAATTTTTGTAGCGCGGCCAAATTTTGTTTGGTAATTTATTATAAGACAGTGTTAATTTTTGGAGACAGGAGACCCCCCACGGTGAGGGTCGAAAAATTTAAAATGCTTATAACTCGCGATCTAATTTTCGTAGCGCGGCCAAATTTTGTTTGGTAATTTATTATGGGACAGTGTTGATTTTTGGTGACAGGAGATCCTCCAAGGTGAGGTGGAAAAATTTAAAATGCTTATAACTCGCGATCTAATTTTTGTAGCGCGGCCAAATTTTGTTTGGTAATTTATTATGAGGCAGTGTTAATTTTTGGGGACATTAGACCCCCCAACGATGAGGGTCGAAAAATTTTAAATGCTTATAACTCACAATCTAATTTTCGTAGCGCGGCCAAATTTTGTTTGGTAATTTAATATGAGACTGTTAATTTTTGGTGACAGGAGAGCCCCCACGGTGAGGGTCGAAAAATTTAAAATGCTTGTAACTCACGATCTAATTTTCGTAGCGCGGCCAAATTTTGTTTGGTAATTTATTATGAGACAGTGTTAATTTTTGGTGACAGGAGACCCCCCATGGTGAGGGTCGAAAAATTTAAAATGCTTATAACTCACGATCTAATTTTCGTAGCGCGGCCAAATTTTGTTTATTCATTTATTATGAGTCAGTGTTAAGTTTTGGTGACAGGAGACCCTCACGGTGAGGGTCGAAAAATTTAAAATGCTTATAACTCACGATCTAATTTTCGTAGCGCGGGCAAATTTTGTTTGGTAATTTTTTATGAGACATTGTTAATTGTTGGTGACAGAAGACCCCCCCCCCCCCCCCCCCATGGTGAGGGTCGAAAAATTTAAAATGCTTATAACTCGCGATCTAATTTTGGTAGCTTGGCAAAATATTGTTTGGTAATTTATTATAAGGCAGTGTTAATTTTTGGTGACAGGAGACCCCCCACGGTGAGGGTCGAAAAATTTAAAATGCTTATAACTCGCGATCTAATTTTCGTAGCGCGGCCAAATTTTGTTTGGTAATTTATTATGAGACAGTGTTAATTTTTGGAGACATTAGACCCCCCACAATGAGGGTAGAAAAACTTAAAATGCTTATAACTCGCGATCTAATTTTCGTAGCGCGGCCAAATTTTGTTTATTCATTTATTATGAGTCAGTGTTAAGTTTCGATGACAGGAGACCCTCACGGTGAGGGTCGAAAAATTTAAAATGTTTATAACTCGCAATCTAATTTTCGTAGCGCGGCCAAATTTTGTTTGGTAATTTATTTTGAGACTGTTAATTTTTGGTGACAGGAGAACCCCCACGGTGAGGGTCGAAAAATTTAAAATGCTTATAACTCACGATCTAATTTTCGTAGCGCGGCCAAATTTTGTTTATTCATTTATTATGAGTCAGTGTTAAGTTTTGGTGACAGGAGACCCTCACGGTGAGGGTCGAAAAATTTAAAATGCTTATAACTCGCGATCTAATTTTCGTAGCGCGGCCAAATTTTGTTTGGTAATTTAATATGAGACTGTTAATTTTTGGTGACAAGAGAGCCCCCACGGTGAGGGTCGAAAAATTTAAAATGCTTGTAACTCACGATCTAATTTTCGTAGCGCGGCCAAATTTTGTTTGGTAATTTATTATGAGACAGTGTTAATTTTTGGTGACAGGAGACCCCCCATGGTGAGGGTCGAAAAATTTAAAATGCTTATAACTCACGATCTAATTTTCGTAGCGCGGCCAAATTTTGTTTATTCATTTATTATGAGTCAGTGTTAAGTTTTGGTGACAGGAGACCCTCACGGTGAGGGTCGAAAAATTTAAAATGCTTATAACTCGCGATCTAATTTTCGTAGCGCGGGCAAATTTTGTTTGGTAATTTTTTATGAGACATTGTTAATTGTTGGTGACAGAAGACCCCCCCCCCCCATGGTGAGGGTCGAAAAATTTAAAATGCTTATAACTCGCGATCTAATTTTCGTAGCGCGGCCAAATTTTGTTTGGTAATTTATTATGAGACAGTGTTAATTTTTGGAGACATTAGACCCCCCACAATGAGGGTAGAAAAACTTAAAATGCTTATAACTCGCGATCTAATTTTCGTAGCGCGGCCAAATTTTGTTTATTCATTTATTATGAGTCAGTGTTAAGTTTCGATGACAGGAGACCCTCACGGTGAGGGTCGAAAAATTTAAAATGTTTATAACTCGCAATCTAATTTTCGTAGCGCGGCCAAATTTTGTTTGGTAATTTATTTTGAGACTGTTAATTTTTGGTGACAGGAGAACCCCCACGGTGAGGGTCGAAAAATTTAAAATGCTTATAACTCACGATCTAATTTTCGTAGCGCGGCCAAATTTTGTTTATTCATTTATTATGAGTCAGTGTTAAGTTTTGGTGACAGGAGACCCTCACGGTGAGGGTCGAAAAATTTAAAATGCTTATAACTCGCGATCTAATTTTCGTAGCGCGGCCAAATTTTGTTTGGTAATTTAATATGAGACTGTTAATTTTTGGTGACAAGAGAGCCCCCACGGTGAGGGTCGAAAAATTTAAAATGCTTGTAACTCACGATCTAATTTTCGTAGCGCGGCCAAATTTTGTTTGGTAATTTATTATGAGACAGTGTTAATTTTTGGTGACAGGAGACCCCCCATGGTGAGGGTCGAAAAATTTAAAATGCTTATAACTCACGATCTAATTTTCGTAGCGCGGCCAAATTTTGTTTATTCATTTATTATGAGTCAGTGTTAAGTTTTGGTGACAGGAGACCCTCACGGTGAGGGTCGAAAAATTTAAAATGCTTATAACTCGCGATCTAATTTTCGTAGCGCGGGCAAATTTTGTTTGGTAATTTTTTATGAGACATTGTTAATTGTTGGTGACAGAAGACCCCCCCCCCCCATGGTGAGGGTCGAAAAATTTAAAATGCTTATAACTCGCGATCTAATTTTCGTAGCGCGGCCAAATTTTGTTTGGTAATTTATTATGAGACATTGTTAATTTCTAGTGAGAGGAGACACCTCATGGTGAGGGTCGAAAAATTTGAAATGCTCATAACTCGCGATCTAATTTTCGTAGCGCGGCCAAATTTTGTTTGGTAATTTATTATGAGACAGTGTTAATTTTTGGAGACATTAGACCCCCCACAATGAGGGTAGAAAAACTTAAAATGCTTATAACTCGCGATCTAATTTTCGTAGCGCGGCCAAATTTTGTTTATTCATTTATTATGAGTCAGTGTTAAGTTTCGATGACAGGAGACCCTCACGGTGAGGGTCGAAAAATTTAAAATGTTTATAACTCGCAATCTAATTTTCGTAGCGCGGCCAAATTTTGTTTGGTAATTTATTTTGAGACTGTTAATTTTTGGTGACAGGAGAACCCCCACGGTGAGGGTCGAAAAATTTAAAATGCTTATAACTCACGATCTAATTTTCGTAGCGCGGCCAAATTTTGTTTATTCATTTATTATGAGTCAGTGTTAAGTTTTGGTGACAGGAGACCCTCACGGTGAGGGTCGAAAAATTTAAAATGCTTATAACTCGCGATCTAATTTTCGTAGCGCGGCCAAATTTTGTTTGGTAATTTAATATGAGACTGTTAATTTTTGGTGACAAGAGAGCCCCCACGGTGAGGGTCGAAAAATTTAAAATGCTTGTAACTCACGATCTAATTTTCGTAGCGCGGCCAAATTTTGTTTGGTAATTTATTATGAGACAGTGTTAATTTTTGGTGACAGGAGACCCCCCATGGTGAGGGTCGAAAAATTTAAAATGCTTATAACTCACGATCTAATTTTCGTAGCGCGGCCAAATTTTGTTTATTCATTTATTATGAGTCAGTGTTAAGTTTTGGTGACAGGAGACCCTCACGGTGAGGGTCGAAAAATTTAAAATGCTTATAACTCGCGATCTAATTTTCGTAGCGCGGGCAAATTTTGTTTGGTAATTTTTTATGAGACATTGTTAATTGTTGGTGACAGAAGACCCCCCCCCCCCATGGTGAGGGTCGAAAAATTTAAAATGCTTATAACTCGCGATCTAATTTTCGTAGC
Source organism: Maratus speculifer (assembly GCA_964019185.1). NCBI lineage: Eukaryota > Metazoa > Arthropoda > Arachnida > Araneae > Salticidae > Maratus > Maratus speculifer. The sequence continues at coordinate 70,933,270 of OZ025295.1, forward strand.
GCGGCCAAATTTTGTTTGGTAATTTATTATGAGACATTGTTAATTTCTAGTGAGAGGAGACACCTCATGGTGAGGGTCGAAAAATTTGAAATGCTCATAACTCGCGATCTAATTTTCGTAGCGCGGCCAAATTTTGTTTGGTAATTTATTATGAGACATTGTTAATTGTTGGTGACAGAAGACACCCTACGGTGAGGGTCGAAAAATTAAAAATGCTTATAACTCGCGATCTAATTTTGGTAGCTTGGCAAAATATTGTTTGGTAATTTATTATAAGGCAGTGTTAATTTTTGGTGACAGGAGACCCCCCACGGTGAGGGTCGAAAAATTTGAAATGCTTATAACTCGCGATCTAATTTTCGTAGCGCGGCCAAATTTTGTTTGGTAATTTATTATGAGACAGTGTTAATTTTTGGAGACATTAGACCCCCCCACAATGGGGATAGAAAAACTTAAAATGCTTATAACTCGCGATCTAATTTTCGTAGCGCGGCCAGATTTTGTTTATTCATTTATTATGAGTCAGTGTTAAGTTTTGGTGACAGGAGACCCTCACGGTGAGGGTCGAAAAATTTAAAATGCTTATAACTCGCGATCTAATTTTCGTAGCGCGGCCAAATTTTGTTTGGTAATTTATTTTGAGACTGTTAATTTTTGGTGACAGGAGAACCCCCACGGTGAGGGTCGAAAAATTTAAAATGCTTATAACTCACGATCTAATTTTCGTAGCGCGGCCAAATTTTGTTTATTCATTTATTATGAGTCAGTGTTAAATTTTGGTGACAGGAGACCCTCACGGTGAGGGTCGAAAAATTTAAAATGCTTATAACTCGCGATCTAATTTCCGTAGCGCGGCCAAATTTTGTTTGATAATTTATTTTGAGACTGTTAATTTTTGGTGACAGGAGACCCCCCCACGGTGAGGGTCGAAAAATTTAAAATGCTTATAACTCACGATCTAATTTTCGTAGCGCGGCCAAATTTTGTTTGGTAATTTAATATGAGACTGTTAATTTTTGGTGACAGGAGACCCCCACGGTGAGGGTCGAAAAATTTGAAATGCTTATAACTCGCGATCTAATTTTCGTATCGCGGCCAAATTTTGTTTGGTAATTTATTATGAGACATTGTTAATTTCTGGTGACAGGAGACACCCCACGGTGAGGATCGAAAAATTTAAAATGCGCATAACTCGTGATCTAATTTTCGTAGCGCGGCCAAATTTTGTTTGGTAATTTATTATGAGACATTGTTAATTGTTGGTGACAGAAGACACCCCACGGCGAGGGTCGAAAAATTAAAAATGCTTATAACTCGCGATCTAATTTTGGTAGCTTGGCAAAATATTGTTTGGTAATTTATTATAAGACAGTGTTAATTTTTGGTGACAGGAGACCCCCACCTTGGTGAGAGTCGAAAAATTTAAAATGCTTATAACTCGCGATCTAATTTTCGTAGCGCGGCCAAATTTTGTTTGGTAATTTATTATGAGATTTTGTTAATTTTTGATGACAGGAGACCCCCACGGTGAGGGTCGAAAAATTTAAAATGTTAATAACTCGCGATCTAATTTTCGTAGCGCGGCCAAATTTTGTTTGGTAATTTATTATGAGACATTGTTAATTGTTGGTGACAGAAGACACCCCACGGCGAGGGTCGAAAAATTAAAAATGCTTATAACTCGCGATCTAATTTTGGTAGCTTGGCAAAATATTGTTTGGTAATTTATTATAAGACAGTGTTAATTTTTGGTGACAGGAGACCCCCACCTTGGTGAGAGTCGAAAAATTTAAAATGCTTATAACTCGCGATCTAATTTTCGTAGCGCGGCCAAATTTTGTTTGGTAATTTATTATGAGATTTTGTTAATTTTTGATGACAGGAGACCCCCACGGTGAGGGTCGAAAAATTTAAAATGTTTATAACTCGCGATCTAATTTTCGTAGCGCGGCCAAATTTTGTTTGGTAATTTTTTATGAGACATTGTTAATTTTTGGTGACAGGAGACCCCCCACCGTGAGGGTCGAAAAATTTAAAATGCTTATAACTCGCGATCTAATTTTCGTAGCGCGACCAAATTTTGTTTGGTAATTTATTAAGCTATTGCATAGCTTTTATCGCGGGCTTTGAGCACGGCGACCGAATTTAAGAATTCCGCAACGAGAAAAATTCCTAACAATCCGGCTAACGAAGTTTCAGTTTGGCAGACTTCGGGAAGGTATCCTTCGATAGACTTCAGCAGACATTGACACAGTATTTTTGCATAAGTTGATAAAAAAATGCTATGCAATAGCTTTACCGCGGCAGTCCCCGAGTGGCACACATTTTTTTTTTTCCCCAGCAGATAGCTGACAACAATGTGACAACAAATGCGCTAACATTCAGATAAAAATATTATGTCTAACGCCACGCATAAATTTCATTTCCACCTGAAATGGCACAGTATTTAAAAAATTTGATCAACTACTGAAAGAATATCAACTACTGGTGTGGTCACTCTGCAATATGGCTTTGAATTACTACGAAGTAATTAGGCTAATGAAAAGTTTAATTGATGCAAATGCATTTTTACTAAAATGTTTTTCATGGTTCAATCTACATTTTGCATAGTAATTACATTAACTTTTTTAAAAAATCAATAGAGGAGAAGAAACATAGTGGTATCTGGATAAGAGATTCATTGTTAATACACGATCCCAATTAATATGCAGATTTTTTCAATTTTTTTAACATTGGCCAATGCTAATGTAAAAATATCACATTTGATACATGGATGGTTAATACACAATCCCCCTTAATATGTAAGCCTTTTCGATGCGAATTCATTCTCTCTTTTTCAATGTAGCCTATTTACCTTTTTTTTTTTAAATATTCAAATGAAAAACACTGTTTCTGAATAGTAAAAATTACTTTATTTAATAACATATACACTGAGACGAACTAATTGGAAACAGTGTTGGATATTTGAATTAAAAAAAAAAAAAAAGGCTAAATTAACAATATTGCAATTTTTCTTCGATCCCATATCCTGACATTGATCTTGCTTTGTGTATATTATTATTATAGTAGAGAAATTTATTATGATTAAAGATGAATATACCTATTGTTAGTGAGATTTTAAATGTACATTATATCCCTATTATGTTTTATAAAATATATTATTAGAAAATAAAAAATGAAAATGAAACTTGTAAAGATTAAATAAATACAATTGAAGTTGTTTAATTATCTTTATGTTTTCTCTAGTCTTTGCTATGCTAAGAATATTTTTTACACAAAGATCAAATAGCATATTTTTTTTTCCTTATTATAAAAAGGACAGATTATAGTGGTACTCATTATCAGAAGTACTAATAAGAAATAAATATCATTTAAACAACTGGGGTTATGCTTGAAAGATTCAATATATGTAAAAGGATAAAGACTAACCCCTTTTTATAAATTTAAAATTCATATTCAAAATTTTTAAACTTACAGTCTCAACCGATATTTTTTTAATGTTTAATTTTGATGCTTAAAGCTTTTTGCTCCCGATAACTTTCTTTTCCAGCAGTACATCCTTATTACTCTCAGATATCAATTTTGGGCAAACTTTAGCTTTCAAGTTTTGTAGCCATTTTTAGATAGCTTGCATTCAGATTGACTGAGCCTAGTTTTGGCATGAACAATCAATCAAGCTCAGTTTCCAATACAATTAAAATGACTCTTATTGAAACAAAAGTGCCCTTTGCTGGAAATAATTTTAAATACACCAGGAGTAATAATTTTACATGGCTTTTTACTATCATGCTTTGTTATCGAAATCTATATCATCCCATTGAGCGTTTTTAAGAATATCTCAAACAATCCAGCTAGGCATTGTTTAAAAATAAGTTATGTACAAAAAAGACAATAAACCAGGTTCCAAGAATTTTAAGTGGTCTATATTAAGCACTTTGATCTGAGTCTATTATCAATTACGACTATCAACTGTAAACAGACATTAACATTATTATTAAGTGCAGAGCTGTGAATAATTGGCTGTTCACCAAAGTTTCACTGAGTGAATCACACTGGATTTCATGAAATGTCATATGGGGAAGCAAATGGGATGTGATCATTACATACATATATATTGGTTTTAAAAAATTTCCTTTCTGAAAATTATTTTATTTTTGGTTATAACTTATTAATCTAAGATAAAGCTGTTTAAATTCGCTTTTTATTTTTACTTTTTATTCCAATCATTATAAAAGAACAATGAGTTAAACTTGAATACAATTAAATTTTAATATGAATATTCCTAAAATATACAATTTTCAACTGAAAAGATATAAATGAAAGCTCTAAAGTTCATTTAAATGATTAGATGTATAACTAAGCCCAGTTCCTGCAACATTATACAAATCACGTTTAATATGCAATCCCGCTTAATATGCAACTGTAGTCCACTCCTTTGAATCATGTCTTAACCAAATCCACTGTATAACTAAAAGTCAAGCTTTTAATAACGGCATTTTTTTTTTCTTCAAGAAATATGATAATATCTTTCTGCTACTTGATGATAATAAGTATTATATTCACATATTTTTTTATACATATAATTTAAGTTATTCTAAATATATTTTTTCTCTTTTGTATCCATAACAACTTATGTCTTTTCTAGGAAGCTGTGATTAATGAACTTAAAAGCAAAACAAGACAAGTTAAAGAGACAAGATTATTAAAACAAGATGAAGTTTATAACGGTGCATTAGAAGACATTTTATTAGGTAAAATACTTGTTTTATTATTACTACTAAAATTAAACGTTTTTTAGTACAATCTTATAGAATCTTAAATAATTTACTTTATATCTTTTAATTTAATTTTTAAAGCATGTCTTTTTTTCCCCCCCAAAGGGAAGTTCAATAAGTGAGTTAATAAGCATTAAAGTTAGATTATCAATGATGCTAACCTCTGAATGTTTTTTAATGCTAGAACTATTATTTTCAATGATCCTTCTCAATACAGTAACTTTAATAAAAATTTATGGTGATCATATTTTTATTACAAAGTTCCATGCTTTAAACTTTGGTAAAAAAAAATCCTAATGATTATAGGGAAATTTTAATGTTTGTCATCCCTGCAGTATAGATGTAAATTTGGTTACAAATATTTTCAATTTAGCTTTAAATAAATACTCTTTCTTGAATTAAAAAAATCTGGAATAACTCCACTTGTCTTACTACCAAATGGAAAGTGTATGTTCAACATTGTGTGTTCAAATAAATAGAAATACATTAATAAATACAAACTTAAATTGTAATTTTAGAAGGACAAATTATTTCTACTGATGAAAATGGTCTTGTGTTTTAAAGAAAATATCCACTTTTATTCATGAAATTTAAAACATATTTATAATGAATAATTTTCAATTCATTGTCATTCTACCAATACTAAGTTTAAGACCCATAAATAAAAAAGGTTAAAAAAAAAAAAAAAATCTTTGTTAATTTTGGTGAAACATGGTTGTTGTTTTGATACAAAATGAACGAGAGAAATAATAACAGTTAAACTGAAATAAAAGAGAAAAGGTTTACCAGTTATTATCAGAAAATTATTGAAAAAAAATTTTAAATATCAAATCTGTTGATCAATTTCTGTAAAAATTATTATAGTTCTTGGGACAGTGGCCTGTAAAATTATTCACCCAATGAGAGCTCAAATGAAAGCATATTTTTGGTGTTATTGTTTTCATCAGTTATTCACACGCACATACATGCTGATATCATAAAAAACACACTAAAAATTATCTCTGGAGGCCTGAAAACATGAGGAAATTTTAATATACACTCATGCATGTGAGATCCTTATTGAAGTTGCAGAAACTGGTTCAGGGAATCTCAAAACTTAAAATCGTATCAATATTTTTATAATCTGTTTTTCATCATGATTTTAATACTTTCTTTTCACTGTCTATGTATGTAAAGTAAAAATAGCTAGTTTGAAAATACAATATACTTTTTTCACCTTGCTGATTTATTTATTATTATGTAGACTATGATTAAATCATGGTATAATTTAATCTGTTTGTTTACTTTTATTGCTGTTATTTCTTATAAATTACATGCTTGTTATAACACAATATTCTAAAAAAAATATTATCGAAAGTAAACTTTGCATTTCAAACATACCCATACATAACAGTGAAACCTGTATGTAATGGTATTGTCTATAACGGTAAACCTGTATATAACAATATTTCATCTGGCTTGAGCAGAAATACTATTAATTTTATGTATATTGAACCTATTTATAACAATAAATAGAAAAAGTGTGTGAAACCTGTAAAGTTAAAGCAAAACCTGTATATATTATTAAATTACGTGCTTTTTAAAACAGTCATTTACTATTTGTCAATTCCTTTTAACTGCCTGTTGAAAGATTCCCTATCTGCTAAATTCTTTGAATAAGGTATAGAATAGAAAAACCCTTGTGATACATTTTCAGCTGTCTCATTAATTATGCAAGTTTATTGAAAGTTCAGAGTTGCAATCACAGAGCTGCAATGTTGTTCACAATAAGATTTGTGAACAACATCCTTGTGTTGTGCAACTGTGATATCCAACTGTAATGTAACATCCTTGTGTTGAACTTAGGAAAAAGTTGCTGAACACTGAATACAGACAGGGGAACAGAGTTTTTTGCCCTATACCTTTGGCGTCATACCCTCCTCTTTTTGAACAAAAAGTTAATAAACTTATCTGAAGTGAGCCGGATTCCTTTTGGTTGTGCTAGCGTGATCACCTTAGACAAGGAATAAATGAAACCAGCGGTTCCCAACCCTGATTGGTACACAACCCCACCTTTAAATGTATATATTTTTTTTCACAACCCAACTAATATAAGAGCATATATTAGTATGGAAATTCTTGAAGCATCTCAATAAGCTATCAGCTGTCCTATCCTGTGAAAAAGGTAAATTTTTGCATGAAGAATACACTATCAACAAAAATTAGAATTGGTAATCCCAATGTGTATTAATAGGATAAAAAATAGAACAAGGTGCAACCTACAAAGATAATTAATAAAATGTTTAATTATTATCAAAAAATAACTTTACGATCAGTGAGATTTCTGGCACTGGTGTTTACTAATAATGCATCTATATCATAGTTAAAATTGATCACTTTTATTCATATTAATCTTTTTGCACACAGTTTATTTCTGTATTTGTTTTCTAAAACAGGAAAGTAGAAAAAGTCAGATTCACTCTATTATGTCGTGTTGCACCCCATGAAGGAATTCAAAGCTGATTTAGATATTTCTGGATATTCTGCCTGTATATTCATACAAAAATAATTTTAAGAATTTTCTGAAAGTATAATTAGCGTTTGAAGTTTTTATATCTTTTAAATAGATTAAATAAAAGATCTGTGACAAAGCTCAATTGTCCTGTGGGCCACCAAAATAACTGCCTTGATCCAGCCGTGGGTTGTGACCTGTAGATAGAGAATTGTTGAGTTAGATAACAAATTTCCATCGTTTGACCAGAAAAAACTTGAAATAAACATGGTTCAGCTTTCTTTACTAAAAGGGTGTCATTTTTTGGTGGTAAACCCTTTCTTTTCAACATTCTGTTTCATAATGTCTCGGTGAGAACAGGAGTTGGCAAATTCAGCAACAGTTTGAATGGAGGAAAAAAAAAGTTGAATGTAGATACTGCCATTGCAGAATTCAGTTTCGCCTCCGATTAGAAAAAAAAAAAAAAAAAAAAAAAAAATCGATAGAGGTTTTTCAGAAGGACGACCCCGTTTAGAATGCAATGAACTAACTTCATTTTTCTTGTGTTTATCAATATAATAGCAAACAGAATGGTGTGAAATACCCAGTTGTTTAGCGATTTCTCTCTGAGACTTTGGAATTGCGGAATAATAAAGAGATACAATTTGACGTGCTAACTTCTTCAATGACTAAATTCATCGAAAACGGATTTTTTCTTTAGTTTAAATGCTTTTTTATAGACTCTGGGGAAAAGGAAATGCATTTTAACAATAAAACGAGTGGAATCCCGTCGAATTTGATGAATGAAATGTTTAAAATACCCGATCGATTTGGCTTAAAAAAAAAAAGCAAAAGTAATTATATTATTGAATCAATATGTAATAAATATATTTCCAAACTTAATGTCAAGTTTTCCAGTTACAATTTTGCATGCAAATATTTGCACATCTTCAGTTAAAATTGTAATCTGAGTGCCGGCGAAATCCAGAAATTTTATTTTATATGCACTACAGAAAAATAGATTTATTTAAAAAAAAAACTAATCTCATTTTTACTATGACATTATTTTCACTAACTGAAGTCATCTGAAAGTAAAATCTCAATCTCAATGTCCATAATGAAAAGAAATATTGAAATGTAATATCGTTATGAGTAAAAATGCGATGTTTTAAATAGTGACGTCATTTTCTCTTCAAATGTTTTTTAAAAGTTACTGTTATTAGTAATATGGAAAAGGCGTCCGTAATAATATTGTAAATTCATTTTATCTGGTTGCTGAATGCTATCATTTTCCTCATTTGAAATATTTCTTACTTTGCTTTAGACATTAATTTTTATCATAAATTATTTTCTGTTATTTTATTTACGTTATTGATATTACTAGCGGCCTTCGCCCGCTACGCTGGTCGGTTTATCTAAAGAAATCTTGAAGAAGTAGTTAGATAAGGTTCAGACATACATTAAAAAAAAAAAAAAGCAAGTCGATCATTCAAAAAACGTTGGGAAATATCAAATATTTACTGTAATTTTTTAAGAAAAACAAAGTTTCGAAAAAAAAATTACACTGACATATTAATGCAAGGAAATTTTCCCAGAGAGAAAATTCGCCTTGAATACAATATTTCAAATTCTTTTAATTGCTTATAGGCGTTAATGCCAACATAGTGAAAAAAAATTCCATGCTGGGAATCGAACCCGGGCCATCAGTATGGCGCACTGACGTTCTACCGACTAAACCACATGGAACGACAGCCAGCTTGAAACTTTCTCATACTTAAGTAGACTGGCGAAAACATAACGATAGCGCGTTTTAAAATCGCACAGTGACATCTATTGGATTTTATATGTACTAAAAAACGTTATGTACTAAAAAACGTGAGCAGCGCACCTAATAGTTTCTTTTGTTTCTTTTTGTTACTTTTTTGTCTGTTGTCCGATTTTGATGAAACAAAGCCTATACACTGCCCGGGAGTGTGCATTCTTCATTAGTGAAAACCGCATAAAAATCCATTCAGTAGTTACGAAGATAACCTCGAACAAACAGACAGACAGACAGACAGACAGACAGACAAAAAATTCAAAAAAATTTTTTTTGTGTTTCATTGGTTTTCTTTTACCGCCCTGACTCCATTTTTGTCAATTATCTTCAATGTACAGACACACCGGGTCCTACTGTTTTATTATATGTATAGACTAGCGGCCTTCGCCCGCTACGCTGGTCGGTTTATCTAAAGAAATCTTGAAGAAGTAGTTAGATAAGGTTCAGACATACATTAAAAAAAAAAAAAAGCAAGTCGATCATTCAAAAAACGTTGGGAAATATCAAATATTTACTGTAATTTTTTAAGAAAAACAAAGTTTCGAAAAAAAAAATTAAATCGAAAAAAAAATTACACTGACATATTAATGCAAGGAAATTTTCCCAGAGAGAAAATTCGCCTTGAATACAATATTTCAAATTCTTTTAATTGCTTATAGGCGTTAATGCCAACATAGTGAAAAAAAATTCCATGCTGGGAATCGAACCCGGGCCATCAGTATGGCGCACTGACGTTCTACCGACTAAACCACATGGAACGACAGCCAGCTTGAAACTTTCTCATACTTAAGTAGACTGGCGAAAACATAACGATAGCGCGTTTTAAAATCGCACAGTGACATCTATTGGATTTTATATGTACTAAAAAACGTTATGTACTAAAAAACGTGAGCAGCGCGCCTAATAGTTTCTTTTGTTTCTTTTTGTTACTTTTTTGTCTGTTGTCCGATTTTGATGAAACAAAGCCTATACACTGCCCGGGAGTGTGCATTCTTCATTAGTGAAAACCGCATAAAAATCCATTCAGTAGTTACGAAGATAACCTCGAACAAACAGACAGACAGACAGACAGACAGACAGACAAAAAATTCAAAAAAATTTTTTTTGTGTTTCATTGGTTTTCTTTTATCGCCCTGACTCCATTTTTGTCAATTATCTTCAATGTACAGACACACCGGGTCCTACTGTTTTATTATATGTATAGATTTCTCAGTAAATATATTTTTTTACCTCAATTGGTGCATAATTATATGCAATCATTTTATTGTGGTTAAATTTTATGAAAACAATTAACTTTTTTCTTTTAAATGCGAGGACATGTTCACTGATGAAATAAAGTTTCTGACTTGTGGAAAGTAATAATGGAAAATAAATTTTTATTATCGAGAGAAAAGCTAAACTAAGTTGCCACCATTTTGAAGAAATATCATAAAAAAGCATTTAAAATTAAAAATAAAATATAAAAATGGAAATAAATTAAAAAATAACTAAAATGGCCACAACTACAAATAAATAGCTTTCATTTAAAAAAATAATTATCAAAATCGGTTCAGTAGAAAATTCAAGGCTGATGACACGACATTTTTAGCTTGTCTGAAAGAAATAGCATCGGAGGCTTAAAAAAAAAAAAAAAAAAAAAAAAAAAAAAACCAGTTTGGCACAATATTCTCCAATTATCAAGTGCTGGTGAAAAGGGTGATATTTGTTACTGGTTCCTGGTCCTGTGGAAAAAATAGAAAATGAAGAAAATCAGAAAAATATTCTTCTGAGAATAACCAGCAGCAGAATTTTTTTCTGCGGTCTGCAACACAAGTAAAAACTTAAAAAACACTCTGCAGACCAATCCCTCACATTACATTACATGCGCTCAAACCTCCTAAGTATTTGTGATTGACATAAAAGAAAAGTATACTTTTAAAAAGAAGTTGCATTTGTTCTCAGAATTTTTAACACCTCCTACATTGTTTGAAAGTAGGGGGGGGGGCTCCCCTTTGACAAAATTTGCGGGGTTTTCATGGTTTTTGACGAGATGGCATTTGTCGCAATCTTTTGACGAAATTTGCATTTTTTTTTCACTCTTTTTTGACAAGAATTGACGTTTTTTTCGATCTTGAGACGAAAACTGCTGTTTTTTCGCGACCCTTTGAAGAAATTTGTCGATTTACCGTGATCTTTTGACGAAAGCTGTCCTTTTTTCGCACTTTTTTGAGGAAATTTGCCGTTTTTTCGCGAATTTTTGAAGAAAGTTCACGTTTTTTTTTTTTCGTTATTTTTTGAAGAAATTTGCAGTTTTTTTCGTGATTTTTCGAATAAATTTGCCGTTTTTTCGCGATCTTTTGAAGAAATTTGCCGATATCTTTTGACGAAAACTGCCGTTTTTTTGCGACTTTTTGAAGAAATTTGCCGTTTTTTTTCGGGATCTTTGAAAAAATTTGCAGGTTTTTGTGATTTTTTTATAAAATTTGTCGGGTTTTTTTTCGCGAATTTTTTGGGGATTTTTTTGTCGGGTTTTTTTTTTTTTTTTTTTTTGACGGAAGCTGCCGTTTTTCGTGATTTTTTGAAGAAATTTGCAATTTTTTCGTGATTTTTTGATGAAATTTGCCGATTTACCGTGATTTTTTGAAGAAAGCTGCCGTTTTTTCACGATCTTTTGGCGACTTTTTGAAGAAATTTGCCTTTTTTTCATGATTTTTTGAAGAAATTTGCAGTTTTTTCGTGAAATTTGCCGTCTTTTCACGATCTGTTGAAGAAATTTGCCATTTATTTGTGATATTTTGACGAAAACTGCCGTTTTTCATGATCTTTTGAAGAAATTTGCCGCTTTTATGCGATCTTTTGAAGAAATTTGCCGTTTTTGTGATTTTTTGACGAAAACTGCCCTTTTATCGTGATCTTTTGAAGAAATTTGTCTATTTTTGCGATGTTTTGAAAAAACGCCGTTTTTTTCGTGATCTTTTGAAGAAACTTGCCTTTTTTCCGTGATTTTTTGATGAAATTTGCCGTTTTTTCGCGATTTTTGGACAAAATCCAAGGGTTTTTCACGATCTATGACGAAATTGATTTCATTTCAAAGACTATTTGTCAAAATTCGCGATACATTTTATGTCCACATTTTTGGATTTAGAACCGAAATTTTTTTATTTTTGCTAGATTTTTAACAGTTGAAAAATAGTCTGCAGACCTTCCCAAGAGTCTGTGACGTGCGTTGCAGCGTTGCGCTGATTCTGCTCCCGGGCTGAGGATGTTTAATTAATTGACAATCTTTAAAATTGTTTCAACATTACCGAACTTTCCATAAAAATATCCTAATTTTTTGCCTATAAACCATGGATTATACTTTTAAATAATTTATTTTTCTTGTAATGTGGATAATATGCCACCGCGGATTACCTGCAATTTTTTTTCCAACTCAGTATCTTCCTGAATGTCAAAAGATATTATTTTAAGCTGATTTACAAATATTTTTCTTAAAAATCAACCTGATTCATATTCACCAGATAAATGTTTTACTTGATAAATGAAAATAGTCCCTTTCATTCAAGGATGCTGGGATTGTTTGAGTACAAAATCTTTAATCCTGGATAGAAAAACAATAGGGATGTAGAGGGAATAGTAGGCAATCATTTTCACATCCTCCTACTGATTGCTAAAGCAGAACTGGCTATTATACAGGTTGTCTGACGAAGATTGATGTAGGAGTAAATAAATCATTTAAGAATAAAGTGCAAAACTTATGAGAAAAATTTATGACTGAAAGACATTACAACTACATAAAAAATGGAAAAATGTATCATGCATCATATGCGAAAATATGCGAGTGGATAAAATAAGCTTGGCATGAAATTTCTCAGAAAACTGTAAAAAATGCATTTAAAAAGGCTAAAGTAAGGGATGAAATTGACTACGAGTGCATAGATAGATTCAGCAGTAAAGTAAAGTTGCTGTAAAGTTCCCTCAATGGCAATGATTTTATCAAGCAAACACTTGGGGAAGGAGAAAAAGCTGACAGTCGAATTAAACTATTGAAAATGGGAGTTTTGTTTAAATGCATATTAGGTAGTCGGACCACTCTACTTCAAAATTGTAATAATTAATGGGCAGAGAATTTAAAGAAGTAATAAATCTTGGATCAGATGATACTAGATTAATGCAAGCAGTAACTTAATAAGTAAATAATAAACATATTGTTAGCTTCATCTAAGATCTTTTTTTTAAACAAATATATACTTTTTTTTACAGGACTGAAAAGTGAACCTTATCGACGTGCAGATGCAGTTAGGCGAAGTCAGCGTAGACGGCAAGAGAATATTCGTTTGTCTCATGCAATGGATGAACTTGATCTTTAGTTGCAAGTTGTAACTTTTGAGAAGTTATGACTTTGTTATGTGCCATGAAGCCTTTTTAAAAAGATTTTTAAGAATATTTCCTTACCGCCTCATTTGCATGGCTAAAAATACCAATGAATTGCTGTCTAACATGCATTTTTTTAAAAAGAATTATTAGATGGTCTTTCAAACATTTCAATATATGCTCCTTTTTATGGTTAGAAATGCTGAGCATAGTGCCTTAAAGAGTAATAAAATCTGTATGGCTGTTTAAAAATTATTTTTGCTTTCTTTGCAAAGTATAGTTGTTCCTGATCATTATTTTTATGAGCTGAATTTTATCAGTTGTAGTAAAAAATATATATATATATTAAAATGACGTGCAAAAATGATAAAGATTGAATTATAGTTTGTAGATAATAATTTTGATTTAAAAATGTTAACGTATTATCTTGTACAATGTTTGAAACAAAAAAAAGGAAAGTAATATTATGAATTGGTGTATATTATGGAGAATGTAAATGAGATGAAATTACAGATTTTTATTATTAGACTTTATACATCTGACTAATAGGGATATTGCTGGTGTCTTTTTCCAAACTTCTTTTCTATTTCTTCTTATTCTAAGATAGATTTATATTGCTTATTTTAATTTATTCAAATATAAGACTGAATGATACTTTTTTATAGTGCATTATTGAAAACACAGGTGTCAGCAGAATAAGATCCATAGCTGGGCAAGATTTTTAAACTGATATGTCTGGGGTTTGCAATCTAGGCTTCGTTTTTAAAATGTTTAGACTTGAGATATATGCTAAATTAAGAATTTTTTATCAAAACCTCTGTACAAGAGAGCTTTTAAACACATCAATGTGAAGAGCAATATAAAAATATAAAGTATATAAAAACCTTTCCCCCCACCTGAAATCCCCACATAAAATACTTTTTAAATATATGTACATAAAAGAAAAAACAAAAGTATATATTGCTTTCCACATGGGAGTGCCAAAACTTCCTTCCCTGAAAAAAAAAAAAAAAAAAAATAATAATAATAATAATAATATTAATTTTTTTTCTCAATTATTGTTTAAATATTTTTAATCACTCTGAATTTTTTTTTCCTTTTTTAAAAAAAAATATTAGTAAAAAAAATAAATTAGTTTGATTGATAGAAAAGCAGTGCTTCTCCACTCCTTCTCTCTGCTGACACCTGTAAATAAAAATAATAAGAACAGATTCATTGAAGATTGGAATTTCCACTTTCATCAATAAATTTTGGAAAGATATTGTTTTCTTAGTGATCATTTTGTAATATTACCTTGTCTTTTTTTTTTTTCATTATTTTCATAAACTAAATATTTTAATCATTGTTAAGTAATGCCCAAAGCATCTTTGTTAATTTGCATGACTTAACTTATCATATTTTGAAAGTCATGAATTACTTTACTTTAACTGATTCTGGAATCTGTTAAAATATAATGAATATACAATTTTATAGAAAATAATACAATAGGTGTTTGTATATGTTAAATTTTCTTTAAAAGATAGTCTTTTAGACTTGAGTATAAACTCAAGAACATCTATTGTCTAAGAGTAGTAGTTATTTTATGATGCAGACTTAATATTTATCTTTTTAAAAAGTAAATTTTATCCTGAGCTTTCAAGGAATGTAAGTTACAATATCAGTATTGTGTTTTTCATTGTCTAAATTCAAATTTTTGCAACTAAGTCTTTATTTTTCTTAACATTTATAGGATTTTCAAAATAAGTATTTATTAAAAATAACTTATTATAATTTGAAATATGGATTAAGATGCAGGTATTTAAAATCTAAAACCATGAAGGATGCAAAAACTATATGGTTTTACAAATCTGGATCTGTTTTTTGAGAAATCTAATGATAAGAGTATCTTAGGAAATTTATTTATGGAATAAGAAATTGATTTTCTTTGAATTTGTTCTTTTATTTTTGTTGCTTTTTCTAAAATTCTTGCTGAGAGGGAGAGATACTTATAGCTTTCAGTTTCTGTATTTTGCTTGGAATAGTCTTTTAAACTTGAGTATAAACTCAAGGACATCTATTGTCTAAGAGTAGTAGTTATTTTATGATGCAGACTTAATATTTTTCTTTTTAAAAAGTAAATGCTTTTTTTTTTTTTTTTTTTTTTTTTTTTAAATACATTACTTTTTAATTTAAAAATTACTCTTTATTCAGTCAAAAAAAAAAAAAAAAAAAAAAAAAAAAAAAAAAAAAAAAAATGTTTAAGTCTTATTTGTGATTAAAATAATACATTATGCATCAATACTTATTTGATAGATACTAACATTTGCTAAAAAAAAAAATTCTTCCATTTATTTTCCGTAAGTTTTAATTATCAGATTTTAAGTGGCTAGCATGAATTGATGAATTTGTGAAATAATTAAATCAGCTTTTCCTTTAAGTGCTGAAAATATTTTTTCTCATGTACTTTAACTGAGCATTTTGATAAACATATACCTCAGAGAAATTGTCCATGTTTTTGTATAAATGTAAATTTGTGTGTGTCATGAAGAAATTCCCTGTTAGTCAGATTACCTGTAAAAAGTGTATTTTGTGACAAAACATACAGATATATTAAGTGCAATTGTATATAGCCATATTTATCATATGACATCCAAATATGTGTTATGTGTGTTAGTGCTTTGTCTATGTTAAGTGCCTTGAAAATTGACTCTTGTTAATGACAATACATTTGTAAATAATTTTATCATATATGGTGCTGAAACAATTTATGAATAGCGTGCAAGGATAGAAATATTAATTCACAGGTCTAAGCTATAATATTTAAATTTTTTTGGCATTGTTTTCTAATTAGCAGGTGTTTCGATTTTTTTTTTTTTTTTTTTTTTCAATATGCTGAGTTAAAAATGTACTTTTTTTACCTTTTTGTTGCATGAGGGTTTCCCACAAAGTGAGGATGAAAATACAAGAAAATCTTATAAAAGATTCAGCAGAATAAAATATACATATATATTAAAAATGCAATATATAAACAGTTTCTTACATATTATTAAGAAGCCACTTCAGTCAAGCAAATTGACCCATTCACTAATGCTATTCCTATGAAAGAAATGTATAAAGGTATCTCATTTGCTTTTCGATATTTTTAAATGATTTTATTTTTGCATTGGATAGCTAGATTGATCTGTACAAAAGCCGTTTTTTACTTCTACCAGATATTCAGGAAATTGTAGATAACTACAATAACAAGTATAATGCCTTCATATATAATTCACTTTATCAAAAATACCAATTATAGGCATTAGTTTTAGATCCTTTTAAAAAAGTCTCGAAAATAATTTTATATATCATATAATACAATTGTCAATACCACAATAAAAGTTTATATAATCTAAAATTTTAAAACACTGATAACGTTTTCATCCTATCTAGGACTCTTGGCGAAGGGGAAGGGAAAAACAGAGAGAGAGAAGGAAAATCGGGGGATTTGAACAGTATATAAAGCTCAAAGGAAAATGATTTCCACGTACGCTGACTGAAGATGTCCTAGATAGGATGAAAATGTTATCAGTGTTTTAAAATTTTAGATTATATAAACTTTTATTGTGGTATTGACAATTGTATTATATGATATATAAAATTATTTTCGAGACTTTTTTAAAAGGATCTAAAACTAATGCCTATAATTGGTATTTTTGATGAAGTGAATTCTACCAGATATTTTTAATAACTTTTATCTTCAGAACCACTTTTGAAAATAAAAGTATCTTCATAAAAAAAAAAAAAAAAATCTGTTATTGATTTTAAAAAGTATAAAACAGCATTTGTACAGATTGATCTCAGCTATCTAATGGGGGGGAAGGGGGAAATCATTTAAAAATATTGAAATGCAACCAAGATATCTATAAATTTCTTCCATAGGAATAGCATTAGAGAGTGCATGATTTCCTATTATTGAAATAGCCCCTTAATCTGTTATATTTTTGGCTTAGTTATCTGGAAATCAGAAATTATAGTGTTTTTTGTTCTCTTTGACTCTTCATTTAGAAAGTTTTGTTTTACACCCCCATTTTTGCTGCAGTCAACAGTAATTTGCTCTTTTATTGATTCTTGTCAAGTGTTTTTTTTATGACAGTGGCATAGCAATTAAAAAAATATAGGAGGTGTTCTAGAGTAATTTTCTAATTACAATTAGTAATCAATATCTAATATAACATTTATGAGACTAGTTAATTGTTCCAAATGAATCTATTGCCATTATCACAAAATCCTCATCTTAATTATTTTAGAATTAAGACACTGTAATTCTTGAGAGTTATTGTTGTCAAATTAATGAGACAGTGGTAGATATAGTGGAGACTGAGCCTCTCTCATATAATAAAAAATTTTACAGAAAATAAAGTTACAAATTATCAGTGTATGTTATATTCTTCAAGATTACAACTCATAAGATTTAATTTTTTTTTGTAAATAAAATATGATTTTCATTAATTCTGATATGAAAGAAATGAAACTTTTGGTTGAAAGTTTCAAATTACAAAAAATTGAGCTTTTCTCAAAACTCTCAATTCACAGTGATAAGGTACATCTGATTAGCAGATTTGCTCGTTAGAAATGTAATCATTCTTTATAGTGTGTCCTTATCTAAGAATTATCTTTTAGATGAGTTAACAAACGATAAAAACAGAAATCCTTCAAAACAAAACATTCTGAATTGTTCATGTGTAACTTAAAAATATATTTCTTCATTTGCATGAGGAGAGCTTTAGTCACTTAAGCCCTTCCCTTTCTTATGTAATTTCTTTAGGATTAAATTTATCATTTATTAATTGGAAATTCAGATGTCATTATAACTTAACAAATATAATTTATCAAATTTAAAATTAACAAAGTTATCAAAGAAATTATCTCAATTTGTGGCAAACTGTATATGATATATTTTTTCTTAATTCATCATAAATATATACCATAAAATACCGAAAAAAAGCCCTCTCTGAATATTACCTTTCCCCTAATATTGTGCAGTTTTCCTTTTTGAAAAAGTGTCATTTATAAACCTCCTCCTCTTTCAAATACTCCCAATATGCCTATCCTAAAAAAAAAAAAAAAAAAAAAAAAAAATTATATATATATATATATATAAACTTTTTTCAAATTATTAGAATTTCAAGTGTGCTGAAGGCAGGCTTACTTTCAGTATTTTACGGTATATATAAAAGAAAACACCCTTCATCTTGCAGAGAAAAAAATAATTATATAGACCTTGTGATATCATTATGTTATGCTTCATATTAAATTGCTGCATTTTTAATATTAAATAAGTATTTAAAAAATCTTATATATAGGTATTTTAAATTCCAATTATGAATTTTTCCTTACATTTTATAAAGATCATTTTCAAGATTTTGTTTTCTTTATCAATTTGTGGCTAACAAAGAAACTATTCAGAATTTGATATTTATATATTTATTTTGACCATGTATTACATTATTTCTAATTTTTTTTTGCTTCTAAGCCTTTTTAATACTAAATGAAAGCCAACAATATACAATCATCAAAATTATAAACTTTCATATAGCTTTTTATTTTAACATATGGATTTATAGAATTATTATGATGAATTAAAATATTTTTTAATGAAATTTCTGAGTTGTGCAATCAAAGTGCAGAATATTTTCTCTTCTAAAGAGAGAGAGTCTCTATTGATTAAAAAGTTAAATTAACAATTAGATAATCCTTTTCAAAATGCTATTTGAATGTAACATAAATTTATTTGACGTAATTTACTGATGTTATTTACAAGACTAACTTTTTTTCTACTTTTATTAGGAAATATGAATTTAAAGGAAAAGTTTCTTGCTTTTGATTACTAAAAATTGTCCATTTAGAATTTAGTATTTATTTTTTAGATTCACAATTTCCCTTCTACAGATTTTCATTTTTTATATTTTCTTTTTTATTTGGTTTATGATTTCTAATTTTTTTATTATCTTCCAAGAAACAATAGCATATTTGTGGTTTCTGTTTTTTGTATAAAGTATGTTCAAAAGATCATATTTTTACATAAAATCCATCATTCTCTTTTTTTCATATTTTTCTCTTTTACAGTAACATTCTTTTCAATTTTAAAGTTTTAATGATGTTCTAGTGATTTCCCTCAACATCTCATTTTTATGTTCATTAAAATACTGTCCAAATTAAAATTTTTGTGTACTTAAAAAATAAAAACCTTATAGGTATAAATTTACCTATTTTCACCAGTCTTTAAAGAGGTCTGCATAATAATAAAATTTTCAGCCTAATTTTTCCTTGAAAAGTATAAAAAGAGATTTGTGCTCAGTTGTGTTTTTGTATTTTATTTTTCAGATCGTTCGATTTTAAAAATAATTAACATTATAGTGATATTTGTGTGCATAACCAGCACATATTCAACTGTTAATTTTTATCAGAATGTGGGAATCTGTTCATGAAAAATTATCAAATCATTTAAAAATTCCAATTAATAAAAGTTGACAAAACACATGATTTCTAAAGTTAAAAAAGTCTACTAAATTCTTTTTTTTTTTAAAAGCATGCAATTTAATGTAAATTTTGCAAAATGGCCAGGAAGTACAAAATGTTTTATCTTACCAATGATCAATAACTAATTTATAAAATATTATTTTTAGAGGTATAATTTCGTTGCAAAATTATTTTAAATGTTATTCTATATCAATCAGTTTACGTCAAAACAGTTATTTTTAAGAAAGTTAAGACTTTTAAATTTTTGGCATCTGGGTTGTACAAAATATTTTTAAATCTTCCTCCATGCTTGATCAATTGAAATAGTACAAGTTTTATTTTATTTTTTTGTATGACTGAAATGTATCCAGTTATGATACTATAAATTTTATGAATTTTTAGCATTTTCATATTTTAATCCCTTGGGGACAAGCAATCTGAATGCATGCCGCAAAATGCAATCAGAATCCTTGATTATTCTCACCAGTAAAATTTTATTGTAAATTTTGCCTTATTTAATCAGGTTAGGCGAAAATTTTTCTTTTGGTAAACCGGTGCTAAAAGATTAAAAATTCTATAAAAGATCTAATTCCGAAGGAATTAAGTATAGAAAATCATGTCTGTAATGGAAAAAAAAAAAAATGTTGAATGTTTTAAAAATTTATAATAATAATATTTGATAAATTTTGGTCTTAGGCAATAGTGCCATTTGGGGTTGGGGGGTTATATTTGGGATGGCCTTTTTCAATCCAAAGAATTTAAAGCTCAGAGTGCATTAGTCATCACAGATTTAATTATAAAAAACAATTCAGAAATTTCACAATTACTAAAATAATTATTAAATTTTATTAAGTTAAAGAATAATTTTATTAAATTAAAGAAAGAGTAGCTTTACATTTTAAACACAGAAATTAATAGTTATCATTACTATTTGTTGATTTTTTGTTATTGTAACTTTCTCAAAATGAGAATTATTTATCAATAAGGAATTTTTTGACTAATTTAGAAAACATTTGTGAAAATGAAACTAAAAGTATCCATAATGAAATTATTCATCGTCATAAAAAAAATGGATTTTTTTGCTTTGATTGCTAGAGCATGTAGAAAGTTTTTCTAACTGTAATTTTTAGGACATAGGTACCATATAAAAATTTAAATTTCTTATTGAAGATAATAATGACCATTCAGAGGTAAATAGATTTTCATATTATGTAGATCATCATTTGAAATATTTTTTGCATTTGAAACCATGTTTGTAAAAGTAATGGTTTAGCAATTAGATATTTAAGTAGGAGATAAGAAAGGTCCATGTATGTGGGAAGTGGAGATAAGCTTATCCATCAAGTATTCATGACCAGCAAGAATTGATTAAGATAATGTGCCCCAGTAGAGTTTGCAAAGTAATATTTTGTTTTGTCAACCATGGTGTTGTATTTGTGTCATAAAAAGCTTTTAATTTTATTTGAAAGCTTGCAGTTTCAATCCAAATTAATACTGGGACCATGCAGACCTCTAACATGCATTGGAAAAACTTTTGCCTGATTGGGGAAAAAAAAAAAAAAAAAAACTTCAATGTATGATTTAAAAAAAGAAGTTAAAAGCTTGACTACATCTTAAAGTTTACCATTTTATTAGTTACTTGAATGGATTCTTTTACTTTATTAAAATCATCATCTTAAAATCTTACTTTTGAAGTTATTTTTGAACTATTTGAAATTTATTAATTCTGTTTTCCATTAATGAAATAATTTTGTGATTTTTATTTTCTTTAATTTTGCAATTGATCTCATTAGTAATATGTTAAGTTCCCTAAAATTTCTCTTTTGTCTCTTAGTTTCCGATCTCATTTTATCATTAATTTCATTAAGTTCCTATGATTGATCTGCTTTAGAGTAGGATGCTTCATTCATATTTTTAAAAATTATTATTATTGATATATTTTATTAGACTGATTCTTTATAAAAATCGTGTGTGTGTATTATTATGTAATCAGAATCTTGATTAAAGTGGATTCTATCTTGTACATTGTATGTTGATTTTTTTTTAATACAAAAGGAGATAGGGAGGGGGGGGGGGGGCATGACAAAATTGTTAGTATAGTGAAACTCTAATTTCTAGAATAATGTGTTCTGTACTCAATCTAAATATGCAAATATCTATTCTGACAATAATAAAAAAAGTAGTGAAATATTTTTAAAAGTATAGTTTAATAATAAGATGGCCATTATTATATGCAAAAATTAAGATAATTGATAACATTTTGTTACAAATAATAATAATTATATATAATATTTACACACACTTTAAAATGTCAGTAGGGTGTGCCCAACAAAATTAATAGTTTTACTGCAGAGTGAAATTGGATTTACATTTAAACGTTACCAACTATTTTTCTTACTTTTACCACATTTATTAAAAATATTCAGCCTTACCTGCTTTAAAATAAAGTTATAAAAATTCAGTTTTTTAGTGTTATTGAGTATTTGATATCTCTAAATGTGAGGATAATAATTAAAAAAAAGTGAGAATCTTGTGGAGGGTATATTGAGTACATGCTGTATACCTTCTGGATTGTTTTACGAACCTCTTTTTACAATCTCTTTCTCTCATAGCATGTATTTTTTTATAATGTGTATACCTTTTGGTTATTTTAGTATTATAATACTGAAAAATACTATCTCTCAATACACAAGGAAATCCAAGGTTCAAAGAAAACCACAAAAACACCAAACAATTAGGCCAATGGACACAATTAGGTTCGAACCCAGCACCTGCCGTCTACCAGTTTCAAAAGCAGAACATGTATCATAATTGGAGTTTCACTGTATCTAATTTATTTGTGTCAAATAATATAATGCATTAAAATTAATGCAGTTGGTGAAAATTTCAATGCTTGTAGAAATCTGTGATATGTATTTGAATATCTGCCCATTTTTATATAGTGAGAGCATTAAGAGTTATTTTGTTGATTATAGTTTATTTATGAAATTAATTTCTTTATTTAATGTTTACTCACACTGGATTATGGAAACACATTAAAAATAAAATTAATGTTGTATGATTTAATGTATATTAATATGCAATTTTTGTGATTATCAATTGAAACTTTAGCTGTTACATAAATGCTGATAATTTTAAGCATTAAACACAAGTCTTATATCCAAAAACATGTATTTTAAATTTCTGTTTAAAATTTGCTTAAAATTTATTATTCATATGCTCACATTATTCCAATTTACAATTAATTGTCCAAGTTAGTAAAAGTTTTAGCAAACTTATCATTCCAGTTTTAATCCATGTGTTTTTGCTAGTTCTTCTGCCATGAAGTAATAGTTTTATTTTATTTATTTATTATTTTTTTTATTTCCAAAAACTGTAGAATTTTTAACATTGAAGATTAAATTATCAAAGCTATTTTTTTTTAAGAATATGTTTATGGTTCTAAAAGACTCATATGAAAATATTATTTATTATAGACTAATGAAAATTAAATTCTTAAAATTTTTTAGATCTTAATTATTGTTCCTTGATCTACTCTGTTGTGTTTTTAGCTTTCAAGAAATATTTAATGTTAAAACTGCATACAGTTTGTAGTTATTTCAATTTACTATTTGGGCATAAAAGAAAAGAAAAAGACTGATCTCAAATCATGCCATAAATTTCTCAAATATTTTGTAAATATTCCTTAATGTAGAACTTTTTTTTTTTTTTTCATTTTAGAATACTTTCAGAGCATTCATATGGGTCTAAAAGAACATAAAATTACATTTAATTGTCATATTTTTAAAGCACAAAATATTCATAAGCTAGGGGACCATTAATCTTTTGTCTTTTGTAATGCTTTACATCTGTGCTTATCTGTGTTTAATGCTCACTTTTTTATGCAGTTATATACAGTGAAAAATTATTGTAAAATGTGAATGTTGTATTTTTACAAGAACTTTTCATTCATTTTTTAATGTTTGATATGTCTTTTTTATTTAAAAAAATAGTTGCATATATTTGTAAATTTTTCAGAATAAAAAAATAATCATGAAAATGAAGTCTTATATTATTTATTGTATATTGAAATTAATCATTTGATTAATTATGCATGTTTGCCAGCAGAGATTTTTTTAAACGGAAAATTTAAAAATAATGTAAGTAAATTATTTTTCTTAACAATTAAAAAGTATTAAATATTCAGAAATAATCTACTGGCATTTTTAGTAATGGAAAATTGAAGCAGTATTTTTTGCCAAACACAACTATTTAAGATAAATTTGTAACACATAAAGCAAGAGAAAAAGAAAAAGAGAACTGAAGACAGACTTCCTTAAAGTTGATTCTACTGCTAAAAAGAAAAATGAAAATAAAAAATTAGTCCTGTTTTATCTTAGTGTTCATTTCAAATCACTTGAAAGAATAAATTTTATATGTATATTTAAAAAAATCTGAAAAAAAGAAAATTTAATTAAATTCTTAATTCATGAAAGGGCAACATTCCTTCTGTGGAATTCCCCCTTCCCGTTGCACTTTTACGCTTAAAAGTTTCCTAACAAAAACAATATTGATTATGTTGAGTTTCAATATTGAATCCACACATCGCTTTATGGGTACAGCAACTGCTATGACAAAAGTTAACAGAAAAAGTCAATAGTCACTGTTTTATAAATGTAGGGCCACCTCAGCCTCCTGAGCTTTTACCCCATGCAACTTCTGACTATGGGATTACATAAAGTTCAAAGTCCATCGCAAAGTTGTCCATGACCTGGCTATGTTGAAGGATAACATAACATGGATAGGTTTGGCATGTTTCTGTCAAAGGTGATAAAAACTAGATATGTTTTATTTACAGTGATGTAATCAATATTTTTAAGTTTTTAATAATTTCAACTATAATAATACATTTTTTTTTCATTATTTACCTTAGAATATTCAATGCCTTCTTTAAACAATAAGTAGTTTGTATTTTTTAGTCAAATACTTTAGTAATCAGTTTTACTTTTTAATAAATAACTTACTGGCTTTTTTTTTAAACACTCATCATTATTAAAAAATCAATCCTTATGCTTCAGTTAATTTTGTAGTGAAGTCTGAGAGAGAAATGGCACTTTCCAATTTAGCTATGCTATGAGAACAACAGTAATTTGAAGTTACAAAATAAAAACAAAGCATTTTGCAAAATAATTCACTCTCTTTTGCTTTGATCAAATCAAGATTAAAGTCTGTAGCCTGTATATTGAGGATGGATAAAATGGTAATGATATTTTCTCCTCTCTTCACATATTAATTTCATCCAATATGATTTATTTTTATTATTATTTTTTTTTTATCTTTCTTCCCAGAAAAATTGTAGGAATATAAAAAAATTACTTCTATAAAATGTTTGTAAAAGTTATTCTTAGTGCCTCAAATACAGATAAAATGAAGATTGATTCGACAAATGTATGTATTAATATCGTTTTTAAATATAGAATACTTGCTTAAATATAGACAGCTATAGAATATCTCTCTTGAATGTAGAATCTGTGGGTTTAAAAGTTTTTAATGTATATATATATATATACTACTTTTAAAGGCAACATTATCACGTTAAGTTGAGGAATAGAACAAAAAACTCCCATAGTTTATATCTTAGATCTGTCATATAAATTTGTTTGCAAAATTGATTATGTTGTGTTTTTGGATTGTTATTAACAATGAAAATTCTTTTAATTAATCAAATTAATATTAGTGAAATATGTAATTAATATTTTCACTTAAGTCTCAATTATAATATATACAAAATTATATTATTTTATTACATTTATTAAATCCATCCTTTTATGCTAGTTTTTGCCAATTTTTGCTGGATTTTACCAGGTTTTTTCTAGTTTTTGCCATTTTCTTGGCAAAAATACCACTTTGCCAGCAAATTGCCAACCTTAACATGGAATATATCGGAGATTCCTGCAGACATCTTATTTTCTGCTGTTATACAGGCTGTGCACAATCCAATATGTGGTCCACAGATTGGTGAACAAATTAAACCTGATTGGAATTCGCTAAATAAAAGGTAATCTTATTTCAGTATTGATTCTGCCCTTTTTAAAACTCTTTTCTATTTCACACGACCACATATTTTGGAAGTTTTTTTGCAGAATCCTTCGTCTCTTGATTTTTTAAAATCATTTTACAAAATTTGCTGCTATTCTCTCAATTAAGAGTGCTCTGCAGAACATTCTGCATCTTCATCGATTTAATTATGTCCACCTTGTATTCTATAGCTGAGAAAGTCTGTGAAGTGAGTTCCAAAAGTGACTTCCAGCAATAAATTTTTTGAAAAAATGATTTTTTTTTTTTTAAACAAAGATATTATTAGAAGGGAAAAAGTATTATAAGAGGGTATTTTTTATTTGTTTATTTATTTTTGTATTTTGTTCATGATAATGGATGTAGATTTTTTAAAAGTGCAGAAAAATCTGAAATGGTTCTTCAATTTATTTTTATTTATTCTTTTTAAAGTGTTAATATTTATATTTTTTAACAGATTGCACTGCTTGTAAATTTAAACTTGGAAACTTATACTCTTATTTTTTGTTTTATCATAATTCAAATAGTTAATTCAGTATGTCCTGAAAAAGGTGTGAAAATAAATTGCGTTTTCAGACTCTGGATTCTTCATCTGTGAATTGGGATTTCGGCCGCATCACTGTGACATTAACACTATTTTGCAATTTTCATTATGATTTTAAATTAATATCTCATTTAATTTTGAAGGGTGGTTTATCACACTATGGTATTCTATAAATTTAATCCTTAATTGCCACATTGTTCCCCAAATGTTTTAATGAAAATTTCCCTTTTATTAAGTTCACAAAAATAAATTTTTATTTGTTTACAAATAAACATTCTTGTAAATACTGGTGTCATTCAATTATTTCAACATTTTCCAAGTACAGTCGAATCTTGTTAACATAAACCTTGAGGGAAATCAAAGTTTTGTTCATGTTAATATCAGTATAAAATCTCTGTATTCATTTTTATAGGGGACTGTGAAAACAGCTCGTTTTAAAAGTAATTCAAGCTAAGCGTGTTCATGTTAACAAGGTTTGACTACCTTGTCTCTGAATGGGTTTGTTAAAAAAATGAAAAGTTTAAGCCAAGGGTGCATTAGAACTTGCCTTTGACCATCTTCATCTAAATTTTCAAACCTCTACATACAGTAGATTTTTCTAGCCATTGCCAATAGATACACACATGCACAAATAAATGTATATTTTTACTAGTATAGAAAGATATTGTAGACTTTATACTGGTAATCAATTTTGGCGGGGTAAAATAGATAGAAATAATTTCTTATTTCTTTAAAAAGTACAGTTACCAAGTATCCCGATTTTGGACTACCAAATAATAATCCTCGTCTTATATAATTGTAAATCTCTCTCTTTAAATAAACATACAATAATATTTCTATTTGGATATAGTGGTGTATTAGAAAATTTGGAGACTTGGCAGCTAGAGCAAAGTATAAAATAAATAAAAAGAATATAGCCCAGTTAAACTGATGGCATTGAGCTCACAGGCTACGCACACTAATTGTACATTACAGCCTTGTATTTTCGTTAATTCTATTCGAAAAAAAAAATTAAGAAGGGGAAACAGCTCTCCTCTTTCTCCTTTTTTATACTTAATCATTGAACCTCCTAAACTATCAAGGACATGCTTTATCACATAAAAAATCTATATCCAAAATTCAGAGCAAATCGGATAATTCTTAATAAAAACCCATTTAGCATTTATATAATTTAAGAGGATATATTCCCCTCTTTTATGCTTAACCATTAAACTTGAACGAAATCTGACAATTCTGCTTGAAAAATCCATTTATACAAGTTAAGGAGAGGGGCATTAGAACCCCCGTTCCCCCTGTTTATACTTATTCAATGAACACCTAATAACAGCCATGGACTCGCCTCATCAGAATGATCCTATATCTAAATTTTGTACGAAAACTGTTAATTATGCATGAAAATCCCGTTTATATCAATTAAGGGGAGGGGCAGAGCCCCCCGTTCCCCCTGTTTATACTTATTCAATGAACACCTAATAACAGCCACGGTATCGCCTCATCCAAATGATCCTACATCTAAATTTTGAACGAAAACTGTTAATTCTGCATGAAAATCCCATTTATATCAATTAAGGGGAGGGGCATGGGCCCCCTGTTCCCCCTCTTATACATATCGAATGAACTCCAAAAACTAATCAGGGAAGCGCCTTATCAGGATATACCTATATACAAAATTTCAAGTGGATCCGATATTTTTATCATGAGTTATCGCGTTACACACGTACGAACGTACATACAGAACGGACGGGCGCATAAGCTCTCAGGCTATGATAGCCTGTGAGCTAAAAATTAATTTTTGTTAAAAGAGAGAAAAACAACAACTGGGCCCAAACTGTTTAGACTGTATTCTAGTATATTTCATGTTTCCTGAAATGAACTGACTATTTTTAAAATTCAGTAATTTGTGAATGGTGACAGGCATTAAAATGAAACTTGCAGGAGATTTATTTAAGATGTCAGGGCAATTTTTACTTAGATTCCTGGTTTTAGTTCCAAAGAGCCACAATAAATGATCTGCAAGCAATAGGCACCCAAATGAGAGCAAAATCTGAAATCATCCAGCATTGATATGAATAAAGTAGATTAATTATATGGAGTTAGTCTCATTTACACTTAGTCCAGAAAGAGATTGTATAGATGAATGAGATCCACTTTATATGTTTAACTTCCGAATATGCTGAGTAACTTAATTTTTGATTCTGAAGTGAGAGCCTATTGATTAAAATGTTATCTGTAAAATGCTATTTGGAACTGAAACTGTATATTGCATTAATAAATCTCCTGCAAGATTTTTAAAAAAGCTACCAATATGGACAATTTATTGAATTAAAAAAAGTCTTTGGCCACCCGTTATATACTACATGAATTTGATAAATATGTGTATGAGAGGGAGAATGAGTCCAGTCGTAATAAGGTGATTATCAATTTCGTGATGTGGTTACCTCGCACCTTGTGCCACATGTTTTAATACTTGAGGGATCCTCCCCCAACTCCGTATATTGTGAGGTAATATTATTTTTATTTCAATTTAATTTAGAGATAATTTTGACTCAAATAATATTTTAAATTATTATTTTTTTATATGTGTTATCTATTTACAATTGAAATAAATCCCATAAAGCCGTCAATTGTGATTTTAGTTCAAACTTTTAAAATGTAAAGGAAAAATTTCCTATTACTTCCTGAGCAGAAATATTTGTCTTTTTTAACTTCATTTATACTCTTTGCAAACAGTTCCTACCTAATTGTTTTCATATTATACATATTGTGACATCGCATATATAAACTCATTCCTGCCACTGTCACACCTGATACTTATAGATTTTTTTTATAATTGACTGAGATATAAAATAAAAAAACTAATGAAGGAGCTTCAATTTCTGTTAGTTCACCGGCATCAAAATCACTTCCATTCATGCTCCTAAAATTCGAACTTTTATAAGCGCAGATAAAAGTTTTGATTGTTTAACGTTTAATAAACGGGGTCGCCCTATTCTCTTTGGACTTTAAGAAATAAAGAAAAATGAACTTTTACACGATATCTAACAGGTTGTTATTGTTATAGTATCTTTTGTTTTGTAAAACATTAACTATATTTCAAAGAATATCTTTTCTAAAGATCAGTTTCATATTCGTTCTCATGTTATTCCTTTTTTTTTTTTTTTTTCTGCAGTTTTATAATGCCATCCGGTTTTCTGGATGCGCATGTTAAAAAAAAGAAAATAGAAAATTATGCACTTGTCTATGTCACCCTCCCGGTCATAATGGTACCTTTTGTTAAGTAAAATAACTAGTAAATCTGCAGATCAGGAGCCTCAACGTCAGCTTTGGACATCATTTATTTTAAACACACTTTGGGCAAAATTCAACTTTCTCGAAACTGTAATTTAAAATATTCAAATTACGTAATTATTTATAAGAATAAAATAAGAGTCAGAAGTTTTCAGCCATCAAATCTGTTAAATTAAAATTTTAGTTGTGTTAGGAAATTCTGAAATTTTCATGATCTATTATTTTTGTTTTTTTATTACAACATAGTCGATCTCTTCAGGGGGGCTCCGCCCCCCTGAACTCCCGGTAGTCTCATTAAATTTAAATTTTCAATTTTCTATTAAATGTGCTAATGGTTATCGTATATCTTGCATTTCTTTATACATTTTGATTTATAAGGATAAGTAACAGTTTGGACAAGCATTTTTCATTAACCTCATACATCTACATGCCTGCCAACCACAAACACCTAAATCTGATGTATAAGGAACTTTTTAAAGTGTAAAATTAGTAATCTAGAGTTTTACAATTTTTTCCCGAAAACAAAAGTTTGATTGCATTTTGCAGCAGTTATCGTGGATCAGACAGACGGAATAAACAATAAATTTTCGAACAATTTCATAACCAATAAATTTCGAGTCACCAAAGTAAGCCTTCACTGAAGTTTCGGCAATGACGTCATTATTCATGAGTTATTGATATCCATGTTTCTTGTATTTCTAACAACTACTATAAAATACCTGTTTTATTTCAATTATGACATCATATTTTACCAAGTGAATTGTTTGTTAAAAATATAATTCTTTTTTATTTCTTTTACTTCTAATTATGTCTCCATTTTTGTCAGAACAATTCTTATTAACGAAACAAATATCCGTGTTTAATATTTAACAAAAAGTACTATATCTATTTTTATTTTAATTCTGACGTCATATTTATTTATTTTTTTAGTTTAATTTCTCGAATGGAGATTGCTCAATTGAAACTTATTGCCGTTGAAAAATAATTATTCCAGATTTTAATTTTGTTTGGCAACGATAAAGGAAATTGGTCAAATTGTATCTAAAATGTCTCTATTGATTGTGTATGAAAAAGAATGAAATTTTGAATTATTAATGAAAATATTTGAATAAAATTAATAAAACATAACCTATATTCTTTTCTGGGCTATGTTATATTTATACGCAAAGATACAAAGACATTAATTAATTCATCAGTTTTGATGTTGACTTCATTTAAATTTTCGTATACGCTTTCAAATTATGGATAAGAATTAGGATGAATGGTTGCTTAGCAACCAATATGAGAAAATAAAGAAAATGAAATAATATACATTTGAAATAAATAAATCTCTAAAAAAAAATTAGTCTATATTATAGGAACACATTTATAAAAAATCTCCAAAATTTACAGTAATAATTTAAAAAGTCTGACAAATGCGTAAACAAATTTTCAAAACAATACGAATAAATTAACCGGTAAATTTTAGTATCCATTTACCATTGAATTCCATTAATCAAATGTGTCATTTTCTCTCAAGAAAAAAAAAAATAAATTGAAAATCATTGGATTTGCCATAGAAAAGCATTATTGCGGAAAATAAAATATTCTATATTTTCCGAACGAATGAATCAAATCTAACAAAAAACTATACAGCTTAATCCCAGTGCCTCACTAACATACCCACTTAATTTCAAGTCAATCGAATGCTTTTTACGTCAGTTATCGCGGAACAGACAGACTGACTGACTGACAGACAGACACAAAAAAATTTCGTGTCTCCAAAGTAAGCCTTCACTGACGTTTCGGCAATTAAACAATTAATATATAATAATATACTTAAAGGTTACATATCAGTGTACAGTGGGAAATAAAATATGCATCACATTTAAAACTTTAAAAAGCTGTTAAAACTTTCGAACAATGTCGGTCAAATCATTCGGCCAACATAAAGCGATTTTAAGATTGAACCCCGGCGAAAGCTCTAATATCAACCAGACGAAAATGTAACGATGAATATAAACGCTAGGGAAAAACGGAGTTTTAGCTCATTACGCACGTAAGTGAAAATTTCGTATTGAAAATTTTAAAGTCTTTTACAATTTTTAAGTATAAAAGGAAAGAAATAAATCTAAGTATATCCTTAATCAGTAGATGATGTTATTACTGATCCATCCTTGGGTACCAGTCACACTCTTATCCTCTTCAGACCCGAAGCTAAAACTAGTCGTTGGGGGCCATCTTAACCACCATGGATAATAAGCATAATATAAAATATGAAAATAAGACACGTGTAAACTATTTTACAAAATGCATTGCAATTTCAAAATAACTTTTTAGATACATTTAAATATTTTTAATACATAGTAATGCTTTATTACGGAATTGTGGGTACTATTTGGTTATCGCGTCGTCCTATTTCGACAGATATTATAAATCGCCAAACTACTCGCAAAATTATACAAATTGGCAAAAATTTTATTTAAATAATGAAAGAACAAATGTATTAGTAAAAGGTTGATAAAAATACAAATAAAACGTGGAATTAAAAATCACTTGATGACATAACAGACATGTGTAACGTGTTTGTGTATCGTAAATGTCAAGTGAATGTGACATTTACGATAAACCTACATTGACATTTAATCTTATCGTTTGGCGACAGATTAATTTTAAACACGCATTAGATTTATTTTAATAATATTCGATTTATTCTGTTGAGTTGATCCTAACAAGGAAGGTCTCCATACGGGCATATTAAAAAAAATCTGAAAAAATTACAGAATGTTCTTCTCATATAGTTATATATGTTTATAAAAAAAATTTCGGCGGAACCACCTTATAACGTTCGTAAAAAAATAATAAAAATTTCGTTTATTTGGCGATTTATCTCCGGTTGGCGAAAAAACGAAATTTTGAAAAATACACTTTTACGCTTCGAATACTTTTTAAAGTATGTTCAATTTATTTAAATAAGTTTAGTTTAAGTAATTTTAGTTTTGCATTTTTACTTTACTTTAAGTGTAATTTTGTCATATACGTTTATATGTACTTATAACAAAATGAAATTAATATATTTTATCATTTAAAACGCAATTTAAATTGATTAAAATTGTTCCAAATTGAAAAATACACTGTTAAAAATCTGCTGCATTTTGTTGCAACGCACTCCATTGCTTGTATAGAAAACGGTTACTTGGCCATGAAATGGAGCTTTCTCATTGGTTGGAATAGAGATATTATATACAAGCATACAAGCAGTGGAGTGCGTTGCAACAAAATGCAGCAGATTTTTAACAGTGTATGACACGGTCAATTCACCGTATTATGGAGCATTATCATTGGTCAGAAGAGAGATATTCTATAAAAGTAGTGGAGTGACGTTGCAGTAAATGCTGCAGATTTTTAACAGTGAAGTCAATTAAAATCATTTTTCAGATTCGTTAAAATCGTCTGCTTTTGGCGAGGAAATGCAATGCTCGCCAAATCCCGCGTCGCTTTCAGCTTTTTACGCCAATTATTCCAAACTATTTTATTTTTTTACATATCTAATAATGTGATTCCGCCGCTAATTTTCACTGATCCTTTATTACCTACATGAGTAGTTTAATTCGTATTTTTTTTTCAAAAAATTCTGAGTATGCCCCCAATGGAGACCTTCCTTGTAAGTATCACACCAGATTTTATGATCGTTGAGGTGATTTGGGTGAAATGCAGCATTCGTCCGGGATGGCTCAGTTGGAAGAGCATTGGCAGCTTCAGCCAAATACATTCCTGGTTCGAATCCTGGCTCAGATTTTTTTTTTTTTTTTTTTTTTTTCACATTAAAAAAAAAATCATTTTTTTTATGTACCTTTCATCAGAACGAATATTTCGAGAGTCCGAAAAAAAATAGTTCCGGATAATCGAGCTTACTTATATTCAATAGGCTTCTTCCCATTATTACATACTAAGTATAACCAAATTTCAAGTCTCTGTCTCAATTTGTTCGAGAGATAGAACGTTTACAGATATACAAACAGACGGATGGCAGTTTGTTTTCCTCCTAAAAATATGTTTTTCGAAATCTCCAGTATCTGAAACGTGTAAATTCTTCGGCTTTTTTCGATTTTTAAAACGATGGCAAGACTTAACCTATACTATATATGATGGGTAAGTAACAATTCTACAAATACTCATTCATTGGTTTTTCCCAAACAAAATAACATCATAGATGACAGGGGAAAAAAAAATATCCTTTAGGCGACTAATAATTTAGGTTCGCAAATATAAAAAAAATGTAAAGAATTTAAGTTAAATATGCAAATTTCTCACTTTCTTAGCCATACTGTCTTGGAAGCATTTTTCAAATTCAGATGAAAATAACATTTATTTTATGAGGAAATCAGTATAGATGTTAACATTTATTGGTTTGCTTTTAACCCTATCGGCGCAGACAAATTCTGTTAGTAAAATAAGAAATTGACTGACACTGGAATTTACAAACGACTTTTTAAGAAATCAAGAATTCTTTAAGCTTTTATTGTAAAAGCAAGATTTTTTATTAAAATATTATTGGTTGCAATTGCAAGTTTCTTATTAACATTAGATGTGCCCAGACCGAACACTGCGCCGAAAAGGGTTAAAACAAAAAACATTCAGTTATTAAAAAATGAAATTAAAATGTAATTTTTTTTTTTTTTTTTTTTTTTTTTTTTTTTTAAGGATTGTGTAATGGAAGCCTTATTTTATTTTTATAAAATCCTGCCTTTACGATTGTGCTGATAATTGAATCTGCAACAATTATTCTCATTTAACATTTTGAAGCGCTTCTCAGGGTTACTTCATTCGCAACTAAATGCTTCCTGTCGTTAACATATATTTCTAAATACTAATGATCATTACACTATCTATACATATAATAAAACAGTAGGACCCGGTGTGTCTGTACATTGAAGATAATTGACAAAAATGGAGTCAGGGCGATAAAAGAAAACCAATGAAACACAAAAAAAAATTTTTTGTCTGTCTGTCTGTCTGTCTGTCTGTCTGTTTGTTCGAGGTTATCTTCGTAACTACTGAATGGATTTTTATGCGGTTTTCACTAATGAAGAATGCACACTCCCGGGCAGTGTATAGGCTTTAATCGGACAACAGACAAAAAAGTAACAAAAAGAAACAAAAGAAACTATTAGGTGCGCTGCTCACATTTTTTAGTACATAACGTTTTTTAGTACATATAAAATCCAATAGATGTCACTGTGCGATTTTAAAACGCGCTATCGTTATGTTTTCGCCAGTCTACTTAAGTATGAGAAAGTTTCAAGCTGGCTGTCGTTCCATGTGGTTTAGTCGGTAGAACGTCAGTGCGCCATACTGATGGCCCGGGTTCGATTCCCAGCATGGAATTTTTTTTCACTATGTTGGCATTAACGCCTATAAGCAATTAAAAGAATTTGAAATATTGTATTCAAGGCGAATTTTCTCTCTGGGAAAATTTCCTTGCATTAATATGTCAGTGTAATTTTTTTTTCGATTTAATTTTTTTTTTCGAAACTTTGTTTTTCTTAAAAAATTACAGTAAATATTTGATATTTCCCAACGTTTTTTGAATGATCGACTTGCTTTTTTTTTTTTTTTAATGTATGTCTGAACTTTATCTAACTACTTCTTCAAGATTTCTTTAGATAAACCGACCAGCGTAGCGGGCGAAGGCCGCTAGTGAAATATAAATGTGGACTTGTATAGTGCATACGGACGGTTGTTGAGATTTTAGTTATAAAGACGGAAAGATTTACCGAATTCTAAACATCAAACTATTTTGTGATACAAGTTACCATAGGAATATATGCACTTAAACCTTTTTCATAGCAATACCTGGGCTAAAAGTGGAAAATAGTTTGCCTTTTTTTTTTTTTTTTTTTTTTTTTTTTTTTTTTTTTTTTTTAAGCTTTTAATCAGTAAATTTGTTGTTATATGCTTGTAGTTTAGTTTTCCGGTGTAATACAAGGTAACTAACAAAATGCAAGTTTCGAAGTATTTACTAAAACAGCTTTTAGTTAATTATGCGAAACATATTTGTCTGATATATTTGATTTTATAATACTTTTAGAATTTTAACTACAAGAATAAGGAAATGATGATATTCCAAGAACATTGCGAAAAACTTTCCAAAGATAACAGAACTTTATTAAGAAATTTAATTTTGACATACATGAAATGAGGTGGTACCTAAATGAACAATTAACAATAAAAATCTATTTTCAGTAATTTGTACAGAATTTATACAGACTGCCATATATACTAAATATTATATAAGTTTAAAACTGCATACCTCTGCAAAAAATGCACTTCAAGCAGGGCTCGAAATGTACCGAAGCAAACCGGAACGACGTTCCGGTTTGTGAAAATATGACCAATATTGTTCCGATTCGTGAAATTATTGTAAGTATCGTTCCGGTTCGTGAATTTTTTAAACATATTATTACAATTTTAGGTATTTGTCTCATTGTGTTCTTTATTGATACGCAATAGAATAACAAAAAAATATTGATTTTAACAAATATCATGCTCGAAATTAACTTCCTTTTTATTCCGATTAATTGACTGAAAAAGAAATTTAAGATAACAATTAAAATTGGTATAGTATAGTGTTGAACTAACAATACTGAAACATTGAACTGTTGAATGTATTGAAACTATTGAAAAATAATACTATTGAAGTATTAACATTTGTAACTATTTTTTGGAAAATTAAGATGCATGAGATCGAAGAAAGTTTTGGCATTGGCACATCCAGCAGGTTTAAATTGTTTTTACACGGTTAGATATAAATTTTCTATAATTCAAAAAAGTTTTTTGTTGACAATAATTTTGAAATTGCGTGTGAATTTTTCCATTTCGAGCCCTGACTTCAAGCGATTATAGATTATATAGTCAGTCCTTTAACCAAATTGTTTTGTGTTTCTCTGTAAATGAGAAATAAATTCTAATCCCTCCACAATCTAGAAAAGAAAACATATCGTCCAGTCCTATCGTCCCCCTGTTTTGTTAAAAAGTTCTGTGTGCCCCAACCCGTATAGGGGGCAATGGTAAAAGACATTGTTACTGATGAATGCATTATGTAACAAAAATCTATTGTTAAATACTTTTAAATAGTAACTATTTTTTTTAATGTTACTTGATATATAACTGATGATTGATAAAAAGTATAAATAGTAGCTATTTCTTTTAAATATTATTTGATACTAGCGGACCCGACAGACGTTGTCCTGTCACCGACAAACGTTGTCCTGTCACCGACAAACGTTGTCCTGTCACCGACAAACGTTGTCCTGTCACCGACAAACGTTGTCCTGTCACCGACAAACGTTGTCCTCCTTGCACCGACTACAGAAAATCAAAAAAATGTACGTAAATATAGTAATACGCGCGATAAATACTACGCTCTTGAATTAATTTCTTA
The DNA here is from genome assembly GCA_964019185.1 of Maratus speculifer. Classification (NCBI taxonomy): domain Eukaryota; kingdom Metazoa; phylum Arthropoda; class Arachnida; order Araneae; family Salticidae; genus Maratus; species Maratus speculifer. Next base: position 70,970,470 of record OZ025295.1, read on the forward strand.
CTACAATTATGTAAGGAAATTATTTTTCACTCTTCAGTATTTTTTGAAGTCGGTTCAATTTTCGACAGAAAAGTTTATTTTTCTCTTTTTAGTTAAAAGTAAACGATTTTCTGTAGTCGGTTCAATTTTCGACAGAAAAGTTTATTTTTCTCTTTTTAGTTAAAAGTAAACGATTTTCTGTAGTCGGTTAATCAAAATTATAATACAGGAAATATTATTGTAAAGCATACACGTTTGCCAGGAGCGGGATGAATTCGAACACGCGATCTCTTTCTTCAAGAAGTAGAGCTTAAATCTGCTGCCTTAGACCGCTCGGACATTCCGTCCGCACTCTATTCGTCGAACTTATTCAACACTTTTAATTAGCGAAAATCACCAACTATTAGTTTTTGTCTAATTACTACAAAAGTACTGAATCAATTTCAATGAAATGTGAATCTAAACCATTCTCGAGTCCACAGGAACACACACACAAAATTTCATTAAAATCGGTCCAGTCGTTTAGGAGGAGTTCAGTGACATACACACGCACAGAAGATTTATATAATATAAAGATAAGCATTGAAAATTTCAGGTTTTTGCGCCAAAGACATCGCCAATTTAGGAAAATGTAAATTATCTCACGAACTACTGGATTTAAACGAATTTGCTTAGTACCATTCGATTCAGAATGAAAAAATACTCTAAAATATGTTATCAGTTGAAAAATATCTACAAAAGCCGATTTTAAAGGAATTTTTTAAAAGTTCGTTCTTTTTATTTATCCTCCTTAGGGGGGGAGGGAATTTTTGAAAATCCCTTCTTAGCGGCACTCGATGTTATAAGAAGTATTTTTATCCCAATTTTCAAGATTTTTGGTTCAGTAGATTTTTTTGTGCTGTGATTAATACAAAATCCAGACTTTCTTATATATATATATATATATATAGCACTTTTAATTAGCGAAAAATCACTAACTATTAATTTTTGCCTAATTACTAAAAAAGTACTGAATCAATTTCGATGAAATGTGAATCTAAACCATTCTCGAATCCACTGAAACACGCACACACAAAATTTCATTAAAATCGGTCCAGTCGTTTAGGAGGAGTTCAGTGACATACACACGCACAGAAGATTTATATATATAAAGATGACCGATATTTTATTAACTTCCCTTCATTTGAATCGAAAAAGTACGTGAAAAATAAATATAATCATAAGGTAAATGCACCTGTAGTGGGCCACTTAAGGACATTTATCTAATTATTATTAAAGTATTAGTGAATTAAAAATATATATATTCTTTTTTAGCCTAGTCCTTACCTTTATGTATAAGAATAAACATTCAAATTTTTAAAATATATTCTCTAGAAAAAATAAAAAATGCTACCTTCCTCTATGCTTCAGTAGTGGGCCATAGTAACTTCTGATGCTCCAGTAGGGGCCCCTAGAAGTGGGCCATTCCATTCTTGAGTTTAATACATACTGTACAGAAGTTATATTCTTTTTTATATTTCTACACTTAAATATACACAATAATAAAATTATATTTAGAAGTTTTGATGATTACGTAAAATAATTTTACCTTCTCTTTAGTTTTTTCGTATAGTCTGTAAAAACACAATTCCAGCTCAAAAACTATGAGAATACTGAAGTTGTCGCTTTGCACGATAACAGATAAGAGTTCCAGCCAATCAGCAATTAGTTTGTTATCTGAGAGGGGTGACTAGAAAATTTGTTTTTCAATTTTGAAAATTGGTGGCCCACTATTAATACATGGCCCACTACTGGTATACTTACCCTACTGCGTATGTATATAATTCCAAACAAAACAAACAAACAAAAAAGAATCCAAAAAGTCTAAAGAATTTTTAGACATTGATAACGATATCATTACTGTGAAGTGGGGGGGGGGGGGGGGTTCGAGGGATGTCAAAGTATGATATCGTAAGGGGGGGGGGGGGTTGGAGTACAAAATTACCAAAAAAGTTGATAATGTTAAGTATGTACAGCTCCTTACTTGTAATTTCCAGTTTAATAGCAACCACTGAAATTTTGTTTCATTTGATTTACTAGTACTATTGTTAGACTTTGACTAGTACTATTGTTAAAAATATTTAAACGGTTGAAATTGCATTGCAATTATTACTGTTTAAAAAGTTTAGCATAGAAACAGTACTAATTGAGTTAATCTCTCTTCTTAAAATACTGATTTGAAGATCTAGAAAGATCGTTATATTTAGATTGAATATTAATATCGTAAGATTGTCATATTTAGAAATTTAGAGTCTCATTTATGTTGTAACTGCCGTAAATTCGGCAAGAAGGATTTAAATGCGACATTCGTATGCATTGTGAGCTTATGCTGAAGATAATGATTACATTTCTACAAAACAAGTTAGTTTCTTAACTAAAAACCCGCTATTCAATAATTTTTGTGTTTAACAAAGTATACATTTATTTAATAAAATGTCGATTCTACTCTAAATCGACAAACTTTCCATCTCATTTGGGAATCGCGTCTCATTTAGGTGCAATGACCTTATGTATCAAAATACAATGCTTGATGAGCGATATCATGAAAAAAAAAAAGTTTATATTTTGAATTTAAAATCCTCCTTTTTAAGCTATTGCATAGCTTTTATCGCGGGCTTTGAGCGCGGCGACCGAATCCAAAAATTCCGTAACGAGAAATATCCTAACACATCCGCAACGAAAAAACCTAACACTCGGCTACCGTCGTTTCACTTGGCAGACTTCGGCATGGTAGACTTCGGCAGATATTGACGCGGTATTTTTTTGATATTTAGAGGATATCAAGTCTCAAACTTATATATCTTATTTCAGTTACTATAAATCTATAGTTTCAATAATAAAAATTCCTGATAGAATGTGTATAGAAAAGAATCGCCTTAAGATAAAACAAGGTAGTATAATGTAGCTTTTGGTGAGTGGAGACCCGCTCAATGGTGAGGATCGAAAAATTTAAATGCTTATAACTCGCGATCTAATTTTCGTAGAGCGGCCAAATTTTGTTTGGTAATTTATTATGAGACAGTGTTAATTTCTGGTTACAAGAGACCCCCCACGGTGAGGGTCGAAAAAGTTAAAATGCTTATAACTCGCGGTTTAATTTTCGTCGCGCGGCCAAATTTTGTTTGGTAATTTATTATGAGATAATGTTAATTTTTGGTGAAAGGAGACCCCCCCCCCCCCATGGTGAGGGTCGAAAATTTTAAAATGCTTATAACTCGCGATCTAATTTTCGTAGCGCGGCCAAATTTTGTTTGGTAATCTATTATGAGAGAGTGTTAATTTTTGGTTACAGGAGACCCCCCCCCCCACAGTGAGGGTCGAAAAATTTAAAATGTTTATAACTCGCGATCAATTTTCGTAGAGCGGCCAAATTTTGTTTGGTAATTTATTATGAGACAGTGTTACTTTTGGTGACAGGAGACCCCCACGGTGAGGGTCGAAAAAGTTAAAATGCTTATAACTCGCGGTCTAATTTTCGTATCGCGGCCAAAATTTGTTTGGTAATTTATTATGAGACAGTGTTAATTTTTGGTGAAAGGAGACCCCCCCCCCCATGCTGAGGGTCGAAAATTTTAAAATGCTTATAACTCGCGATCTAATTTTCGTAGCGCGGCCAAATTTTGTTTGGTAATTTATTATCAGACAGTGTTACTTTTGGTGACAGGAGATCCCCCATGGTGAGGTTCGAAAAATTTTAAATTCTTATAACTCGCGATCTAATTTTCGTAGCGCGGCCAAATTTTGTTTGGTATTTTATTATGAGACAGTGTTACTTTTGGTGACAGGAGACCCCCCACGGTGAGGGTCGAAAAATTTAAAATACCTATAACTCGCGATCTAATTTTCGTAGCGCGGCCAAATTTTGTTTGGTAATTTATTATGAGACAGTGTTACTTTTGGTGACAGGAGATCCCTCATGGTTAGGGTCGAAAAATGTAAAGTGCTTATAACTCGCGATCTAATTTTCGTAACGCGGCCAAATTTTGTTTGGTAATTTATTATGAGACTGTGTTAATATTTAGTGACACGAGATCCCCCATGGAGAGGGTCGAAAATTTTAAAATGCTTATAACTCGCGATTTAATTTTCGTAGTGCGGCCAAATTTTGTTTGGTAATTTACTATGAGACAGTGTTACTTTTGGTGACAGGAGACCCCCCTACGGTGAGGGCCGAAAAATTTAAAGTACTTATAACTCGCGATCTAATTTTCGTAGCGCGGCCAAATTTTGTTTGGTAATTTATTATGAGACAGTGTTAATTTTGGTAACAGGAGATCCCCCATGGTGAGGGTCGAAAAATTTAAAATGCTTATAACTCGCGATCTTACTTTCGTATCGCGACCAAATTTTGTTTGGTAATTTATTATGAGAGAGTGTTAATTTTTGGTGACAGAAGACCCCCCCCCCCCCACGGTGAGGGTCGAAAAATCTAAAATGTTTATAACTCGCGATCAATTTTCGTAGCGCGGCCAAATTTTGTTTGGTAATTTATTATGAGACAGTGTTAATTTTTGGTGACAGGAGATCCCCCATGGTGAGGGTCGAAAAATTTAAAATGCCTATAACTCGCGATCTAATTTTCGCAGTGCGGCCAAATTTTGTTTGGTCATTTATTATGAGACAGTGTTAATTTTTGGTGACAGGAGATCCCCCACGGTGAGGTTCGGAAAATTTAAAATGCTTATAACTCGCGATCTAATTTTCGTAGCGCGGCCAAATTTTGTTTGTAATTTATTAAGGTATTGCACAGCTTTTATCGCGAGCTTTGAGCGCGGCGAAAGAATCTAGAAATTCTGTAACGAGAAAAAAACCTAACACTCCGGCTAACGTCGCTTCAGTTTGGCAGATTTCGGCACGGTATCCCTCCGTAGACTTCGGCAGACATTGACGCGGTGTTTTTCAGATATTTTGAGAATATCAAGTCTTAAACTTATGTTTTTTTTTATTTCAGCTACCATAAACGTATAGTTTCAATGATAAAAATTCCTGATTAACCTACATGTATTGTAAGATAATAAAAATATTTTAAACGATATTAACTTCTCATTTGTTCAATACAAGAAAAAAAAAATGTCATCGGTCATCACGCTCAAAGTGTTTAACTTGAATCAATATCAAAGACAAAAAAAAAAAAAAAAAAAAAAAAAAAAAAAAAAAAAAACTGCATAAATAAAAAATAAATAAAAAATTATGATTGCATAAGTTGATAAAAAATGCTATGCAATAGCTTTACCGCGGCAATCCCCGAGTGCCACACGTATTTTTTTTTTTTTTTTTTTTTTTTTTTTTTTTTACACTTTTCAATGGACCCCTTGCACGTGACGTCACATGCTTCATCTGGCGCCCAAACATAAGGCAAATGTGGTGTTTTCACATATATAAAAATAGTAATTTGCGCTTCATTTTTTAAATATTTAGAAAAATAATGCAAGAATAAGAAGAATCAAAATTAAACAGAAAGACCACAGTTGCTTTAAACGGCAAACGGGGAGTTATGATGGTTTGTTTGGGCTCCAGATTATGGCGTCATGTGCACCAGATAAGAGGAACAGCCGCTGTTGTGACGTCAATGCAAGGGGTCTGTACAGTTGAAAAATGTTATCTGTCTGTCCTCCCTCTAAGGCACGTCCTACATTGAGACGACAGGATAAACAGAAGTGCAACATAGGAGAAAAAACCGGTCGGAACAAAGATGGAAAATATTTCAAATCTGTTTTAAACCAGATTTTCTCCCGAAATCAAGCGACATGTCCTACGTGTCGCCTTACAAGGAAGGTCTCCATTGGGGGCATACTCAGAATTTTTTGAAAAAAATACGAATTAAACTACTCATGTAGGTAATAAAGGATCAGTGAAAATTAGCGGCGGAATTACATTATTACATATGTAAAAAAATAAAATAGTTTGGAATAATTCGCGTGAAAAGCTGAAAGCGACGCGGGATTTGGCGTACAGTGCATTTCCTCGCCAAAAGCAGACGATTTTAACGAATCTGAAAATTGATTTCAATTGACTTCACTGTTAAAAATCTGCAGCATTTACTGCAACGTCACTCCACTACTTTTAAAGTATATCTTTCTTCTGACCAATGAGAATGCTCCATAGCACCGTGAATTGGCCGTGTCATACACTGTTAAAAATCTGCTGCATTTTGTTGCAACGCACTCCTCCGCTTGTATATAATATCTCTATTCCAACTAATGAGAAAGCTCCATTTCACGGCCAAGTAACCGTTTTCTATGCAAGCAAGGGAATGCGTTGCAACAAAATGCAGCAGATTTTTAACAGTGTATTTTTCAATTTGGAACAATTTTAATCAATTTAAATTGTGTTTTAAATGATAAAATATATTAATTTCATTTTGTTTAAGTACGTATAAACGTATGTGACAAAATTACACTTAAAGTAAAGTAAAAATGCAAAACTAAAATTACTTAAACTAAACTTATTTAAATAAATTGAACATAGAAAGTTTTTTCTTTAAAAAGTATTCGAAGCGTAAAAGCGTATTTTTCAAAATTTCGTTTTTTCGCCAACCGGAGATAAATCGCCAAATAAACGAAATTTTTATTATTTTTTTACGGACGTTATAAGGAGATTCCGCCGAAATGTTTTTTATAAACATGTATAACTATATGAGAAGAACATTCTGTAATTTTTTCAGATTTTTCTGAGTATGCCCGTATGGAGACCTTCCTTGTTAGTGTGTGACTTGCTTTACTCGCATAAATATACTCGAATTTTCACGCAATTGATAGATGTTAATTAACTTTATGTTCGGTATTGAATATAAAGAGTGTAGCATAGTTCAATTAGAGGGACACTCAAAAGAATCCCCTTACATTATGTTATCAATAGAGGGAAATTGCTTGCAATAAATTTTAATGACATCAAACTATTTTCAGTACATTAAAATTGATATAAATCGCTAAATTTCGCTACAGAATGATTACTATAGTATATGTAGATATAGTCTATATGTAGATTAACAATGCAAGCCTGATCTTGGCCAGCGCGAGTCTGATATAAAAATATTAAGCTCGAGTTAGACACAATATAATTGTCCGATGCCGATCTCTACACTGTACAAGTTACATTTCTGTATTGATGTTGTCAGACTAGTATCGGCTCGTGACGCACATTTATACTTATTCTTGTTAAAGGCATATTCATTGAAAATAGCTCACATTTTATCATCGTTTTCCTGAAATCTTTATAACGGGCGGTAGGCCCGCTAATTTTTTTTATCGGCCAGGTCCGTATGACTCGTTCAATTTTTTCCCGGCCCGGTCCGTTAAAAAATTAGAAAACATTCCGTCGGGTTCGGGTTACGGGCTAGGCTCGGGCAGAACTGTAATGCACACACCATTCTAATTGAAATATCTCGATATCATAACCAGAGCAAATTCTAATATTTTAGAACAAATTAGAGGAAAATAAGAACTAATTCCTCATGTGTTTGACCATAAAATATTCAGTGGTGGCAGTGGTGGTGGTGTGTGTGGGGGGGGGGGGGGGAGGGGGGGAGAAGTTAACACACCTAACTGATGGCCTATCTTCCTGATTGATTAAGCAAGGTCACTCACACATTTGAAAATTATAACTTGAATTTAAAAAAAAAAAAAATTGCTACCTCTTGGAATATTTAGAAGAAAAGTTTTTCTTTAGACACTATAAAAAATCTTTTTAAATATGATGTAATTTTCACCATTAAGTGCTTTCCCACGTAATAATTTGATTATTTTAAAGTTATGTATTTTTTTTAAATATTCGTGTGTAAATGTAGTTTTTAACTGAAAAGTGTTAGAAAATATTATCAATTGGACTTTTTAAAATGCGGCAGTGGGAGATTAACGTTGCTATTTCAAACAATGAATTAAATTTCTGTTTAAATAATGAAATTTTGAATAAACACTCAACAAAAACTTAAAACCTTGCACAATTTAAAAGAATTGGATAGAACACACCGTACTTTCGTCAAGTATGTGCCTGCAACAGATAGTTAAATTGATAATATGCATGATTTTTGAGCCTATGAAACTCTTATCTGCGCTACTTGGACCTATTTCAATATTAAATAAAGCTTAAAATAATTCTTCAAATTAACAACTGTCTGTGTCAGCGTGTTTATCACACGCTTCTCAGTAAAACTACAAGTTTTCATCTTTTTATGTGCAATAGTTTTTGCAGGGTAAATCGAGGAGTGAAAATTTCACAATAAATTTAATTATGGCAGCAGCGATGTTAATTACTCAGTTTTTTTTTATTTTTGTCGATAAACTCTAGATTTTTCGTGATGCTTTGTATCTATTTATAGAATATATACATACTAAGCAGGCAGTGTAGCAGGTAAGGGTAAGATGTTTTTAAATTAATGTATTTTATCTATAATTAAGTCCTAAAAGTATTAAAATGTTATTTGCTGATACAAGATGGAACCCGTCGAATTTCGACGAAAGAAAATATTTAAGAAGAAACTGTTTCATTGATATGTAATAAGCCTACAAATATAGTTTAATAAAAAATGCACTTTATATTGGTAAGACTAACTCTTAAACAAATGATATTTTAACTAAAGTTTTCAACATTTTATTTCCGTAAAACTCAGTTTTAGAAATTATTAAAATTAAACTTAAATCGCAACGGAAGCAGTTAAATATAAAAAAAGATTTGTTATTATGACAAAGTTATCAATTAACGCTCTTAATGCTTGGAATTCCAAAATGAAAAACGACAAAACTTATTCCACTTTAACCCCTTTGCGACAGGAACCTTTTATGAAATTTTTAATGATTTGTCAAAGGGGTTTTTTTTTCTTTAATTGTGGTTTATTAAATCGAAGAAATGTTCTGTTTAAAAAAGTAAAAATTTATAGTAAAATTTTAATGGTGGGTATAAACAAGGGTTCTTAAGCCTTTTTTGCGGCAGGTATACATGTCTCTCGTCCCCAAGGGGTTAACTCCATCATAGAATTTCCCCCCGTGAAATCTAGACCCGATATCATTTCCACTACCTGAAAATTTACATACGTATTTTTCATATCCGTATCTACCTTAAATAAATAAATAAAAAAGGTATTCTAATTTGATGATTTTAAAACTATTTGAATTCTCGATTGCTATTACAGTAGAGGACCTATTATCCGGAATCGTCGGGACCGAGGGCTTTCCGGATTTTGGAATTTTCCGAATTTCGGGTTCATCCGAAACTCTACACTCCCCTCTCCCCCCCATAAAAAAACACGGAAAATTTTAAAATAATAAAATTATAGCACTGCCATCTAGAATATGAATGAAGAGTGTGTTATATGAGAAGTCTGTGGAATAAACACTAAGCTACAACTTTGACTCTTATACTACAGTACAAAAGTCTCAAAATCAATACAACCAAAATTCAGAACTCTTCAAAATCCGGACGTTTTGCTAACTGACTTTATATACCGGGTGATCCAGAAGTTTCGGGAGTTTTGAAAAGTTAATAATTACGAAACTATGTATAATACAAAGGTTCTGTTTTCAGATATATGCTCAGAAACATGTGGGATTTTTGTTTAGAAGGAATTTTTTTAAATATATATAGTTACCATTTTTAGCAACAGATGGCGCTGTTGTATAAACTGAATGTACCTATAGCATGCTTTATATAGACACATGAGTTCATTGCGAAACTTTTTTTTCTATGATATTGATGAGACCTCCTTTTAAGGGTGGTTTATGTTCAAACATTTTTTGTGAGGTAAATGAAATTGCATTGTAAGGGAAATTTGATACAAAATTTCATGAACAACTGCAGTGTTTAGACACATCTTTGCATGTCGCGTTGTTTTTATATAGTACAATACGTCAAGTTAAAACTGCAAAAGAATCGATGGCCATTGCAAATGTGAAATGCTATGGTAAGCAAGGTTTGAGAAAAAGGCTCATTGGAAGATCGTAAGAGAAACAAGAGATCCCAAATGTCTGTTACAATCGTAAATTAGGTAGGATTCTATGCCAATACTCTGTAGAAATCACTAGTTCATGGTGAGTGCAGTAAACTTGTGATATCACGATGAACTGAAATTTCTTCTGGAATTTCTTTCTGCTCTGAGGATACACGTGCACGCTGTTTTGCATAGGCTCACGGCGGTACTTATAAATAAGCCATGAGCGTCATGATTAAACTTTGTAACCCTTGGACACTAATTCGTTCTTTTAAATGAGCTGTATCATACTACAAAAACTAGCCCTTCAATGACAAACTCCCTCTCTATGAGGAAGGATCATCCCATTTTTTAGCAGGTGGGGAAAGGTAGGAGGGAGTGATAGCCGCCGCTGCACGCGGTACGAAGAGAATGAATGTAGTACGATTTGTTTTGATTTGGCAGTTGGCACCATTTGATAATTTGATTAAGCCTGCGCTATGTCTGATGATTTTACAACTAAAAGGTCTTTTTCAAGGCAACCTACATAACAATTGCAATACGCTGTGACAAATTTACAAATTCATTTTTTACAGAAAGATATAAAATTGGAAGGCCTGACAATGGAAGAGATTGGAATCGAACTATGTTTTCTATTTTTGATAAATAAATTACCTATTGAGTTATAATCAATTTTGATCATGTGACAGATATGTTTTAAACCTTCCTTGAATGATTATTCTACTTTTGTGTAGAAATTCAGTTCAAAATGCTCAGTTTCACATTACTTTCTGAAAAATCTATTGGTGTGGAAAAAAAACAAAAAAAAAACAGCAAAACACAATTTGATTACATAGCTTCTGAACAATAGCATCTGCTAATTTCATACATTTCCAAACAAAAATAAATTAAAACTTATGACATAAAGTTGCTCTTCCGAATTTGAGAACAGCCTTAAAAATGAAAAAAAAAAAAAAAAAAAAAAAAAAAAAACTCAAGATATGAAGTCGAATGTGAGGACATTGAAAAATTGGGTGCTAGCGAAACACCTGTTTATTTTTAACTAAAAAAAAAAATAAGATATATTTAAATCGTCTATAGCATAATCGAATCCACTATTTAGATCTGACAAAAAATGGGGGAAATCAAGATAAGGCTCATTTTAGAAATAATAGAAAAATGTCTCATTAAAATGCCTAAAAAGATATATTATTAATTTTTAGTTTCGACTTTTAAAAGTAATATGTAAAGTAACAACTTTTGTAAATCTGCTTTCCATTTTAAAAAGAATGTTTTCAGTAGTCTAAAAAGCTCATAAATGTGTATTTCTATTCTATTTATTTTACTGTCGCCTTTTTTTTTTGTTTTTAATCTGGCAGTGTTTGAGATGAAGTGTCAAATGAAAATACACAATACTTCTTTAAACTTGTAAAGATTCTACTGCTAAATTCAAATCATTGCAGGAATTCTTTATAAAAAACTTTATTTCAGTAAAAGATAATTGTTCATGTAGTGTTCTAACAGAAAAATTAGACATTTCAGATTTCAAAATATTTTGAATAGCCATGGGAAAGTATATTATATTTATGAAACTACACAATGTATTTATTTATAGTACTAGTAATCAAAAGATTGCTTATTAAGATTTTCAAGGTATCATTGTTTCACTATGTAGAGCATTTTATTAATGGTTCATAAGACATAGTTTTTAATAAAAATGTTTAAATTTTAAATGATTTCGATTTTCTACATAATTAATTGTAATTATTTAATTTAAATTCTTTTTAAATGAAGTTATATTACTTATATAGCCAACAATGTTACTTTTTTTAATATATATGCATCTATGCGCAATAGGGAAACATCTCAAAAAAAAAAAAAAAAAAAAAAAAAAAACTGGTTTATACAACAACAACAACAACAACAAAAAAAAAAACAGGTTTTAAGGATTTTTTTACCAACCCTGTTGTAAAGATAGAAAAAAGTGAAAAATGCTGAAGGGGATAGGAAGTCTAGGTTTTTTTTTTTTTAATTTTTCCATAAATTAGTACTTCATGATTATTACTTAGAATGTATCTGCTTACAAAAAAAAAAAAAAAAAAAAAAAAAAAAAAGTCCTTCCGGCAATGCCGGGAGGAAGAGGTAGCTTTCATATATTTATATATTTATTTATTTATTTTAAAGTAAGTTACATTGTTCAAAAATACTAAGCTCAAATTAGGGAAATAATCTTATAAAATTAGTGATTTTATAAGATTGAATACTAGTTTTTGTCAAGACTGAATATTAATAGGAATTTTTAGAAATTAGTCATCTTTTATTCAACCTGCTTTTATTCGAAGCGATTTAGAGAGTCGCCAAATTCCACGACATCATAAAGTGTATGCCATTTTAAAGCAACATGATGGATCGTTCAGATCAGACCGTTTCAAAATGTCAGCCATGAGCAAAATTCAAAGTGCTATAACTCAATCATTTTTCAAAATATAGACAAAATAAAAAGTGTTCTAGAATCGTTGTTTTAAGTTTTAACAAGTAAAATAAAAATATTTTTCAACTTTTAATTTTTTTGCATTTAATTTTAAATTTTTAAATTTTTAAAAAATTTAAAATGGCCATCATTTTGAAACAAAATAGTGGATGATGCTGGCCAACGAACTCGGTCGAGACATTTGTATGTACTATGTACATACCAAGTTTCATTGAAATCGGTTCATAAATACGCGTGTTATCACGTGACAAAAATCAGATCGTTTCAAAATGTCAGCCATAAGAAAAACTCAAAGTGCTATAACTCAATCATTTTGGAAGATATGGACAAAAAAAAGTGTTCTGGAATTGTTGTTTTAAGATCTAACACTTAAAAGAAAAATATTTTTCAAATTTTGATTTTTTCGCATTTTATTTTAAATTTTAGAATTTTTAAAAAATTTAAAATGGCCACCATTTTGAAACAAAATGACGGATGATGCTGGCCAACGAACTCGGTTGAGACATTTGTATGTACTATGTACATACCAAGTTCATAGAAATCGGTTCATAAATACGCGTGTTATCACGTGACAAAAATCAGATCGTTTCAAAATGTCAGCCATAAGAAAAATTCAAAGTGCTATAACTCAATTATTTTGTAAGATATAGACAAAATAAAAAGTGTTCTGGAATCGTTGTTTTAAGTTCTAACACGTAAAAGAAAAATATTTTTCAAATTTTGATTTTTTCGCATTTAAATTTAAATTAAAAATTTTTTTAAAAATTTAAAATGGCCGCCATTTTGAAACAAAATGGCGGATGATGCTGACCAACGAACTCGGTCGAGACATTTGTATGTACTATGTACATACCAAGTTTCATTCAAATCGGTTCATAAATACGTTAGTTATCGCATGACAAAAATCAGATATATATATATATATATATATATATATATATATATATATATATATATATATATATATATATATATATATATATATGTCAACATTTGTACGGAGGGTGGTTTTGGGGTCTGGGGGTCATGATCGGTGAAAATATACCAAAATTTTCCGGAAGTGCTTTCCTCCGGACGGCTGCAATAGGTAGCTTTTTACTTTTTGTAATGAAAGCTACCTAAAAGAAATCAAAACAATTTGAAAGCCCGTAAATGTAGTTGGACGATTATTAATTTATCTACTTCTTTTGAGAGGGGAGGGGAGGCACAAATGACACAATTTTAAGATAGTTTAAAGTTAAAGAATTATGAAATCTAATACAAAAAAATTTCAGTAATATGGCTTTAGATATGTTACTTACTTTTATTTTTCGCCAGTTTAAGATAGTTTAAAGTTAAAGAATTATGAAACCGAATAAGAAAAAATTTTAATAATCTGCGTTACGTTACTTTTACGATACGTTATTTTTATTTTTCGCAAAAAAAAAAAAAAAAAAAAAAAAAAAAAAAAAAAAAAACAATCTTGCTCTAATTTTATTTTTTTAATTTTAATAAGGAGAAGGAGCACTGCACTTAAACTAGATAAAATTAGTGAGATTTGAATTTTAAAAATCCGATTTCAATTTAAAAAAATTATTTTATTTTAATAACCAAATAATTAATTAAACATAAAACAAAACTGGCATCTTCAGTGCTCCGCTAATGTATTTTAATATCAAGTTGATAGATGGAGCCACTATTTCAATTGACTGCTCTACCTTTCTGTACCGATCACTCCCTCCTACCTTTCCCCACCTGCTTAAAAATGGAATGATCCTTCCTCATAGAGAGGGAGTTTGTCACTGAAGGGCTAGTCTACAAAAACAATACTATCAATTTTAGCGCCACCTGCTGTCAAAAAGTGCAACTAACATAATATGTTTTTTTCATCGAAAAAACAAATCCCACAAGTTTCTCAGCATTTCTGTGAAAACCGCATACTTCTATTGTTTATGGTTTTCTAATTATTAGCATTTCAAAAGTCCCGGGACTTCTGGATCACCCGGTATATATATATATATATATATATATATATATATATATTACCGTAAAATACCTTTAATCCGCCCCCCCCCCCCCCCTCCAACGTGATGAAAAATCGTAAAATAATTAGAGGGGGGGTGCTTACACGGGATTTTTCCGCGATCGTTTTACAAAATTTGCATTTTTTTGCGAGATATCTGCAAGATTTTTTCGCGATATTTGACGTGATTTGCAGGGTTTTATCGCGATACTTGAAAAAATTTGCGTTTTTCATATGGGGATGAATCATGATGAAATGAATGAATCATAAATTTTGATACTTGAAGCAATTTTTGAAAAATTTGCGTTTGAAAAAAAAAAAAAGTAAATTCTGTCGAAAATAACGCAGAAAAAAAGGTAAATTTTGTAAAAAAAAAAGGGCAAAAAAGCATGAAATCTATTAAAAAATCCCGAAAAAACGCCCATTTCATCAAAGATTCATGATTCATTCATTTCATAATGATTCATTTCGTTCTCAATCAGAGATGCTAGAGCGTAATAACTTAATGCTGGAATCTGTCGTAAGTTAACAAGCTGCGCCAGCTGGTGGCAGGGGTGCAAATGAATGCGCGGGTTTGACGTCATATATGCGCAGATGTTTATTATCTCCGCATCTCTTGCGCATATTTTCTGAATTTTCACTCAATCATGACAGATTAATCAAGTCTACGAGATATATTGCAAAATATTTTTGTTACAGTTTGTATCTATAAAATCATGTACATTTAAAAAAATAGTCACAATATCATTTTAATTTCGGGAGAAAAAGCACTAATTAGTACTCATAAGTACCATATAATGCTACGAAAAATATCGACTTTTACCCTAAAATTAAAATGACAATACGACTTTTTTTTAAATACCCAGATTTTTTTTTTATTAAAAATATATGTATTTAAAAAAAGTCGCATTGTTATTTTAATTTTAGGGTAAAAGTCAATATTTTTCGTAGCATTATATGGTACTTATGAGTACTAATTAGTACTTTTTCTCCCGAAATTAAAATGATATTGTGACTATTTTTTTAAATGTACATGATTTTATCGATACAAACTGTAACAAAAATATTTTGCAATATATCTCGTAGACTTGATTAATCTGTCATGATTGAGAGAATAGCTTGAAATTTGTGATTGAATTTTTAATATGAAGTCTCGAAATAGCTTTGTCTGTTTAAAAAAAAAGAAAAAAAAAAGAGAGAAAGAAAGAGTGTGTAATCTACGATTTTAAGAAAATTATTGTATAGAACGTTAAATATTTAAACAAACAAATTAACAATATTTTTTTGTTTAACAAAACAACATTTAATACATACATTTAAAATTATTCCGAATATACGTATAATGAAATATGTTTTTAAATTAAAAGAATGAGATGTTTGCAAGTTAAATAATAAAAGTCGATACGACCAAGAAAACGTTGGATTTTTATTGTCTGCAATTGATAATTAAAAATGGAGCTAAAGTTAAATATTTTATTTAGTATTAAATTCTATACATTTCTAAACATTGCTAAACATTATATTATCATAGGAAATACTAAGGTGTATACAATTTTGTATAACTTAGCTCATCAAGATTTAGTAAAATGTGACACTACTTCAAAATTCTGCAGTTATATAATCTACTTACTAAATTATATGAGTCATCTTTCATTATATTAAAAACATAATTAAAATCGAACATATTTTAATCAGCGATATTTGAACAGCATAGTTAAAGGATATTTCATCTTAGTATATTTTATGTTAATATTTAATCGTACTGCACTTATTTATTCTATATTTATTTACAATATTTCAAACCTAAAACTTATTCTACGTAATATTTTAAAGTAACATTTAATTGAAACAAAAAAGTTTTGTTGCCATTCACACAAAAGAAACTGCAATCTACTTAATAATCCTCTGGTTATGCACCCCTGCCGCTAGGTAGCGTATACCTTGGCCCCGTCTTTAATCTTGCGGACACCTCTTCCATAGGAGTTGGAACGCTTGAAATATATGCAGTTTTGTTCTCAATCGCCTTCATTTCCGGATTTCGGAATTCCGGATAATAGGTCCTCTACTGTAGTTGAAAACAGATACTAAACTGTTTATATTCTTTACATTTACAATGAAAATTTCTGAAATAATCTGCGTGCAATAAATACGATACACAATATTCCTGTGACTTCACATAAGGTAAAATGACGATTTTTACAGTCACAAATTCGAATTATTGCAAAAAACTTCTTATATTGATGCTTGTCTAATTCGGCGAAGTGAACTCATCCAGTCGAGAATCGTTAACAAAACTTTGTTATTTAGGGAAATAAGATGCGCTACTGCCCATAGCCATTCCAATACTTTTGAACAGCGCTGTATTTGATCTGTCTGTTAATATATATATACTATATACAGTCGACTCTCGTTAATTCGAAATCGGATAATTCGAATCTTCGCTTAATTCTAACTAAACATGAAGTCCCGAAAATTTCAACGGCAGAATAACGTTAAGCTTTTTCATTAATTCAAACTCATTTTCTCTTGACATCGTTTAATTCGAACTAACGAAAATTCCAATTTTTCCTTCCTTCTTTTTTTCTCACGGATTTCAGACCATTTGAATGACTTTCTTTCTTTGATTTTTGTGAAAATTGTTCCCAACGAGTATACATATAACCCCATGCATTTAATATCCATTTCCTAAGTGCCCCGTCTGTGCATCAGTGTCGCTTCAGATTTTTCTTCCATTATGCTTGTTTCTTATCTTCTAATTAGTTTATGTATTTATACATTCTAATTTAATATTAAGTCATATTCTGATGATAACATGCATAATAAATTTAAAAAACACTATAACATTAATTCCTTTGTAATAGTACCATATTAAGCATGTTCTCATTTCATACTTCCCATAATTCGAACTTCAGATAATTCGAACATTTCTTGTGGTCCCGACGAGTTCGAATTAACGAGAGCCGACTGTAATAGGAAAATTTAGTTTAGCAAGAAAATGCCTAACTTGTTAAAATTTCTCCTTTAACACTTTATTCTAATAGATGGGAAGTACTTGAATACTTTTGTTCAGCCCGGTAATTTACCTAGTACCTTTATTATACGCCAGTATTTTGTTAAAATTTAGTTCAAACAAAAACACCCTTAAAACTACTTAAATCACATTTCCTGAAATTATGATTTATGTGTGACCATGCAGCTAATTCTTTGCATGACCCTGTATACCATTTTGTCTATATTCTACAAACATTTCTTAGTAAACTGAAAGCAGTTCAACGTAAAAATGCATAACTTATTTAAAATCCACCTTTAAGTTAATTACCCTCACATTTAGTAACCTATATGAGCTCTTTTGTGTAACCCTGTGTATATCGACCATAACATTTATACACACCATATAATTTGCAGACATTTCGTAAAACTTAAAAACTCATATCATAATTGAAAATGTATTTCATCCATCCATCAGCTATGATCGATAATGTACAGTACTTCGGATACGAATGTAAGATTTGAAATATTTTGTGTGTCCCTGTAATTGCTATGCACTTCATATTATACGTTAAATATTAAGTCTCAGCGGCGTACATCAATTTTATGATACTTGAAATCGTTTAACATAATTAAAATATGTCACAAACAATTTCCCCCTTTATTATTGTGTAATGGAATTCTTTTGAGTGGCCCTGTAAATGAATAGTAACTATTATTTTCACTGCATATTTTACAGAATGCATATTTTAGTGCACTTTGCGAATCCATACAAATTTGAATATGTTTAACAGGATGTAACACCTTTAAAATTCATTTGAAACGATTTTTGTTCCGATAGGCCATAATGTATCGGAAAACGTTTGACTATTTCTGTAAATAAACTAATCATAGTAGTAGCTTCATTTTCAATATTGTTCATGCTAAGGTAAACATCAATAACATATAAAAATTTCATAGCAATCTGAGTATATTTACGGGAATTAGAGCGAGGACAGGCGTACAGATGGCCATCCGGCCAGACAAACCGAATGCATAAACACTTTTCAACTTTGTTGGAAAGTGTTAAAAGTTGCTACATTTTCAACAAAGACTTCCGACTACATTACAGTGTCTGCAAGTATGCTTCTACACACTGTAACCATACCAAATACATTGTATGTCACGGCTCTTCTATAAAGACACTCTAAATTTCTGTAAAACATTGCGTTAGTAAATGATTTCGATTACGTTATTTTCAAAAGTGACGTATTTTCACCCGAGAAGTATTGCAAAGCAGCTAGAGTCAAAATGGCGCACTTTAATACAAAACATATTTTTGTCAAAGTACGCATTTTAATTTCATTTTTTTCTCATTTTTATAAGAAAATAGCAAAGAAAAAATCTAGTGAACTGCTTTTTTCCCAAATTTTAATAGAAATGACCATGGAAATGGCGTGCTTTTGTTGCCACGATTACAAAAGTGGTATTAAAAACTACAATCAACGTCAACAACAACAACAACAACAACAATAATAATAATAATAATACCTCAAAAATACATAAAGATGCATTTTTCGAACAAATTGAATTTAAAAGCAGATCTCTATACGATGGTGTAAAAATTGAAAATGTGGGATGTTTAGTAGATTACAAATTTGAAGCAGCAAAAATTGAAAAACCGAAATTTCATTTCAAACTTCAAAGTATTGCCATTCGCAAAAGGACATATGCATTACGCACAGATACGTTTGACCTTATAATATAGATAGATAGGAAACATAACTGTGGCCATATTTTTTATATTTACTAGCATATCAGGAAAAGAGTTAAAAATCGATCACAAAATTTCATGTTTAGGAAATAAAAATAAGTTGTTAAATAAGAGGGTGTAAAAAGAAAATAAATTAAATGAAATAATGTATCATTATGGAAAATTATTAAGTCCTTCAAATGACATGCTCAAATCTCAGAAATGTTTTTTAAAATCTTACGAATTTAATAATTGTAACTAAATTGAATCATAATGGTACTTTCATTCGCGCATAGAGACATAATAGACGAAAATACAATTTTAGGGGTAATAAGCAACATTACTGTCGCAATTTCAATTTGTGCCAAAAGTTCTTTGAACTTTTTGTGACAGCAATTACGGAATAAAATTTATTGATTTTTCTATTAGTGTTGTTCTTAGGAGGAAATTGTCGAATAGTCTTCGCACTTGATGAGTTTTTTTTCTTTATCCCTCTTTCTCTCTGCTCAATAATGTACATTTAATAACCATACTTCATTCCTGTATGCGTAAAAATTTTAAGTATTCTCTTTCAGAAACCAAGATATTGAATGAGTTTTTAATAAAGATGCAGAATTGTTTATTGCTTTGAATCGCCTAAAAATGCTGTGTCATTTCTGATAAAAGTACCCAGATTATGGAAAGAAACTTTTTGTGCATAGAAAGAAAGAAAGTATTGGAAGAAAGAAATAAAGTATATATCACTCAACTCGAAATAGCACTGCTGTGCTGCTTCTAGCAGTTTCTGTTATACCTATATCTTAGCATTTGTATAAGGAAACTTCACGAGAAATATTAGAAGCGTATTTGATATGTAAATTGTTTTTTAAAAAATTATGTTGATTCAATTTTGGACGTGTTCTCTTTCAACAGAGTGGATTGCTATGTTGTTATTTGCGATGGGCATCTTATACTGTTAAAAATTTGAAACTTTTGCTGCACCGCAAGAATAGAAATCGCTTTTATAGAAAACGATTACTTCACTGTATTATGGAGCATTCTCATTGGTTAAAATAGAAATATTCTGTAAAAGCGATGGAATGACGATGCAGCAAAAGTTTCAAATTTTTAACAACGTAGCCTCTGTTGTATAGCAGTGCACCACATTTTATGTTTAATATCGTTTATTACAATCATGTATGCTGATCCAATTTTGTATTTTAATCCTCAACAGGGCGCACTGTTGAACTACGCTTTCTTATAAACAGGAAGGCGCAGCACAAACAGTCACCTCATCGAATTCATGGCTGAAATTTCAAAATTAGTTAAAACTTGATTCACGTATTAAAACGCAATCGGTCTGCCATGTCATATCTTGGTGGGAAAAACCCGATTTTAACGGTTGACTTGTAGGTTTATCAATGTGTTTTCCTGCACCTGAAGGTATGAAAACATGAAGGACTTGGAGCAGGAAAACACAATGGTAAATCTACGAGTCAATCATTAAAATCAAAGTATCTTCAAGTGTTTTACCAAGATATGATTTTGCAAACCGATTGTGTTTTAATACGCGCATTGAATTTTAACTAATTCTGCCATTTCAGGCGTGAAATCGATGCGGTGATTGTCTGTCTGCTGTCGCCTCTTGCTCTATACTGTTAAAAATTTGAAACTTTTGCACAATCGTCACTCCACCGCTTTTATAGAAAACGATTACTTCACTGTATTATAGAACATTCTCATTGGTCAGAATAGAGATATCCTATAAAAGCAGTAGAGTGATGATGCAACAAAAGTTTCAAATTTTTAACAGTGTATTATTCACCGATCACTGAAATCAAAATAAATTAAAAGAAATACATTTTACTTCGTAATTGTTTAATGTGCAACAACATTTTTCAATTTATATACAGTGGACTATCTATCTGAACACTCTTTAATGTGAACACCCCGATATTATGAACACAATCCAATGGTCTGGGCGAAACTCCATAGACTTAACAAAAGATGAACGCTCTGTATTTTTGAATACTCTCTAATCTGAACACCGCTCTGTTATGAACACTATTTTTGGTCCCCATTTCTATTATCCTTCTCTGTAAACTGAACATGTGTTTACACTCTGAATTCCTATCATTGAAATTCGGGGAAATTGTTACAGAAGAATAAAAAGGTTCAACAAACTCGATTAAAAAATATACAGACACTACTATACTATATAAAATCACTGCTAGATTTTAATCATGTACTATATTGACATTGCAACTTATTTTAATACGTGATAAAATCTTTAGTTAAATGTTAGAGTACCTGTTGCCACCTTGTTATCAGCTGCCTGTTGTAAAAGAAGCCATTTTATGATTTCTTTTTTATTTGAAAATGTAAATATTTAATTTTTGATTAGTTGGAGACAATTGCGGTAAGTTAAAATAAACGAATTCCATCTTGCTTATTTCAGGTAATATTTTTATATGAATTTTGTTAATCACAGCTTAAGCATGACATTTTAAAGATTAAATATGGGATTTCGACTAATTTCTCCAATTGATCCACTGAGAAAATGGAAACTAAAGAAAGTATTTGCTTTCAAATTTGTTGCTATTTAATTTTAGCAGACTCCCTTTTTTGCAGATGATAGGATATTCTTTAAGAGTTGTAAAAATAATGTAAGTTTACTTCTAAAACTTAAAATTAAGGAAATAGGATAAAACCCTGTAGCACCAATCTTATTTGATCAACTACTGCCTCGATCACCCGACATAGTAGTAATAGTAATGCATTTCCAATCTCCCTCTACAATGAACACTCCATAATCTGAATATTTTATGAGTGTTCAGAATAGAGAGAATTCACTGTATTAGAATTATATAGAAGTAGCTTTTATGAAGACGACAGCTTACTGGTTGTGTTATGGAATTGAATACTTTATTAGGTTCACATTTGTTTCCTTACATGGTCGTGTCGGACAGGAACTGAATTGTTCTCAGTATGTATAGGGCAGGCAATATGTTTTGTGTTGTTGTTGTTGACGTGTGCTCGAAGGGCAAGAGGGGTGCTAGCGCTTCCAATGGACTGCAGTCAGGGAGTTGGAAGACAGACACTTCTGCAGTAGAGGATCGCCACAACCTCAATTTCGATATGTTTCTGAGGGGGAGAAAAGTTTCTAAAGACATCAATACCCACGGTAAATGCTACGACCAACCACATGACTTTTAGGACCCCTTTATTTAACGAGCGCGTACAATGCATACGCTCTGTGGGTCTGTGATGATGTTGAGCATCGAACACGGGAACTTTCAGTCTGGAGTTTGGCGCTATGACCCCTTGGCTACCACCCCCTAACATGTTTTGTACAAACATTAATAGCTATATTAAAATTCTGTTAACTAATCTTTGGAAATATACGTTAAGGTGGTTTACAAGTTCACTGCTCAACAACAGGAAACTTTGACATATTTTCTGACGAATTTTTAATTGTAAAGGCATAAATTTACAAGTCTGGCTGTTGGAAGGATTTTGAATCGAATAATGTTTTCCATTTTTGATAAATAAATGAGCTACCGACTTATACGAGTTTCTTTTCACGACTTCTGGTTTTTCTCCTTTCCAGCTATGTCGCTTCCGAAAATTCGATTCAAAACGCTATCTTTAACAATATTTTCTCAAAGATATGTTGCATATATCAAAAAATGGGTAATGCATAGTTTCTAAAGGAGAACATCTGCAATTTTATGCCTTTTTAGAAAAAAAAAAAAAAAAAAAAAAAAAAAAAGAAATCAGAAATGTATCAGAAAGTAGCTCTGTTGAATTTTAGAAAAGCTTTAATAAATGAATGAGAAATATTTTCACAACTCTGCTTTTTATTACACAGCCTTCAAAAGTTTTGCTATTTCTAACCCTTCTTTTTTTTTCTTTTGTTATAAACTGCATTAATTTTTCAATGAATTTTTATTTGACTTTTCAAACTCTAAGAATATAATTAATTATTAATTTAATGCTGCTATTGTGCATTTTCTATTTTGCGAATAATGCATCGCAATTTTAAAATATACTGTAAATTTATCCTATAAATATATATGCAGTATTCTTTAAAAGAGTCTTAATTGTATGCTAAAAATCTGAAGTTTTTGTTGAAATTAAGTCGGGCCAGATAGGGCCGAGCTTGTTTTAAGTGATTTCTGGCATGAACTGTGAAAATATAACGGGTCTGTCCGGGCTTGTGCCGAACTTATGATTTTTACATCAGTCTGGGCCGAGCCAAGATAACTTTCGTTCGAGCCGGGCCCGGGATCGAGCCTAAAAATTTCGACCCATGCAGACTTCTAGTTCTGTTCTACATCCCGTAATTTTCTTTTATGGACGTATACAACACATGTATGCATTATAGTGATTATAACATTGGCAATTTTTATGTAATTTCGAAATATCATAATAAAAAATATCATAATATATCATAAAAAAATACTTAACAAATCTTAGGTTCTAAGAATGATCACTTGAATATCATGCATAAAACTAGTCGGAGTTGGCAATCTCGAAACTTTCTTCCATTTCATACATGTTGATATTTCAAAATTCGCTACCACAGTGCCAAAATTAAATGAAAATCCATATCCATCGTAAGGATTTTAAATTATGAAATTCTGTGCATTATTTCTTGAAATAGGACTGTTGCGTGTATTGGGGAAAAAACAGCACACAAGTCCTATCTGTTGAGCGATTTACACCAAAACATAAATCAGCAGTATTTATCAAGGTACACCTGAATGTGAAGTTTGACGAAAATCTATGCATTAATTCTTGAGATAGAACTATTGTGGAAATCTTGAAAAATTCAGCATAGCTGCAGTACCTGTTGGTCGATTGATGCTAAATCGTAAACAGAACTACAGACCCGGTTCATATCAAAGGCTAACCGAATCTTAAGTTTGATGGAAATTCGTGCATTAGGTCTTGAGATAATTGAGCAAATGCTGTCGAAATCGTAAAAAAATGCAACATAGCAATGCCGCCGGTTGAGTGATTTACACCAAAAGCGAATCAGCATAAATTTATATCAGGGACTTGCCTGAATATAATCTTTTATTAAATTATGTGCATTACGTTGCATAACAATGCCCACGTTTTTGAGATACAGTGCCAACAAAATTTATGTCACATTCATACAGACAGACAGAGTAACAGACAAGCATTTTCTGAAAACATGGTTTGTGGATTCTCTTACCCCTAAATCGTGTAAATCCTTCAAAAACCGGAATTCGAAAATTTTCATGAATCCAACACTTTCTTCTTGTTTAGAAGAAAGTAAATATATACTACATAAACGAATTATAAAACCGTTTGTGTTTTACATTGATTAACGAAAATTCTAGAAAATACGATATTTTTGCTAAATTATAATCACTTTTTCACAAGCGCGTTATAAGCTTAACATACTTCAGACTAGAAAGAAAATCTCTCTGAAATTTCATTCTTGTCCCATAAAAAGTGCAGTTAAATTCTCTGATCTTCCTTTGATAAGAAAGAACTCGCGCCCTCTAATTTTGGAATTGTATTTTTGGAGCAAATTCTTTTAACTAGATATTCTCACGCAGAAAAAGGAGCTGTATTGATTATCTTCTAAATGGGACTAAACATTATGAAAAGGTCAAACCCGAGATACCGTCATTAATGTGACCGTGAAGTAAAATAGGAGAAGTGCGGAAGTGGAACAATATTAATTTTGCTAAAACTAAGCACTATTATTTACTAGCAAGCCTAAGCATAGCTGTCACATAAGGATTTTTTCAAATAAAAAATAAGAAAAACATATTTTGAATAAAAAAAACGTACTTAATAAAATATTTATTTTAACTACGCGTTACTTGCTTGATTTGATTTACGTAATTTTTTTAAAATTTAATTTAAATTCATTTGACTTGAAAAATGACAGAAGTTTGGCATCCGCTCACAGATTTTTACAAAAGTGCGTTTTTGAAAATAGTTAAAATTTCCTAATTACATACTGTGCTTTAAAAAATCAGTTACAGAAATGTGGAAACTCCATATATTCATATATCTTTGGTTTAATATGAAATCGCACTGAATTTTGGTTCATTGCTGCAGCAATAAATTCTAAACAACAATTTCAACATCAATATTAGACTATATAAAACTAATTTTCCTATCTTTTGAAATTAAAAAATTTTTCTTTGAATTTATCTTTGATTTATTTTTGAAATATTCCAAACATTTGTTGCATAGGTTAAAAAAAAAAAAAAAAAAAAAAAAAAAAAAAAAAAAAAAAACGCCAGGTGCATTTGTGATTTTTTTAATATTCTTCATTCGTGATTTGTCGATTTAAAATGAAAATGTTAATATATAACAGTTTGAAATTTGCAAATGCAACTTTGTGATAAGAAACCCTTAAATTTCTGTGTAATGCTGTAAATCCGTTTATCTTCTTTCAAGATATTTTCTAGATAGACGATAATTGGGTATAGGATTTGGAATGTAAGTCGTGGAAAAAATAAAAAGTAAACATCCCTGCTAATTCCTCAGCAAATTATCGTAGAAAAAAGTCAGTGGTACCGAACGATTGGAAATAAAGTTTAATTTTAAATGATTATAAAATTTGATTAGGTGCCATCTACATAATAAATGAACTCTAAGTTTATTTTTTTCAATAGCAGTACCCAATTCTGACAGCATAATTAAGATCTACGCTCTTCAATTGCCTAAAAATAAATTTTCATGCAATTAGTACGATAAGTTTCCGAGAATTTAATTATTCTAAAACAAGCATATTTTAAAGATTGTAACCAAATTAAAGTTCGATACTCTATTGTTGGCCGAGAGAACCGCTTTCTTGATCAAGGCATCTTAAAGTGCTATTACACGCGTCGTGCTGCAAGCGTCAAATTGCAGGCGTCTCCATGTTATCCTTTGGGACCAGGGGAGTTGCTTGGTTATCGCGCGATTCTCTTGTGTCGGAGCGTCTTTGACGCCTGGAACGAAGCGAGTCGCCAGTAAGAGCCAATCAAATGCTTGGAAATCCAAATGATGGTAAAGACTCTTCTCGAATAGCCAATGAAATGCTAAGAAAACGAAAAAACGCAGGCGATTTTTGTCGCTTGCAATTTTTACGTGTAATAGCACTTTTAGGCGCCTTGCAATCAAGCCACTCAAGCAATCATTCAAGACTGCTCGAGACTAACGAAAAAGACAGGCTACCGTGGTGTATCCTACGTATCTTCTTTTGCAGACCGCTAAAATGACGTGATGCTCTTTTTGTACACCTTCATTGGTGCATTCGAGTATCACGTGACTCCAGCAGTCTGTAAAAAAGATAAGTAGAATGCACAGGGCCTGATTACCGCACAGGCGAATTTGGCCGTGGCCTTGAGTCCACTGCTGAGAGGGCCCAAGTTTAATAAAATGATTTAGAAAAAAGTTCTATTATTTTCTCAAAAACCAAAAAATATTTTGGTAAACTTAGCAACCGTATGATAATCTAATGATAACCCTTCCAATACTCTCAGGAGGGGGGAGATCTAGTTGCTATGTTGGTGCGAAGGGGGTCCCGAAAAGATGCTGGGTCTTGCGCTCTCTACAATTTTAATCGGGCTCTGAGAATGCACCGCGGTAGCCTGTCTTTTCCGTTAACCTCGAGACTGCTAGATTACAGGATTGCATAAGAAGTTTCAAAATATCTAGTCACTTCTATCGTATGCCATAAACCATTATTTTACCGTTTTTAAAGCATAATTTGACAACTATTCGGAAGAAACATTTGCAGGACTTAATAAATCTAAATCCATCAAGAAATTGTAGGTTACAATTCATAATTTTTTCGAATATTAATTTCATAAATCATATCATAATATTATAAAAATTGAAAACTCAACGCATTTATGTTTGGGTATTTTAATATTATTGCTACATAAAAAAAAAAGCATATTAGGAGCATAATTTCAAGAGATGTTAATAAAAGTATGAAAATGTAATTTAACATTAGAAGCACTAAATTTTGAATGCTTATAATTCAAAAACTTATCATTCAAATTACTTGAAAATTGGCATCTAGAGATTTAGCTCTATTCTGTGTACATTTCTACAAACATACTTACAGATATTTTGTTTTATTATTTCTCTTATTTATTATTATGATGGCAACAAATATGAAAAGCTTGGAACGTTCGTACTCTGAGCAGGCGGTAGAGTAGGATAGGGACTGTGCATGTGAAGCATTATTATTTTAGGAGAGAAGGGGGGTCTGGCATATGATATTGTAAGATATCTCTAGGGGGAGTTGATTTCGATTTGATATCGATATCATTTTTGACCCAATCAAAATTGTCTCTTTATATTTGTAACATGGTCTTTTGTTCAAAATAGCATAGTATCTTTTTTTGGTCTGTTATCTATCTATTTTTATGAAAATGCAAAGTTATTATTAAATCACTACATTATTATAAAATTATCTAATTCTAAAATATGGTATACCCCAATGTTTGACATTCTTATTCATCTTCATATGTGTATGCATATAGAATTACTGTTCGATAAACCATATGTGAAGTATATTTGAAATAAAGCTTGTGTTTGCTAATAAATAAAAAAGAATGAATGTAGTTTACTTGTTTTGCTGATAAGAATTTCTATCAGCCCCCTCTCCCCACCGTTCCTCCGTTCGTGGGGGGGGGGGGGGGCGAGTTCAACAAGACTTTATTACTGTTGAATGCATTATGTAATAAAAAGTTATTATAAAGTACTTTTAAATAGTAATTATTTTTTAAAATTTTATTTAAATAAAGCGATATTTTATTGACTTCTCTTCATTTGAATAAATAAAGTATGCAAAAAAAAAAAAAAAAAAAAAAAAAAATTAACCAGTTTTGTATATTTCTCCAAAGAAACGAACAAAATTCTAAAAATAAAATTTTTCTACACTTTGATAACGATATCATTACCTGGGGGGAAGAGGGGAGGGTTCGAAGGATGGGAACATATAATATCGAAAGGGGGGAGGGGTCCAAAAAAACCAAAAAGTTGATAACATTATATTTGCACAGCCTCATAGCAAACTTTGAAGTTATAGCACAGTAGCGATAATTAGTTTATTTTCCTTCAAAAGCGTAACGCAAATGTTTGTATTTTTTTCGCAATATTGCAAAAACTTCCTGATACTTGAAAAGATAGTGTAACACTATAAAAATGAAACATGTTTATTACGGAATCCTGTCTTAAACGAAAAACTTTATGTTCCAGAAGAAAATAATATCAAACATTTATAACAGACAACATACCTGGTAAAATAGAAACTTGTCTTACAGTATGTGTCTACCCTCAAATCGCCTCAAAAATTTTCGTTATCGTTTTTATTAAGATTCTAAAAATGCTTTACTTTTGGTTCAGCAATAATTAGAAGCAAAGTTATAGCCCAAAGTATAAACCTTGTTTCATAAGTTTTTATGTTGCATTAAAATCTTAATTTGTATTTTCTAGAAAACTGCGTTATACTTGCCCATCATACGTAATAAAGGATAAGTCTTGCAATCGTTTTACCTCGCAACTAATAGACGGCAGGTGCTGGATACGAATCCAATCGCAGCCGTCGGCTTAACCATTCGGAGTTTTCGTGGTTTTCTTCGAACCTTGCGTAAATCCGGGTTAGGTTCCCTTACAAAGATCCCCACGAAGGGCACTCCTCCCAGAATCTATATCCCTCGAGTAGATAATCGGCCGTCACAAAATAAACCAAACTTTGCAATCGTTTTGAAAATCGACAAAAAATTTTTGACGGATTTTACGTTTCAGAAACTGGAGATTCCGAAAAACATATTTTTAGAAAAAAAAAAAAAAAAAAATGCCATCCGGCTGTCTGTGTGTCTGTCTGTCTGTAAATGCTCTATCTCCCGAAAAAATTGAAAAAGAAACTTGAAATTAAGTGTGTACTTAGTATATAATAATGGGAAAAAGCTTATTTAATGTCAGTTACGGTCAGTTATTCGGAACTATTTTTTTCGGACTGTCGAAATATTCGTTCTGATGGAAGGTATATACAAATTTTCAAAATTCTTTATTTTAAGGAGTGGATGTAAAAGATAATAAAATAACACAGATTTCTCATAAAACACGAAGTCGATCGAATAAATAGTTGCTAAGATATTGGTAATCCATTTTTTCACATTCTTCGATTTTTCATGACCCTGTATTTCATTCAAATTTCAATTCAAAGATATATTTTAATTGGATATGAGAGGCTTAATCCGACGTAGTAAATTGTTAGTTAATATGATTATTATTTTTCGAGTTATATGGTTATTTCTTTTACGCAATTCGGTACTACTGGAGTAGTTTGGCGTTTTATATAATTTGTCGAAATAGGTACATCAGCATTTTATTAATAGAGCTAAATGGCTAAATTATGTTTAAATTACTATGGCTACATTATGGCTACATTACTATGGCTAAAAATATTTAAATATACATTCAAATTTTATTTTGGCATGGCGATCCATTTTATAAATAATTTTGTACATGTTTTATTTTCATATTTTTAGTATGCATATCCATGATGGGTAAAGTATTACTGTGGCCCCAACGACTAGTTTCATTATTTACGTTTACGATAAACCTCATTTCTTAAAAGGTTTTTAAGATATTGAAATAAAATTTGGTTACAGGGTTCGACTCATCTATTGGTATATTATGAAGCAAAATACAAGTTTTAAGTATGTATATATAAATTTAAGAGATGTTTTTATTAAAAAATGTACATTTTTTAAATTAAAAAAAATCTTGTTTTATATACAAAATTTGGAATACGTTAGTAAATTTAAGAGGTACTTCGAATCTTTTGCTTCATAACATAGATAAATGGTTTGCTAATATATTGCTGAAAAAAAAGTGAAACATATTGAATAGATTTTATTAGAAGCCTTGCAAAAAAAGCAATTCTTTGTTTAAATTTAACTTAATATTGCCTAAATCACAAAAGTTAATTAAAATTCCATTAAAAATTTATTTCTATTCATAGTTTTGTCCCCTAAAAACACATGAACGTAAACAAAATTTTATATATTAAAAAAAAGTGCTCCGAATGTAAGGATAAATCTTTAAACGGAATTTCTCTTTCCTTACTTATTCGTTTTTGCCAATATATATACATTTTTTTTTTTTTGGCACCATATATCTTTTTTTTTTGAACAACTCATCGAAGGATCGGGAGTGTGGGTTGGGCATGACCCCCATGAACACCCTTTCGATCATCCATTTTATGCAATGAAAATGCAAGAAAAAAAAAAATAAAGTGAATATTTTATTCTATCTATTATACGTACCAAACAAAATAAAGGCTGCTTGCATTGCATGATGCCAAATCGACCCGTGCACAGAATTAAATTACCAATGATGGTCAAAGTTATTTTTTTCGTAACCTAGTGGTTACGTGAGTATAATCAGAAATCGAACATATCAGAATCTCAGGAGGATTTAAAAAAAAAATGCCTCATTGGTATACAATATATTTACATGCATAGTAAATGTAAAAATAATTTTAAAGTGTTAAAATCTAATTTAGAGAGATTTACTAGAAGAGAAATTGAAGCTTCATTCTCTAAAAAAATCAGCAGATTTATGTAAATTAAGTGTTCTTACAAAAGCCTTTAAAACCTCCTATTCTCCCAACTCATGGTTGCAGAAAATGCCTATACGGATTCCAATAGGGCTTTGAATATGAAACCTAAAATATCGGTTTTATAAAACTAACTTTGGACCCTAGCGTATCGGTATTACAAAATTAACTTTTAACTAGTTATACATGTGACGATTTAAGGAGAACTCGAATTATTTCCACTGGTTAAAAAGAAACACACAGTCATGGCAAGCGAAGGAAAAAACAAAATAAATAAATAAATGTAGAAGATCCAATAATTAGTCATGGGCTGCTGTAAATTCATTTATTAAATTCGTAATAATGAGGAAGGAAAAGCTCCTTTTGCAAAAATTCCATCATTGTTTCAGCGAGCTGTCCTCATCGAAGAAGCAACCCAAAAAATCTTCTTTTTCATCTCGAGACTTCCACCTTTTTAAACTAAAAAGAAAGTTCTGGAACATTCTGTAACCTCAAACCATCATTCTTTTATGTAAACAGAATTCTTGTCCAGCTACGAGATTACTTTCCACAAACGATAAATTTATTTAAAAAAAAATATTATTTAACCAATTTATAATTGACTCAGAATTTTAAATATCTTAGGCAGACGATTTTTATAAATGATTAATTTTAAGAGAAAAAGAAAAGAAATGAATTTATTAATATGCACACATCAAAGGTTGACGTAGGTTGGTTGGTTGGTTGTATGGGATTTTATGGCGCAAGGTCCCTTTGGGGACATGCTGCGCCAAGACAATGTTGAAAAGAAAACGTTATTTAAAGTTAAAAATCACACAGCAATGAGATAAAAGACTAATTAAAAGAGGACAAAAATCATGAAAAACATTAAGTGACAAAAAATTGTAGAATTTGGTTAAAACATAAACAATGAATAAGATGAGTGAATTTACATAAAAAACAAGATTAAAAATAAACGAATTCACAGTCATGATATAATTAAAATCAGTCAATGATGGTGAAAAAGTAGATCGGAGCAATCAATAAAGAAATAACAACATAAAAGTAAATAGAATGTAAAAATATTTTAAATACAGAGTAAAATGTGAATGTTACACTAAAACCTGTCGTAGATGAGAATCAAGGGCATAAAGGCAATGCGGTGATACATGAAATCAAAACACAGTTAAAACTAGGCAAGGATATTTAATAGTACAAGAAGATAAAATTCGGAAACAAGTCAAAATTCCAAAACAACAAGATAACGACACGAAACCAAATTGGGAAAGTACCACAGAAAACCCAAAATATAACTAAAACAAAGACCAATAGAAAAAGAAATTAATTCAACCAGGCACATACTCCTCAAACATAGTATTTTCCTCGGAATCCGAGCCACTGTCATAAGACTCCGATTCCATAGCTTCTTGAACATAATGATGCATTTGCCTGGGATCTTTCAAATTTCTCATACATGGGCTTAGTGATGCATTTTTCAATCTTTTAACAGCAGTCTTCCGCCGTGGGGATGATGGAGTTGGGGTTTTTATGGTTTCTGTTCGTTTTTTCTGTGATTTCTGTAAAGTTTTTGTACTACTAACAGTTTGGGTCCCAGCCTTGGTCCCTTCTTTCTGAACGCCAGTTTTCACTATTTGACTATTGTTGGGTTTTTTAGAGTTTAATGCAGATGAATTCGGGTCATTTTTTGGTGGGGTAACAGTCTTTGTCTTATTTAGAGGTTTGGATAATTCCTTAGATTGAGCTTGAGATTTCTGATTCAGCTTTTCAAGATAAGTGATTTTTACAGGTTCTGTAGATGGTAGCCAGCGTTCTAATGGCGGATATACCATACATTTAGCAGGGAGAGAGATATCCCGTGTTTCTTTAATTGGTGTGCAAGTTGATTGTGTTTTAGTAGATTTATTAGGAGCATATAAGGAATCAGTTTGGGTACTTATGTGTCTTACAGAAATTGATTGGTTTTTAAGTAAGCTGGAGTAAGAAATTCCGACAGAAGGGGTTCTGGTTTCTACAAGTTTGTGGGCTTCGGGATAAGATAAATTTTGTGTAATTTTAACTGTGATAATTTCCTTCTCTCTGTTCCAATTAGGACAAGTACGGGAATATGCTGTATGATCTCCTTTACAATTTGCACAGCGTTCGGGTTTTTCACAAGATTCATTGTCTTGGCCGACTTCTGCACAACGTGCGCAAGTAAGAGATCCACGGCAATTTGTCTTAGTATGCCCGTAACGCTGGCATTTAAAACAACGGATAGGATTTGGTATATAGGGGCGGACTGGACAGCTTAGATAGCCAGCTTTAATTCTGGTTGGTAATACAGGGCTATTAAATGTTAGAATGATATGCTTTGTCGGTAAAACTTGTTCATTCCGACGGATAGTGATACGGCGTACATCTATTACATTTTGGTCTTTTAAATTTTCTGTCAGTTCATCCTTAGTGGAGAATAAAAGGTCAGATTCGGATATTACACCATGACTTGTATTTAGAGTTTTATGAGCCTGGACAGAAACGGAAAAAGTACCTATGGCAGAGCAATTAGAAAGAAATTGCGATTGTTTGACAGTAGAAACCTCAACTAGTAAGTCCCCAGATTGCAGTTTTTTGATAGAATGATCATCCCCAAGAATAGATTGGAATGTTTTAGCAATGAGAAACGGTGAAGTCTTTTTAAAGGAGCAATCAGAGTGGCTATCAATACGTTTTACGATAAAGAAGCGAGTGAAAGAAGGCGTCTGTACACTTTGTTGCTCTCCACGAGGGAGAGAAATAGAAGGAAATGAAGCTTTTCCATCCATTATAAAAAAATAAAATTCAGACCCCGGCCGCACCACCCACTACCGAGCCCAACAAGGGGATGCACATTCGTGCACCAGTGCTAACCAGGGCCCATACGGTCACAAGACAACCCTATGTCAGTCTCCACCCTTAACGAGATGACTAGTAGTTGCTCGATCACTTGATCCCTAAAGCCAGTGACAAAAGTCAGCTGACCAGCCGATTGATGCATACGGGACCAATATGCACCTCCCGTCTTCCTGAAGCAGAGGCCAAAGCAGTGTGTTGGTTTCCCTCAACTACCAGGATCCCCCTTTCCAGGGACACGGGTCGCCACGTACGGCCAACACGTGGGTGGTTTACAATTCTCCATGAGTCGATATGCAGGATGACATCGGCTCATACAGAATTGCCCTCACCTCCAAAGAGGAAACCACAACGAGAGTGAAACAAAGAGGAAAGTAAGACCAGAGGAGTGAGAGGAAAAGGAAAGGAGAAAGATCACTCAGGTGCCCCGGAGTTGTGAAGCCCGTGAATACCTAAAGAAGGTATCCCCCTGGGGGGGGGGGGGGGGGTTGACGTAGGAAAAATAAATAAATAGATAAAATAAAATAATGATATTTTTTGAAAGGTATGGTTTTGGAATAAATTTAATAAGACTTTCTTAAAAAGGGTTGATAAAAACATAGAAGAAATCAGTTTTATTTGGAATATTAAGAAATAAAGTTTTAATTAAGAATATTTTTAATTTAGAGCCATCTTTTTAAATTTACGCATACTGGAATAATGTTTTTTAAGGCAAATTAAGAATTTATATCGTCTGCATAAGGATTAACAGATTAGATTTAGAAACAAGATTTTAATTTAATAATTTGAAGTAAGTACGGAATATTATTATAAGAAAATTAAGATAGTATAAAGGTTAGTTTTGGCGAAAAAATTTTAAATTTGTAATATACATATTCTCATAATACTTAAACATCATCACATAAAAAAAGTTTAAAAAACGACCCTGGTCATATATGTTGTCAAAAAATATGTATACAGTTATGCATTTCAATGTAATTATGCTTAATATTTACAACTTTTTAAAAAATGTATATCATTTCGCTCGTTAAGAAATACACCAAATTCTAATAAACTTAGTTGAAAAAAAAACTGGTTAGATGTGGCAATTCCAAAACTTTCTTTTATTTTATGCATGTTAAAACTTCCTGAAAAATGAAGCATTGCAGCTCAACCAATTAGGTGGTTTAAACCAAAAATGTACCTTGCAACATTTAGGAATTCTCATTCTCATTTAGGAATTGTATAATGAGCCGTATTGGTCAGTTTTTTGATAAAGAGAGAATATATTTCACAAAATGTTGTCAAAGTGGGCATTCTGAACAGCGATCGTGATTGAAGAATTGAAAATGTATTCAAATAACAAATTGCTTGTTTTATGACTCATTTTTAAATTCAATTTTGCTCTCAAATGCATTCAATTGGCAGTTTCTCTTATTTAGGAACTATATTATGTGTCGTATTGGTCGATTTTTTTTCATAAAGTCAGAATATATTTCGAAAAATGCTGTCAAAGTGGGCATTTGGGCCAAATTTCGCTAAAGAGGATTCTAATCTCTCCCTAAAAGCCAAGCCAACAGGGTTTTTTTTTTATTAGAGTTGTAGTGGTAGTTACTTTCATATTATGTTTTTATCTTCATTCCTCAATGAACTCAGAAAAGAAATTTTACTATTGCTTGTTGTGGGGAAAAAAAAAAAAAAAGTCAAGCTTCGAAAGTATAGAATACTCATGAATTATACATTATGCTTATGAAAAATAAGAAAAGTTTTATTCGCTGGTAGCCGAATTTGAAATTATTTTGTTACAAAAGGGAATTTTTTTTAAGTGTTTTTGTTTTTGCTCTTGTTGTTGTTTTAGCTCGTTAAAACCGGGGTCGCGTTAAATACAATATCGTTATAAATGAATTAATTAAAATTGTATTGCGACACTTAAATAAGGGGATGATATTGATAGCATTTTTTCTAACTATTGTTCAGTGATTTAGTTCTACAGATAGTGAAAATAAAGATTTTGTAACTTCGTTTGTTTTCCAACCATTAGTTACATATGCATGCATATTTATATCGATCTTATTTATTTGTCTAGTATATCAATAGCTATCTTTTCCTCTTCCTATTTATAGATCGATTTGTCTAAGTATGCTTGTGTGAGTGTGCAAGCTTGCTTATAACTAATGCAGTAAAACCTATTAAAATGGAATCGCAGGGGGGAAAAAATCTACTTTAGAAAAGACCATCTTAATAAGTGAAATTATACGGTATTATGTTGAAGGAGACAATGCAAATTTTCGTTTAAGGGGACAGTTTCCCCTTCAATCGGTCAAAAATGCTAGAAAACCGTTTCAATTTTTATACCTTTTCACAAATTAACTAATAATCAGTCAAATTTTTTTGGACTGTTAAGTACAGCATTACTTGTTACAATAAGCTAAATAGATTGATGAAAAACATTTAAATTAATTGAGAAAACTTAGTTACCTACTTTTTTTTCGCACTTATTATACATCACTGTGCGCATAATATTCCGTGTTCATTTTAATTTAGGAACTTTAGATTGATTTTAATTTAAAGATATAACATTTCGCTTAACATAATGGACTAGAATGTTTTAATTATCTTCATTTATAATATTTTTATTTAATAATAAAAATTAAAAAAAGAAAATTTTTAAATTTTGTGACCATTTTTTTAAAATAAAATTTTTACTATTTAAGATAATTCTTAGATTTTATTTCATTTTATAAAAAGTATAATATTAATGCACATAGAAAATTTCAACCAATTATCTTTAATAGTTTTTGCGAAATAATGAGTGCAGTGATGTATCGTATTAACGAAAACAAACAAAAAACCAGTAGGTTACTTAATTATCTTTTGCTAATTAATTTAAACATTTTTCATTAATATGTTTTATTTATTGTAACAAGCAATGCTAGATTTAACAATTAAAAAAATTTCATTGAGTTTCATTTATTAGTTGGTTGGTGAAAAGGTATGGAAATTGAATCAATTTTCTTGTATTTTTGACCGGTTGAAGGGGTAAAAAGAAAATTTTTTAATTTTCTCACACATTTTTTAATAAAATTTTTATTATTTAAGATATTTCTAAGATTTTATTTCCTTTTATGAAAATGTATACTAATGCACGCAGAAATTTTCAATCAATTATCTTTAATTGTTTACGAGAAATCATGCGTGCAGTGATATATCCTAATAACGGGAAAAACAGTAGGTTACTTAATTAAGATTTCGTAATTAATTTAAATATTTTTTATTAATATATTTTATTTATTGCAAAAGTAATGCTATGTTTAACAATCCAAAAAAATTCATTGAATTTGATTATTAGTTGGTTGGTGAAAAGGTATGTAAATTGAATCAGTTTTCTAGTATTTTTGAAAGGTTGAAGGTTGGTTGGTTTTGTTTATGACGGCCAATTATCAACACGAGGGATATAGACCCTAAGTGGGGATTTTTGTATGGGAACCTAACCCGTACTTATGCATGGAAAAAGGTTTTTAGAAAACCACAGAAAACTCCGAACGACTAGGCCGACAAGCGCGATTGGGTTCGAACCCAGTACCTTCCGTCTGCCAGTTTTGAGGGCAGAACTTCTTGGCCAACGGTGGGGCTGACTGGTTGTCGGGGAACTGTCTCCTGAAGCTATACTTTTAAACAGTCCTTTTTAAATAGATTTTACTGTACATTTAAAATTTATAATAATCTTATAGCCTATAAATCTGGAAAAATCATTTTTATTTATTTTAGCCTTCTTCACTAAATGCAAATAACATAAGAAATACAAGATATTTACATAGATTTATTACACTGAAATATACACAACAACACTGCATCTTGAATATTACTAGACTCATATTTTGTTCTTATCTCTCGTGACTTTTACGATTATTGATTTTGCAGTTGTTGGCTCCCTAATAAAACTTCACTTTCGCTTTAAAAATCAATTTCTCTTCGACAAATCTGTGTCGATAAAAGTGCCATTGCTGAATCGTATACTTGATGGAATGAATCCAATTTGTTGTGCTTTTGCTTAAGAATGCGGCGAAAAGTCTGTGATTTGTAGAATATTTGCTATGAAATTTAAATAGAATTTCTCTGGAAAACTTCGTTTTTTGCAATACTGTGTCACTTTGATGTTATTTTCTTGTTTATTTTTTATAAAAAGTACTTTGAGTTTAAAAGCCCAGTTAATAAAAGCGAAGTTATTAAATTCACATTTCAAGATTTGTTTTTTTATTTCTAGTCTTTTGTTAAAATAACAAAGTACATAAATCTGTACATATTTTTTCCTATGGTAATATACTAGACAAAAAGTAATAGTAGGAAAATAACTAGCATATCTCTGTATTAGTTACACATCATACATAGTGTATTATAAGTCTTGCAATCGTTTTGAAAATCGAAAAAAAAATTTTGATAGATTTGCACGTTTTAGAAACTGGAGATTCCGAAAAACATATTTTTAGAAAAAAAAAAAAAAAAAAGAAAAAAATGCCGTTCGTCTGTTTGTGTGTCTGTCTGTCTGTGGATTTGTAAACGCTCTATCTTCCGAACAAATTGAGATAAAGCTTTGAAATTTCGTGTGTGCTTAGTATTAAGATGGGGAAGAAGCCTATTGAATATCAGTAACCTCGATTATTTGGAACTATCTTTTACGGACTCTTGAAATATTCATTCTGATGAAAGGCACAAAAAAATTTTCTATTTTTTTTTCATTTTAAGGAATGGGTGTAAAATGCAATAAAAAACATAAATTTTGTATAAAAAACGAAGTCAGTCGGATAATTAGTTGCCGAGATATTTGTACTCCAATATTCCACACTCTTCGATTTTTCATGATCCTGTATTTCATTCAAATTTCAATTCAAATATAATATTTTAATTGGATATGAGACGCTGAATCCAACTCTGTAAACTGTTAGTTACTATAGTTCTTATTTTTGGAGTTATAAGGATGTTTCTTTTGCGCAATTTGGTGCTATTTTACTAATCCATCGACCAAAAAACTATTGTCAAACTATACGTTCAATTTTATTTTGGAATTGCAATGCATTTTTTAAATAGTTTAGACATGCTTTACTTTCATATTCTGTATCATGCATATCCATGATGGGTAAGTATTACGGTGGTCACCAGCGACTACTTTCAGAGTTGTTTTGAAAATATTTTAATGAATATTAGACTGTTAATAATTTAAGACTGTTAATAAATTAAATCAATCACAATGAATGACAAAGTTTGTCCATATTTCCAGACACTGTTGAATTCAGACAAATTTCTCCAGAAGATATTTCTGCAAATTTAAACGGGGGGGGGGGGAGGCTGCGACTTTCTGGGGGGAAATTAAACTTCTAGTCTGATATTAAACATAAAATCCCACATCATCTGAAAGGAAGAGAGGATTGCCTCCCAAAAAAATTGAATTTCTCTGAAAGACTGCTTTTTGCAACACTGTGATATTTTGATACTATTTTTTTTCTTGTTTTTATTCAAAGTAAATAATAATTATTGTAGCTCAGGACCACCCACTATATTCAACACTGGTTTCAGAAATCATCACCAGAATACAACCCTATCGCGATCTGACTTTATCCGTTTCGCTGTAACTCGATTTAGGTAAAATAAAAACTAACATACAAAAAAAAAAAAAAAAAAAAAAAAAAAAAAACATGAAGCGTATTTTTAACGTCCTTCTGCGAATGACAACATTTTTAAATTTTAAATGAAATTTCAGTTTTACAATTTTCAGTATTACAAATTTTAAAACTTCTATACATCGCACATTTTTAGTTTTTACAACACTGGACGTACAAGTACAACACACGTACAAGGACCAAAAAAAAAAAAAAAGTACTTTTTAATGCAATTTTTTTGAAAACTGTATCTCAAATTGTCTTTTAGTTTTTAATACTTTTTTGTCATCGTGGCAACAGAAGTATTCCAAAAATGCAAATATCACAAGGTTTCAGATATATTTCATAAAAAATCCAGCATGCTGTTAATGTTTCATAATTAATTAAACCTTAAGATTAAACTTAGTAATTAGCTAAAGATGCCTATTTCATAAAAAAAAAAAAAAAAAAAAAAAAAAAATTGTAGAATTTTATAGAAGTTTTCGTAGACTATCGTGAAATGCCTCTTCCTAGAAAAGGTAGATGCAAGTAATTCACAAAAGGTGATTATCAATTTTGAGCAAAAATGAATATTTTGCACTGTTCTATCTTTGCCGAATTAATCCAGGACTCTACTCAGAAAATGGAAAAAAAAAAGGACTGTGCGCAAAAAAATTAAAAAAAAAATTCTCTTTACTGCACCATTTTTTATATTTTCATGAAAACAATTATTTGAAATCTATATACTGATCTAATAATAGGAAGAAAGTAAAAAAAAAAAAAAAAAAAATCTAATTTTTAGCTAAAATTTGATATTTTATGATGTAAATCCTATCTACACAATTAGGGTTTAAAAAATATTTTATTGCAATATTTTGCAATTAAGCTTAAATTAATTAATTTTATCTGTTTGACAGTCTGCAACATTTTTTATATTATTATTTTTTAGTATTCAGTAAAAATTATGAAAGTAAATTTTATGATTAATCGCTTAATCAATTTTTTTTAAAGAACAAATTCTAATTTTTTGTGAAATGCAGCCATCTGACATAAACAAAATAAGGGTCATTCCATTCTTTGGGCTGTTTTTCATCAGCCAGAGCAATCACGTTTTCCGAATTCATGGCACAGTACGAAAATTATAATGTTTTTAGGAATGTACCAGATATGACACGTGGTACAGTAAAGGGTTGAGAAAGAAATTTGTAAGCTAAACTGTATTGAATACCAAATTCCATTAACATATCTGTATTTTATTTTTAAATTATCTATAATAGATTTTGTAACTAGTACAATTTTATACTATACTGACTGACCCGACCATCATTGCCTATAGACTCATAAAATTATTACACGAAAAGACTCACAAAATTCCATTAAAAAAATTACTCCACAAATTCAGAATAAACTTTACCGAAAAGAAGGGAAAAAGTACTATTTTCAGCTAGAACATTCAAACCGGATTATTTTTACTAAAAGAAATAAATTATGTATAACAAAACGAAAGAAAAAAAAATCGCATGGCGGATAAAGTTAATTGTAGTAAGTTAAATCATTGTAAATAAAATTGTGAATGTCAAAAAATCGCCGCAAATTCAGAAAAAAAAATCAATGAAAATTACAGTAAAAATATATAAAAATTCAAAAATCGCGAAAAATAAAATCTAAAATTATGCACTCAAATTTTGAATATATATATATATATATATATATACACACACACAGGGTGAGTCATACATATCGAAACAATAGGCTCTCTCCTTAAATATTGTTCCTAGACCCATACTTCCAATTGCAAAGTTTCATAAGAAAAAGGTGAATTTTTTTATAAGATAAGTTGCAACTCCATGGGAAGTCTATTTTAAAAATTACGAAAATTAAATTTTTATACGGCCCCCAGAGGATAAAACTTCCAATTAGAAAAATTTTCTTTATCCATTCCTAAATTGAAAAAAAAAAAAAAAAAAAAAAAAAAAAAAAAAGAAAAAAAAATCGTCTCGATATCTACAAATCCCCGAAAGATATTAAAATCCAAAATTTTCCAAAATTCGTGACTTACACCACTTAAGCATACCTCTGAGCGCAGCGATATCAGTTCATTTGAAATGAAATTTAGGGATCGACCATAAATTTACGCATTATTAAATGTCGATCAAAGACAATATTTTAACTTTTAGATATAAAATAAAAGCGTATAGGTTTTTGCTTTAAACTTCCTTGAAATATCCTAGATGTCTGCAATATCTAGACCTTGGCGCAAACCTCGTGACTGGCACGACCCATTGGCCGGACCTTCTTATTAAATACTTATCAAAAGTGTTATTAAATTAAGTGATATTAATTAAACTCTCATTAAAAGTGTGTTAAAAAGTTATTGCCGCAGGCAATAAGTTTAGTAAAAATAGTAATAGCGATAATGATACTTCTATTAACGGAATCATTGGAAATATATTTTAATAAATTACACCGAAATATTTTTTCTATTCAGCTTCAAAATTTATGATGGTTTTAAACCTACTTTTACTTTCTTCTATCTTTACAAGAAGAAAGTATCGGATTCATGAAAATTTTGAATTCCGGTATTCGATGGATTCACACGTTTTAGGGCTCAGAAATACCGAAAAACATGTTTTTACAAAATGTCTATCTGTGAGTCACTGCTCCTGTATCTCAGTATATGACAAAAATTTTGTGAGCATTCTATCTCAAGAACTAATCAACGGAATTTAATAAAAAATTATATTTACTTAGTTCTTAATATAAATTAGTACTGATTAGTTTTTGTTGTGAATCGCTTAACAGGTACTGTACAGGCTTTCGTGCGATTTCCGCAATAGCTGTATCTCCAGAATTATACGTTTAGTGTCGTCCGTAATTAAAGGCACTTTTTAATTATCGTGCAAAAGCAATTTTAACAAGAAAATAATGAAGTTGACAGGGCCAAAACAATGAAAAAAATTGAAATCGACGTGATAAAAATATGAGGTTTAAATCAACTAACGCATTTAAACAGTAATTAAAGAAGGTGCGAATGGCAAAACTTAAACAAAATCTGAAATCGAAACTATACAGGACGGAATTAATCACCTAGAGACTTTTAAAAAACATTTAAACATTAGGAGTCCATCGTTTTTTAAAATTTAAATGCACTTTTCTGCATCAAATGTTTTTATTTCAGTATTTCTTATTTTTAAACTGACATAAGTGAATAACCATCGGTTATGGCAACAGTCCAGCGAGTTCAATAGTTTTTTAACATCTCCCCCCCCCCCCCTCACAAAAAATGCCCAATGCGCCGAAAGAAATTTTCACGTCAGAAAATTTACTTTTAAAAATATGATTTGTATACAAAAAATTGCTCTTTTATATTGCTATTTTAAATACTTTTATTTAAAAAAAATAAATATTATTTAAAATGCTGAAACAAAATTGAAAATTAGACATTTTCATTTAGTCAAAAGAAAAAAAAATTCAACGCAGCAAATAATATTTTCAGTTATAACAATTTTAATTTACTCTAAATTTTTTGAAAAAAAAATTAAGAAGTCTGATGTTATAATGCTTAAAAATTGTATGGTTAACCATCACAAAACATTTAAAATTCTTACTCTATAAATAAATAAATAAAATAAATGTTTCCTTGACACTTTACAGCAACATTGTTTCTTCAATTACAGGGATTTCAATTTGTGTCTGATCCCTTGAAATCTTTAGATTTATTAAAATTGCCATAACTCTCTGAGTATTGAAGATATCGAGATGAATTTTTTTTTTGTTCAATTCAGGAATGGATAAGGAAATTTTTTTTCTAATTGGAAGTTTTTCCTCTGTGAGCCATATAAAAATTTAATTTTCGTAATTTTAAAATAGACCCCCCCCCCATGGAGTTGCAACTTATCTTATAGAAAAATTCACCCTTTTTTATGAAACTTTCCAATTGGAAGTATGGGTCTGGGGGCAATATTTAAGGAGATAGCCTATTGTTTCGATATTTATGACTCACTCTGTATATATTTTATACGAATGTCAAAAAAAAAAAAAAAAAAAAAAAAAAAAAAAAATTCGCCTTAAAAAGTGAAAAAACTCTAAAATTTGCTTTAAAACAGCAAGAATTTGAAAATAGTTAGAATTCCGAACAAATTGTTTTGAAAAGAGGACAGTATACACTATATTGCACTAAAAGATTAAAATCAGATTCTTTTTACAGATATTGAAAAATCGCAGGGAGCAAACTTTACTGTAGTAAGGTGAACATTGAGTAAAAGAAGCACTTTCACTAAAATCTTTAAAAAAATGCTGCGTAATGTAAAGAAAAAAGTAAAAAAAACTGCTAAAAACCGTATCGAAAATTGCTAAAAAATTCTAAAATCGCGAAGGACAAAATTTACTATATTAGGTAAAAAGTTTGAAACCGAATACTCTTACGAATATTATAAAAAAATGCCATAAAATATGAAAAAACTAACAATCGTATTAAAAAAATTAATAAAAATTTGCTTGTTGTACGATTTGCGAATAAGTTTTATTGAAAAGAATAATATTCACTATATTAGCCTAAAATCGGATGCTTTTTACAAATGTGGAAAAATCTTTATAAAACTTGGAA
This sequence comes from Maratus speculifer, assembly GCA_964019185.1. Classification (NCBI taxonomy): domain Eukaryota; kingdom Metazoa; phylum Arthropoda; class Arachnida; order Araneae; family Salticidae; genus Maratus; species Maratus speculifer. The sequence continues at coordinate 71,014,284 of OZ025295.1, forward strand.
AAACATTCAAAACAACATAAAATATTAAATAAAAAAAATCTGATTAAAAAAAAAACTCCTGAAAATTTACCTGCGGCGCATAACTTCTATTATACAAGTATTTTCCTTGCAAATAGTGTAGCTCTGTATGCAGCATTCTCTTTAGAACACAACCGACAGAAACACATATATACAAACTTTTATTTTCATTATTATAGATGATTAACACTGTTTCTTTCAAATGTAGAGTTTAGCGTTCATATATTCAGCAGAAACAAATAATGTATGATCATTAAATAGTTAACTATGATTTTCATATGTACAGAGAATCATAATTTGGATCAACTTCAAATATATTATTTTTTTATTGTTAGTTATTAACAAACGTATGTGCATAACAATGAAATGTCAGTGACTTTTGGCTCTTACATGGCCATCTTTTGTTGGAAGTGTCATATTATTTTAGTGAATATGAACATTAATTATTTAAGCAGTTATTTAAAGTTTAGATGATTAGTCATTTAAAAATAAAAGCTTACTTTACATAAATATGGAATATTTTTTCTGTTTTTTTTGTGTACATAATATATTTTTACAGTAATAATAAAAAGAAGTTTTTATTTTAAGAGATTATAATTACGAAAGTAATTACATATTATAATAAGGTATAAATAAATTTATGGATAATTAAAACTTCGTACACAGAGACTAGAAATTGGTATCAAAATTACTAGAACTTATGACTTGAATTTTGTGTTGCAGGCATGAATCCAAAATGTATTACATAAGTCAGTTGTGTCAATAATAGACATCCTTAAGGAATTTCTTTAGAAATTGTTTTTTAATTAATAGTTATAATTACCATATTCTAATTTTTCAATATTATATTAATATATAACAATATTTAACCATTCTCATAGTCTCATTTCCCAATGTGAATTAAAATTTAATTGTAAATAACAGAAATAGATCAAAACATCTAAAATGCCAGTAATGGAAATCCTTTGTTCCTGTAATGGACACCCTCTGATCCAGTAAAGGACATTCCATAAAAAGTAAATAAATTATTGTTTTTATGACTGTATTAGAACCAGAAGTTAATGATCGCATACTAATGAAACAAAATAGTTATTTTCAAGTAAATTTAACATTTAGTATACTAATAATCAATAAAATATTAATATATTATTCACTTTTTGCATCAATTATTGTGATTATTAGAAGCTGGATATTTTAGTTAATTTAGAGGGATAGCTTAAAGTATTATATATCAATAAATTAGAGCTATTACATTATGGAGACAGCGACAGCTTTAAAAGGCAATAATATAAAAAATTTTAGAGTATTCCAGTATACACTACTCCCTCACTGATGTATAATTTCGTCTCACTATTTTTAACAATTAAACATCCAAAGACTACTTGATTTACGTGTACAATTAATATTACAAATATGAAACAAATGACACTGTAAGTTGAATATTTTAAATACTAAATAAAATAATTCAAAATAAAACTGTAAAGCGGATGTTTGAGGCTACTGATCTGTAGATTTACTTGTGTTATGATTACTATAACTTTCATTATATTACCTTTTTTGGTTAGAAAGGAATAAACAAACATTTAAGACAGAAAATATATTTTTTAAAATTTTTGTAACTTAATTGTTTTTATTGAAACGGGAAGGGTAAAGCCCTATGAGCTCCTCTTTAACTGCGTCCTAAAACAATATTTCCTAAGTAGTTTGATTGACAGATAATAAAATATGCAAGGAAGAGTTACATTCATTTAAAAAATAAAATAAAAAAATACGTGTGGCACTCGGGGATTGCCGCGGTAAAGCTATTGCATAGCATTTTTTATCAACTTATGCAATTAGAATTATTTATTTATTTTTTATTTATGCAGTTTTTTTTTTTTTTTTTTTTTTTTTTTTTTTTTTGTCTTTGATATTAATTCAAGTTACACTTTTTGAGCGTGATGACCGATAATAAAAAATTTTTTTACTTTTATTGAACAAATGAGAAGTTAATATCGTTTAAAATATTTTTATTATCTTACAATACATGTAGGTTAATCAGGAATTTTTATCATTGAAACTATACGTTTATGGTACCTGAAATAAAAAACATAAGTTTGAGACTTGATATTCTCAAAATATTTGAAAAATACCGCGTCAATGTCTGCCGAAGTCTACCGAAGGATACTGTGCCGAAGTCTTCCAAACTGAAGCGACGTTAGCCGGAGTGTTAGGTTTTTTTTTCTCGTTACAGAATTTCTAGATTCTTTCGCCGCGCTCAAAGCCCGCGATAAAAGCTATGCAATACCTTAATAAATTACCAAAAAAAATTTGGCCGCGCTACGAAAATTAGATCGCGAGTTATAAGCATTTTAAATTTCCCGAACCTCACCGTGGGGGTCTCTTGTCACCAAAAATTAACACTGTCTCATAATAAATTACCAAACAAAATTTGTTCGCGCTACGAAAATTGATCGCGAGTTATAAACATTTTAAATTTTTCGACCCTCACCGTGAAGGTGGGGGCCTCCTGTCACCAAAAATTAACACTCTCTCATAATAAATTACCAAACAAAATTTGGCCGCGATACGAAAATTAGATTGCGAGTTATAAGCATTTTAAATTTTTCGACCCTCACCGTGGGGGGGGGGGGGGTGTCTCCTGTCACCAAAAATTAAAACTGTCTCATAATAAATTACCAAATAAAATATGGCCGAGCTACGAAAGTTAGATCGCGAGTTATAAACATTTTAAATTTTTCGACCCGCAACGTGGGGGATTTCCTGTCACCAAACATTAACACTGTCTCATAATAAATTACCAAACAAAATTTGGTCGCGCTACGAAAATTAGATCGCGAGTTATAAGCATTTTAAATTTTTCGACCCTCACCATGGGGGGGGGGGGTCTCCGGTCACCAAAAATTAACACCGTTTCATAATAAATCACCAAACAAAATTTGGCCGCTCTACGAAAATTAGATCGCGAGTAATAAGCATTTTAAATTATTCGCCCCTCAACGTGGGGGGTCACCTGTCACCAAAAGTAACACTGTCTCATAATAAATTACCAAATAAAATTTGGCCGCGCTACGAAAATTAGATCGCGAGTTATAAGCATTTTAAATTTTTCGACCCTCACCATGGGGGGGGGGGGTCTCCGGTCACCAAAAATTAACACCGTTTCATAATAAATCACCAAACAAAATTTGGCCGCGCTACGAAAATTAGATCGCGAGTTATAAGCATTTTAAATTTTTCGATCCTCACCGTGGGGGGGGGGGTCTCCTTTCACCAAAAATTAACACTGTTTCATAATAAATCACCAAACAAAATTTGGCCGCTCTACGAAAATTAGATCGCGAGTTATAAGCATTTTAAATTTTTCGACCCTCACCATGGGGGGGGGGGGGTCTCCGGTCACCAAAAATTAACACTGTTTCATAATAAATCACCAAACAAAATTTGGTCACTCTACGAAAATTAGATCGCGAGTAATAAGCATTTTAAATTATTCGACCCTCAACGTGGGGGGTCACCTGTCATCAAAAGTAAGACTGTCTCATAATAAATTACCAAACAAAATTTGGCCGCGCTACGAAAATTAGATCGCGAGTTATATGCATCTTAAATTTTTCGACCCTCACCATGGGGGGGGGGGGTCTCCTGTCACCAAAAATTAACACTGTCTCATAATAAATTACCAAACAAAATTTGGCCGCGCTACGAAAATTAGATAACGAGTTATAAGCATTTTAAATTTTTCGACCCTCACCGTGGGGGGGGGGGGGTCTCCTGTCACCAAAAGTAACACTGTCTCATAGTAAATTACCAAACAAAATTTGGCCGCACTACGAAAATTGATCGCGAGTTATAAGCATTTTAAATTTTTTGACCCTCACCGTGGGGGTCTCCTGTCACCAAAAATTAACCCTGTCTCATTATAAATTACCAAACAAAATTTGGCCGCGCTACGAATATTAGATCGCGAGTTATAAGCATTTTAAATTTTTCTATCCTCACCATTGGGCGGGTCTCCAATCACCAAAAGCTACATCATCCTACCTTGTTTTATCTTAAGGCGATTCTTTTCTATAGACATTCTATCAGGAATTTTTATTATTGAAACTTTAGATTTATAGAAACTGAAATAAGAAATATAAGTTTGAGACTTGATATCCTCTAAATATCTTAAAAATACCGCGTCAATGTCTGCCGAAGTCTACCGAACGATACCATGCCGAAGTCTGCCGAGCTGAAACGACGTTAGCCGAGTGTTAGGTTTTTTTCGTTACAAATGTGTTAGGGTTTTTCGCGTTACGGAATTTTTTGATTCGGTCGCCGCGCTCAAAGCCCGCGATAAAAGCTATGCAATAGCTTAAAAATGAATAAAATATCGAAATTTTATCAACCATATTAAAATAAATTAAAAACAACAAGTATAGCAATTTTGGTGCTATTACATTTTGGTAAATGTAATTTAAAAAGTAAATTTAATTATTTAGGTTTTCAATCAAGTCAAAATATTTTATGCACTATAAACATTACTGAAATCGCATTTTTAGCAATGTCTTATATAGGGTGTCCATTTAGTGGAAAATGACTATTTAAGCGTCTCAGTAATGGGCACTTCTCTTGAAATCTTAAAAATAAATAAAATTTTATAAATGGCTATTAGAAAATTTAAATTTTTCTAGTACTACCTAAACAAAAAGCTGCAAATTTGGGAAGAAAATACAGATTATATATATTTATTGAATGAATGATGCAAAATTATGAAATATGAAAGTCATAATTATGAAAAAAATATAATAAAAACTTAATTTTTAATGATTATTTTTTTGTAAACCAAAAATATTGAGCGATGTCTATTACTGGCACATTTACTCTACATAAAACAATTTAAATACGCCCAACTGAATTTGAAAAATAATGCAATTCATTATTGGCCAAATAGTCCCAGAAAAGTTTTATAAAATTTCCAGATTAATTTAAAAAATACGCACATTCGTAATACATAATTACTGTAATTTGTAGCATATACATTTGTAATTTCTAATGTGTGTATTTGTCTAAAAATACATACATTTATACAGACGTGCATAATGTATGTGTTTTAAAACAAATTTAAAATACATATATTTCTCAGCGTGCTAGAAAAAGCAAAGCTGAGCTCAGCTGTGCTTTTTCAAGCATGCTGAGTTTTGCATTGATGAAGAATCTCGATACTAGATTCGAAACGGTTGTTTACTACCTTTCCATGTATTATTTGTGCATTACTATACATTTTTGCACAAAGGCGTTATTGGCTATTTTAACATAATTTACTTTTTGTTGGTGAAATTAACACTTAACTTCGAAATCTACCTGCGCTTGTACGCCGAGTACGAAGAGGGTTTTTTCAGCTATTAATTTTTAAATTAATAAATATTTTAATGTAAATGGGATATAAATATTTACATTTTCTTGAGAAACAAAGTTTTATCTCGAAGCAAGAAATAATGAGTGTTCATAGACCGCTGAAAATAATTATTGACAACAAACCAAAACTGAAGCTACTATTGTGTTGTGTCAATGTTTAAATTAATGAACAATCAGTCAAATTTGTATCGTATACAATTTAATTTTTCTTTAATTTTATTAAATATATTAAATCAATACTGCATTATGTTTCCTTTTCTATTGTAATTTTTGCGCAGTTGTTCCTAATTTATAGTCAAACTTAAAAAAAAAAAAATAAATAAAATGTTAACAGAGGGATAATCTATAATCTGCAAAACCCTCGGTCCTTATGTATGCGTATTTCACAGAGTTGACTGTACTGAAATGTTGTGCATACTTCTATAAATTCAATTATTTCAATCCCTTTATAAGCTCATTTAATATACACTAAAATAATATTCATACATTTATCATTTCCTCTACCTAAATCTCTGGAGGGGTGGTGGGATACATACATCCCACCCCTGAAGATTCGTACCATAAAAATTTTATTGCATTTTCCTTTTTTAATTTTGGTGGAAATATACAGTGAAATGCTCTTCCTTATTTCGAAATAAAAGTTTTCCAAATTTCCAGTGGGAATTCAGAATTAAACGAACGAAATTGCTTGCCCCTCATAGAGAAAAACCCATTTAATGTACGTTCCTCCTCAATAAATACTTAAAATGTTATGCATACTTTTATGACTGTAACTACTTTTAATTCCTTTATAAGTCCAATTAATAAACAGTAAAATAATATTCATACATTTATCGTACCTGCTACTTTAAGTTAATTCAATGTATGTAACTATTCAATATATCTACAAGTATTAAAAAATGCTCTGATGAGCAACAAAAAAAAAATTAATATGCTTTTAAGTATGAAAAAGTGTTTGACATGTGTTTCTAATTGAGCATGAGAGAGGACAAGGAGTCCCATCTTGGCTGCAACTCACTATAAATCCCAAATTTGCAAAAAAAAAAAAAAAAAAAAAAAAAAAAAAAAAAAAAAAAAAAATCATATTTGTGCTTTTTCCGAGTAAAAGAAATCAGCCGCAATTACGATAAAAATGTGTTGCACAAAGACATAGCCAGAAAACCCAGCGTAATTAAACATGAATGTAAGGCGAAATAGTACCAGAAACCTTAGCTCTTGTAGCGTATCATACTCATGCAATGCCACTAAGCATGCCCGCAGATAGAACTGCACGGAAAACTGATTTCTAATGCAGTTGCAATGAAGAGTCAACAGTGCAGTTTGCAGTGCAGAGTCAAAAGCGCAGTTCACATGTAAAGCAGGATTGAAAATTTTACTAATAAGAAAGACGGAAAGTTTTATGCAAATTTCTTTTACATGAAAAAAGCGCAAATATGAATTTTTCAAATTTGGCATTGACAGTGAGCTGCAGCCAAGAAGGGACTCCTTGTTCTCAATTAGAAGCACTTGTCAAACACTTTTTCATACTTAAATACATATTAACTTTTTTTGTTGCTCACCAGAGCATTTTTTAATACTTGTCATTCATTTTTTTTTTTTTAATAAAAACTGAAGATTTTTTATATTTTGAAAAGCAAAATATTTGCTGCCAAAATTTTATTGTTGTATTAGAGTAATTAAGAAAGTTATTGCATTCTCACATAAAATGCATGACGTCTGAAATATAAACCAAACAGTCCAATGAAAATAATTATAGTGCGCTCGCAACTTTATTCAAAGAACTGAAACTAAATGCTGCGCAATAAAAACAAATAATTATGTATTTCACGTGATTTATTTAATTTGAATGAATTATGTTACATGCATAAAAAAATTATACTTATTTAAACTTGTGGCAACGAATAAAAAAAAAAATACAGCAGCAACAACAAGAAACAATGCTCAACTGGAGCTTTAAGACACGAATTCGATTTTCTCAGCGATCGCCAAACATACAAAGATGAAAAAAAATCTATTTAAATTTTTATCAAAAGGATTAAAATAAACCAAAAATGAAGTTAACCCATCCATGAGATCGTTAGCTATCACTTGTTGAATTTTTCGTCTTCATTTTTTCGTTAAAAGTTAAATAAAAAATTACAATAAATTAAAATAACTTTTTGAATACTATCATTTTATTCGTCTCGTCGAGTTCTATGTTTTGAAAGAAAAATCATTGTCGTACGCGTTTGGTTCGCTAGAAATTTAAAAAAGAAATACCAAACGCTACCGCGTTTGCTATGATATTATACAGGCCAAACGTATCTGTGCGTAATGCATACGTCATTTTGCGAATGGCAACTCTTTCACATGTAACTCGGTTTTGAAATTTTCGGTATTGTAAATTTTATACTTCTAAACATCCCACATTTTCAATTTTTACACCATCGTATAGAGAAAAATATGTACTTTTAAATGCAATTTGTTTGAAAGCTGTATCTCAATTTATTTTTGACATATTATTTTTTTTTATAGATTTAATACGAATTTTGTAATCATGGCAACAGAAGAACGCCATTTTCTCTTAAAACTGTTAAAAATTGAAATATGCGCATGTAACTTTTGAAAAGATGAAAATTATGACGGGATTAGATTTCAAGTGAAATTCTAAGATTGTGTCAATTTGAAATACTTTTTTTTCCTTACGCATTTATGCCAAACATATAAGAACCTCAATTAATAACTTCATCTTAATAATTCATTTTTATTATATTTTGCTTTATTATTTTGTTTTTACATATGCGATTAAAGTTTAATTTTAATAATTTGGACAACTGAAAATATAGCAATAGTATACTATAGCAATAGTATTTTTTGTTTTTCTTAATTTTAGGTTTAAATAATATTCGAGAGTTAAACTGATTATTGAAAATGCATTTTATACTGTAGCAAATTTTGTAGGTTTATTATACATCAATGAAACAGTTCCTTCTTAAACATTTGCTTTCATCGAAGTTCGACGGGTTCCACCTTGTTTATATAAAATCCGAGTCTCAGTGTGTTCCTCAGAATTCCGAATGGACCATCTCATTGATAGCGGTCATTATTCCGATGTTGTAAAAAAGGCAAATGTTCGATTTATGAATATAATCTCAGTTGTATCATATCTATTCTCCTTCATTTAGTCTAAAATCTTTATTTATAATATTTTAAATTCTAAATTTAAAATAGCAAGCTATCAACAATGGATTATTGATATAAACAAACGAACATTTGGAATTTGTGATTAATTTTACAAATGTAAACAATGTGTAGAGAGTTATTCAGTTTTGAAAATCCATTGATAAAAGTTTAAAAAGATTAGTAACCAATGAAAATAGTTTTTAATTTAAAAGCAAAATCTGAGAAAACTCGATTCTATTTTCGGTAATTTTGCGTCATCCAGATGCAAATATCGCCAATGTTTTTTTTTTCTTCACCAATAGTAGTTATCTGTGTATCATTTAGAAATAATAATTTTTTTAAGTTTAAATAAATTCTGCTGTAAATATTATTATTATTATTGCTATGTATTTAAAAAAAATGAATGAAAGTCATGTATTTCTAATGTATGCAATATATTTATTTTAAATGTTTATATTTTAAATGACAATTGTGCTTTTTAAATGAAATGGGTTAAAGGTTTTTATTGCAAATGAAATTATGCAACATGAATGATGCAAATGAACAATACTTGACGATTTATCACATTGAAAGCTAATATAAAAATATTCTATTTTCTGAATAATAATATAATAAACATAGTCATTAGTTTGTTTGCTTCAAGTTTATATGTTTAGTTTATTTTGGAAAAATTGATTTAATTAATCATAAATCCATTTTCCTTTTTTAACACTTTCCAACAAAGTTAAAAAGTTTTTATACTTTCAGTTTGCCTGTCAGACTGTCCGTCTGTCCATGTTCTAATTCTCGTAAATATACTCAGATTGCCATGAAATTTTTGGAAGTAATTGACATTTTTCGTAAGGTCTGTCTCAAAAGTTTAAGCACAAGCATAAAATATCGATTTTTAAAGAATTATAAAAAGTTAGAATGAATAACATTTTTTTTTTATTGGTAGATTTCGCAACGTTATTTAAATAAATGATATCAAAAATAAAAATAAAATAAATTACATAATTTTAAAACAATATAATAAAAAAAAAATGTTATAAAAAATCTGATTCAAAAATTTATGCACAATGTCAAAAATAACCAGATTTAGAATTTTTTACAGAGCTTTTATTAACAAATTATTTTTCCATGATTTCGAATTAGTTCAAATAAACCTGCGTCCATCGAAATTAATAGTTTTTGTAAGGTTTTTGGTGGCAAAGAATACCATGCTTTCTCAATGGCCTCCTGGAGTTCTTCGATAGAGTCATATTGCTTTCTATTGCCGTAACGCTGGCGGATTAAAATACTCCAGACATTCTCAATCGGGTTTAAGTCTGGACTTAAAGGTGGCTAGTCAAGAATTTTAACATTTTTCTGAGAAAGTCAAAGTTTTGTAGAGTGTGATGCGTGGATTGAGGCATTATCTTGTTGATAGGTCCATTCAAGATAAAACTATCATTTCTAGAGAGTACTTGATACATATATCTCGCTTTGATCGATTTAAAGCTTTTGCAATTTCAGAAAAAGTTTTATTTTGCGATTTCAATTTAAAAACTATCAAAATCTCACATTTTGTGAATTCTTTACCCTTCGCCATTTTTAAAAAGAGAGGAAATAATTTCTCCACCTTTTATACTTATATAAAAATGCAATATAATGTCATGCAACGTCATTACACAATACCAATCCCGTGTTTCTAAAAAAAATTGCATTAAGTGCTTAAACTTTTAAGACAGCGTTTCTTCAAGAGAATATATAAAATAAATAAAAGTAAATATATTTTTTATTTTAACTGCCCCAAATTGCTTATTTTATTTTATTTTTAATTAAATATCGCGTATTTATTGTAAATTAGCATAAAATATTTTCTTCTCCAATTTTTTTTAACCAGATTTGCAGAGTGCTTAAATTTTTGAGACAGACTAGCAGGAGCCCTATTTTAATGAAGTTTCTAGTATGATTAGTTTATTTACAGACACAGTCAAAAGTTTTTCTTTACATCGCATCCTATGGAAAAAAATCGTTTCAAATTAATTTTAAAGAAGTCACACCTTGTCAAACACATTCAAATTTATATGCGTTTACTGTGTTTACAAAAATATGCCATCTTTAAAATATGCGGTGAAAAAAATAGTTAGTATTCATTTACATGGCTACAGAAAAATATTCTATTGCATAATGGTAAAAGGGGAAATTGTTTGCGGCATAATTTAATGATATTAAAGTATTTCATGTATAATAAAATTGATACACGTTGCTGGGGTTTAATATAAGTTGTTTCACGCATAATACGAAGTGCATGCTATTTACAGGGACGCACTAAAGATTTAAAATAGTATATTCTATCCGAAGTTCTGAATATTATCGATGATAGCTGGTGGATGGATGAAATCCATTTTTAATTATGATACTCATTTTTAGCTTTCACAAAATGTATGCATATTATATGGTGTCTATAAATGCTATAATTGATATACAGGGCTACACGAAAGAGTTCGTAAATGTTACTGAATATGAACATAATTTACTTAAAGGTGGTTTTAAATTAAATTATGCATTTTTAAGTTGAACTGCATTCAGTTTACAAAGAAATGTTTGTAGAATGCAGATAAAATTATATACAAGGTCACGCAAAGATTTGGATACGTGGTCGCCTATGGATGATAATTTCTGGAAATGTGATTTAAGTAACTTTAAGAGTGTTATAGTTTAAACTAAATTTTAGCTAATTACTGGCGTGTAATAAAGCTACTAGGTAAACCACAGGGCTGAATAAAAGTATACAAACATGTTTCCATCTATTATTATAAATTGTTGAAAGAGAAATTTCAGCTTGTTATCGTTTTTCGCTAAATTAAATTTCCCCATTGTATAGTATATAATTATCAACCGAAAGATCAAATCCAGGGTTGTTCAAAAGTATTGGAATACATATTTTGCTGTAGAAAATTGCACCTTATTTTCCTACATAACAAAGTTTTGTTAAAGTTTTCAGGAAGCATTGGAAAGTGTTTCATGATCTATGCTTAACGCATGATTTTTCTTACTTGTTTTAAATTAATTATTTATCAAAGTCGCATAATTTTAAATTTCACACTGTTGAACAGCGAAGATGTACTTTCAAATGTAAAATGATTGAAAACTGTATTTTAATTGACTGACTTTTTATGATATTTATGTCAAATAGTTTGATTACGGAATAATAGTAAATGAATACTTTTATCAATTATTTCAAATTTTAAGGGAAAAGCACGATTTCTACCTACAGCCCTAGGACGGTCGTCTTTTACACTTGTTAATATTAAAACGCTACGTATATATTTATGATTGTAACTATTTTTAATCCCATTGTATGGACATTTAATAAATACTAAAATAATATTCATACACTTACCACTTCTACTACTTTAAACCATTTAATGTAAGTATCTATTCAATAAATACTATAATGCTAAGCGTACTTTTATAAATTCAATCATTTTAAATCGATTTATAAGATTATTTAATAAATACTAAAATAATATTAATAAATTTATCACTTCAACTACTTTTAACACTGGTGGGTTTACGATTCAAAGTAAATTCAGTAACTTTTAATCGATTTAAAAGACCGTTTAATAAATACTAAAATAATGTTCATATATTTATCATTTCAACTACTTTTAACATAGGTGAGTTTATGAATAGTTAGCAATGTAAAAAGTAAATAAATAAATAAATCAAGTATTTATTATTTCATGGCGGAAAATTAATTGAAAAATTAAATAAATTATACTTATAACTCATTTATTTTATATATCTAATTCAATAAATTCTAAAAAGCTATTCATAATTTTATGACTTCAATTAACTTTAATCCCTTTATTAGCACATTTAATAAATACTAAAATAATATTAATACTTTTTTACTTATCCAACTCTGAATCGTTTTATATATAACATACTCAATATGTATTAAAATGTTATGCATACTTTTATCATTTTAATTACTTTTAATCCATAATCTTTAAAAAATATATAAAATAAATATAAATATAAAAGTATATCGAAGAATGAAATTTTTGCCTTACTTTTGACACAAAATATATAATAATATAATATGAACTTTAAAATGTTCAGGTTTAATTAAAATGCGACTAAAATAAATCAAATAGATGTTAATAGTTAATTTTATTCATATTTGTATAAATAAATAAAATATTCTCTGAGGAAGATTTTGATTAACACAAAATATATAATAATATAATATGAACTTTAAAATGTTCAGGTTTAATTAAAATGCGACTAAAATAAATCAAATAGATGTTAATAGTTAATTTTATTCATATTTGTATAAATAAATAAAATATTCTCTGAGGAAGATTTTGATTAAATTCTTGGAAGTACTAAGATGTTTTTAATCAAAATTAACTATTAACATCTATATTTTTTTAATCGCCTTTTAAGTAAACCTGAACATTTTAAAGTTCATATTATATATTTTTTGTTAAAATGCAAAGCTATACAAATCAACGAGGATATAATCCGTTACTGAACATATCTATTTAATAAATTCCAAAAAGCTATCCTATCCATAATTTTATGACTTCAGTTAATTTTAAACCTTTTATAAGCACATTTAATAAATACTAAAATAATATTAATACTTTTTTACTTTATCCAACTTTAAATAGTTTTATATACATATTCAATAAATATTAAAATGTTATTCATACTTTTTCATTCGTAGTATTTTAAATCTCTTTATATACATTGGGTAAAAACTAAAATGCAAAGCTATACAAATCAACGCGAACTTAAAAAATAATTCAATGGAATTGCTGCAATAACATTTCCCAGTATTTTCTTTTTTTTAATTTTACAATGAATATTGATTTTCGAGATTTCTTTCTTCGTCTTTTTATGTTTTTTTTTTTTTTTTTTTTTTTTTTTTTTTTTTTTTTTTTCAGAAGTGGGACGTTTTTGGCAATTGCTTTTGTGGCAGCATTCGGAATAAAGGGAACTGCTGTCATTAGGACTGTTTTATTTTAGTACAAAAATGTCTCGATAGAATTTATTTTCGAAATTTTGAAATCGATTTATTTTAAAAGATGCATTATGTTTTCCTGTCTTAAAAAAAAAAAAAAAAAAAAAAAAAAAAAAAAAAAATCCAAGTTTTATAAATTTTTTTCGACTTACAAGTGTCAAGTTTATAGTTACCGTGTTTAAAAAAAGTATTATAAACATCAAAATTTATCAAAAAAAAAAAAAAAAAAAAAAGCAGTATTTTATTAATTGAAAAACCATTTTTCTTTTTATGTGCATATTCAATAAATAAGAAAAATGCTATGATAAATGGAAAAACGAGAAATTAAAATATAACCTTATGGAATTACAAGCCATCACTTTTTTTACTTTCTTCTATCTTTACAAGAAGAAAGTATTGGATTCATGAAAATTTTCAACTTCCGGTTTTCGACGGATTTATACGTTTTAGAAGGTCCTGAACACGTTTTGACTATTTTTAGAAAATGTCTGTCGGTAAGTCTGTCCGTCTGCCTGTGAGTCTGTCTGTATGTGACAAAAAATTTGTGGGCTCTCTATCTCAAGAACTAATGCTCGAAATTTAATAAAATTTTATATTCACAGTTAGACCTTGATATGAATTAGTGCCTATTTGTTTTTGGTGAAAATTGGCCTGCAGGTGGCGCTGCTATACTACGTTTTTCATGATTTTCAAGATTGCTATATCTCAAGAACTAATCCACAGATTTTCACCAAACTTCAGATTCTCTGACCCATTGATATAGATAGACGCTGATTAAGTTTTGGTGCAAATTGGCCAGCAGGTGGCGCTGCTATGCCACGTTTTTCATGATCTTCATGATAGCTATATCTCAAGAATAAATGCACAGAATTTCACCAAACTTCAGATTCCGCGATACCTTGAGATACATAGCCGCTGATAAGGTTTTGGTGTGAACTGCTCTATACATGGCGCTGATATGCTACATTTTGCACGATTTTTTCGATAGCTATATCTCAAAAACTAATGCAGAGAACTTCATTAAATTTTAGATTCTGTTACACTAGAATATATAACATAACTAGCAGGCTAAGCCCGCTGCGCTGGTCTATTTTTCAAAACAAAACATGAATCAAACAAAATATTGAATATGATTGTGTTTTTTAAAGCGACTTCACCTCGAATGCTCTTTCACATTTCTGAAAATCATACAAAACGCCATTGTATTTAAAAATAGAAAATCAACGATTATAAATGCACCAAAAATGCATTAAAAGTTAGCAAACAGCTGTTTCGAATCTACTGTCGAGATTCTTCATCAGTGCAATACTCAGCGAGCTGGAAAAAACAAAACTGAGCCAAAAATAAAAACAACAACAATGGAATCAATGCCCGTTGACGCCAAAATCTATTAAAATAATAATAAAATATTATGTTGTTGTATCAGCTTATGCATTAGATAAAATTCGGGCTTTTAAGAAAAAATATTTCAGTTGACCATTTATTGTAGAGTTTGATAAATAAATGAGGCAATTATAAAAAGAGCAATTTAAATATTGTCTATTCACCATACTTCTAAAATAGCGAGCATTATGATGGCAGAGATTGACCATTGAATTTAAACAATTTTCAAGTGATTCATTTTCATTTGATAGTTTTTGAACTCTAAACCTCTCAACTTGAGGATATGGGTATCTGTGGAAACCTTAATACATCCTCTATCAATATTACATTATATTTCGCATCGTACATCTGCTCTTGACAAATCTATTACAGTGTTCCGTTTTTGGAATACAGCAGAATAAATAAAGTTTTCCTTAGAAAAATAAGGTGGATGTTTTTTGAATGTGTGAAATTCATTTTTTGATACAGATGTCATATACGCATTACGTTGGCCTGATTGAAACAAAATGAACATTTTATGCCTCTTATGGTAATCCAGCTCTGTTTTTAATTTATTAATGAACTATTTATTTACTTTCATTTGCATTTTAAAATGATACAAAATGTTATGCTCTATACATAGAAAGGTAAAATAGAAAATAGAAATGTATCTGTCATTTGAAAACGAAGTTTCCGTTAAAGTGGCGCCAGAAATGTATCACCCCAACGTGGTACATATATGACATTTGTGCCTCTTTCTTACAACATGGGTGTGTGCATTTGCACCTAAATTTAGTTATTTAGCTCTATTTTTGTAATATTAACTGGAGTTTGTACAATGTACGGTACTACTTGATTATTCTGTCGAGAAAAAAATTAATAGCAGATTATAGGAATAAATGTCAATAATCGATGATCGTAAGTATGATAGCAATTGATGTTACACGTGATACACGTATTTTTTTACGTCATAAGTGCTTTTTAATTCGACTTTTAATTTGTATTTTTTATTTATGTTTATTGTTCTTTCGTTATTTAAAATGAATTTAATGAAATTTGAATAGTTTGGCGAAACTGTCCGACGTGTTAATCAAGTAGCACTCAATTTACATTTGAAAATATCATATTTCACAAAAAACTCCGGCACAAACCCGGATTTGCAAGATTTCCTTCCAATACCAATGCGGCAAAATCCTCTTTTTAGAATAGCGAAGAAATGTGCATTTTTAAAAATTATTTTCATTATTTTAATACGAAAATAATAATAAATAAAAAAAGTTACTATAGCACAAAACAATTTATAGAATTTCTAAAAAAAATTGAAAGTAAATAAACAATTTATCAATATAGAAACAACTATTGCTGGGTTACCATATCAGGCAAAATAACACCGTTTTGGCGATAGTCAGATACCTCAGTGTGTATATAATATCTGTGCCAAACATGTTTTGAAAAAACAATAATCGTTATTTATACAGCATGTTTAAATACTGTAGTATACTGAAAAAAATGCATACATGACATATACGCACCACATTGGCGTGTTTTTTTTTTTTTTTTTTTTTTTTTTTTTTTTTTTTTTTTCTAAAGCCGATTTGGAGAAAATTTTGTTTTCAAATACCAGTTACACAGATAGTTTACAATTATTTTCTGTTATTTTAAATAGAAAATAACAATAAATTTTAAAAAGTTTAGTTAATAATTATAAAACAAAACTATTTATATCCTTTAAAAAAAGAAAAGAAAAGAAAAGAAAAGAAAAATTTATTAATAAATAAACAATAGCCAGGTTACCAAGTGAGGCATAAAATCGCCATTTTATTGCAGTCGCGCAAATGTGGCGCATATATGACAAATGTGCCTAGATTAAAATAGTTCATATAATTGGAAAAAAAAAAAAAAAAATTGTAAATAGACAATTTATTAATAAATGGACAATAACATCCGGGTTGCCATATCAAGCAAAATAATAACACTTTGGCGTCAGTTAATTACCCAGATGTATATATGGTATTGGCGTAAGAGACAAATCGCACCAATGTAGTGCGAATGAGATATCCGTGCCCAAAAAAAAAAAAAAAAAGAATTAAAAGTTGCAGTTAAATTATTTTACAATATCTATGTATATGGAAAGACATTTACCCTAAAATTTAAATATTATTCATTTTTGTGGTATTAACTGCTATATATGTATTTAAGTTAAATGTAAATTTTTTTCCTAAAAATGCTCTCACTCATTAAAAGAGAGAGAGAGAGAAAATAGATCTTGCAATCATCGCTCCGTCTTGTGCTTTTTTTTGGTTTAGAATAGCATTGATTGGCGACAAAAATAGATTGAAACACCCAATTGAAGAAACAACATACAAAAAACAATTAGAGCCTTTTTAAAAAAAAATTAATTCTGTGAGTTTCTTCTGTAAAACACATAACGGGAAAATTAGATTAAAAAATATTTTTAGAAAAAGAAAGAAAAAAAATACTTATGTTTTACCTAATGAAATTTTTGAGATGTTGTTTTCTTTTATTCTGGCTCGAAAGAAATAAATAGTCAAATATTGTGTCGCTTCAAAACTTTCTTTCACATTGAGTTACTTCTTGAATATTATAAATATTCTTTTTTACTTACCGATCATACGTAGTATAGGGTAAGTCTTGCAATCGTTTTGAAAATCGAAAATTTTTTTTGACGGATTTACACGTTTCAGACACTGGAGATTCCGAAAAACATATTTTTAGAAAAAAAATTTTGCCGTCCGTCCGTCTGTGTGTCTGTCTGTCTGTCTGTAACCGCTCTATCTCCCGAACAAATTGAGATAGAGACTTGAAATTTTGTATGTGCTTAGTATGTAAGAACAGGACGAAGCCTATTTAATATCAGTAACCTCGATTATCCGGAACTATTTTTTTCGGACTCTCGAAAAATTCTTTCTGATGAAAGGTATATAAAAATTTTCGAATTTTTTAATTTTAAGGAGTGGACGTAAAAGACAATAAAATAACACAAATTTTGCATAAAAAACGAAGTTAATCGGATTGTTAGTTGTCGAGATATTTTTAATCCGGTTTTCCACATTCTTTGATTTTTCATGACCCTGTATTTCATTCAAATTTCAATTCAAAGATATCTTTTAATTGGAAATGAGACACTTAATTCGACGCAAGAAACCGTTAGTGAATATGATAACTATTTTTAGAGTTATAAGGATGTTTCTTTTATGCAATTCAGTGCTACTTGAATAGTTTGGCGTTTCATACAAATTATCGAAATTGGTTCATTAGAAATTCATTAATAGAGCATGATGGTGTGTAAAAAATGCTTAAATATACGTTTATATTTTATTTTGGAATTGTAATGCATTTTATAAAGTGTTTACATATGTTATGTTTTCATATATTGTGTTATGCATATCCGCATGATGGGTAAGTATTACGGTGTCCTCCAACGACTAGTTTTCGTTAAAGATAATTTTTTTTCCTTTCATAATATTATTTTGCATTAAACGGATTTTTTTCTTTTTATCATTATTTATTTTAAATCAATGAATTAACAGTTTTTTTTTTTTCTAAATGTTTATATTATTTTCCATTAGAAAAAGCATTTCATTTATTTTTTAAAATATAATTATCGCCAAAAAATTAGTTGTTGCAACCCTTCCGTCAAAAATAACCGAAAAATACGAAATTTAGTACGAAAAATCAGAGTTATCCCTGTATATGTGTATCATAAACCTCCGCAAAAATATTTCCTATCGAATGATATAATCTGCAAAAAGATCCATCGGGTAGTTTTTGAAAACACTCGTTTGGAAGTTTCAGAACTTCTACTTTATAATATATATGATTAGACGCTGATTACATTTTGGTATTAACCTTGCAACAGATGGTGCAGCTATGCTGCATTTTGCACGATTTTTTCGATAGCTATATCAACAACCAACGCACAGAATTTCATCAAACTTCAGATTTTGTTACAAAATGGCATATAACATAATTACACGATGATTACGTTTTGTTATAAATCCTTCAACTGATGGTGCTGCTGTGATATATTTTACAGGGTTTTTTTAAAACTAGCTATATCTCAAAAACTAATGCACAGAATTTCATCAAACTTCAGATTTTGTTACAAAATGACATATAACATAATTACACGATGATTACGTTTTGTTATAAATCCTTCAACTGATGGTGCTGCTGTGATATATTTTACAGGGTTTTTTTTAAACTAGCTATATCTCAAGAACTAATGCACAGAATTTCACCAAACTTCAGATTCCGCGATACCTTGAGATACATAGCCGCTGATAAGGTTTTGGTGTGAACTGCTCTATACATGGCGCTGCTATGCTACATTTTGCACGACTTTTTCGATAGCTATATCTCAAAAACTAATGCAGAGAACTTCATCAAATTTTAGATTCTGTTACACTAGAATATATAACATAATTAGACGCTGATTACATTTTGGTATTAACCTTGCAACAGATGGTGCAGCTATGCTGCATTTTGCACGATTTTTTCGATAGCTATATCAACAACCAACGCACAGAATTTCATCAAACTTCAGATTATGTTACAAAATGACATATAACATAATTACACGATGATTACGTTTTGTTATAAATCCTTCAACTGATGGTGCTGCTGTGATATATTTTACAGAGTTTTTTTAAAACTAGCTATATCTCAAAAACTAATGCACAGAATTTCATCAAACTTCAGATTTTGTTACAAAATGACATATAACATAATTACACGATGATTACGTTTTGTTATAAATCCTTCAACTGATGGTGCTGCTGTGATATATTTTACAGGGTTTTTTTAAAACTAGCTATATCTCAAGAACTAATGCACAGAATTTCATCAAACTTCAGATTCTTTTACACCATTACATAATTAGACGCTTTTTTACGTTCTGGCATAAATTGCCCAAGATATGGTGTTGCTGTGCTTCGTTTTGCAAATTTTTTGTTATAACTATATCTCAAGAACTAATGGACGAAATTCCATCAAATTTCAGATTCTGTTAGATCTTGACATAAATAGATGCTTATTAGGTTTTAGTATAAATTACTCAACATGAGGCACTACTAAGCTCATTTTCTCAGAATATTAATTAAATTTTGCGTTTTAGGCTTTTCGGATACCAGAATCTCATTAGGCTAGGTCAAATGTTCGAGGAAATTCAATAGTGGATAACTTTGGAGTCACCACTTTTTTTTTTTTTTTTTTTTTTTTTTTTTTTTTTTTTAATATTAAAATGTACTTATGAGATAGAAGAAAGTTTTGGGATTGACACATCCAACTAATTTTTTTTTTTTTTTTTTTTTTTTTTTTTTTTTTTTTTAACATTACTTTAGTAATTTGAAAGTGATAGCCTAAATATGATACTGTAAATACTTATTATTTCAACTACTTTTAACACGGGTAAGTTTACGATTTAAAGTAAATTCAATTACTTTTAATCGATTTATAAGACTGTATAATAAATACTAAAATAATATTCATATATTATTATAACTATCATATATTATCACTTCAACTACTATTAACGCAGGTGTTTTTACGATTAGTTAGCAATTCGAAAAATTTCACGTATTTAATATTTCATATAGAAAGAAAATTAATTAAAATTTTAATCCATTTACTGTCCATATTTACTCAATACATTCTAAAAAGCTATCCATAATTTTATGACTTCAATTAATTTTAATCCCTTTATAAGTACATTTAGTAAATACTAAAATATTATTAATACTTTTTCACTTTGTCCAACTTTAAATAGCTTTATATACAGGGTGATTCTAAAATTTTTTTACAATAAAAGAGAAGTGATAGTACACATGAAGACAAACAATATTAAATAGGAGACCGAGGGTCCCAAACGTTTTCCAAAGGAGATAGCCGCCATTAAAGTTTAGGGACCAAAATTTCAAATAAACATAAAAAACGGAAAAATCGGTCGACTGATTTGCGGTTTTCACTAAAATTATTCTTTATGTCGGCATTTTCTTGAAATTAAATTATAAAGAAAGATTTCTAAAAATGCCGTTAGAGGGCGCTTTAGACCTTGGAGTAATGAACAACTATTTTTGCCGGTATTTTTTGCAACTCATTAAATGTTTTCGGAAGCTTAGACTCAAACTTAAATTTTGTGCTTAAAATCTGAATGTGGGAGTAGTTAAGTAACACAAACTGAACTGTGTTCAGAGGGTTCAAATTTCAAATGATTATAAAAAACGGAAAAATTGGTTCATTCATTTGCGGTTTTCACTAAAACTATTCTTTATGTCGGTATTTTCTTAATAATAAATTATAAAGATAATTTTCAAAAAATGCCGATAGAGGGCACTTTAGACTTTGGAGTAGCAAACAACTATTTTTTGCATCTTATTAAATGTTTTCGGAAACTTAAACTTAAGTTTTGAGCTCAAAATCTGAATAGTAGGGAATAGTTAAGTAGCACAAACTTAACTGTGTTCAGAGGGTTCAAATTTCAAATGATTATAAAAAACGGAAAAATTGGTCGATTCGTTTGTGGTTTTCGCTAAAACTAATTTTTAAATCAGCATTTTCTTGAAAATAAATTTTAAAGATAAATTTCACAAAATGCCGATAGAGGGCGCCTTAGACTTTGGAGTAGCGTTCAACTATTTTTAACCGTTATGTTTTTAATTTCGTTAAATGCTTTCAAATGCATAGACTTAAATTTTGGGCTCAAGTTCTGAATCATTGGGAGTGTATAAGTAGCGAAAAATTGAATTGCGGGTGGAGGTTCATTGTATTTGAGGAAGGGGGGAGGATTAAATTTCAACTCCTGAACACACTTCAGTTTGCGCTTCTTAACCCCTCCCAACGATTCAGAATTTGAGCTCAAAATTTAAGTTTAAATCTAAGCTTCCGAAAACAAATAAGAATTTGCAATCATTTTATTAGAACCAAAAAATAATGGTTAAAATTAATTGTTGGTTACTCTGAAGATTAAGGCGCCCTATAACGGAGTTTTTTGAAATTTATCTTTAAAATTTATTTTCAAGAAGATACTGACTTAAAGAATAGTTTTATTTTAAACCGCAAACGAATCGACCAATTTTTCCATTTTCTATAATTATTTTAAATTTGAACACCCCGCTTCCCTTAAACACAGTTCAGTTTGTGCTACTTAACCATTCCCTACTATTCAGATTTTGAGCTCAAAATTTTAAGTCTAAGCTTCCGAAAACATTTAATCAGATGCAAAAAATAACGCCAAAAAAGAGTTATTCGTTACTCCAAAGTCTAAAGCGCCCACTATCGACATTTTTTGAAATTAATCTCTATAATTTATTTTTAGGAAAATACTAACATAAAGAATAGTTTTAGTGAGAACCGCAAATCAATGAACCATTTTTTCCGTTTTTTATAATAATTTGAAATTTGAACCCTCCGAACACAATTCAATTTGTGCTACTTAACCACTCCCCTCTTTTCAGATTTTGAGCTCAAAATTTAAGTTTGAGTCTAAGCTTACGAAAAAATTTAATGAGATGCAAAAAATACCAGCAAAAATAGTTGTTCGTTATTCGAACCATTTTTTCCGTTTTTTATATTCATTTGAAATTTGAACGCTCCGAACACAGTTCAATTTGTGCTACTTAACCACTCCCCTCTTTTCAGATTTTGAGCTCAAAATTTAAGTTTGAGTCTAAGCTTACGAAAAAATTTAATGAGATGCAAAAAATACCGGCAAAAATAGTTGTTCGTTACTCCAAAGTCTTAAGCGCCTTCTATCGGCATTTTTTGAAAGTTATCTTTATAAATTAATTTCAAGAAAATTCCGACATAAAGAATAATTTTAGTGAAAGCCGCAAATCAATCGGCCGATATTTCCTTTTTTTTTCTGTTTATTTGAAACTTTGGTACCTAAACTTTAATGGCGGCTATCTCCTTTGGGAAACGTTTTGGACCCTCGGTCTCCTATTTATTATTGTTTGTCTTGTGTACTATCACTCTTCTTTTATTGTAAATAAAAAAATTAGAATCACTCTGTGTATATTCAATAAATATGCATTATATACATATTCGATGTTAAAATGTTATGCATACTTTTATCATTTCGAAGTACTTTTAATCCCTTTATATACATTGGGTAAATACTAAAACGCAAAGCTATACAAATCAACGCGAATATAACCCATTACTGTACATATCTATTCACTAAATTCTAAAAAGCTATCCATAATTTTATAACTTCAGTTAGTTTTAATCCCATTATAAACACATTAAATAAATACTAAAATAATATTAATACTTTTTAGCTCACAGGCTATCATAGCCTGAGAGCTTATGTGCCCGCCCGTTCTGTATGTATGTGCGTATGTGCGTAACGCGATAACTCATGATAAAAATATCGGATCCACTTGAAATTTTGTATATAGGTATATCCTGACAAGGCGCTTCCCTGATTAGTTTTTGGAGTTCATTCGATATGTATAAGAGGGGGAACGGGGGGCTCATGCCCCCCGTTAGTTGATATAAATGGGATTTTCATGCAGAATTAAGTTTTCAAAATTTAGATTAGGATCATTCTGATGAGGCGATTCCGTGACTGTTATTAGGTGTTCATTGAATAAGTATAAATAGGGGGAACAGGGGTTCTAATCCCCCCCCCCCGTTAGTTGATATAAATGGGATTTTCATGCAGAATTAAGTTTTCGTTCAAAATTTAGATTAGGATCATTCTGATGAGGCGATTCCGTGACTGTTATTAGGTGTTCATTGAATAAGTATAAATAGGGGGAACAGGGGTTCTAATCCCCCCCCCCCGTTAGTTGATATAAATGGGATTTTCATGCAGAATTAAGTTTTGGTTCAAAATTTAGATTAGGATCATTCTGATGAGGCGATTCCGTGACTGTTATTAGGTGTTCATTAAATAAGTATAAATAGGGGGAACAGGGGTTCTAATGCCCCCCCCCCGTTAGTTGATATAAATGGGATTTTCATGCAGAATTAAGTTTTCGTTCAAAATTTAGATTAGGATCATTCTGATGAGGCGATTCCGTGACTGTTATTAGGTGTTCATTGAATAAGTATAAATAGGGGGAACAGGGGTTCTAATGCCCCCCCCCCCCCCCCGTTAGTTGATATAAATGGGATTTTCATGCAGAATTAAGTTTTCGTTCAAAATTTAGATTAGGATCATTCTGATGAGGCGATTCCGTGACTGCTATTAAGTGTTCATTGAATAAGTATAAATAGGGGCAACAGGGGTTCTAATGCCCCCCCCCTCTTAATGCCCTCTTAATTTATATAAATAGGTTTTTCAAGCAGAATTTTCAGATTTCGTTCAAATCTCTGAATAGTTTTGGAAGTTTAATGGTTAAGTATAAAAGAAGGGGATAACTCCTTTTAAATTATATAAATGCTAAATGGGTTTTTATTAAGAATTATCTAATTTGCTCTGAATTTTGGATATAGATTTTTTATATGATAAAGCATGTCTTTGATAGTATAGGAGATTCAATGATTAAGTATAAAAAAAAAGAGGAAAGGGGAGAGCTGTTTCCCCTTCTTAATTTTTTTTTCGAACGGAATTAACCCTTGAAAATATAAGGCTTTAATGTACAATTAGTATTTGTAGCCTGTGAGCTCAATGCCATCAGTTTAACTGGGCAGTATTCTTTATTCACTTTATGGAACTTTAAATCGCTTTATATACATATTCAATAAGTATTAAAATGTTATTCATACTTTTTTTCGTTTCGAACTACTTTTAATCCCTTTATATACATTGGGTAAATACTAAAATGCAAAGCTATACAAATCAACGTGATCTTAAAAAAATAATCAAATGGAATCACGAGCAATAACATTTCCCAGTATTTTCTTTTCTTACTTTTGCAATGAATATTGATTTTCGAGATTTCTTTCTTCGTCTTTTTATGTTTCTTTTCAGAAGTGGGACGCTTCTGTTCTGGCAATTGCTTTTGTGGCAGCATTCGGAATAAAGGGAAACTGCTGTCATTATGAATGTTTTATTTTAGTACAAAAATGTCCGGATAAAATTTATTTTCGAAACTTTGAATTCGATTTATTTTAAAAGATGTATTATGTTTCCTGTCTTTTAAAGATAGTTTCGAAGTTTTATACCTTTATTTCCCTTATTTAGAAGTGTGAGTTTTATCGTTACCGTATTGAAATAAAATATTATAAATACCAAAATTTATTAGATGAAACATTTTTGAAAGCTCTTTGTAAGCGATAGCACAAGTATGATAACTGTAAATAATCACCATTTAAAAATTCAGTAATCCACGAGAAAAAAAATCAAATTTTCGACCTGATATTTGATTTTGCTTCACACAGTGTTCTCGCTGACATTAGACCAACGTTAGTAATTTGGCTAATTAAAAATAAAAAAACATTCGCCAAATGAAAAAAATATTAGCAAAATAAATTGACCTTGTAGCACGAAAAAAAAAAAAAAAAAAAAAAAAAAAAAAAAAAAATCTTTAATCCTTTAATGTACCTTTTTCTTTTATAACTGCGACATCGATTGTTTTAATCTAATTTCAACTATCCGCTACAAATATATTAAAAATAGATATGTATTGAAAATATTTATGTATGTATATGTATGAAGAAGAAATATGTAAGAGAAGAAAGAAAAAACAAAAACTGAGCACTAGCAATTTGGCGAATCTAATCGCTTGCTTACTTGCCAAATGAAGAATTTAGTCGCAATTTGGCGCAATGGCGAGTGACAGCGAGAACACTGGCTACACTGTAAAAAAAGTCCGTTAAATTTAAGGCAAAAAGAGCTGGCAACAATGTTTCTCACAGTTTTTTCCGTAAAAACTGCAGTAAAATTAGATGTAAATTTTATAATTATATCTAGTTTTACTGCAACTTTTACGGGAAAAACTGCTGGCAATATTGCTGCCAGCAGTTTTTGCCGTAAATTTAATGTATTATTTTTTATAGTGTAAAAGACAAAAAATATAGACTTGAATTTATATATATATATATATATATATATTCATTCAGTCAGTTTTTTCGTGATTGAGGTATTGTTCTTTAGAAATCATTCATGTGTAAAAAAAAAAAAAAAAAAAAAAAAAAAAATTAAAAAAACAAGTGCATGCAGAATTTTATCAAATGGAAAACCTTCTTTATTTTTATGTATATATTACGGTCAATTTGATAAATCGGTTATTAATAATAGTAACCGGTTATTATTAATAATAGCCAAATGATATCCAAATAGACTGATAAATTTATGAGAATTTATCAAATTAACAGGTTATTATTATTAATTACCTCTCAAGGTTGATAAATGTAATAATTTTCTATGCGTTTAGCTTGAGATTTATATTTCGTATACGTTTTTTCTAAGTATTCATTGCTAGAAATATGCATTTCAAAGCTGTATAATTTATTCTTTGAATATTTCACTGTTTAAAATTGTTACTTAATTCATTTAGTAATTATAAAAATAATTATTTTAACTTTTAGTCTTTTGCGTTTTATTAATAGAGCACTTTTTTTTTGATTGAGTATTATTGTCTCTTAACAATTATTTTGTTATTAGATTCAAATAGGTATGATAATGCATATTTTTGTAAAGTATATGTTCTTTACCAAGCTTAATTAATCATATTGAGTGAACTTCATCGGTAATTTTGAATAATAAATTGGTAAATTTGATTACTATGCAACATTTATCAAATTTACGAAAAGACGTGGATATTATTAATAACTGGTTATCATGAATAATTACCGAATTTATCAAATTAACTGTAACATATATAACATATACGTTCAATAAATACAAAATGTTATGATACGCGGAAGAAGGAAAACTTAAAAAAATATCCTTATGGAAATACAAGTCGTAATTTCTTCCTAACATTTCATTAGTAATTTGAAAGTGATTGACTAAATAGGATAACTGTAAATAATTATTTAAAATTTTATTAATACGAGGGTTGCTATTTATATTTCTAGCCTAGTAATGAAAAAGCAAATATTTATGATTATATTGAATTTATTGTTTTACAAAATATTCTCCATGAAGATCAATGTGCATTTGCATGCGTTTGAACCAATTTTCGAAGCACTGTTGTCACTCCTACAGAGGTAACTTCAAACATACGTTTTGAACGCAACAACCCCTTCTTCGGGTGTCAGAAATCATTCTCCTAGTAATTTATGTTTGATGTGTGGGAATAAAAAAATGTTATTTGGTCACAAATCAGGGCTGTACGGGTGATGACCCATCAATTCGATGTTTCGGCTTTTCAGAAATTCCTTTGTTTGAGCCAATGTGTGAGAGCTCACATTGTCATGATAAAAAAATTATTCGCCTGTTCTTCTGTTTTTTTTCGAAATTTTTTGAAGACGTATGGCAAATAAATGATCAAGTACCATTCAGAATTGACTGTCCTGCGTTGCTCTAATGCTACTGTCGCCACGTAAACGATATTACCGAAAAAACAAACAGCCAACTGGTTCGATGTGCTTCTTCCGCGAAACTTTTGTTGGGTTTGGTTCATCTTGGAAGACCCATACGGTCGACTTCTTTTTTATTTCCGACTCACATGCATAGATCCACAATTCCTCCCCGTGTTTATGTTACATACAGCTTTTGATGAACTTTGAACGTATTTGTTCATTACATCAACAACAAAATCCTTATTTTGAGCGTTTGTCAAATTATGCGGGATCCAATGCGAACAAATATTTTTTCTGCCAAATATTCATGCAATTTCTTATAGATGCCTGTCATACTAATGTCCAAAGATCCCTTAATCTCACGGTATGACACATGACAATATTGCTTTATCAGTTCAGGCACAGTATTGATATTTTCTGGCACCTCAACCGATTTTGGCACAACTTCACAGAATGCGTCTTGGAGCGAACATCGACCCCGAATGAATTTGTTATACCAGTTTTTTTACAATGCTATAGAATGGTGCTTTACTGCTATATAAAGAATTAAGTTCATGGAAGCACTCTTTCCTTGACAACCCACGTCGAAAGTTATGAAAAATAATCGCATGAAAATATCCACGAGTCAATTTCATTTTTTGCACAAGATGAATTTTCCAATTTACTGTAAATAACACAAATCAAGCTAAAATGGCAAATTGGTCTGAAGAATTTATCTTTAAAAATATCGAATTTTCAATTGAAATCGTCAGCAGCCGCCGAGTAACACTTCCTGTTGCCAAGGCCAGAAATATAAATATCAACCCTTGTCACAAGAAAAATAAAAATTTTGACCTAACAAAAAAAAAAAAAAAAAAAAAAAAAAAAAAAAAAAAAAAGATTTACCGCGCTAGTAATTGATACCCCTCCAGTAGTTGATCTATTTTTTAAACTATTGCCCCATTTCAGGCGGAAGAGAGTTTTAGAGTTTTACACATGGCACATAATATATTTGTTTGAATGTTGGAGCAATTGTCAGCTGCCTGCTGTAACAGTCGAAAAGTCGACAGTACAAATACTTAAGGTATCGAGCAGAAGAAAAAATCTTTATTTTATGGAAGAGTAGAAATAGAAGAATCAAATGATCCATGTCTGCCGGAAGCGAAGAGGCACCTCTTCGCTTCCATTGGCTTGTGCATAAGCCAAAAATTAATACCACCAGTGGTTTACTCGTAAATTTAACATTGCGTTTGCCGTATATTTGTACGCCCTAAAAACTGAGATTCCGTTCAAACGAAATCGAAATAAGTTTTAGACTTTTATTGAAATTTAGGTTGCATTGTATTGCAGATTTTGTATTATGTTTATGATAGGTTGCATTTTAGATCTGAAATAAAAACTTTCAAAAAAAGTCCAAGATTTATTTCGATTTTGTTTGAACGGTATCTAACAGGGGCGTTCCGACCCAGTGTGCAAAGTGTGCGGCACACACAGGCGCCGAAGTAGTAAAGGCGCCAAAGGATTTCAGTTGAGGAGCAAATATTTAATAAAAAAGTCCTTAATTTAATCATACTAAAATATATTACATTTTCTTGGCATCTGAATTATTTTTTGTAGATTTGCCTTATACAAACTTATTTATAAATATTCATTTCTTTCTTTAAAATTTTATTTTATTCTATTTAAGAGTCCTCTAATAAATCATTTAGACAAGACCTGTTAAATCTTTATAAAGAGAGGCGCCATAATTCACACAGCTAAATATGCAATATGACTGCGGTGGAAAAGCATAATATGCAGTTTTATTACCATAGGAGCTAAATTTCACCTGTTTTTTATTATTTTTTTAAAATAGCAACTGTCACCTTACTTCAGAATTTATCATAAATAAGAAGAAAATTACTATTCGGAAATACTGTAAAAGTTTCCCTTACAATATCAGTCCATGAATAAAGGTAGACTTATATGTTAGAAAAGTCTTATATGATGCATGTATTGTATATCTCACGCTGATAGCTATAAATCCCCTATGATTCAGAAACTATTTTAAAATAATATGCAGCAATAATTTAATTCAAAATAAATTTAAAATTAGATTTTCAGATGGCAATCTATCTTCAGAAGTTTTGTAGATGAAAAAGCTATAGAAACCTTAATCACTGAATAACAACTTAATAGTATTAAATAATTAAAACTTATTTAAAATTATCGATAACTATTAAAAAAACTATCAAATATATTTTTTTAATGTATCCCTTAAAATGGATTTTTAATCTTAAAAATAGCTAGTAAGAGGATACATTCGAATGGGTGCAAGAAAATCTAAGGGCGCAATCGTGGCGTCCGCAGGGGACGGTTTGGAGAATCCTGAATTGAGAAACAATGTAAAACGAGAACTGGGGGGCTATGCACAGGGCCGTAGCTAAGGGGGTGCTATGGGCGGCTCAGCTTCCTGTCAAACATTTTGAGCCTCCCTGGAAAAGATTCTAAGGTCACTAAATTAATTTCTATTCCAAAAATTCAAATGAAATTCTGTTTAAAAATCTAATTTAGTTTTGAGGACCTTTCACAGCTTTTGCAGAACTACTAAATTGTAACTAAAATAAGTGTTTCAATACTCGCTCATCCTATCTGCACATATGAAGCTAACATGATATTTAAGATTTCACTCGTTTTACACTCGAATTTTTCATCATCCCATTCTTTTTTTAATATATATATAGTATGTTTGAAAGGATTCTTGTATTTATTAGTAAAGAAAAGAGAATGTTATTGAGGAATGATAATGTATGATATCATAAAGGGTAGCGAGGATCCAAAAATTGCCAAAAAGTTGATAACGTTCATTACATTTGTATGTTAGTATTCTCTGTTCTGTTCAGTGTATAGATTTTTGATTGGAGATACTGGCGTCAGCTGTGGGATAAATTTTAACTGGTAAAAATGTAGCATCAGCCGTTTGTGAAGCTGTTGACATTCCGTGCCGTAGGTTTAACACTGATTTTCGCATTTAAAGAGTAAAGTTTACTCAATAATTTTGTTCAGCACTTCTACTAATGATCATTTCTGTGGAAACAATTGTGTATTGAACAAAAGTGGATTTTTTTCACACCATAGATTTATGAGCGAAATAAATACCTTTTATCTACCTTTTACCTATCAGTACTCTAGAATTACCATAATAGCGAAAAAGGGGGAGAGTTGATGAAGATAGACTAAATTTGGCCATATATGTCCAAATTTTCTGATTTTTTCGAAGATTGAAAGGGGAGCCTTTCCCTGCACTCCCTGCATACGTTCGTGTCTATTCAAATACTGCATAAATTACTGTAATGACGGGTAAGATTTATACATTACATTTCAGAACATAAATTTGAATTTTTGAAATATGAGCACTTATTAGCATTACATATAACCGCAGACGTTACAAAAACTAAAATGCCCCCCCCCCCCCAAAAAAAAAAAAAGTTTAATTTATACATAAATAAATTAGTAACTACAATGATGGCTGTTAATATGAATGGAAAAATATAGATTTATGAAAAAAGTGTTTTAAAATCCCGTGCACTTTATGTCCTACTAACCAACTGCCTTGGATCGCCTAGCCTAGACCAATTACAATAACCTTAAATATCATAAAGTGTAATATTTAATGTTATTTTTTCTAAACAAATGTAGAAATGGGATGTAGGGAGGGCAATGTCTTCAGCAGCATGTTGATTTGACTTTATAATTTTGAATAAAAATATTTTCGAACGAACCCAATATTGTTAGCAGTATATAATCTTGAATTTGTATAATTTTTCATTTTTAAATGAAAATCCACCCGATCGAAGCTCGAGTTGATTTCCAACTGCATTCAATAGATTATACCGGGGGTGCTATTCATGTTCCGGTCTGATTTTTCAAGCTAACCGCCCATCAATTTGTATTTATTTTCTGACATTTAAATATAAAACTTTCAATTTTGACAAAAAAAATCTTGATAAAACAAATAATGAAAATGCGCACAATCCCTCGCATATATTTATTAATTTTTTAACGCGAAATGATATTCAAATCACATATTTCTTAATTTGGAAATCTTGAGATAATTTGCACCGAGAGAAAAAATATGTTTGGCGAATCTTTAAGATGACTTCAAAAAATTTTTTGAACAGTAAATATTATCACACCAGGTATATTATTAGAACCTGAAAGATACCGAGAATGTATCAAAATTTTGTTGTTGTTGTTGTTTTTTAAGTTTGAAACTTCAGAGAAATAGAAAACTTAAAAACTGATGCGAATCGCGGTCATTTTAATTATACTATTAAAAAAAAAAAAAAAAAAAAAAAAAAAAAAATACCATTGAAATCGTTTTTTTTCTTTCTTTTTTATTATTTCTTTATTTGTAATTCTATCGGGATCTGACTACATCAAAATTTGAAAATGCAAAAAAAGTCAAACGCTACGCTTTTGGTCAGTGGGAAGGACAGTTTAAAATTTGGGGAAGCACACAATGGGAAGCATGATCTTGTTGAAAAATGAAAGATCACCATTTTGCGATGGTCATTAAGGGTTTTTAATTAATATTTCGGGTAATTAACAAAAAAAATGAGTGTCAGGTGCACGGTATCTACCATCATCGATCATTATCCAAATTTTCAAATCTCTATGTGCGGTAGATTGTCTTTAGCAGTCGGCCAATACATGCAAAATAAAAACAAACTTCTTTTTTTTAGATGCAATATATTGTTATTGCATTAAATTATTTTCTCCGGAAAAATGAAATTTTACCGTAACTCAGGATTCTGATAAAGAGTGTTTTCATTTACACAGGTTTTACTGTGTTATGAATTTTATTTACATAGCTGCCATCCTTCTTTATTTTTCAAATAATTTAAGCATGTTTGGAAACAGAAATTTATTTATTTAATGAAATAAAGTACGAACTGTAAAGAAATAAGATACATTTTATGAAATAACTTTTCTGGTCCAATAAACTTTATTTGATCTGGTAAAAACTCCAAAAAATGGCTACTATACATTTATAGATATTCATAGTTTTTTTTCTTTTCTTTCTTTTTTTTTTTTTTTTTTTTTTTATAAAGTTTTATTTTTATAGGCAAGAAGATGGAGGAGGTGGGGGAGTGTAGGGCGCCAAATGCAGTTCTGGACACAGGCGCCGAATACTGCTGGCACGCCCCTGGTATCTAAGTTTTTAAGGTGTTTAAATTGTATATTTTTTTAACTACATTTTTACCTTTTAATGCTCACTTGGTTTAACTCATTTGTTATAAAAACCTAACATTAAATGTAGAACTAACTGAATTAAATATCTTAATATATGTCCCTTCGAGGGCTTAAACAATATAGAAAATAAATTTTGTTTTATTAATCTGTTTGGAAAATTATGTTTTTGTTTTATGTATATCTGGGGAATTTTATCAATCGAAAAACCTTGTTTCTTTTTATGTATTCATTCAATAAATA
This sequence comes from Maratus speculifer, assembly GCA_964019185.1. Taxonomy (NCBI): domain Eukaryota; kingdom Metazoa; phylum Arthropoda; class Arachnida; order Araneae; family Salticidae; genus Maratus; species Maratus speculifer. The sequence goes on from OZ025295.1 coordinate 71,047,117, forward strand.
CAAAATTGTTATGATATACGGATCACTGAGAAATTAAGTAATAATCTTACGGAATTATAAGCCTTAACTATTTTCTAACGTTTCCTTTTATCATTTTTTCGAGAATATTGATTTTTGACATTTCGTCTTCGTTTTTCATGTTTCTTTTTAGAAGTGGAACGCTTTTGGCAATTACTTTTGTGGCAGGCAGTACGAAAAAAGGAAGCTGCTGTCATTAGGGCTGTTTTATTTTTGTCAGAATTTTGTCAAATTTGTTATTTATTAAAGTCAGCACATGAAATTTAGTTTCGAAATCGATTACTTTTCGCAGATTATTACGGTTTCATATACATATATATTTACTTTAGACAAATTTGACAACTTTTTTTTTTTTTTTTTTTTTTTTTTTTTTTTTTAAGATTTGGAATATTTGATTTATTAATTGCAAGTACTAAATACCCAGAATATCCCCCAAAAAGATTAAAACGCGCATAACTAAAACAATGTAACTTAAAATAAATAAATAAAATAAAAAATAAAAAAATAAAGAAAAAATGTTATGTTAATGAAATAAAATTCCCATTAATTTTCAAAAAGCTATATCTTTCAAAATATTATACGACCTTTCTACATAAAATTGGCCAGATGGAAAACTGAATTAGAGAGAGAGAGAGAGAGAGAGAGAGAGAAAGCTTATTTAAAATACCATTTGTGCAATTCAAAAGACAATTTATTTCATAAATAAACTGATTAAAAAAATGATAAATCAAAAAATGGACTTTTATTGAATATTTTAATAGTGAGGTCATTAAAAATCTTGAAAAGATTAATAGAAAAGTCTTTATTTTTCTTTTCTAAAAATGTTTGCTTATGACTGAATCCAAGCACAGTTTTACTTTTTTTTTCATTTACCCATTTGAATCCTCTTGACTTATCCAATCAAAACCTATTTCTTTAACTTTCGTTGTCGTTACGAAATGAAAACAAAGCTTCGAACTCTCCGCCTTTTTTACCAGCATTTTAATAGAGAAAATATTGTTTTATTTAGTTGGAACATTTGAGCAATTTAAGGCTGTTCTCAACTGCTCTGTTCAACAAGCGCAAAATGTTTTGAAGCATTTATAAATTCCTTTTTTAACAGAAAGATATAAAAGTGGAAGGCTTGACTATGGAAGCGATTTCGAATCAAACTTTATTTTCCATTTTAAGATAATTAAATTACCTATTGAGTTATAAGCGATTTCGATCATCACGCGTTTTTTGGTCACGTGTTTTTCGCCTTTTGTAAGACTGGTTTTTCTGTTTTAGTCGGGAAAAGACTTTCAAAACGTCATCTTTGGCGTCTTGTTCTGAAAAACCTATTGCATAAAAAAAAAAAAAAAAAAAAAAAAGAAAGGAAAAACAGAAAATGAATGCAATTAGATAGTTTCTAAACAACAATGCTTTTCATGCATTTCTGAATAAAAGTAAATTAAAACTTACATCACAAAATTACCATTTTTGATTTAAGAACATTTTTAAAAGAATAACATTTTTATTAGCAATTTGCAAAAAGCCGGAGACTTGGGAATTCTATCAAAGGGATTTTCATTGAAATGAAAAGTTTCAGATTCTCCTAGAAGAGAAATGATTGCTACGTCATTGTTTTGGGTGTGTTCAGAAATATTAAACGATATACTTTTCATAATTATAGTCTTTTTAATTTGCGACACTTTCGATAATGAGGATTTTTCTATTCTTGTACACAAGATTAAATATTGTAAGACGTTGAGTAAAAATCGATGTTGTTACGTAATTTTCATACTTTGCAACTTGGTTGTTGTTCTTGTGTTCATGATGGCCAATTATCAATACAGGGGATATGGCCCCTAAGGATTGGGGCGTCCTCCGTGGGGTTCTTTCTAAGGAAATCTAATCTGTATTTACGCAAGGAAATCGAAGGTTTGAAAAAACCCACGAAAAACTCCGAACGATTAGGCCGATAGCCGCGATTGGGTTTGAATCCAGCACCTGCCGTCTACCAGTTTCGAAAGCAGAACCTCTTGGCCACCTTTGAAACTTGGAAAGAGATACAAACAAACACGCTCTCGCTAATTGAATCATGTGGCATAGTTCATATATATAACCAAAAAAGCAACAACATCAATCAGAAAAACAAACATGATAGTAAAGACTCAAACGCAGTCTCTAAAATATAGCATTAATAGTCGTCAATACATGTATACATGCACAAAATACAGATATTCAAAGCTCAATTCAACGTTTCGTCAGCAAGCACTGTTCTGGGGTACAAAATGGGTCGATGCCTTCTAGAATTTTCCAGAGTTTTCTGAATATCATATCGCATCAAAAAACATAAATTTGAAAAAATGCCATGTTTGTGAACGGTTTCGCTAATAAAATAAGTGAGATCTAACTGCAAACCAAGTTCTTTCGAAGCTCTTTAAATCACAGCTCCTGTCATGCATAATGTTCTTCAATTGCTAAAAATGATTTGTTATATTACTTGCTATTCAATAGAATGACACATCAGAAATCATAAAAAAAAATTCCATTTTAAAATCTTAGTTATGCAGTAAAACAAACCATGTAATTTTTTAAAATTTATAACATAAAACTGATTCGGCAGAAGTTTATTAGGAAGAGTTTATTAGAACATGTTTTAAGGCAGTCCAGGGTACAAAAATCTTCAAATTTTCTTTAAAAAAAAAAAAAAAAAAAAAAAAAAAAATTGCATTAAAATAATCTTTTTCTTTCTGCTTAAAATGACGTTTAAATCGTGTTTCTATCAATCGGAACAGGAAATATTAATTTTTACGTTTTGGTTTGTTTTCGAAATTTAACTTTTAAGCAATAGTTATTACAAAAACGACTGCTTGTGAAAATGCGTTTTTCTTCAAGATGGGTTTTTTCATTACTTCTCCTATTTAAATTGTTATAAGTGAAGAACCATTAAAGATAATTGGTTTGAACTTGGAACATCTCGTTTTCATTAGTTTTACTTCAGTTTTGATTCAGTAAATTAAAAAAATATTTATTTTTAAAAATATGATTTTTTTTTTTTTTGGGGGGGGGGGGATTGTGCAAATATAACATTATTATTATTATTATTATTATTATTATTGTTTTGGTGGACGGGGGGAGAATCTGGTATATGGTGTCGTAAGGTATCTCTAGGGGGTGTAGGTCTTTCGTCTTTTAATATCGATATCAATTTTGATCTAATCGCAACTTTCTCTTTTTATTCATAACATGGTCTTTGGTAAAAAATAGCATATTATCTTTTTTTTAATCCTGTTATCTACAGGGTGGTCATAAAAAAAACTTTGCTATATGGAGTTCTAGCGGCCAGTCCGCTTAACCAATCGAGGTGAAATTTCAGATATAGCTATTCAGAGGTATGAGCTCGAGATTCTGCAAACGCCAACAAAATGACGCATCCATTTTTTTTTTCCATCACAAAATGCTCAGCGCATGCGAAAACCCTAAAGAGCGTTAGAACCGTACGTGTATAGCGTGAAACGGACACGTTATGCCTACGCAAAAACTGTTCTGAGAATAGCCTCCCCCCATAAAAACAACGCGATTGGGGCGCAAGGAGTAAATTGGCATATGACGCAGAGTCAGTGCACTAATCTCTGATTACAACACGGATCGGAGAAAAGAATTTTTTTATTTTGATTACACATTTTCCACATGGTTGCGATCACAGGGAATTACACATTGCATGGTGGCGACTGTGGACAATACAGACGAACGTTACATTGCATGAGGGATGTTTGCAATCTCACGTGTGATAGAATCTTTCAAATCCGGTAAAGTTTGCGGATGTACACTCTAGAAGCCATGTACACTACACTCTAGATTTTAGATATCCCTAGAAACTGAAATCCATAGGAGTGAGGTCGGGGGATCGCGGAGGCCATTGACGTTACCAGTTAAGGTGAAATGTGCCTCCTCCGTTCATAATAGCGAAGAGGCCGATCGTCATCTCCATCATATTGGATAAGAAATTCATTAACAAAGTCTATATGTTGTTTATGGTATCTCACTTCCAATTCCAACATCTGGGCGCGCTGGTACCGGTAAGGAAACATGCGTATTACAAATCGCAGTAACTTTAAGATGATTGATTTTGGTATATCAAATACACGAGATGCACCTTTTGAAGTTTGAATGCGTCCTCTGGTCACTATGTGATGCACTTCCATAACAGTATCCTCAGGAACAGTTGGTTGTCCGGATCGCGGACTATCACAGGTGCAGCCATTTTCTTCGAATTTCATTAATAAATCACGAAGAGTTTGTGAAATGCATAGGCCACGTGTTTGGCGTTGGTTTCGACGGTAAACGCGCCAGGTTTTCGCAGCATTCATCTCATTTTGATAATAGTTTTACCAACTCACCACGAACGAAGTCATTTTGTTGGCATCTGCGAGCTCCGACTGAAGAACTAATATTCCCACCCTACATTTTATCCGTTTTCTACGCTGACTATCTTCTAAACGACGTTCCGTGATTGGTATTTTGTCTCTGTCATATTCAAATTTTCTTCGTGCGCCTTGGTTGTGTTTTTTTGGGGCCGTTCGTAGAGCTGATTTTGTGCGAGCATAACGCGTCCGTTTATTGCAATAACCATACCGTTCCAACGCTCTTTAGAGTTTTCGCATACGCTGAGCATTTTGCGATGAAAGAAAATGGATGTTGCCATTTGAAAATTTCGAATTTCTGTAACTATAACCGAAACCGTCAGCGCCATTTTGTCGCCGTTCACAGAATCTCGAGCTCATACCTCTGAATAGCTATATCTGAAATTTCCCCTCGATCGATTGAACGGATTGGTAGTTAGAGTTCCATATATCGGCAAAGTTTTTTATGATCACCCTGTATTTTTATGAAATCACCCTGTATTATTAAAATCATTAAATTAGTATAAAATTTTTTAATTCTAAAATATAGAATACCTCAACGTTTGACATTCCAATTTTTCTTCATATGTGTATGTATATAGTTATGGTTCAGGAAACCATGTGTGACGTACATTGGAAACGAAGCTTGTGTTTACTAATAAATAAAAGAGAAAGAGGAAGAATGTTGTTCACTTGTTTTGTTGATAAGAATTTCTGTCTGCCTTCCACTCCTCCTCCGTTCGAGGCAAGTGCAACAGGACTTTATTACTGTTGTTTTTGTGTTACTGTACAACATGTATTAATGTACATGTAACAAAAAACTATTATAAAATACTTTTAAATAGAAATTATTTCTTTTAAATGTTATTTAATGTAAAGTTTTTTCATATGCAAAATTAATATTTTATTAACTTCTCTTCATTTGAATCATAAAAGTATGAGAAAATGAACGATAACCAGTTTTGTATATCACTTCGGACAAAAGATATAAAATCTAGAAGAAAAAAAAATTGCATTTTGAAGACGATATCATTACCAAGAGGAGGAGGGGGTCCAAAATTACCACAAAATTTGATAACAATATATTCGCACTGCTACTTTTTTTTTTTTTTTCAAATTTTTATTTTAAGTTTTTTTAATTTTTATTTAAATTAGCATTTTTTTTTTATGTTGGATAAAAATTCAAACTTAATATACTTTTATTTATTTAAATGAAAAAAAAGGAAATTCTACAAATAATATTTCGAGTTATAACGGTTTTAATCCAACTCACTTTTTAAATATTTTTTTAGTTTAAATTTTTTTAATTATGAGAAGTTTTATTTTGTTTATAAATAATATGGTTAGCCATTACAAAATAAATTAAAATTTTAACAAAATATGAGTATATACCATATATCAGAAGCTGAATCAAAACGTTTTCAAATGGTACATCATTCGTTATTGTGCGTTTTGTAAATGCATTGAGAAAAGGATGTTTGCAAGAGAAATAATTTATATACATATAATATACAATTGAACAGTTATAACATCATTTATATATGAATAGTTACTGCGCTGGTCACTCTAAAATCCAAAAAAATTAAGTGTTGGCATTTAAAATTCTCGAACTTTATGTAATCAATATGTAATTAAAATTGTTTTTTCTGTTTGTAGATTCTGAAAGAAACTGTTTAAATAACAGTTATACAATTAGTATAATTCTTTTATATTTTAACACAACTATTTTTATTTTATTATAAAAGTAGCTATATTTTTAATTTAACAAGAATTGTTTTAACTAAAACATATTTTACTTAACAAAATAATAAGACAATTTTTTTTTTTTATTTCCAATGCAATTATTTTCAGTTATTTGTAATTAACGGTAATTATATATTTGTAAATAAAATTGTTTTTCCGTTCAAAATTTTAAACTTTTTGGTGAGAAAATTTACTTTATTTTTCGATAGGATAAAGTGCTTTCAGTAAGAATTAAGATGCAAAAATAACATTTTGAGCATTTCCTGTTTATTTTTAGGTGCAGGAATGTCTTATATTCTCTATTTGCACAAAGCTATAAACCAAAAAGCCAAAAATGGAAATAATTAGAAAAAATCGGAATTCAGGCAATAAAAAAGTTTTTATTATTATTTAGAAAACTCCGATATGTAAGAAGGGGAAATATCTGTTTTATGGTTTGTGTAAGGAAGGAATAGTGCTGGGAAGGAAAATTTTGATCGATTTTGAAATTTCATATTTGATTTTTAAAGTTAGAGTGAACGAGATATGACAAATATATGTTAATCAATATTAATAAAATGTATGATCTTTAGTTAGTTTCCGTCACTCATTTATATAATTCTTTAAACGTTGAACGTCGAAAAATGTTAACGAATATTTATTGTCGTCTTGGAAAGTAACATTTTCTTTTGATATCAAAACGCAATAACAGGATTCAGAGTTATATTTGATCAATCCAAATGAAGATTGGGACTAGGGTTGTATTTATAAAAAATATTTAATTGTTGAATATTTAGATATAGTAAACATGGAATATTTACAACTATACATAATTGTCATTGTTAACAGACCTTTCTAATGTGCAGGAAAGGAATGATTAACTTCACGTCTAGAAGTTGTTGGATTGCTTGCGATGCCATTTTTTCCGTTTCTTGGTGAATCTTTGATCATCCAGTGATTTTTTTTTTTTTTAAAGCGTCGAATATATGTGAGTCACATGGGAAATATCGTAAACTGTACAGAATATGTGACAACATGCTCCTATTGGGATTGTCATGCATTCACGCCTCGTCTCATAAAGCTACTCACAATAGAGAATTGCGCAATGCACAAAATATCTTCCTTTGTGTACAGCTTTCTTTCTTTCTAACCGATGTCCAGGCCCCTATTTGCCTGTTTTCCTTTCCAGAATGGGTTTGGTACCGAGGCGAGTGACCCTTAATCACTGCGCATTAAACTTGACTTCATTGCCTACATCGTCATGTTATCTACAATGCCTACTGCTCGGTTGTGTGCTTTTGTAAAATTATTATTATTATTATTATTATTATTTTCATATAGCTTTTTTTATTCAAACACAGGGAGCTAAAACTAGTGGAACTCGATTAGATGATTCAATAACAATTATTTAATCCTTGATTTTAATAATTTTGCAAATTTTACTCAAATTTTAAGAAGCTAAAAAGCGACGAACCCTACATAAGAAGCTTAATCGATGCTGAGTTTGAATGAGAAATGTACCATATTAGAATTTTAAAATTCTGAATATTAGGTGCATCATGAGACTCTTTAGGCTAGTTTTACAAAATTTTTGAGCCTTATACGTGCCGTAGGTTTTGCTAACCATTTCGAACAGATAGACAGATACGCAGATAATGTGTTCTTTTATTTGTATAGATAACCGTTTTCGAGAATATTCGAATCTTTAAATATTTCAAAATTAACACAATCCATTGAAATTGTTGCTCTATAAAGTTCTAAAGAAAAAAAAAATATTGATTTGTTTTGTCATAAATCCAGCCACGCAGGAACGGTTGTTTTGAAGGATAGTAGAACAAGGAAGGTTAATTTGTATGCGATAGTTAGTTTTCAGAAATAATTGCGAAACTGGGGAAAACAAAATGTACAAAATCACATTACTCGTCATGCATTATGTCAACGCAATCTTACACAGTACATTTCAAACTCCAAACTATGAGTTATTTTAAGCAATAAATAAACAAGTAAGAAAAATCATACGCTAAACATAGATTATGCAGCACTTTCCAACACTTCATGAAATCTTTAACAAAACTTCGTCATTTAGAAAACTAAGGTTACTGTATATAGTCAAATATGTATTCCAATACTTTTGAACACCTCTGTATTTGATCAGTCGGTTGATATACTACATACTATGTAATGAGAAAATTGAGTTACACATTCTCAGAAATTATCATTCATAGGCGTCGATGTATTCAATTCTTTGCGTGGCTCTGTATATTATTTTATCTATATTCTATAAACATTTCTTAATAAATTGAATGCAGATCATCGTAAAAAATGCATAACTTTTTTAAAAACCGCCTTTGAGTAATTTAAGTTCATATTCAGTAATGTTTGCGACCTCTTTTAGGTAACCTTGTATAACAGCTATAGTATTCATACACATTATATAATATGCATAGATTTAGTAAAACTTAAACGCGCATATCATAATCAAAATGAATTTCATTCATTCATCAGCCATCATGGAATACAAGTACAGTTCGGAAAGAATATACAATTTTAAATCTTTTGTGTATTCCTGTAAATGCTATATATTTCATATTATGCATGATTGTATCGTATAATTTTTACTAAGCCTCAGCTATATATATCAGTTTTATTACATATGAAAGGGTTTAATATAAATAAAATATGTCACACACAATTCCCCCTTTGACCTTTATGTAATGGAATTCTTTTGTGTGGCCCTGTAAATGTATGATAGCTGTTTTTTCACCATATTTTTTACAGAAAGCATATTTTAGTATGCCTCGTAAATGCATATAAATTTTAATAGGTTTGACAGGATGTAACATCTTTAAAATTCATTTGAAACGATTTTTTCCATAAGTTGTAATGTAACGGTAAACTTTTGGTTACCCCTGTAAATAAAATAATCATGGTAGAAATTTCATTTTCAATAGGGTTCGTGCTAGGGTTAATGTCAATAACTATTACGTTATCCTTTATGCAACGATAACTCTATTACGCTAGCAGCGTATCTGGAACAGCAGTAATTGAATAAGGCTTAAAATAGATTTAAGAAATCATAACATTAAAATAATTCTAGAGTCTGCCAACGAAAAACATCCAGTCGTTTAAAAAATCAAAAACACATTTATTCCACACAAACAAAAACTCTCAAAAAATTTAACTAAAAAAAATCCAAAATTGCCAAAATACAAAAACAAAACTTTTGCTTAATATTTACATCGAGTTAGAGTTATAATGCGAGGGTATAGATGCCATGAAATAAACAAATAAAATCTCTGAAGACATGACATCCTCCCACCTTAAGTTGTTGAAAGACAACTTAACTTACCAAATATTTAAAAATTTTAAAGAATAACACATACACAATAGGCATTTCTAATATACTCACTAACACGAAAAATATATAAGATATATATACTGAAAGTCACATTTAAAGTTCAAAAATAAATTTGTTTACAAGTCCAGCTTTTGTTGTTTTTTAACAATTCTCCCACTTTTAGTTTTTAAAACATCATCTCTGAAAGTTTCATTGGAAATTTCAAGTGGCAAGATTCTTTGGACTGGTTGTAGAAGTTCTCCTTTTGTTGTTCTCAAACGCACTAATCTGTTAATACCATCCTTTCCAGGTAATAATTTAATAACAACACCTAAAGGCCAGGCATTACATTTTACATTATCATATCCAATCAACACAACTTCTCCTAGCTTAATATATCTTTCTTGTTTCTTGTTTTCATTTCTTTGAATTAAAAGTCCCAAATATTCCGATCTAAATCTTTTCTGAATATCAGTTATCAACTGTTGACGATATTTTATTCTTTTGTTGAGAACAACTTCATCCACTTGATCTAAATCCGGAACACCAATTTGCTTGAAATCTTGCAAAAATGAGTTAGGTGATAAAGGTATCAGTTCAGAATCCGTTTCTGATATATGACTAAACGGTCGAGAATTTATAACAGACTCTGCATCAGTGTTGGGCACGTTCACAAAATAAACGAACTAACTCAAACTCACGTTCAATTTCTGAAAAGTGATTTAAATTCACGTTCAAACTCAAAAATTTTTAAACGAACGCGTTCAAATCACGCTCATTTGTAAAAGTGAACGAAGTTCACTAAAAAGTTCACTTTTTTCTTTTTTTTTTCCTTTTTTTTATGTTTGGATATTATTGTCCAAATTTAGAAAATTTTGTGAACTAATCATTTGATTATTCGATATGTAAGATAGAGGTATGCACGGACGGAAATTTCCAGGCCCGATCCATAGAAAAAAAATGTCTGGCCCGATATTAAAATAAAAATTTCAGCCCGAGCCCAGCCCGACTCGTAGAGAAAATTTAGCGGCCCGATATAACAGCTAAAAACAAGGCCCGACCCGGCCCGACATAATAGCTAAAAACAAGGCCCAAGCTTGGCCCGGCCCGGAAAAAAAGTTGAAATTTCGCACCGAACCCGCCCCGACCCCGAGTACATTTCTACTAGAGATTGATATTTACCCTTTCGGAAAAGTTCTGGCGAAAAAAACTTACCTTAGTCTGTTTATAATCTCCATTTATGCAGAAGTGCCGTAGGCTGCGATGTTTATACTTTTAATGAACCTTTGTTAGTTGTATGTAAATGTTTCAGCTAGGGTAGATGTGCCAGTAATGGGCCACCTTAAGGAATTTCTCTAAAAAATATTTTTTTATTAATAGTTATAATTATTGTATTCCAATTTTTTTCATATTAGATTAATCTTTCAACAATATTTAACTAATCCCACAGTTACATTTCCCAATAGAAATAAAAATTTCATTTTAAATTATAGAAATATGTCTAAACACCCAAATGCCCAGTAATGGACCACCTATGTTCCAGTAATGGACCGCCTATGTTCCAGTAATGGGTCACCCTACAAAAAATAACAGATAATTATTTTTAGGTGCGTTCGTAATTATGTAAATAGGTAGCACCTATAATTGTCGTTCAGTCCGTCTGTCTGTCCATCTATCTGTCCGTTTGTCTGACAGTCTGTCTATCTGTCCGTCTGTCTGTCCGCATATAACAACGGAAAACTATCCAACCGAATCGTTTGAAATTTAAAATACATAATTATAACATAATTTTGTCGAGTCATTTCAAAGTTTATGAAAATCGGATGGATAGATCAATTACAGGGACATTCAAAAGGATTCCGTTACATAACGGTCAATAGGGAAAAAAGTTTTAAATGCATTTTAATCGTTTGTAATTTAAAACATATAATTATTGCGTAATTTTGTCGAGTCATTTCAAATGTTATGAAAATCGGATGCATAGATCAATTACAGGGACAATCAAAAGGATTCCGTTACATTACGGTCAATGGGGAAGAAGTTTCAAATGCATTTTAATGATGTTACACTCATTCGAACATAATAGAATTGGCATGAATCTATGAAATATATACTAAAATATGCATTCTGTACAATCTGTGACGCAAAGAATTTTTATTATTAAATTACAGGGCTACACAAAAGTATTCCACTATATAATGCTATACGGGGAAACATGGTTTGGTACGTGTTTTAATTATATTCAACTATTTCACATTTTATGAATAAGATATACGTTGCTGAGGTGTAATAAGAATTACTATTCCTGTATATTTACAGAATTTCAACCAATATACTGTATCCGAAGTACTATTAACTATAAAAGCAAGATCTGAATATTTTTGAAACTTCGTTATCGTACGAACGCACCTCATTTGCTACGTTCACGTACAATTTCCAACTTGTTCCTTTTATGTCTGCGTAAGTCGCATCTTCTTCTTCCTCAGAATCCACATTATCCTCTTGTATACAAAATTCGGCCTTTTTGAAGCAATTGTAAATTGTTTTTTCTTCAATTACCCCCATTGATCCCGTTCTTATATGTATAACTATTCAATTAACACCGTTTTGAGAAGGATGTTGAAAGGTGTGTGAAAGGGGGGGGGGGGGTGATGAATTTGTTGGACTTAAGGAACAAGAAAATTCAAGCAGAGGAGTAATATAAAAAAAACTCAGCACTGAACGATAAATTAGGAATAAGAGATGGAAATTTGATTTCATGTGATTTCAAAGTATTTTTTTACAACTGAATAAAGAACATTTTATGAAAATATTCGTTATATGGAGATAGATATTTCGCTATATAGAGACTGTTTTTAATGTAATCATGGGAAAAGGGGAACATTCCTACTAAAAATTCGTTATATAGAGAAATTCGATGTATGGAGTTTCGTTATAGAGAGACTTGACTGTATTTATAAAGAAATTGTCTTTATTAAATTCTAGTAAGTAAAATTTAAGTATTAAATTTGTTTATTTAGTTTTCAGTTAAATCAAAATATTTTATCACTACTGAAATTACACTTTTAGTATTTGTCACTTGGGTGGTCCATTACTGGCAAATCACGAAATAAGCAATCCAGTAATGGACCACCCCTCCTAAAATCTTAAAAATAAATAAAATTTTGTAAATAGCCATTGGTATATTAAATTCAATGTTTTATATTGCTAACCAAAAAAAACATTCAATTTTTACGGAAAAATAAAAAAGATATAAAACTAAGTAAGTAAAGTCTGCTCTTAGCATGTTCATTAAGATTTTCAGTGAAAAACAGAAAAACTGTGAAACTTTATTTTCTGCTTCCTAATGTTTTGACGAAAAGTGTAAAAAATTAATCCAGCTTATAAAGCATGCAAGTTAGAGTTCAGAAAAAAATAATAAAAGCTTAACTATTATTTATTATTTTTTTATAAACCAAAAAGTGCGAGGTGGCCCATTACTGGAAGGTGGCCCATTACTGGCACATCTACCCTATCATTAGTATTATTAATCTATCTTCCATGTTATGGAGACATAAAAATCTAAAAAATGATGTATGGTAAAAGTAAAATCTAAGATGAAACCGCATTGGAAAGAAAAAATACGTTTCTTTTTTAGCAGGTGTAAATGTTTAATATATTTTTTCTACCGTATTATTGTATTCATTTTGCATGGATGAACAGTTTAAAAGAACTTTAAAAGAAATTTTCAGTTTTCAGTTTAAAAGAAAATTCCGTCATAGGCAGTTTATTCCATATGTTTATTCCATATGTTCTCTATGTGTCAAAATTTTGCGTTGTTAAGCAGTAAACTTTGAGAACCATCTTAAGGTACTCCTATATTTCCAAAGATTGCCTTAACAAAAGTTCATTATCGCTGTTAATATTTTTATAAAACACATAAAGACCTACACATCTGAAAGCATTTCTGTACATTTCTGGCTCGGCTCGACTATGTAGGAAAAAAAGGGTAGGCACGAGCTTGCAGAAAATAAATAAATAAATAAATAAGAAAAAACAGACACCATGTCCGATGCGCGATGTTTGTCTGTATGGTGGACGTATTATATTTCTGTACTGATGCTGTCAAACAAGCATCGGCTCGTGACGCACATTTATACTTATTCTCGTAAAAGACAAATTCATAAAAAGTATTTAATATTTTATCGGCTTCACTTAGATTTTGATATCGGGTCGGCAGGCCCGCTAATGTATATATATTTTTGGATGTATATGCCCGGATGGCCCGTTCAATTTTTTGGCTACCCCACTTATTTGAAAATTCAGCTTCACTTCGCCAATTACAGCATCGCGTAGTATGAAAGCCCCCCTTCCAGGGGAATCTCCCTAATTTCAACAGGCATTTAAATATATTAGAGGATTCAAATACAACCCACACCTATTTGACCTTGTAAAAATATCCTGTAGGTGTTGATAGAGTCCGGTCCTCCCAGAGAGCTGAATATAAGTGGAAACCAGGGTTAACTACTTATATGTATTTTTTAGATAGCTTTCTAACAACACTGAAAACCATTTTTATTTAAAAAGTGTAAACTTTATATTCAAATAATGTTTAGAAATTTATTAAAAGCAATTTTTTCATATGAGTTAATAACCTAAGATTTCATGCCTTTAGAATTCTATCGATGGTGATGGGCATCGATGGTCATTTAAATCTGGCAGTGTGAAATTGAATATTGAAGTATTAACATTGTCAGGTTCCTAGAAGACATCTGCCCTGAATTAGAAAGGAATGACATTTCCTTATCTGAATATTTTATGTATTGTGGGTTGTGTATCCGTGAAGCTCGAAATACCTTTCTTTCTTTTCTATAATAACGAATGACAGATGTTGACACAGGTGTGCAGATGACGCACTCGTTGATGAATGAAAGTGATGGCCGCGGGGCGTGCCTCAGCTGTCATCTAGCTATTGGAGTGATGTGTAAACAGTAGATGTCATGACTCAAGGTTGGTATGCGGAATTGAACCAATGGAGGAACTCTAAGAGGCCCTGCTGGGGGAAGGAAGATCTCTGACAAGGTCAACTCTGGACGGAGAGGTTAGACAGTTCTCGCTTGGCGTTGAGACCGATAGGTCGCTCAGGATTTGTGGTCCTGTTGGATAGTGTATATTTTGAGCGTGGGACAAGGCGTCCCGGTGGATAGTGTTATAGGCCGAGAAGTGAGGCCTAGTACCCTTGTGTATTGAGATTCTGCAGTAATCTCTGATAAAGCGTATCTAACGTGCGTTGAGTGTGAGGAAGAAAGTATAAGTTGAACGGTACACAACCAACGTTTATTGTAGTTAATTTAATGTTGAACCGGATCATCTATATCCGAGTTGTAATTGTAGATAGTTGTAAATATTGTTTCTTGTGTACATATCTATATCTTAAATAAACTGTTAGTTCAGTTCATTAACAGAGTCAGTGTTATTTTACACAATCCTCACAGCAGGTGACCGATATCACCCATTAATATCGGTGGTGGCAGCTAAAACTACCTAGGACATTCTTCAAAGTTTTGTGGACTGAGAGGAGCGTCCGACAAATTGTTGGCAGCGACGGGATAGAATCGCCTGAAACCAGTGACCAGCGAGCCGTGTTGCAGTCTGTTAATGCCAGAGTATCCAGTGGAATTCTTGTGTGGTCGTGCCATATCGTCGAGTATGTGCTAAAGCATCGTGCCGGATCGTCGATTGTATGCTAAAGTGTCGTGCCGTATCGTCGAATGTGTGTAAAGTGTCGTGCCGTAGCGTCGAATGTGTGTAAAGTGTTGTGCCGTATCGTCGAGTATGTGCTAAAGTATCGTGCCGGATCGTCGAGTGTGTGATAAAGTATCGTGCCATATCGTCTAGTGTGGACTAAAGTGTTGTGCGTATCTTTATTAGAAAGAACTAAACTGAACTGTGTTGTGCCTGATTATCGCTACATCGTGGAGCTATCTGTGAATAGAAGAGTACCCCACCAAATAAAGTATAGGGTAAGGTGTTTTGATCATTCATTTCTTCTGACATCTCGAACCAAATTGTATTGTTGTATAATTAATAGTAATTTAAGTAAATTGTCTAGGTAATTTATGTGCAATGAAATAATTGTGTTCAGATAGGTGTAAAGAATTAGTAACCATATTGCTATTGTTTTAAAGAAAGGTCATAATAATTTGAGATGATAATGATATGCTATTTATAATGATATTAGTGAACTAAATTAATGCATTAAATCTAAATTATTGTTAAAGTAATTGTTAAATGAAGCAATACTGTTTAAACTATAAGAGTTACATTATCAAAATTCTAAGCAAATGAAGATTTTAATTGGCCAATACTAGTGAGAAAAAAAAAAAAAAAAAAAAAAAAAAAAAGGCTCAAAAGAGAGCCATAGTGAAAAAAAAGGCCCAAAAAAGAGCCATAGTGAAAAAAAAAAGGCCCAAAAGAGAGCCATAGTGAAAAAAAAAGGCTCAAAAGAGAGCCATAGTGAGTAAAAATAAAAGTGAAGATTTTCGGTATATTTGTTTTAAGGGTGAGAACCAATAATGAATTCGGAAATATTTTAGTGAGGATAATTGTAGAAATTTATGTATGCATGTGTTTCAATTTTTCTTTAGGTGGATTTTTTGATTGACATCAATACTTCTATTCAATTTCAACGTATCAGTATTATTATATAAGTTGTATGTTGTTATCTAAGTGTATATATTGGAATCTATATTGCATAGCAGTCAAATCGAATTATTGTTTTACTTTTTTGTTTTATTGGAAGTAAATTGTGTGATATCAATGGTTGAGGAAAATTAGAGTATTCAGTAGGTTAATTAGAAATGAAATGTATTGATTATCTGAAGGGTATTAATTAGTTTAATAAGTGGAGAAATATCTGTACTAAGTTAGAAATTTCGGAAATATTAATTTGGTAGGTTTAACTATTCTTGTGGGGTGGTTATAACAATCGGTGAAGGTATGGCTTTCTTATTGAAACTAAAAAAGGTTGATCTTCAGGTGATAGCTGAAGAATTGGGTGTTGAATTCGCGGAAGATGATACCAGAATTCAGCTTAAGAAAAAGATAATGGACAGTGATGAGTATGACGAGGGGGTTACTAAGGAATTATCTGACGCTATTGTTGCAGAACGATTAGAACAAGAAAAATTAGAACGCGAAAAGTTAGAAAAACAGGAAAGTTTAGAGTGTGAAGAAAAACTGGAAAAATTAGAACGCGAAAAGTTAGAACTCGAAAAGTTAGAAAAACAGGAAAAGTTAGAAATGGAGAAATTGAGGATGGGACATGAATTAGAAATGGAAAGGCTCAGAGTTCAAGGTTCAGCAAATAACTCTAATGGATCTAGGGAATCTAGTAATGAAAGTAACATTGAAAAATTGATCAAAAGTGTTAAAACTCTATCTATCAAAGTACCAGAAGGGACTGAGGGATGGAATTTATTTTTCAACAGTTTAGAAAGGGCATTCCAAACTAAAAATGTACCGGAAAATCAGCAGGCCGAAATTCTACTAAATATGTTAGGAGATAAGGCGGATAATTTGTTAATTTATACCACTACGGAACAAATGGAGAATTATGAGGAGTTAAAGGAGTTAGTTCTAAGGGAACATGAGCCAACCCCGAAGGCATGTTTAGAAAATTTCCGGAAAGCTAGGAGAAATCCGAACGAAACCCATGTATTATTTGTATCACGTTTAATAGCTACGTGGGAAAATTATTGTAAAATTAGAGGTGCGGACACTTATGAAAAGGTCAACCAGTTAATAGTTACTGATAAGCTAATGAGTACGCTAGATGAGGATACTGCAGCATATATTAGTTTAACTCACCAGGGTAAATGGTTAGAAGCTCCTAAAATTGCTAAAGAGTGTGATAATTATTTTGATGCTAAACATAAGTCTTATGCTGTTATGCATAAAAGCTTTAAAGGTAAAGATAAGTACGTAAACAATGAAAAAATGAGACCGAGGGAGGATAATAAATTTAGTGGTAGTTGGAGGCAAAATGGTAGTAATGAGTGTAATTCTTTTCCGGATAGGAAAACAGAGTTTAAGAAGACGAATGATGCTTCAGGGCCTAAATGTTTTAAGTGTGGTTTGAGAGGTCATTACCAACGTTTTTGTAATAAAGTGGGTAATGAGGGAACTAATAATGGCAATAAAGGGCGAGACCAGAAAGCAGGTGTTCATAAGATTATGGTGAAAGAAAATCAAGAGTTACCTAATGGGGCTATTGTGGCTAGAATATCGGCAAAGGCCGAGCAGAAAACTAATGTTATTGGTGAGAAATTAAATAAACTTGAGAAAATTGAAGTTAGTGTTAATGGGCAAAAAGCAAAGGGATTGGTTGATTCTGGATGTGAGATTAGTGTTGTTCATAAAGATTTAGTACCGGAAGAGAAATTAAAGGGAGCGGGTAGTATTTATTTACAAGGGTTATTTGGTGAAGCTGTTAAATCACCGTTAGTTAAACTACCGCTAGCTATTCCGCAATTCGGGCAAACTAATATTATTCATCAGGAAGTACTTTGCGCAGTAACTGATAATATTAATGAGCAAGTAATTTTACATCCCGAGGTGATTAATGAGTTGTCAGGTGTCAATCTTGAGGAGCCATTGATAGAGTCCGAAGGATTAAAAAGTTCCGAAATTATTATTGATAACTCGAATGAAAAGGAAGATGTAAGTAACGATAGCTGTAATGTTTACGTAATAGACGCGAGATCGCAAAATGTACAAAGTCAGGATCCAGAAAAAACTGAAACGGAGGAAAATAATGAATCTATTGTTAGTAACTCAGATATGTTTAAGAAATCCCAGTTGGAATGTAAAGAATTAGAGAAAGCTTGGGAATTAGCTAAAAAGGAAAAAGGGGATTATTATATTGTAAACGGATTATTGTATCATAAAGAGAAATTGTTAGGCGAAACTATAGCGCAATTAGTAGTACCCAAGGTAAGAAGGGAAGAAATCTTAAAATTAGCGCATTCATCGGTATTTGGAGGGCATCATGCAGCCAAGAAAACGTTGCAGAGAATAAGGTATTCTTTTTATTGGGAGGGAATGGCAAAAGAAGCTAAACAGTTTTGTGAATCATGTTTAGAATGCCAATTGACTAGAGGGGTTAAAGTAAATGATGGAGCTCCTATTTCCCCAGTGTCGCGGCCGGAACTTCCATTTCAGGTTGTTAATGTTGATTTAATTGGGCCTATTGATCCTAAAAGTTCACAAGGGCATCGGTATATACTGACTTTAATTGATCAGCATACCAGATGGGCGGATGCGATCCCTCTAAAAAGTTTAACTGCTAAAACCGCGTGTGAGGCGTTACTTCAAATATTTATGAGAACAGGAATTCCTAATGTAATTGCCTGCGACAATGGAACCAATTTTACTGCCGACTTAACGAAAGAATTTGAGAAAAGGTTAGGTGCTAGTCCAAGATTTTCGACTCCACAGTATCCACAGTCCAACGGACTTGTGGAACGATTTAATCAGACTCTTAAACGTATGCTACATCATACGATTAGGGAAGAAGGAAAAAAATGGCATGAACAAATACCATTTATATTATGGGCGTATAGGAAAGTCCCAAATTCTACGACGGGAATCGCACCTTTCCAGTTATTATATGGTAGAGCGCCGGAGGGTCCGTTATCGATTCTTAAGTCGTCATGGGCAGGAGAAAATAAGGGAGCGCAGTTAGATACTACGCCGATTCATGAGTACTTGGATAAACTTAAGAACCGCTTAGAAAGAGCCGCAAATGAGGCGAAATTGTCGTCTGAGGTTCAACAAAATAGAATGGCGTATCATTATAATTTAAGGTCAAAAGAAAAAACGTTTGAGGTAGGCGATAAAGTTATACTGTTAATCCCCGATTCGACTAATAAGTTATATTCTAGGTGGCAAGGGCCGGCAACTATTGTAGAAAAACGAAACCAGCATTCGTTTATTGTTGAGTTAGCCGACGGGAGTAGGAAGCATGTGCACCAAAATAAGATAAGAGAATTTATCGCTAAATGTAATATAGTTAATATTGTTTTCGAAGGTGATGAGGAATTTGGAGAAGTTGGGGAAATTCCTATTTTGAACCGGGATCAAGAGATAGAACGGGATATTGAGAGGTTTGAAATAAAAGGGCTATCTAATAGTCAAGTCAAAGATTTAAAGTCCATTTTGAGGGAAAATAAAGAAGTGTTTATGGGTCCTGTACGACCAGCGGAAGTAGGGGAACATCGTATTGATCTGAAACCGGGTGTAGAAAGGAAAAAACCAAAGTTATATAGCGTGCCGGTAGCTTATAAAGAGGAAGTGGATAGGCAGATTCAGGAGTTATTAGAATTAAATCTAATCGAACCGTCGAATGCTGAAATTAGCCATCCAATTGTTTGCGTTGCGAAAAAAGATGCAACTGTCAGAATGTGTATTGATTACAGAGCTTTAAATTCTGTAACGCGGGTTCCCACCTTCCCGATGAAAGATTCCCAAGAAATTATGTATACCGCAGGGGCGGCTAAATATTTATCTTCAATAGATTTATTGAGGGGTTATTGGCAAATTAAAATGGCTGAGGATTGTAAACCTCTGACAGCTTTTACGACGCATAACGGAACTTATCAGTGGCGTACAATGCCTTTTGGATTATCAGGGGCTGCTGCTACGTTTCAAAAAGACATGAATGAGGTTCTCCAAGGTCATCGGAGGTATGCAGAAGCATATATTGATGATGTCATCATTTTCTCCGATACCTGGGAAGAGCATTGTGAGCATGTCAGGGCTGTCATTGAAGAGTTGAAAAATAGAAATTTTACGATTAGACTAGACAAATGTAAATTTGGAGAGAAATTGACTAAGTTTTTAGGTCATGTTATTGGGGGTGGAACTCATGCACCTGATGAGGAGAAAATCGGAGCAATAAGGGACTTAAAGAGACCAAAGACTAAAAAGGAAGTTAGATCAGTTTTGGGATTAATGGGATTCTACCGATCTTATATTCCAAATTATGCTGAGATAGCTATACCTTTAACCGAATTAACCAAAGGAAATGTCAAAAATACTGTACCATGGGATGAAAGGGCAGAAAAAGCATTTAATACTCTTAAAGATGAGTTGTGTAAAGTGACGAGTTTGGCTACACCTATCGTAGGCCGGGAATATCAGCTTCACGCCGATGCTTCCGACCTTGCAGTAGGATGTTGTCTTACTCAAAAAGATGAAAAGGGTCAGTTTAAACCTATAGCTTTTGCCAGTCAGAAATTGTCAGGGGCTCAGCGTGCTTGGCCGAGTATAGAGAAAGAGGCTTGGAGTGTTCTCTTCGGGTTGCGGAAGTTTGAAAAGTGGACTTATGGATCTCAAATTGAGGTCATTACCGATCATAATCCATTAAAATTTCTCACGGAAACAACCCCAAGGTCGCCCAAACTCACTAGGTGGGCTCTAGCCTTGCAACGCTGGAACCTGAGCATTTCTCATCGTCCCGGAGTTCAACATTTGAATGCTGATGCAATTTCGAGGCTACAGAGAAAGAGCTGGGAAGAACAACCAGTTACTAGCCCATCAGTATCAATGTCAAAATAGTAGACAACCTTAAAGGATGTCATCACATGTCTATTTTTTTTGTGTGTGTGTAAATATTTTTTTTTAAGTTTTGTGTTTATAATAGTAAATTAGCATGTGTATTGTTTATGCAATAGTAGTATTAGTATAAGGTTCAGTAGAGATGTCAGTAGAGAATATTCAGACACCTGAAAATGCCTATGTAATATTTAGAATGAAGAAATCTGCAAAGAGACTATTGAACTCTTCCGTAATATTATTATATGTTTGGGGAAAATTAGCCCCTAAGAGGCATATTTTCCGCTAAGGTGGGGGGTGTCAGGTTCCTAGAAGACATCTGCCCTGAATTAGAAAGGAATGACATTTCCTTATCTGAATATTTTATGTATTGTGGGTTGTGTATCCGTGAAGCTCGAAATACCTTTCTTTCTTTTCTATAATAACGAATGACAGATGTTGACACAGGTGTGCAGATGACGCACTCGTTGATGAATGAAAGTGATGGCCGCGGGGCGTGCCTCAGCTGTCATCTAGCTATTGGAGTGATGTGTAAACAGTAGATGTCATGACTCAAGGTTGGTATGCGGAATTGAACCAATGGAGGAACTCTAAGAGGCCCTGCTGGGGGAAGGAAGATCTCTGACAAGGTCAACTCTGGACGTAGAGGTT
The DNA here is from genome assembly GCA_964019185.1 of Maratus speculifer. Lineage (NCBI taxonomy): Eukaryota > Metazoa > Arthropoda > Arachnida > Araneae > Salticidae > Maratus > Maratus speculifer. Next base: position 71,068,810 of record OZ025295.1, read on the forward strand.
AGACAGTTCTCGCTTGGCGTTGAGACCGATAGGTCGCTCAGGATTTGTGGTCCTGTTGGATAGTGTATATTTTGAGCGTGGGACAAGGCGTCCCGGTGGATAGTGTTATAGGCCGAGAAGTGAGGCCTAGTACCCTTGTGTATTGAGATTCTGCAGTAATCTCTGATAAAGCGTATCTAACGTGCGTTGAGTGTGAGGAAGAAAGTATAAGTTGAACGGTACACAACCAACGTTTATTGTAGTTAATTTAATGTTGAACCGGATCATCTATATCCGAGTTGTAATTGTAGATAGTTGTAAATATTGTTTCTTGTGTACATATCTATATCTTAAATAAACTGTTAGTTCAGTTCATTAACAGAGTCAGTGTTATTTTACACAATCCTCACAGCAGGTGACCGATATCACCCATTAATATCGGTGGTGGCAGCTAAAACTACCTAGGACATTCTTCAAAGTTTTATGGACTGAGAGGAGCGTCCGACAAACATGTATAAAATGGAAGAAAGTTTTCGGATTGCAACATCCAACTAGTTTTTATCTTTTAAGCGTAGATTCATATTTTTCATAAGTCACTCATTCTTGAGAGAAAAGATTTAACTCTTCCAAAATACTTTAAAAAAAATTCAATTTTAAAAGTGAAAAAATGTATCTTATTTACTTTTAGTAGATGTAACTAAATTCTAAATTAATTTAAAGTTGCTATAAAATTTATACAAATTAATTTATTTATGCATTTGAAAGACATATACATCAATTCTATGAAGGATGTATATACTTTTATATACATACATGTATCAGATGTATATACTTTGTAAGTTTACCCCCCTCCCCCCTACCGAACATACACAATTAACCAACACATTTAAAAGCTGAGAAGATTTGGCATAAAAACATCATGTAAAATATTAATGTATGTATAATGTAGAAAGCAAGGTAAAGTATAAACAGCAAAAGATGTTTCCCATTTAACTGGTTCAAAGCTACAAACAAGGAGTCTCTATTTGACAATAGCAGCTCCAAGAAGCGGAAGGGGGGGGGGGCATAAGGATCTTGACCCCCCTCTCCCTCCCTCCAGAATGAAGAAAAATTTTAAAAGATATTTTAAAAATGAAATATATATTAAATGTTTTCAAAAGTCACCATTTCCTCAATAACGAGATACTTTCCGATTCTTTAAATCTCCACTTATATCCAAAGTACCTAATTTCTAACATATCCATAAATTCATTTATTTTTAAATCTCATATGCAAAGCATTTGCAAATGCAATTAATAAGAAAAATATGATTGATTCGAGTTTTCCATTTTTCGATAAAGACAAAGCCTTTTTCAGGAAATTTCATTAATATATGGGGTTTGAATTCCAGGCATCGACAGACAATTGCTCCCTTATGATATTTTTGTAACTGTCAAGTCCTAAAAGTTGCTTTAAATTGAGCATTTCCTGAAATAATTCTACATCTTTATAAGAAAATTTAAAAATTTTAAATTTCATGGTAATGCCATCGTTTTGTATTTACGAATGTATATAACTTTTCCAAAATATCTGAAAAGTAGCTACATTGGATATATAAACAATCTCCAATGTAAAAATTACTCGTTAAAAAATGTGACCTCTTCCCCCAATAAAGGAGCCATGACTTCCCTTCTCCCCCCGTCGGGACCCCGGAGCCATGACCACCACACACGTACTGCAAAACAATAGGTGCATTACGGCTACTGCTCTTTTTCTTGAACATTATCTGTTCTTTTATACATAACATGGTAGCTCCCAGTTCTATTCAAAAATAATTTACAGAGAAAGCGCAAAACTTTTCCAAAACAGTGTAGTTAGATTATTATCTTTGAGACGGGAGGGAACCTGATTTATATACGTAGTTTCCTAGAATTTAAGCGTAGGGGTTCGGAAAAGATCGTACAGAGAGGCTTTCGTTAGTTCCAAGGACAGTTATACAAAAGAGGAGCAGTTGCTTTATCACAGAATGTAATGTACAATACAGTATCTTTTCCTTTTTTTCTCGCTTCAGTCATGTAAATATCGAGAACTCCATAGTTCTAGATAGACCAGAATCCAACACATATCTGACATGTGTTTTGCTGTTTGTCACTTACATGACTTTGAGTCTGTGCCCCCCCCCCCCCTACACACATACGCACATTTAAATACTGGTATGGAAAACTAAATGTTGCATTTTATTCGCATTTTTATTTATCATCTATAACACTAGTACACTTTTAAATAATCTTTCAAGAAATAGTCGTCTTTTCACTATAAAATATTTCTAGGGGGGTCCAGTACCCCCCCTTCTTACGCCCATGTCCCTACCCAAAACAAAAAGTTTGCATTCCAGAAATTTAAATAAAATCAGTAGTATATAATGAACCCTTTTTTTTTTTTTTTTTTTTTTTTTACAGTGTTGATAAAATTATTATGCATATCTAATATTTTTCTTAACATCGTAAATAGGGTAAGTCGATTGAAAATTTCTTTAAATTGTCTAAATTACTGTCAAGTATTATGAATATCAGGGTTCAATTCAATGTTCACTTTCAATCACATTCAATCACTTAGATTTTTGTTTACTTGGATTGCGAAAGTGGTTTTGTATACCACATTTCTTTACTATTTCTTATAATTTGTTCCGACTTTTTTCAAACAACTTGCATAAAAAAAAAAAAAAAAAAAAAAAAAAAAAAAAATCCCCGGGGGAAAAATGTGAATGCGCATTTCAGCATTTCATAGCATGCACTTCTTGCCATTTTTTGACTTTTTGGTGTTTTCTTTTAACACATTCCAATCCAAAACATTCGAAAATGCTCATAATTTCGGTTTGTTTGTTCGTCTGTTCGTACTCCAACTATGCCGAATATACTCGTATTGTCCTGTAATTTTATAAATTCCTGACTTTTAATGCAGGATTGCTAATGAAAATAGAATGCATAGCATTTATAGCTTTTTTTTTTTTTTTTTTTTTTTTTTTTGCAGATACAGGACAAAAGTGTTATATTGCGGACTGTGGAAAAAAATTTTTCAAACATCGTGTAATGATGTTCCCCCTTTCAAGCGTAATGAAATTGTTATGCGTTCCTGATTGAACTAAAACAATCTTCTATAGAATTTAGGGTTCAAAACATTTATTATTCATTTATGCAATGTCACATAAGAGAATTCCATTGCATACCAGCTTCGGACAAAAGCGAAATTGTCTAAAAACAAATTTAAAGTAATGAATGAGTGCACGGTAATAAACATATATAACAATTAATGATAGATATATAAAAATATATTACTAATAAACACATATGCATACTTACATATATGTATATCCATAGGCGTAACCAGCCTTTTGAACGGGGGGGGGGGCAAAATTTTTAACCTGAACATGTTGGGTACAAACAATATCTTATGTAATAAAACCTAATAAAACGGAATCCCATAAAACTATCGAATTTCCGTTTTAGACAGATTTTTATTTGCGGACGATATAATTGTGTGCTACTTATTTTAAAAAGGACCCAACGCAGTTTTTCATTGCGTGAAGAAGGATGAGAATTTGCTCAAAACTAAACCTAATGGATAAGAAAAAAACATATAAACATAGATAAAACATGGTAGATATAAAACAAAGATTTCCGTAAACAAAAGTCTGTAATCATCACAAGTTTTCATTTAAAACTGCAATGAAATACTAAAATACATAAATACGACTTTAGTCCCCCCCCCCCCCCCCGTCATTTTGATCAAAGTAGCATTAAAATAACTTAAACTTGTAGTACGCAATTTAAACTGGAAAATAATTCTTTTAATATTTTCTACAAATGAATAAATAAAATGTTCCGGTTAAAAAAAAAAAAAAAAAAAAAAAAAAAAAAGAGCCCGTACGAATGTCAAAATATGGCCACAAAAAACGAAATTAAACAACGTTTTTAAGTTCGAGCCCGCCCGAGCCCGAAAGATTTTTTGTCACCAGAGCCCAATATCAAAAATATACAAAATAAAATTGTATGGTATTTAAAAATTGTTTCAAAAGTAATATCTCACTTTTAAAAATTTCTTACATAGATATAATTTTTAAATGAAAATTTAAACTCAATCCTATCAAAATCCGTATAAAATAAAAATGTACTTCACACCTAAAAGGATTCTTATATTTTTTCCTCCTTTAACAAGCTAACTGGATGGACACCTTTGTGTTTAATGAATAAATGCATGAAATGCTTAAAAATTGAAATACTAAAATAAATAAACAAGCATTCAGTTACCCACAACATTTTGATAAAAAAGAATTGAAATGACTTGAAAAGGAATAGGTACGCAATTTTAAGTGAAAAAAGTTCTTTCAATCTTTTCTACGCATGAATAAATAAAATTTTTCGACTTAAAAAAAAATTGAGCACGGACCCAGGGCCTTAGCTAGAAGTGAACATAAGGGGGGGGGGGGGGACTCATAATTTTTTTTTCTCTCTCTCTGACACAGAAAGATAAATTAGTGCATATTCGCATTTTAAATACTATGTTTCTTATTAAACTTCTCTACTAACTTCACTTTATGCTAAGGAAAGTATATGATGATGAAAATTTTGAGTGTACAACTGGTGCAAAATTAAAAATCGTGTTAGCGTCATATGTACAAATAGGATGAAGAAGTGTTGAAACACTTATTTTAGATACAAATTAGTAATTTTGCAAAACTGTGAAAGGGTCTCAAAACTAAATTAGATTTTTGAAAAGAATTTCATTTGTATTTTCGGAATAGAAATTCATTTAGTGACCTTGGAATCTTTTGTAGGAAGGGGGCTCAAAATATTTATGGGGGGCTGAGCCTCCTATAGCGTCCCCTTAGCTACGGCCTTGCCGGGCCCGGGCTCGGGCTGAGCCCGTCTCATCATCATCTCTATTTCACATCTGTATTTCCTTTCAATTTTTTTTTTTTTTTTTTTTTTTTTTTTTTTTTTTTTTTTTTTGCTCCTATCTAGATTTTAGCATACAAAAGCAAAGATATAAATAGTTTCTATCCGTGTCGAGAATTTACGCTAATTTTTTTTATAGAATTGCCTAAACGTTCATGAAAAAGAACGGCGTTAATTTTTTTTTTTTCAAAAACAAAAGACATCAAATTGGGATTATAAAACCAACTTTTTCACTTACTGTGATTAATACAGATTCTAATAAATACTCTAGTTTTAAAAAAACATGAACAAAATAATTTTTTAAAAAATAAAAAAAAAAGAATCTGGATCTCTTCTTTTATCACATTTCAAAACATAGACTGTTAGTTTTGATAATTGAAATAACTGTGCTTTCATTTTTTTTCTTTTTTCTTTTATAAATTTTGATTTTTTAAAATAATCAATCTTGGATCTGTGCGAGCGAGGGGGGGGGGGTGCCCGGGCACCCAGGGCACCCCCCCCCCTGGTTACGCGCATGGGTATCTGTGTGTGTATAACTTTTAAAAAACCCATAAATACATGAATACAACTTTTTTTTCTATTGCCTTGCATTACAATTACAATATATGTATGTGGGTAGGTTTCGGTGCAGTAATTTGTAATTCTTATTATTGGTATTATATATATATATATATATATATATATATATATATATAAAAGACCATTTATAGTAAACAATATTAACCATTTGAAATTAACCATTGAATTTAATAACTTATAGCATATACATTAAATATGGAAGGAAAAAAGAACAATATGCATACAAATGGAATTTGTAGAACCAAAGCAGAATCTTCAGGTCCCAAATACTTTGGAACTTATATATATTAGAGACATAATAGAGATTATCGTTCTCGAGGCACAAAGGGTTTATTTGTCCTAAAATTTATTAAATTGCAATTATATTTTTTCATTTGTCGAACAAATACGATCGATTATGTATATAAGAATGGATCCAGCCCTCTATTTAGAGAAGAGTCGTAGCACTTTTTATTTATTTAATTTATTGTAATTTATTATTATTAATATTATTATTAATATTATTATTATTATTTTGTGTATGTGTGTATGTGGATGGGTAACATCTCTTAATAAACAATTTTTTTATTAAAAGCTCTTCGCATAGCTAAAATATGGCTACTTTTCTTACGTCATTTTCATTCGTGAGTGAAAAGAAACTGCATTGATAATGTAATAAAAAGAATATTGTCCGGTTAAACTGATGGCATAGAGCTCACAGGCTACGCTCACTAATTGTATTTTACAGTTTTATATAATAATGCCCTTTGAAAAATAAATTAAGGGAGAAATAGCCCCCCGCACTTTTCCTTTTTCTATACGTAATCATTGAACCCCAAAACTAATCAAGGATGGGCCTTATCATATAATAAACCTGTATCCAAAATTCAGAGCAAGTTGAATAATTCTGTATAAAAACCCATTTATGCTATTTAAGAAATGTTGTCCCTGTTCACTTATTTATACATAAACATTAAACCTCCAATCTGTTCAGAAATTCAACTTATCTGAAAGAACCTGCATCCAAAATTTCAAACCTGCATAAAACTCTATTTAGCTAACTTAATGGGGAGGTAATAGTAATCACCCGTAATCCTTTTATACTTAACAAAAGAGCACCACAACTAATGAGGGAGGCTTCTTACCCCTATGAACCTGTATTCCAAAACTGAAAAAAAAAAAAAATCGGTTAATTCTGCATGAAAAACCATTTCCTAAATTATGTGGGTAGTTCCCTTTATTCCTACGCCCACTTTTATAATTATCCGATGAATACACGATACTAATCATGGTAGTGCCTCATTAGAATGATCCTATTCCTAAGATTTGAAGAAAATCTGATAATTCTGCATGAAAAACCCATTTATATATATTAAGGGGAGGGGCATTAGCCCCCTCTCCTCTTCTTATGTTTATCGAATGAACTCTCAAAACTAATCAGGAAAGCGCTTTATACTGAAAAGCTTATGTCCAAAATTTCAAGTATGTCGGATATATTTATCATGAGTTATCGCGTTACGTACGTACGCACGTACATTACATAACAAAAAGAACGGATGGGCACATACGCATACGCTATCAGACTTTGACAGCATGTGAGCTTAAAAACATACAATTTACACATTTTATTCGGCAAACAAACATTAAAGAATTTCCCATTCTGTTATAAAAACAACAAATCAATTAAAAAAAAAAAGCATTTTAAGCCAAGTTTTATGATTTAAACATTACAGAAATGGCGTCATAAGAGAGCATTGGCTGCCGCATTTACAACTGCTGCCGAAATACAATTTTAAACCAAAGATTTCCCATGAGATTCTCTCTCTTTATTGAAATACAAAAACCATTATTTCAATCGCATGACTACTGAATAAATGCAAATGCAAATATCTTGCATCTAAGATTAAAATTGACTTCATAGATGTATCAGAATTTATGTACTTATGATTTGAGTACAAGAAAAAATTTAGAAAGATTCGCATCCTTAATCAAGGGAGAAATTTGAAAGAATTTAATATATATTTCCTTTTTAAAATGTTCCTTAAAATATTTCTTTGTTCAGAGCAGGGGGGAGACTCAGGGTTCGTAACTCTTGTGACCCTTCACTTTATCAAATTAAAAGTAAGAAATTAATGCTTGCTTTGTTCGAATTTTGTACTTGAGTATGAGTAAGAGACTTTCATCTTTCGTTGCAAAATGCTATTTTTCATAACATATTTCACAAATTACGTAATATAACATTATTATATATAGTTAAAATTACAATTAATATAAAAAATAAACATAAGAGATAGATTCTGAGTTTGTAGACATCCTCCCCCAGCCCCCTCAGGGTTCGTAATTCTTGTGACTTGTGAGTGACCCTTCAGTTAATCAAAGTAAAATTAAGAAATTAATGCTTGCTTTGTCCCTATCTTACACAATTTTATCATTGAGGCAATGACATATTTTGAGATAACTTTTAAAGCTCCCTCCCCCTTCGCAGCGCACCGGAAAAAAAGCGCACTTTTTTATAAATCACATATTTAGATAAGTCTGATAATAAAATAATTTAATAATACACTTGATTGATCTTAGAATATAAACACTAGATTGAGATAATTTTTTGAAATTTGAACGTCCTTGCTCGCTTGTTACTGATATTGGGGCGGAGGGAAGACGGTTTTTAAAAGTTATCTCAAAACTGTCATTTCTTCAATGGAAAAAAATTGTAAGGTACGGAGAATTAGAATATAAACACTAGGTACTTAAATGTATTTTTTAAATTTAGTTTCACTTGTTCTTCTGTGGGGGGGGGGGGGAGGGAGTATCTACGATTATATTTATTTTTTAATGTTATTTATAATTTTAATTATATATAAAACTTTATATATTATATCATTTTTATTATTATTTTTATTATAAAATTAAATATTAATATTTATTATATTTTATAGTATATTTATATAATATGTAATGTAACATATAATAATTAATATATTAATATAATGTAATAATAATTGTAAATAAATAATAATACAATAAATAAATTATTAAAAAATAATAATAATTAATAATAAATAAATATAAATTAAATATAAAATTAAATATAAATGAAATAAAAAATAAATACAATACAATAAATAAATATAATTAAATATTGAAAATTACACTCATTAATAAAAAATTATTTAAAAAATGATAATATTTTACTAACTTATAGTAATATATACTTATACATTTTTAAAATTCAGCCTCCATTGTTCTTCGGTAGAGAGTGGGGGAGGGTCTATAAGCTCCGATTTTATCACGGCTTTAGATGATAACCTTTTGTCGGGACGTTTTCTAGAGTCTAGGGAAAAAGCGACCGAAAAATCAAGAGCACAAAAATTCTTGTTTATGAGCATAATTTTTCATATTTTATTTTATTTATTTATACAGTTATTTTTATTACGTCCGATAAATTCTTGTATGATTTTGCCCGATAATTAATAAAGTATTACCATTTTGAAAGTTAATTCTTGTTAATGAAACTAATTTTTAATATTTAATTTTATTTATTTATACATTTATTTTAATTAACTTACTAAAAGTTAATAAAATATTGCCATTTTTAAATATTTTTTTGTTAATGAGTGTAACTTTTAATGTTTTATTATATTTATTTATATATTTATTTTTTATTTAATTTATATTTAATGTTACGCATTATTAATTTATTATTTGTTTATTATTATGTTATATATTAATATTATATGTACATGTATAAATATAAATATACAAATATAATATAAATTATAATAAAATATTAATATGTTATTTTATAATAATAATAAAAATAACAATTATTTAATATATAAATTATTATATATAATTAAAATTATAAGTAATGAAATTATAAATAATAGAAAAAAATAAATATAAGAGATAAATCCGGAGTTTGCAGACACCCTTCTACACACACAACCACACCCCACAGAAGAACAAGGGATTCAGGGAAAATAAATTAAATTACCTAGTGTTTATATTCTAATTCTCTGCACCTTACAATTTTTTTCTTCTCTTGAGGCAATGACAGTTTTGAGAACTTTTAAAGACCCCTCTCCCCATCTCAGTCCCGATCGAGCAAGGACGCTGAGGTTTCAAAAAATCATCTCAATCTAGTGTTTATATTCTAAGATCTATATATTATTATCAAATTTATCTGAATATGTGATTTGCAAAAAGGTGCGCTTTTATTCGGCCAAACATCAATTTTAACTGTGAAAAGCATTTTTAATGGAATAAACAATTCACACGTATTGAGATAGAGAATGTCCATGAAGTAGTACCTTTCATTAATCCTTTGTAATCGTGTTAGACATAAAAAAAGTGGGCGTATTAATATTAATTATATTTATGCATACAGATTTTTTAGGCATATTGATTTTAGAAAGGCAAATAATTAAGAAATCATTGTATACAAGATGATTTGTGATGCTGAAATTTAAAGCCAATAAAAATTTTTACTGGGGAAAATTTTTTTTGTAATTTAAGCAAAATTTGCATGAAAAAAAAAAAAATAAAAAAATAAATAAAAATAAAAATATTGTTTTACGTTTAAAGGTGGAGCAAGGGCTGTCACCATGACTATTAACAAATTGATTGATTGAAAGTGTTTTGACCACCCTTGTCGTATAAAGTAATTTAAGTGAAAGTGAATGCCGGCGCTGCGATTGTTATATGATTATTGTTGTTATCTTAAAAGGTTCTTAAAAACAGCAGTGGGCTTTTTCTTTCTTTTTTTAATCCAGCCTTTTAAAAGGGCATAGTAAGAAACTTACCAATTACTTGTAGCCTTTCAGCCTGCTCAACAAAACTCATATAACAAGTGTATCTACTCTAGCGGGTTGGCGCCTTGAATTGTAAACCGTATATAATTGTTCTTATATAAGATAACAGGACCGGACCACCGGACCAGGACATTACTTCTTCCTATCCTTGTGCACAGTGTGGGATTTTCTTTCATGAGACCGGCGACAAAGATATTACCTTATCTATTCCGAACATTTTCTTTTTTCCTAAAAAGAGACCTTTAAGGCCCAAACACATTTGACCACTTCTTGAAGTGCGATGTCGGTTCGTTTGTTATGGCGTCGGTGTTTTTGATCTTAATGAGTTTTGCAGGAATGGGATGGTTGTCCGGCAAAAGAAAAATACTTTCCGTCAAGTAGAGGGGATTGCTTGTCCCCTGAATCTTTTGTTAATTTCCCTTGTTTCTATTATGAAGAAACCGCAAATGGATCTTGTACAAAAGATTTCTTCACTTTTTACAAGAATTCAGTTTAAAGAAAGAGTAATGCAATCTGAACAGAGCCTTAAAATAACAATTTTGGGAAAGTTTTCGATTCCAAATATAAGTGTTTGTGATGTGATTATCAGGATTTTATATTTCTGTTATAAATTTAAAAAGAGAAAGGTGGATATCCCATGAAAAATTATGGCATGCTTTTCATTCATAAAAAATTCATTGAACTGTGAGAATTTGATCCCGAATTATTAAAATTTAAAATTAGCGTATATTCATATGAAAAAAAAATGACTGCAGTGAAACAAAAGTTAAAAATGTATACATTTTTTGAAATATTTATTTTATACAAAAAATCAAAATTGTAGTCAAAATTGCTTCATGCTTTTTACGCACTTAAAAGAAGGGGGGGGCGGAGGTGGAGAGGGGAGATTTTTTATTAAATTCGAAATAAAAAGTACAATCGTGAAAAAAAAATAAAACAAATTACGGAAAACTCCGAACGATTAAGCAGACGGGCGCGACTGGGTTTGAACCCAGATCTTCCAATCTACCAGTCTGAAACATAGTTGTGCGTGCTCAAACTTTTTTTGACAATGCAAACAACTCGACTTTCAAAAGATCTAACTATGACTCGCAAGAATTATCCTACTCCTACCCAACTCGCAAAAAGAATATTAGGTAGATTTCGTATGAAATACTAGGTATTGAGATCTCTCCCCTGTTGAAATTTCTGAAAATCTATCTATACATCACTTTTTTATGGACACGACAATTTTTAGAATTCTACTCAAATCTCTTCCAAACAGATGCATAAAATCTCGGTTAAGTTCGTTAATGGGAAAAATCGAAGTAAGGGGTGGGAATGGGTGAAACCCGAAAAAAGTCATGACTTTTAAATTTTATGCAGTAATTTATAAATATTTGAATATTATACACTTTTTTTCCTATAAAAACATAACATTGGTAGTAGACGTAGATGCCTAAATATAGCTAGATATATTATATGTAGTATAAAAATTACTCATCGTAAGTGGCCAAAATAAATAAATAAATGAATAAATAGACACCAAGAAAACGAAGAATGAAAAATTTGCTTTCTGAACACCCCGTGGAAGACTTACGGCCAGAGCCTCATTCTTTTCGGTCTGGAACAGGGCCATTCTTTTTTCTGAACATTCGGGAAAGACGGGCCTAGCTGCTATTCTTTCCAGACCATATTCGGGCCTTTTATTTAGAAGCACCTTGCCGGGTCATATTATTTTTTCCGTGCCGAACCTGAATTGGTATTTTTTCCCCTAGTTTCACGGGCATATATTCTCTAAGGATCAGACTCGATCCGCCCCGAGTCCATGTAGACCTCTAAACGGCATTTGAATGGAAACTAGTTGGATGTGCCATTCCCAAAACTTTATTCAATCTCATACATACATTTTAATATTTAAAAAAAATAGTTACTCATTTTAATGCTTTAATAACTTTACAATAACAATTCAATATCATACCAACTTTGATTTTTATCTTAAATTTCTACTTCAATCAATTAATCAGAATAAAAACGAATTTCCGTCTCTGCACGAGCCGATAAACAATAGAATGATAGCCAGTTTTTTTTTTCAAATTATGGGAGGACCTACTTGCCTCACCAAAAAATAATCATATACAAAAATTTAGTTCAGTTCTAGAACTAACTACTAGAACGTAAACTTTTAGGTGGTGCAATATTGAAAATGGCATAAAATTCGCTATTGCAGTGCCCCCTTTTGGCGGATTTTTTTTTTTTTTTAATTCAGGGAGGACCAATTAGTCATAGTCATACACTCACACAAAAAATTTGGTTCAATTCGATGCATAACTTCATATACTTTTGGTCGGTACAATATTGAAAATGGCACAAACACGCGATTGCACTCTCTGGATGTCTGTATGCATACCCTTCGAGAAAATGCTGGTCTGAATATTGTGCTTTAGTAATTGCTCCTTTTTGCTAGTTTGGAACTTAGTATTAATTTTACAGAAGAGGAGGGGCTAACTTACCTTATAGCAATTGCGATAGACAAAAAACAGACACAAGAGGGAGATCTTATAATGGTTCCGTTTAATTTTTTAAATACCAGAACTCTAAAAAATACTTATTACAGTTTCCCTTTCATGCTTATGTTTTTCATTTAAAAAAGGGGGTCGTGGGCTGCGTAAATAGGCATATTTATTCCAAATCTATACTGGTGAACCTTAAAAAAAAAAAAAAAAAAAAACTTAGGAAAAATTTACTGTAGACAGATTCTTTATTAAGAAATTCGCCGTCTTTTACAAATGCGTAATGATTTTTTTTTTTTTTTTTTTTTTTTTTTTTTTTTTTTTACACGGATTGGATTATTTTATCCATTTGGCACCGATCTGGAAATTGTTTCGTTTGAGACAGTATTTCGTCATATACAGATTTTTGTAGCACCTTTTATAATACTGTATCTCTCATCCCCTAGCATTGTATATGAACTATTCTTTAAAGAAAAGTTTAATTGTTGAATCATGGTAATTTAAAATTAGAATAAACTATGGCTATAGCAGAATCGATCGGTATCTTGAAAATTTTCCGTAGAAGACAATATTCCGTCTTAGACAAATTCTACTCTCTCTGCGGATTTGCAAGAACTTGAAAATCTTTCCGATTTAGACATATTTCCGCCTTACACAATCCACCTTTTACAGAGAGTTTATTGTATATATCTATTTTCGGCGAAATTGTGTACAGCCCAGGTCCGGTTCGGCGCGACCCGAGTCTGCAGAAGAAGTAAGACTAGGATACTACCCAGAGAAGTGATATCCAGACTTAACCCGTCCTGAGGCTCGTGTAGGCCTCTAAATGGCATTTGAAAGAGGGAAAAAGTGTACTAAGGTCTGGAAAAATTTTAAATAAATTATGAAAAAATTGAACGGAAATTTGAACGTAAATTTCGTTCAAACTCGTCTATTTTTTGAGTTTCCGTTCAGTTCAAGCTCGTTTATAAAATAGTGAACGAAGTTCAGTTCAACGTTCACAAATAGTGAGCGAAACTCGTGATTTTTCGTTCAGTGAGCGCGTTCATACCCAACACTGCTCTGCATCGCATAAAATGGTGACCATTTCTTCATAAGATAAAAAAGCCTTTCTGAGAACTCTTCTTAGGATCTGTTTCATTACTCCAACTAATCTTTCCCAGAAACCACCCCACCAGGAGGCACTGGGAGGGTTGAAAAGCCATTGCATTCTTCGTATACTACTAAATTGTGCAATCTCAGCCAAATTCACGGTTTTCAAATAATTTGATGCACCGGAAAAATTGCTTCCATTATCACAATACACAACTGATGGCCTTCCTCTTCTTGAGATGAATCTACGAAAACTTTGAAGAAAAGCTTCAGTAGTTAATGATGACAGAAGTTCAAGATGCACAGCTCTGAAAACCGCACAGGTAAATATGCAACTCCAAGCTTTTATCCCCTCCTTTAAGTACAGCGGTCCAGCTAAGTCAAAACCGATTATTTAAAAAACTGCAGCATCTTTTATTCTGTTTTCTGGAAGTGATGCAGAGGGGGTAGTCACATTTCTTTTGGCGTGTCTTAAGCAAATAACACATTTTGATAATACTGCTCGAACAGTTTTTCTCGCATTCAGAATCCAATAATGTTCACGTAGAATATTTAAGATCATTTGTAATCTTGCATGTGAATTCTTTTTGTGTTCAGTCATTATCAGTCTCTCAACGACTGGATGATGGGATGGCAAAATGATAGGGTTCTTGAAATCTTCTGAATCCTTCCTATACGTTAATTTTGTCTTCACTCTAAGTATTCCCTTTTCATCTTTGTATGTTGTTAAAGAATTAATTTTCTTTCTGTTGACTTCATGACTAAAATATTCCTCTTGTATCATCTTTATAATCTTTATTTCTGCTTCTTTTAGTTCCGCATAGGATAATTCACCCGTGATTCGAGAAGCGGAATTCCTACAGTTGAAAATAAATCTATTCTTCCAAGCTGTCATTCGTAGCATTCGATCATAGCTTGAAAAATAATAGTAGTACCAACCTGAATCTTCGTTATAGTTTTTACTACTACTTTTATTTTCACATTGATTTAAAGAACACACAACTGGAAGATTCTTAGAAGTTGGATTTGTTTTTCTTTTTTCTTTCAAAATAGATGGCTCGTCAAAAATAGGTTTGGTAACTGGCCAGTTTTCTTCAGTTTGTAGAAGCCACTGGGCCCCTCTCTCCATCTACTGCATAAAAGTTGGTGAGCCGAACACCCTCTTGAAGGTAGGTCAGCAGGATTATGTACTCCTGGAAGATGCTTCCACGAAGTTGGATCAGTCAGTCCTCTTATCTCTCGAACTCTATTATTTACAAATACTGACCAAAGTTCTTCTCGCTGAATCCAACTTAATACTGTAGTGGAATCAGTCCAGTAGTGTTGCTTCACATTGTCCCACTGGAGTGCACTGAGTACAGATCTACACAGTCGAGCTCCCACCGTTGCAGCCAGCAACTCAAGACGAGGAATAGTGATGGATTTTACTGGACCAACTCTCGATTTGGCAACCAAAAGATTTATATGAACAACACCAGAATATTCTATGCGAACGAAAACAGCTGCTGCGTATGTAAATTGGCTGGCATCACAAAATGTATGAATACTTAGATTATGTTGATCACTTATAACAGGAGAAAAACAGTGGCTTACAGACAAATTTTTTAAGGAACTTAAATCTTCAAACCATTTTAGAAATTCACGTTTCAAATTATCTTCAACTTCTCTATCCCATGGGATATGTTGTCTTCCACATCTTCTGTAACATTAATTTGGGAATTAATGGAAAAGGACATAAAAATCCAATAGGATAAAAAACCCTATGTGTAATGGAAAGAATCACTCTCTTCTATATAATTTCGAGTTTGTATGTTTTCATCCAATCCAAATTAATTTTCAGTTCATCTTCTTTACGATTCCAAATTAATCCTAGAACCGAAGTAACTTGTTCTGGGTCATCATCTTCTGTGTACTTCCATCCTCTCAAGTTGAATTTTCCTTCAGCCAAGATATGATGACTCTTCTCGATGAAAGGTAATATTTCTGTTTCATTGTCCAAACTTTTAATTAAATCATCTACGTAAAAACTTCGCAGAAGTATGTCACCTGTTCTCTGACTATATTTCAAATTATTTCTATATTTTTTCAAATGATGTTTAAGCACAGCTTCTAAGAGAAAAGAGCTGCTTTTGACACCAAATACCACACGTGTATGCCGCATTATCTTTGGAACTACATTTTCTTTTCCATTCCCCCAAAAAATTTTTAGAAAATTCCTATCTTCCGATTGCACACTTATTTGTAAAAAAGCTTTCTCTATATCGGCAACTATGCCATATTTATGTTCTCTAAACCTGAGAAGAAGATTAGGGATTAGTTCCAATAAATTTGATCCGGACTCTAAACACTGGTTGAGTGATGGAGAATCTCCAAATCTGGCAGAGGCATCAAAAACTGGGCGTACTTTAGTTGTTCCATGTTGTTTTACAACAGGTCTGTGTGGCAAATAGTGTTCATGCAGGGAAGATGGAGAGTCAACTGGATCATCTTCAATTATACCTAACGATTCCCATTCTTTAAACACATCATCATAAGCTGTAAACAAGTTTTCTTGATGCAATTTTTTCGTCGATGATTCTAATCGTTTCATAGCAATCTCTTTATTACTCGGTAAAGGCAAATGATTCTCTTTCCAAGGTAGTGAAACTTCGTATCTCCCATCTGTATTGATTCGAACAGTTTCTTCGAAATGCAATTTAGTAAGATTTTCTTTTTCCTTTTTGTTTTTCATTTCAACTGGATCACTTATCCCTAAAACCTCTAAACTAAAAAGATCGGAAATAGTAGCTTCTCGTACAAACAACGAAATTACCATCATAGCTGTATCTTCTTTTTCAGAACACAATTTAGTTTTCCCCATGAGAGTCCATCCTAGATAGGATTCCATGGCTACTTATCCACTGGATAGAACTCTTCTCTTTCCAGTAAACAGTATACCAGCAACATCTGCTCCAACAAGAATATCAATTGGCCCAGAATTATTTTCGATGTCAAACATTTGTATATTCATAGATTGCAATTCTTCAATCCACGGTCCGTACGAAACAGAAGGAACATCATTGCAAATAATATCCTGATCAACTACGTCAAAATTACAATTAAAACTTCCATCTAAGTTTACTAGTTCAATTTTGTATACATTATGAAACTTCTCGTTGATCTTTTCTCCTCCAAAAAATGCATGCGACAAATGTTGCTGCCGTAAAGGTGCTAATCCTAAAACGGATACTATTTCTTTTCTAATATAAGACTTTTGCGATCCCGAATCATACACAGCTCTTACGATTAAATTACAATTTTTACCTTTTATTTTAACTTTCAAAGTCTGCAGCAAAACTTGTGGCGCTTTCGAAATACTCGCCAAATTTAGTGATTTATCCTGCTCTTTAACCTCTTTTTCCCCATTATTTGATGCAGGTTTATTTACCTTTTTATTTGACTAGGTGCACATAGCTGCATAATGCTTCTTATTGCAGATCATGCATTTCACAAAGCACCTACATTTTCCTACCCTATGTCCGACTTTTAAACATTTGAAACAATAACCTTTATCTTTTAAAATCTTTAATTTTCCATTATAAGACATTTTTTGAGCCTTAAAGCAATTAGTCGGTTCATGTTTTCCGCTACAGAAAACGCAAATTTTCTCTGCACCATCTGAAGAGCTCAACAAACTAGCCGACGTAAATATTTTGTCTTTCTTTAATTTGCTTCCACTTTTATATGACGTTACATCCGTCAAACCGAAACCTGTCATAGCTAAATTAATCCGCTCTTCTGATTCAACTTCAGTTTTCAAAAATTTTAATAAAGCATCTAATCTCTTTTTGGAATCATCACCAGAATCAAAATTCAAACCTCGCTGAAAAGCTCTAAGCAAATCCTCTGGCATGCAAGACTCAACTAAAGGATAAAGTAAACATGCACATTCGGCAGTTGTAACATCAAGTGTTTCAAGTGCACGAATTTGGGTTTCTAGATTATCATACAATGCACACAAGTTATTCGAGGAAAAATTTGAATTGGCATTTTTTAAAACTAATTTCAATAATTCTCTAACATAAACCTCTACTTGTAAATCATGGCGACCAAAACGAGTTTTCAAACAGTCAATTGCTTTTGGATAGTTCTCGCCAATTGGCGGAAAGCTTTCAATCACTTCTCTAGCACGAGACTCTTCAACTGTAGACTGTAACAAATATTGAAATTTATGTGAATCTTCAATACTAGAATCAACATGAATTTTTTTCAAATTGGCTCCAAAATAAAGCCATTCTTTAATATCGCCATCAAATTTTCGTAATTCTAATTTAGGCAATTTAAACTTCCTTTTATCAACAGTAATATTTTCGACAGTATTAATTACAACAGAGTCATCATTAGTTGAATTTAAAACACTACTCACTTTTTGTTGACCGTTGATTATTCTTCTTGCTTTCGTTTGAATTCGTATAGCTTTATCCCGAAAATCTTCTACAACTTCAAATTCTGCATCAAATTCTTTATCGGGCAGAAGTTCAAGAATATTTGAGTGGGTTTTTTTCTAAACGATCAGCTTTCCCTTTGAAAACATTCAGTTCTGCTTCCAGTTCGCAAATATCAACGCTTTCTAAGGCTATCAGCTCTTCTACTTTATTATAAGCTTTCGTAAAAGCGGCTCTTTCACCTTTTCTCAATTTCTTAAGATCTTCAATATTAGCCATTTTTACAATCACCGGGATTCGCCGAGGGTACCAAAAAATATATTACGTTATCCTTTCAGTGGGTTTCTTCTTCTCGCGACATCCTCCCCACCTGAGTTTTGGAAAAAACTCAGCAAAGAGAGGCTGAAAAATACTAAAATGTTACATAGGGGGAACTGGGGTACATTGATACATGGGGCACATTGATACACCCCCTCTACCGCTCACAGGGTCATTACAGGAAGTTTCACAACAGCTCCAAAAGGTGATGCTAGTGTATTCAACTACATACAGAAAATCTTGGAATGATTCAGCAGTTTGATGAAATGAGACGGGTGATTTATTGTTTTTGTTGTTCAAAAGTAAATTTGAGTTGTACAATTGAAATGCTATTATACAACTGTTCCAGTATTTTCAACCAAAATGAATACTCTCCCTGGTAAGTACTGCTACTCTTTATCAGTTCCTCATTATTTTTTGTTAGATATATTGTGAAGTGTTGGATTTGAGACTCATTTTATTCAAAATCGCTGTATGGGGCACATTGATACAGTTTATGACGGGGCACATTGATACAGCCTAAATCCTTTAATAGTTCATATTTTCATTATCTTTTATTATTTTTTTTACCATACACTCCTTAAACCAACCTTTTTTTCACGAAAAATTTCTAATATTAGTTTTTATTGAAGTGAAATAGCTCTAATTTCTTTATATTAGAGCATTTTATAGTATTTTTGAAAACAGAAGACGTAGGAACTTACCCAGCATCTAGTGCTAGTAGAACTAATAAAAGAAAAGGACGGCATTCTGGCAAATCTCGAATTTATATCGATTCTCCAGAGAAAAAAGTATTTTCGACATGAGAAATGTTAAGTAAGAGAAACAAACTGCAGAACAGAAAATGATACTTATATTATAAACAGAATTTTTAATATAATTATCCTTTATTTTCTGTTTATGAACCTATTTATAAACAGAAAAACTGGTAATTTTTTCATCTTTCATAAGAAAGAAGATAATGCTGGGGTTGAAGTGCTAGATATGACAAAGTTACCACAGCCAACAGTCAGACAAGAAACAGACAGAACATCAAGTCATAATATATTTAATTTTGATTGCTTTAATATTGCTTAAAAATAAATTGTGGGTGATTTGAATTTTTATAAATAAATATAAAATGGTTTTCTAACTCATTTTTTATGAAAAATATGCATTGGTATTATTTTGTCGTCATTTTTCTTAAACGTATCAATCTGCCCCGGGGATGGGGCACATTGATACAAATGACTTTTTTTGATTTTTTTAAAATTGCATGCAAAAATACTACATAAAACGATGATTGTACATTTTTATAACACACTACACAAGTTTTGCTGTCACCTCATGGAAAAAAAACTTGAGTTTTCTACTTTCTTGACACCAAAAAAAATCTTAGAAAAAAACTGTATCAATGTACCCCAGTTCCCCCTACATACAAATATTAATCTAAGCAAAAACTTAAAATAAACACTAAAAATACACTCTAATACAAATACATACAATCAAAAAAGAAAATAGAAATAATAAAAATATTTTTCAAACTTTAAAGTTCAGGTTTTAGAGACAATAAAGGAATGTTCATATTCAATAATGAAAGTTCAATGGTGAAAGTTCAACTGAAATGTTCAGAATTTACAAATCAAGTCTTTTAGGAGGATTTACTCTTCGACCAGAACGAGTCTGAGTATCAATCTTTTGAATAGGTTTATTATCTTTTGACTGTTCGTCAATCGTATCAGCTGTGATTGGTGCTGGATCAAACAAAAGAGGTTCACAGTCTTCCTGTGTGATCTCAAGAGGGTAAAGTCTTTGTACTGGTCTCAAAAATGTTCCTTTATCTGTTTTCAACTTAACAAGTCTGACTATTCCATCTTTACCTGGTAAAAGTTCTATAACCTTTGCCAAAGGCCAAAACAGTCTCTTCTTATCATCTCGGCCAATCAAAACTACATCTCCAACTTTAATATTATCATGCTTTTTAGAAATGGAAGATCGCAGGAAACCTAAGTACTCCTTTTTAAATCTGTGTTTCAGATTATCTCTTACTCTTTGAATGTGTCGCCATCTTTTCAAAATATTAGTCCTTTCAATTTGGTCTAAATCTGGAACTTCGCTTGTGCGAATATCTTGTAGAAATGATGCTGGGGTTAGAGCTCTCAAGTCAGATTCTTCTGATATATAGCTTAGTGGTCGGTTGTTCATTACTGATTCACATTCGCAGACAAGAGTTAATAATTCTTCATAGGTCAGAGACGAATGTCCTAAATATTTTCTAAGCAGGTCTTTAAGAATTCCAATTAGCCTTTCCCAAAACCCTCCCCACCATGGGGCGGAGGGTGGGTTAAACTTCCAACGAATTTCATGAACTTCAAATGTTCGTTGAATCAGTGCCCAGTCTATATATTTCAGTGCTTTGTTTGTTTCAGATTTAGATACTTTCAAAGCTTCTTTTAAGTATTTCATGTCAGCCTTTAAGACATTCTCATATTCTTGCAAATCACGGATAGCTCTTTCTCTTACTTCTACTGTAATTTCTAAATCTTTCGCTCGCTCTTGTAATTCCATAAAGGATGATTTCAACACAGAAGTTAGTTTTTTAAATCTTGCTTTTTCCTTTTTTATCTCTGCTAATTCATTTTTCAGTTTATTAATTACTTCTTGCAGATGAAAATTTTTTCTATTATTTTCTTCTTTTTCTCTAACTAAATCCATATTTTGTTTTACAATTTCTTCATAATGATCTTGCCTTTTGGCAAAATTTTGAGTTACATCTTTTGACATCTCACATGTATATTGCATTCCTTTTATTCTTTCCTCATATTTGGCTTTTTCAATTTCAAGTCTTTTCTGCTTATGATCTGCTTCTTTTATTGATTTGGATAGCTGAATTTCTAAATTATTAATCTTCTCTCTTAGTTCGTTTTCAGCTTTTATTTTTTCTTCAATGGGCTCTTCCAGAGATTTTATTTTCTCCCTCAATTCTTTATTTCGGTCTCGAAGTGAAGATGTAATAATATCTGCTTGCAGTTCTTTTCTATTCGATATTCTCACATCAAGATTAGCTTCTGACAGAGCAGCTTCTTTCTCTTTCAACTGAGTTTTTAAATCTAAATTTGAATTCTCCATCTCTTTCAATTCTCCTTGCAAACGAGTTATATCAGCACTAAGAACTTCAATTCTAGTTTTCATGTACTCAATCTCCTGCTTTAGGTCAGATTTGTTCTCTAAACTCACAGACCTTCTATTACAGCCATCAAAAATATTTTTATTTTCTAGCACAGACTCCTCAGTTAATTCTAAGTTTTTACTTGGAATGTCGATATTCTGAAAGGATGCCGAGGACAAACAGTTTTTCTTTTCAACCTTTGAAGTGTAATCAGCAACATTACGTTGGATTTCTGTACTCTGTGGACCTGTTTCGCGATATTCTGAATTAGCATCATCAGAAAACCCAGAAGTTTCAGTAACAGTGTCTTCTTTAGAATCAGAAGCATAATTTTCTTCAACTTCATCTTCGTTAACATTGGCAACAGATTTGGGCCATTGTTCTTTTGGATCTTTTAATATTAATTTCTTTATGTCATCATTCTTACTTTGTATTTCTTTTTTATGCTGCTTCTCCATTTCTTCAATCTTTAATTTTAGATAATCATTCAAGGAGGGAAAATTTGTCATCTTAGCCGAAGCATCAAAGACAGGCCTTACTTTCATTGAAGATAGGGAAGACGTTTCTTTGATTACAGGAAGATGAGGAAGATAATGTGTAATGGATAATGATAACTCATTTTCAGGAACTTCTTCAATTACTCCTTCGTGAATCCATTCTTCGAAAATTTCATTGTATTTCTCGCGATAGCCAGTTTTCTCTAATTTCTTAGTAGTGGATTCAAGTCTTCTTAAACCTAGATCATAATTAGTAGGTAGGAAAGAATGATCCTTTTTCCAGGGCAAATGGACTTCATATCTTCCATCATTCTTTTGTTGAACTGTATCTTCAAAATGTATCATGACAGCCCTTTCCGAATCTTCTTTACTATTTTGTTCAATAGAATCTCGAATACCAAGAAGTTCTAAATCCCATAATGCTGAAACAGGTACATCTTCTTGTGATAGCATACTGACTACAGTCATATTTACATCTTTCTGACTATCAACCTGAGGGATCTTGCCCATTAAAGTCCAACCTAATTTAGTTTCCATTGCCACCAAACCGCAATTTAGTTGTTCTTTTCTTCCTGTGAATAGCTTACCAGCAACATCTGCTCCTAAAAGTACCTCAATAGGCCCTGATTCTCGAGTATCACTTAAGCGTATTCCTTTATCTTTTAGCTCGAGTATCCAAAAACCATATTTAATCGCAGAAATATCATTACATATGACATCTTGATCTAAAGCATCCAAATTACAAACATAATTACCATCAAGGCTACTTAAATAAATTTTGTAACATTTGTGCTTGAGTATTTTTGTTTTTCTACCTCCAAATAATGAATGGGAAAACTCTTCTTCTCTTTGAAAATCAAAACCTAGTTCTTTTGCAGTGGATCGCAAAATGTAAGATTTCTGGGAACCTGTATCGATTATTATTCTTGCCTTACGGGTTGAACATTTCCCTTTTAGGTTTACAACTAACGTTTGTAATGAAACTTCATTGGTAGAAGAAAATTTCTTATTCATGTTGTGATTATGTGTAAAAAGTGTATCAACATTTTTTTCTTTCGTTTCATCGTTGTGTGGTTTTGAGATCTCTTTGGATTTATTACAGTCTAAATTAGAACACATAAATTTTACATGTCTTTTCGAACAATTTTGACATCTAATGTTCGATCTTGTACAACAAACAGCAAGGTGGCCTTTAGTAAAGCAGATACGGCACAAACCTTTACTTTTGATAATCGAAAGTTTTTCAGACAGAGGCATAAAAAATGCCTTTTTGCAAAAACGCGATTCGTGATCTTTTAAACGAAATACGCAAGAAACATCATTAGAATTGTGAGAAATCAATTCTGCAGCAGAAAAATTGCCGCCCTTAAAATTCTGGCTTGCTGCCAAGTTTTTTCTTTCTGGAACAAAACCGCAAATTTCTGATCTACTCAATTTTATTTTTTCTTCTGATTGTACCTCGTTTTTAAGAAACAAAATTATGGCATCAAGACTGGATAACTTTTGTTCGCTTTCTATACCTTTTCTTTGTCTTTCGAAAGAACGTAAAATATTAACCGGTAATGCACTTTCAACTAAAGGATACAGTATGACACCACACATTTCGGTAGTAACACCTAAAGAACCCAAAGCCCTGATTTGGGTGGAAAGTTTATTATATAAACTACTCAAAGAATCAATTTTCTTTTTTGTCGCATTATTCAACACAAGTTTCAGTAATTCTCGCACATAAAAATCAATTAACAGATCGGTTCTACCATATCTTTCTGTTAAACTCTCAACAGCTAAAGAATAATTTTCATTTGTTACTGGGAATGATTCTACTATTTCCCTTGATTCTGATTTAATTTTCATTGACTGAATTAAATAGTGGAATTTATCCACATTCGTTAAATTCGCATTTTCATGTATATTTTTAAATTGATTCCAAAACGTGAGCCAGTCCTTCAAATCACCCCCAAACTTATACAATTCAACTTCAGGGAGTCGCTGACATAAAGTTTTTATTTTATCACTTTCTGTTTCAAATTTATCAGTCGAATTATTTTCATTTCGAATTAAATTTTGACTCAATTTTGTCTTAAAATTATCTAACAAATGTTGCGCTTTTAACTGAATTCTTAAAGAATTTTCTTTATATTCTTCAACAGAATTAAATTCTGCTTCAAATTCTGCGTCATCTTTCAAACTATCTAAATAATTTTTATGAATAATTTCTAGCGCATCAGATTTCTGCTTAAATAAATGGAAAAGAATTTCGATTTCCTCATGTTTGGCATTCGCGTCATTCAATATATTTTCCAATTTATTATATGCTTTAGTAAAAGCTGAACGCTGAGTAGTTTTATTTCTTTTTAAATTTTCCATTTCTACTATCTTAATAATGATAAATCTTATATTCTAACAAATATCAAATACATAACTTCAAAATGGAAAATTTTTGTTCTTACCTTCAATCTTCAATAATTTCCATAAATCTGTCAGAAAACAACGAAATCGCCCACCCGGGGGCGCCAGTAAATGTGGAGACTAAGATATAAAATTAATGAGTGACTTCGCTGCAATCGAGACAGACGCCGGAGATTTCTTTTTCATGGTTTTACTTTCATATATTACAAATCACACGTAGCATAAACGCGCATAATATTTACATATATACATTAAAGTAATTTAGTTTCATAATCATTCTTTTAACATTAAATATCAAAATAAACAGTAGGTTTAACTTCATTGCTACCGTTTTCAATTCTTCGAACAACAACATTCCAAGACATTCTATCATAACAAACCTGCCGTTGCCATTCGCAACAAACAAAACTGGCTTCAGTGGGTTTCTTCTTCTCGCGACAGATGCCATGAAATAAACAAACAAAATTTCTGAAGACATGACAATAACATTTAAAAATTTCAGGGTGATCTGAGTATATTTACGAGAGTTAGAACGCGGACAGATGGCCAGACAAACCGAATGCATAAGCAGTATTTAACTTTGTTGGAAAGTGCTAAAAAGATCATCATTTTTATTTGGCTGATTTAGCCCCCAAAGACATTTATTTCTTCTGGTACATTGAAAATAATATCATTATCAATTTATATAACCACAAAGTACAGTTAAAATGTATAAATCACATGTTACACATGGAAATTTCTAAATGGCATTCCACTATTAAAAGTTGGATTATTAAGAATGAAACCCTTTATTAACACTGAAGTAGTTTAATTTTCAAGGTGACGTCGCAATTAGACTCAGTCAGAAAGTGAGTGAGAGTCCCTTCTCAAGTTAATACAAGGGTATTTTGTGCATTTACTTCTAAAAATCTAAGTTCTTGTCGCAAAAATTAATCTCAAGGTAAGTCTTAGTAGAAAAAACTTTGTTTTTTCTAGATACCAGCCGGGATCTACATAGATTCTTCTCTGTTTAGCGAAACGAGATTGACCAATCAGAAGCTTGACTTTTTGCGAACTTTACGCTATTTTCAAAAATACATGCTTTTCATTGTCAATCTCGTTTCGCTAAACAGCGAAAAATCTATCTGGATCATGGTCAATATGTAACAAAAGCTTTGGCCACTTTATTTTTAAAGTTTGCGTTCATATCCATTAACTTTTAGTCACTGTAATCTAGCGTCAACTTTACCGAAGCAAATGGCGCAATTAGATAATTTTCACATCACCTCCCTGTACCAACTCGCTTCTTTTAGCAAACTGTAACGATATTGTTTGTAGCTACAGTTTTTACAAAGTATCGAATGCTATATTTAAACATATAAAAACTGGTGAAACCAGACAGAAAAGTAGAGCTCGATCTAAAAAATGTTACAGTAAAAATTGGTAAATATTTACAATGTAAAAAGTGCGTAGAAAAGAAATGGAATCAGATTATCTGTAAAGCTCATGAAATTACCCAAATTTTTGTTAGCTGAAAATGTGGACTGGACTTTACTGGTGCCTTTAAAATCAGTCAGAAAAAGAGACATTTTTAACACACTCCATATCTCAATTATCCATAACCATTTTAAAATTTTGGGTCCATAATAATAAGTTACAGGCTGTTGTAATAAAGAACGAGAACCTGAATGGTCTGTTCAATACAAATGTAGATAAAACTCCATTCCAGGGGTTTTTTAATAAGTGAGAGATCAAAGCTCCAAGTAAACCCAAAACCTTAAACATATACGATTCAACCAAATACTAAATACGAGTATATCTGTTCAGAAATATTTCTCTTTATCAATTCCTCAACAACTTGATTATATTAATGTTATACTTTAATTATTACTTCATGGTTTATATTAGTTTAGCGTTGTGGAACTTCGCTGATTTGAGGCAACATAATTATACATTCTAATGTATTAACTACTTTGACTAGAAATATTTTGAGTGGATAATAGTATGATTCTCAATATAAGGCCAGTAAAGCTCAGTCCACATTTTCAGCTAACAAAAATTTGGGTAGCTTCCTGAGCTTTACAGATACTCTGATAATATTTCTTTTCTACGCACTTTTTTACATTGAAAATATTTCCCAATTTTTACTACAACATTTTTTAGATCGAACTCTACTTTTCTCTCTGGTTTCACCAGTTTTTTATATGATTTCACAACTTTTTCAGATTTTTTCAGGAACTTGATCAATTAACTTCAACTAACAAATCTAAATTAATATTAATACTAGTCTAAAGTTATTAGTAGACACATGAGTTTGGCGAAATCCTAGAAATAGCGCCAAGTTAGCTTAATTTTTGGCAAGTAATTTTGGTCGCCAAACTTGGCGATATATCACTAAGACGGCGACAAATTTGATGATATTAGGCGACAGAACCTCCTCCCCCCTCCGCAGTGGCGTAGCCAGGATTTCGTTTCGGAGGGGGTCCAACATTTTTCTTCCCACTTATATATATGTAGTAAAACCTATCAGCATAAAATGGCGAATATTGATTACATATTCCGTTTTACACAGGTTTTCCTCTTAGCAAGTGTAATGGTATAGTATTCTTTTTTTGAAAGCTTTATGGAACATTTCTGTTTAATGAAAAATTCTGTAATACGCAGGTTTCAAGTTTGTGTATTTATATAAAAATACTTGTTTATGTTATATGAATAGTAGAATCTGTTAAAATAGTAACTATCTAACCGAATATCTATAATCCGTAATTAATGTTTTTTAAGTATTTCATAGACGAAATTTGCGTTTTTTTACGCGATTCATGGACGAAATTCGCAGATTTACAGGATTCTTGGGCGAAATACACAGTTTTTGCAGATTTCATGGACGATATTCGCGTTTTTTGCGGGATTCATTGATGGCATTCGCATTTTTTGTGCGATCTTTGGAAGAAATTCATGTTTTTTGGGCGGTCCTTTGTCAAAATTCGCCACTTCCGTCTGATCCTTAATCGAAATTCGCTTTTTTTCCGCAATCCTTTGTCGAAATAAGAATTTTTTACGCGGACTTTTATTGAAATGCGTGTTTTTTACGCGATTCTTTGCTGAAATTCGCGATTTTTTTCGAAATCCTTTGACGAAATTTGTGGGGGTTTTTCGCTATTCTTTAACGAAATTTATGTTTTTCTTGATCCTTCGACGATATTTCGTGCTTTTGCCACGGAACTTTGACTAAATTCGTGTTTTTCTCTAATAATTTGACGAAATTGGAGATTTTTATTCCTGCGAACGATCGACGAAGTGGATTTTTACGACAACCGTTTGTCAAAATTCGCTATTTTTGGTGTCTGAAATTTTTGACCGATGAATTTTTAAAGTTTTCGACATCAAATGTCTTAAATTTTCGGAAAATTTGAAAATTGGCCCTGCTTTTAATTGTGCGCTAATCTATACTAATATTATAAAGAGGAAAGATTTGATTGTTTGTTTGTTTGTTTGTTTGTTTGAATTGAATAGGCTCCGAAACTACTTGACGGATTTGAAAAATTCTTTCACCGTTAGAAAGCTACACTATTTCCGGTGAACATAGGCTAATTTTTAATTGATTTAATAAAATATTTTTCTTAATAATTCAAAATTTCATTATTTTTCATACAGAATCAATTAAAACTTTTCCGATAAAAAATAACCGTTTTTCTTTCCCGTTGCCAAGAAAATGTAATGTGGTATAATATTAATAATAAATTAATTAATTCAATTAGTAATTATGGAACAAAATAATTTGTATGATTTTAAAATAGAAAAGAAAAATAATGAAATAGTTTACTGATAAATAAACGACTATTACTGGATTACCACGTGAGGCATAAAATCGCAATTTTGTTGTAATCGTGCCAACGTGATCCGTAGATGATATCTGCATCTAAATATTATTGGCAATATTATTGTTTATATAATTTGTTTACATTTTTTGGCAATATTACATTATTTGGCAATACTTGATCTCCCATCGACCAAAAAACTGTCCTCAAAGTATAAGGTTAAATATCAATAATGGATGATCGTAAATGTCACATTCTTTTGACATTAAATATATTTTGCAAATTGTTACGTCGTCAACTAATTTTAATTCGATATTTTATTTCTTTTTCTATTAATATTTTAGTAATTTATTAATTCTTTGGTTATTTAAAATAAAAATTATATCCATTTGTATAATTTGGCGAAATTGATCGACGAAATAATCAAATTGTACCAATTGTTTGTTTACACTCTATATAGATATTTAGGTTGATAGAATTAGCGACTTATCGAGTCTCCGCCATGTCATATGCCAAGCAGTCATTAAATCGTGTTTTAGACTTACTATTACATCTTTTTCATCTGCAATTATTTTACCATCACTAAAAAGGGGTACTTCTAGGTTATTTCGCCGTCGACCAATTTCGCCAAATTATACAAATCGCCAAACTAAAAGCCAAATTATACATGTTGACGTAATTTTTATTTTAAATAACGAAAAAACAAATAATTAGTAGAATATTAATAAAAATATTAATAAAAAGTCGAAATAAAAATCCCTTAATGACATTTTAAACACGTGAATCGCATTTAAAGTCATTGAATGTGACATTCACAATCATCCATTATTGGCATTTAATCTTATAGTTTGGCGATAATTTCTGGTCGACGGGATAACCTAGAAGTACCTAAAAAAGAAATATTTTGAATGTGAAAGAAAAATCATTATCATGAAAAAATATTTGCAATTAATTTATCATTCATTCTAATAAAAAAAAAGGTACTACTAGGTTATCCCGTCGACCAAAAAATTATCGCCAAACTATCAGATTATATGCTAATGATGGATGATCGTGAATGTCGCATTCAATGACATAAAATACGATTCACGTGTTTAAAATGACATTTAACGATTTTTATTTCGACCTTTTTATTAATATTTTACTAATTATTATTTTTTTTGTGCATATTTTAGTGCATTTTTTCATGCTTAATTGAATGGTACTAAGCAAATTCTTTTAAATCCAGTACTTGGTGCGAGATACTTCACATTTTCCTAATTTGGCGATGTCTTCGGCGCAAAAACCTGAAATTTTGAATCCTTATCTATCTATCTATATATATATAAATCTTTCCTTTAGGAAGTTCATCGGATGGTCTAAAATAATAACATGTTTCACCATACCTCAGAAGCAAATTCAGGTAGAAGCAATTCAAAAAAAAAACCTACAAAAAAAATCTGAATTACTTTAGTACTTTTGTAATTTGTCAGTTATTTAGTCATTTTAGAGGTATTTTGTCGTCAAAATGAACTTTGAATTGACCAATGTAAGATTACATAAATCAGACAAAAATTGTGGGTATTTGATTCGATATTAAGATTGTTTATTTAAATATGTTTCGTTTGATTCAAGATTATTTTAGAGAAACTGACCAGCGTAGCGGGCGGAGGCTGCTAGTAGTAAATAATTTGCATATAGATTTGAGGGAATATTTTTAATTTTTTGGTACTAAAAAAAAGTTACAAATGTAAAGATTTTTTTTCCTAAAATTTTCTTCAAATTTCATAAAATTTTCTGCGCACAGCATACATGCATGCGTCTTTATTATACATCTCCGCTTTTGGGTTTCAGTATTTCATGTCTTGCCTCTCGCCATTTTTGATATCATATATTCGATCTAATAGTTGCTTCCGACATCTGATCAAATTAAGAAAATTAAATTTTTCCAATAAATTTATTTGTGATTGATTAGCACTTTTTTGGAAGTATGTTGCGTAAAAAATAATTACGGTGGTTCCTGTTACTGTACTTCTCAATCAATTTTAAATGGTTCAAAGCAGTTTTAAAGCATTCTCCAAGTTCTGCAGTAAGCTCCGAGCTCTGGTCCGTGAATTAACTTCAATTTATACTTTCGTCAAAGACAAAATGTAGCCCGCGACCTTCTCCATACGCAACATTCTGATTGCCACCCTGAAATTTTTGAAACAACGTTAAACTGGGTGTTTAACAAGTTGTACCGTAATTTTCGGCGTATAATCCGCGGATCAAACAATCATTTTTCGACCCAGAAAATTTTAAAAATAAAATGCAAAAATTTAGATTGTGATAAATACGTGTTTACAGTTCCTAAATAAAATTTCAGGGTCGAAAAAGAGTTGTTTGCTCTGCGGCTTATACGCCGGAAATTACGGTAATTGGTGTGAAAAGTAATGTTGAAAACAGACTTTTTTCTGGGTGCGATTTCTGCAACTTTGGAAGAGACACTTTGGAGACCCATTATGGGTTAGTAGCACTTCTAGACCATTAATAAACAAAATTCCAAATCTTGACAACTTGAAAAGTGGATCAATTACCTCATTTATGTATGTATAGGTTAGAGGTCTGCACGGGCCGAAATTTCCAGGCCCGGGCCCGGGCCGGCCCTAACGAAAGAAATATTGGCCCGACCCTGCCCGGCCCGAAAGCTAAAATTTCGGCCCGAGCCCGGCCCGGCCCGAAAGTTAAAATTTCGGCCCGAGCTCGACCCGGTCCTGAAAAAAGTTTAAAATTCGGCCCGAACCCGGCCCGGCTCGAGTCAATTTCTACAGAACATTGATCTTTAATCTTATGGAAGAAATCTGACCAAAAAAAATTATATTAGTCTTTTTTTTCCATGTTTATAATCTCCATTTATGCAGAAGAGCCGCAGGCTGTGATATTTATGCTTTTAAATGAATCTTTGTTTGTTGTATGTAAATGTTTCAGTTATCACTAGTATTATTAATCCATATTCCCTGTAATGGAGACAAAAAATCGAAAAAGCGGTATATGCAGGGATGAGATTTCCGC
Source organism: Maratus speculifer (assembly GCA_964019185.1). Classification (NCBI taxonomy): domain Eukaryota; kingdom Metazoa; phylum Arthropoda; class Arachnida; order Araneae; family Salticidae; genus Maratus; species Maratus speculifer. Next base: position 71,100,299 of record OZ025295.1, read on the forward strand.
TTTTTTCCACATCAGTATAATTTTAGAGAAAATGTTGGTCTCTTAAATCGAAAAAATGTTCCGATTAAATAATATAGCATTTTCTCTAAAATTTTACTGGTGTTCAAAAAAGCGGAAATCTCATCCCTATATATGGTAAAATTTCCAAAGACGAAATCGCTTTGGAACGAAAAAAAATGCATTCCCTTCTTAACAGATGTAAATGTTTAATATATTTTTTTCTCCCGTATTGTTGTATTCATTTTGCATGGATAAACATTTTAAAAGAAACTTTCAGTTTTCAGTTTAAAAAAAAATTCCGTCATAATCATGGTTTTTTTTTTTTTTTTTTTTTTTTTTTTTTGTGTGTGTGTGTGTGTGTGTGTGTGTGTGTGTGTGTGTGTGTTTAATTCTATTTTAAAACGCCTAGTAATCTGTGATTCTTTAAAAGGAATAAATTCTAATGTTTAATTGTAGAATAATGAATAAAAGTATATGCTTTTTTTTGCAGAAATTTTTGGACAAAGCCCCAAATATTACTCATTTATAAAAAGTTGAGAAAAGGATTTTCATATGGGAAGATTCAATAGGAACTGATTATTTTGGTACATGAAAACTAGGAAGAATGGAATCAGTCTCGGCTTCGTACGGAAAAAAAAGTTAGCCCCGGCCCGATACTCCAGCAAAAAAATTAAGGCCCGAGCCCAGCCCGGCCCGAAAAGATTAGTGACTAGGCCTGGCCCGGCACGAAAGGATTAGTGACCCGGCCCGGCCCGGCCCGAGTCTTCAGAAGCAAGGCCCGAGCCCGGCCCGTGCAGACCTCTAGTATAGGTATTCCCAGTTGCACTGATAAAAACATGTTGGTCACTACGGTCGTTCAAAATGATGCCAGATTTTTGACATGACGCTTTTAGCTATTTTTAAGTCTTTACGGACTCTTGAGAATGCCTGTCCTGCTTCCATTCTCCCAATCGCACTGCATTTCTCACAGCCTATCATATGTGTTCTTGACGACATATTCCACCTACCACAAACAAAATATTTTCCTAACCACATGTACAATCCTTGAAATTAGATTTCAAATCCCGCCTAGTGCTGTCCTTTTTATGCCTGAAAGGCTTGAAAAAATTGTGGCGACGGTTAATCCAATTAGACTACATGATAACATTGACAAAGAATTAGTAACCAGTCACCTTTTAAGGAAGTTCGCATAATAGAACATAGAACTAACATATAGCCCTTTTTTTATAGTTGTTCCTTTAACCAGTGTTCTTTGGTGGTAACAAAGTGGGTAACAGATAAACAGTCCAAAAATAAAGTTACTTTTATAATTGCAAGAAGCATATTTAAAGTGTTTAATAATATTCTTCCTTAAAAGCTCAACAAAAATTAGAGTTCCAAATTCACCAATGTGCCATTATTGCTATTAATATAAACTCGTCTTTTCCCTTAAGTGTTGGCATCAATTGGTCCCGTCGAAGTCCAAGCTAAAGAAGCTTTACGTTTAATCTGATTTCAGTACATTTATGTAAACGGAATAGCCGGTATAGAGGCTTGCACGGGCCAAAATTTCCAGGCCCTACCGCGGCCCGGCCCGAACGAAAGAAATATTGGCCCGGTCCGGCCCGAACGAAAAAAATATTGGCCTAACCTGACCCGGGCCGAAATTTAAAATTTCGGCCCGAGCTCGGCCTGGCCCTGGTGAATTTCTAGAGAACACTGATCTTTACTCTAACGGAAGAGTTCAGACCAAAAAAATTTATCTTAGTCCTTTTTTTTTTACTTTCTTGTTTATAATCTCCATTTATGCAGAAGTGCCATAGGCTGCGATATTTACACTTTTAATGAACCTTTGTTTGTTGTATGTAAATGTTTCAGTTATCATTAGTTTTATAAATACATAAAAAAAATTCTAAAAAATGGTATATGGTAAAAGTAAATTCTTCTAAGACATTGGAAAGAAAATAATATGTTTCCTTCTTAGCAGACGTAAATGTTTAATAAGTTTTTTTCTCGCGTATTATTGTATTCACTTTGCATGAATGAACAGTATAAAAGACAGTTGCAGTTTTCAGTTTAACCGAAAATTCCGTCATAATCATGGTTTTTTTTATGTGTTTAATTCTATTTTAAGACGCCTAGTGATCTACGATTCTTTAAAAAGAATAAATTCTAATGTTTAATTGTAGATAATGACGACTCTAAAGTATATGCCTATTTTGCAAAAATGTTTGGACCAAGCCAAATTTTACTGATTTATGAAAAAATTTCCCACGTCGAGAAAAGTGGTTGGTTGGTTGTATAGATTTTAATGGCGCAAGGTCCCTTTAGGGACATGCTGCGCCAAGAACAAGGTGAATTGGAAAACAAAAATAAATGTAAATCTAAGGTAAACTTTAAAAGATGCAGAATGTAAAAGTCACTTTTAAAAGACTATCATAGACATTAATAAAATGGCAAAAGCAAAATGATGATATATGAAGTTGTAATACAAATATAACCAGTCAATAAAATAAAGTAAAATAAAATAGAAAGCATAAAAAATTAGTTAAAATCATACGAACAGTAAAGTAGTGATACATGACAAGAAATAGTAAAATGGTAAAAACAAAGACATTTGTTGACAATATTTAAAACACAGAAATTAAAAACATAAGTAGTAATATCAGTCAGGCACATATTCCTCATAAACAATGTTTCTTTCATCTTCACTTGACTCATATTCTTCCATAGCCTCATCCACGTAGTTATTTAGCATTTTCGAATCTTTCAAATAAGCAACTGATGGGTCATGATTTGAATTTCGCTGTTTCTTTGTTACCGTTTGTCAATGGTGAGAATTACGAAGAGCCTTATTTTCTTTTGTCTTTTGGTTTGGTTTCACAGTCTGAAAAGAATTTGTCTTTTGGTAATTAGAAGCAGAGTGATCAACGGTTTTTTTGATGGGTGTAACTGCTTTAGGCTTTTGACTAGTATTAGGTTTCTGGCAATTTGATGCAGAGAGATTAGGATTTTTTTTAGATGTAGTTGTATTAGTTCTTGTCTGGGGTTCAATGGACTTTTTCGGTTTTTGTGGCTGAATAGGTTGATGGACTATTGTAACAGGCTCTGAAGATGGTAACCAACGCTCTAATTTAGGGCTAGCAGAACATTTGGAAGGGCAACTGACATCTCGTGTTTCTTTCTTTGGGGTACTAGGTGGATTAGTTGATTCTGTCTGGGTGCTTATATGTCTTACAGATTTTGATTGCTGCTTGAGTAAACTAGAATAAGAAAGACCTATAGATGGGGTTCTGGTTTCAACATGTTTTCGGGCTTCTGGGTATGAAAGATTTTGACTGGTTTTCACTGCAAGAATTTCTTTTTCACGGTTCCAAATTGGACAGGAACGAGAGTATGACGTATGATTACCTTTGCAATTCGCACAGCGTTCTGGTTTTTCACACAATTTACCATCATGGCCGACTTCTGCACAACGAGGACAGGTAACATTGCCACGACAGTTAGTGTTAGTATGACCAAAACGCTGGCATTTGAAACATCGTAAAGGGTTAGAGATATAAGGCCGGACTGGACAGCTTAGGTATCCAGCTTTAATTCTAGATGGTAAATTATGGCTATTGAAGGTTAGTATTATGTGTTTTGTCCGAATAACTTGTCCATTCTTTCGGATAGTAATGCGGCGTGCATCTATTACATCTTGTTCTTTTAAATTTGAGAGAAGCTCTTCTTTTGAGGAATATAAAAGATCTGGTTCAGATATTACACCGCGACAAGTATTAAGAGTTGGATGGGCTTTAACAGAAACAGCAAAAGTACCTATTGTAGCAATTGTCCAGAAGCTGTGATTGGCTGGCTGAAAAAACCTCAACCAATAAATCCCCAGACTGCAGTTTTTTAAGAGTGTGACCGTTGCCAAAAACAGACTGGAAAGTTTTTGCGATAAGAAAAGGTGAGGTTCTCTTGAAAGAACTATCTGAGAGGCTATCGGTGCGTTTAATTACAAAAAAACGAGTAAATGTAGTATTCCGCACAATTTGTTGCTCTCCGGGAGGGAGAGAAGTAGGAGGAAGTGAAGCTTTTCCATCCATGTTAGAAAAGATCAATTCGGACCCCGGCCGCACCACCCACTACCGAGCCCAACAAGGGGATGCACATTCGTGCACCAGTGCTAACCAGGGCCTATACGGTCACAAGACAATCCTATGTCAGTCTCCACCCTTAACGAGATGACTAGTAATTGCTCGCTCGCTTGATCCCTAAAGCCAGTGACAAAAGTCAGCTGACCAGCCGATTGATGCATACGGGACCAATATGCACCTCCCGTCTACCTGAAGCAGAGGCCAAAGCAGTGTGTTGGTTTCCCTCAACTGCCAGGATCCCCCTTTCCAGGGACACGGGTTGCCACGCACGGCCAACACGTGGGTGGTTTACAATTCTCCATGAGTCGATATACAGGTTGACATCGGCTCATACAGAATTGCCCTCACCTCCGAAAAGGAAACCACAATGAGAGTGAAACAAAGATGAAAGGAAGATAAGAGGAGTAAGAGGAAAAAGAAAAGAGAAAGATCACTCAGGTGCCCCGGGGTTGTGAAACCCGTGAATACCTAAAGAAGGTATCCCCCTGGGGGGCACGTCGAGAAAAGGATTTTCATATGGGACGATTCAAGAGAAACTGATTATTTTGGTCCGTGAAGACTAAGAAGAACGAAATCAGTCTCGGGTTCGTACGGAAAAAATAAGTTAGACTCGTCCCGGCCCTATACTCCAGGAAAAAAAAAATTAAGGCCCTGTCCAGCCCGAAAAGATTAGTGACTAGGCCCGTCCGACCCGGCCCGCGTCTTCAGAAGTAAGGCCCGAGCCCGGCCCTGTCCGAATGCCGTTAAGGAAATCGGCCCGAACCCGGCCCGGCCTGTGCAGATCTCTAAGCGGGTATGTATACACCCGTAGTTATCCTTCCGTCTCGGAAGATTAAAATATTTTCGTTTACAAGAGGATACTGTTTTCACAGAAAAACATTCAAGTATGTGTCACAATTGGAATAATTTCCATTTTAAACTGATTTCAAACGTTAACAAGCATAAATATATAGTGCTGTTTCCGCCTAATCTTGATTGTTTTCCTTTGAGATAAGTCATTTTCACAGATTTATAGTAATTCATTAATGTAATAGTCTTCACAGGTGTACTATAGAGTAAGCACGTTTTAGCGTACGTATAGCTAATGTTTGTTTAGAAAACGGAAAAGATTTATAATGAAAACCTGTCTAAAACGGAAAAGTTTATTGTCCCGGCGAAAAACAATTTCGAGTTATATCTTCTAAGGTAAACACCTGTCTAAAGCGGAATTTTTCATAAGTCTTTTGTGTGTCCGTCTTATTCATTTTTACTCTTGTATCCATGGTTCAATAAACCAGGTCTTTGTTCGAGTGTCGGGGGGGGGGCGTCCGGACCCCCCCCTTTGGCTAGTCCACTGCCCCTCCGATAGTAGTCCCCCAATAATTTCGCTGAATCTACATAGATTTCATTTGTCCATTGGTATCTACTTAGATTTCTATTGCTATAACTTCAAATCTTTATTTTTTTAGATATAGAATAATTGTTGTTTTAAATTATATCTTTGTAATTGAAATATCTGTATTATAGTAACTGTTTTGACTTCGTAAACATTCAAGTAAAGGTACGATGTGGTTTTGCACATATTTAATTACAGTTTATAATATACGTTTATGTAGAAGGGCGACCCCGTTTAGAATGCAATGAACTAACTTCATTTTTCTTGTGTTTATCAATATAACAGCAAACAGAACGGTGTGAAATACCCAATTGACTAGCAATTTCTCTCTGAGACATTGGAATTGCGGAATAATAAAGAGATACAATTTGACGTGCTACTTCTTCATTGACTAGATTCATCAAAAACAAATTTTTTCTTTAGTTTAAACGCTTTTTTATAGACTCTGAGAAAAAGGAAATGCATTTTAACAATAAAATTGTATGAATGTCTCGTTCTAACGGCCAGATTACGAAACTAGTCGTTGGGGCCTACCATAATACTTACCCATCATGGATATGCATTATATAATATGTGAAAATAAAATATGTGAAAACTATTTATAAAATGCATTGCATTTCCAAAACAAAATTTAAACTTATTTAAATATTCTTAATATACATAGTAATGCTACATTAATGAATTGCTGATGAACCCATTTCGACAAATTATGTAAAATACCAAACTACACAAGTAGTACCGGATTGCGTAAAAGAAACATCCTTATAACTCCAAAAACAATAATCATATTAATTAACAGTTTACTGCGTCAGATTAAGCGTCTCATTTCCAATTAAAACATATCTTTGAATTGAAATTTGAAGAAAATACAGGGTCATGAAAAATCGAAGAACGTGGAAAACAGGATTACAAATATCTCGGCAACTATTAATCCGATCGACTACGTTTTTGATGCAAAATTTGTGTTATTTTATTGCCCTTTACGTCCTTTCTTTAAAATAAAAAAAAATCGAAAATTTTTATATACAATTTCATCAGAACGAATTTTTCGAGAGTCCGAAAAAATAGTTTCGGATAAACGAGGTTATTGATATTAAATAGATTTCTTTCTATTCTTACTTACTAAGTACATACAAAATTTTAAGCCTCTATCTTGTTCGTGAGATAGAGCGTTTACAGACAGGCAGACAGATGGGCGGCAATTTTTTTTTCTAAAAATATGTTTTTCGGAATCTCCAGTATCTAAATCGTGCAAATCCGTCAAAATTTTTTTTTTCGATTTTCAAAACGATTGCAAGATTTACCCTATACTACGTATGATACGTAAGTAAAAGTGGGCCACAATTTTTGACACGACACTTTTTAGCTTGTCTGAAAGAAATAGCATCGGAGGCTAAATAAAGAAAACGTGTTATAACTTTTTTTAAAAATATTGTGCAGTTTTTAATTGGTGGCAACTCGAAAGAAAATATTGAAGTGGCAATTAAAAAGAAGAAATTTTTATAATGTTAAATTATGGAATATATAGCATTGTATAAATTTTAAATGGGTGCTATTTCCTTAATATTGGAATTGGATGTTTTTTGACAGGACCTTTGAAAGACACATACCTAAATTAAAAGCTTTCGAACAAGCTATTACACGTCGCTCAATATTTCCTGTTTCGAGTTATAATTGAGTTGTTTGTCTTTTTTTCTTGTTTCCTGTAGAAAAAAGTGACAAAACAGGGGCTCTGGATCTGCATAACTAATTGATGGATCTGGATGCAATTTGGTAAACTTTGAGGTCTAGAGTAGGACACTTCGCTGTTTCAATTTATTTACGATCCGATGATCGGGTCTAAATTTATTCAGAGACGAACTTCGGACTTTAACATTAGAGATGCACCTCAGCTCTATTATACAGCACTATCGTGCTGTATGATAAGAAGAAAATAAAGTGAAGAATGTGTACTCTCATTGAAATTGTGATCATGATCGCGGTCTAGTTTAATCTTGGTTTTACCATGGCCAACTATATATATAACGGCCAACGCATTTCGTTAGGAAACATCGAAAAAGTGAAGTTGGATTCAGCTTCAAACTCTGAACCATTTCATAGGACCACGTGGCGCAAAATCCTACCCAGATTAGCATTTAATAAGCTGAATTTTGTTCTGTGCACATGGTCATTGTTTTGGTTAGAATTTGCACGATTGGTCAGAATAACTTGGGCAGGGTATTAGAGTTGTAGCTACCGATTTTAGTACGTGTAGCTAACAAGAATAATAACTTTTATAACTGAGTAATAACTTTTATAACTAATCTTTAAAACCAATCTTATTCGATCGTCGATAGCGGTAATCGTTTTACCAAGACTAATTCATACTACATACTTTTTAAATAAAAATAACGATAAAATTAAGTTTTTAGAACAAGCACGCAAACTTTATTAGGTAAAAAATATGTTAACTGCAAGAAGGTACAGTTACAGTCAAAAAGATGCACAATAATACACAGTTAAATAAATGAAATATAAAAATACAAACTATTTTACAAAAACTATTTTAAATATTAGAAATGCATTTTAAAGTAAAGAAACATTATTTTAAATTATTATGTTAGCAAAGAATTATTATAAAACATTTTAATTTGAAAAATATGAATATCATTTTAAAAGTTACTATTTGCGATGCGACACAGCTTACGATTCCAGTTATTTTTGCTGGACCAGTATCGCCATTTGTCGGCATATAATGGCCCGACATTACTCCCCTACCAGTAACTAAGTTACGATAACAGAAATCATGGTAGAGAATAATTAATTACCTTTCAAAATAATAATGGAAATAATTTAATGAAAATAATAATAATAATCGTATATATCCACAAAAATCTATTTCTGTTTTCAGTGAGACATTAATTTTAAACTAGTATAGAATTGTTATTAATTTAAATGCAACAACTATAAATGCAACTTTATCCACCATTGGGGGAAGAAAAAGAAAAAAAAAGTAATACTTATAAATCATATCATAAAATTGTTATTACTCAGAGTAACGTCTTGTAGTAAGTTTAAATAATCTCATATAAAAGAAAATTATCTGAAATCTATGAGATTATAAATATTAATGGTTACTAAAATTGAAGACTATTTACTCGACTTAAATACTATATGAAACCATGCTAATTTAAACATGTAATTCAATATTATAAATCATATCATAAACTAAGCAAGAATAGGAGAAATATAAAAAGTATATATAAAAGAATTTAAGAAATATTATAACACAATCATAAATTTATCAAGAATAAAAAATGACAATCAATCTTTAAAGCGAACTGGCAAATTAACTTTTCTGCCACAACGTGTTGTTGAAGGCAATATTTGATCATCAGAAATGACTTGTGGAGTATGGGAGTGACTAGGCATGTTAGTATTCTCTGGAATTTCATCATGTGTCAACATATAGGCTGGCTTAAGCCGGTCAATTGAGATATTGACATTTTTGCCTTTTATTTTCAAAGTATAATATTTATCATATTTATGGACTACCAAAAAGGGTCCTTGGTAAGCCGGTTCTAGCGGTTTTTTTACTCGGTCTACCCTAATAAACACCTGGGAGCAAGATTTTAAATCCTTATGTACAAATATTGTTTTTTTGTGTTGCCTGTTTTGTAGGCACAGGTTTTAATTGCTCCATATAATTCTGTAGCTGAGTCACAAAAGTGTCAGAATCTGTACTGACTGTTGGTTTATCAAAAAATTCATTAATTTTAAAGACATTAATTTTAAACTAGTATAGAATTGTTATTAATTTAAATGCAACAACTATAAATGCAACTTTATCCACCATTGGGGGAAGAAAAAGAAAAAAAAAGTAATACTTATAAATCATATCATAAAATTGTTATTACTCAGAGTAACGTCTTGTAGTAAGTTTAAATAATCTCATATAAAAGAAAATTATCTGAAATCTATGAGATTATAAATATTAATGGTTACTAAAATTGAAGACTATTTACTCGACTTAAATACTATATGAAACCATGCTAATTTAAACATGTAATTCAATATTATAAATCATATCATAAACTAAGCAAGAATAGGAGAAATATAAAAAGTATATATAAAAGAATTTAAGAAATATTATAACACAATCATAAATTTATCAAGAATAAAAAATGACAATCAATCTTTAAAGCGAACTGGCAAATTAACTTTTCTGCCACAACGTGTTGTTGAAGGCAATATTTGATCATCAGAAATGACTTGTGGAGTATGGGAGTGACTAGGCATGTTAGTATTCTCTGGAATTTCATCATGTGTCAACATATAGGCTGGCTTAAGCCGGTCAATTGAGATATTGACATTTTTGCCTTTTATTTTCAAAGTATAATATTTATCATATTTATGGACTACCAAAAAGGGTCCTTGGTAAGCCGGTTCTAGCGGTTTTTTTACTCGGTCTACCCTAATAAACACCTGGGAGCAAGATTTTAAATCCTTATGTACAAATATTGTTTTTTTGTGTTGCCTGTTTTGTAGGCACAGGTTTTAATTGCTCCATATAATTCTGTAGCTGAGTCACAAAAGTGTCAGAATCTGTACTGACTGTTGGTTTATCAAAAAATTCACCTGGCAGTCTAATATTTGTACCATAAACCATCTGTGCTACAGAATGATTCGTGTCACTTCTGATAACTGATCTTAGTCCTAACAGCACTGTTGGTAAAATTTCAGTCCATTTCACATTGTTATGTGCTTTAATAGCTGTTTTTAAAGTTCTGTGAAAGCGTTCAACTTTGCCCTGACACTGTGGATGGTATGGTGTTGATGTTCGAAGTTTTGCACCACAAATTTCTGCTAAGTTTTTGAGCAACTGAGACTTAAATTGTTTACCTTGATCTGTTATGATTGTTCCTGGCACACCGAATCTACAAATCCAATGTTCATAAAATGCTTTGCTCACTGTTACAGCACTATTTTCAGGCAAAGGGACAACTTCTGTCCAACAAGAAAATCTATCGATGCAAGTTAAACAATAAATATGTCCATTAGATGGAGGCAAAGGTCCAATTAAATCAATATGCACAACATTAAATCTTTCATCAGGTTCTTGAAAAGTAGAAAATTTAGATTTGGTATGTCTATTTACCTTGGTCTTTTGACAATTAATACAGGTTTGAGCCCATTCTTTTACTTGCTTGTTGATTCCTGGCCAAATGAACCTGGCAGCCATCCCTTTAACGGTAGATTTTATGCCTGGGTGTGACAAGCCATGGATTTGATGAAAGAGTTCTCTCCTGAATTTGAGAGGAATATATGGGCGAATCTTGTTGTGGGAGGTATCACACCATAATATTTTTCCAGATGCCAGAGTGTAAGGTTTGAAGTCCAAAGATGTGTCACTAGAACATAATTCTTTGAATTCTGCATCATTACTTTGCTCTTGAGCTATTTCATCATAGTCGATAACACAGACTGTTTCTATTCTGGACAAGGTGTCAGCAACCACGTTATCTTTGCCACTAATATGTTGGATGTTGGTAGAGAATTGAGAGATGTACTGGAGCTGGCGCAACTGTCTTGGAGAAGCCTTTTCATTTTTCTGTTTGAAAGCAAATATTAAAGGCTTATGATCTGTCCAAATTGTGAATTCGCGACCTTCCAAAAGGTATTTAAAATGTTTGATGGAAAGATAGATTCCCAGTAACTCACGGTCATACGTACTATACTCTTTCTGAGTTTCGTTAAGTTTTTTCGAATAGAAACCAATTGGCTTCCACATGTTGTCTTCAAATTGTTCTAAAACTGAACCAATTGCCCAATCTGAAGCATCTGTGCATAGAGATAATGGGAGTCCAGGTTTTGGAAAACACAGAAGTGCAGCATTAGCTAGATCAGCTTTGCACTTTTCAAACTGCTGGATACTTTCATCTGTCCAAGGGACTTTTCTGCGATCCTTTTTCTTTGCACCTTTTAACATCTCATGAAGCAGTGCTTGGGTTTGTGCTGCATCTTTCAGGTATCTGCGATAGAAATTAATCATACCAAGAAAGGTACGTAGATCGTGCAGGGTTTCTGGCAATTTATAATCTAGGATAACTTGGACTTTAGCTGGAAGGGGTGAGGAACCTTTCTCATTAATGAGGTATCCCAAAAATTCAATTTGGTTAACTCCCATTATTGATTTTGCAACATTAATGCGCAAGCCATACTTATTTAATCTCTCAAATACTATTTTTAGGTGCTCCTTATGCTCAGCTTCTGAGCTCGAAGCAACTAGCACATCATCCAAATAGGGAAACAAAAAATCTAACCCCTGAAAAACTTGATTAATAAATCGCTGGAACGTGGCAGGAGCATTCCGGAGGCCAAAACTCATGACATTGAACTCAAACAATCCGAATGGGGTAATTATTGCAGTTTTGGGCTTGTCTTCTTCAGCTATTGGAATTTGATAATATGCTTTGATTAAATCAAGCTTAGAGAAAATAACTGTATCTTTTAATATGTTATGAAAATCTTCAATTCGGGGTATGGGGTATCTGTCTGGAATGGTTTTGTCGTTTAATCTTCTGTAATCCCCACAAGGTCTTAGGGTGCCATCTTTTTTATTAACCAAATGAAGGGGACTTGCCCATTGGGATTTTGAAGGTCTGATTATGTTATTGTCAAGCATGAATTGAAACTCCTGTTTGGCCAACGCAAGCTTTTCAGGATTTAGTTGTCGTGCCTTGGAATGCACTGGTGGACCTGTTGTTTCAATGTAATGCTTAACTTCATGTTTAACTGATTTATTTAAAATATTAGGTTTCGTAATATCAGGATATAAATTTAATAAATCACTAAATTGGGATGTACGATCAAACGTAGTTATAAAACACTCATCAGAAATTGTGGAAATTTCACTTTTTACAGACAATTGTGTGATGCCATCAATTAATTTACGTTTATGTATGTCAATAAGCAAATGAAAATGATGCAGAAAATCAGCACCAATGATTCCTTTACTCACCTTGGCTACTATGAATGGCCATTGAAATGCACGTCGTAAACCAAGATCTAATGTCAGTGTTTTTATACCATAAGTTGGTATTTCAGTACCATTGGCAGCATATAATACATATGAGCATGGTTGTTCTGCTTTTACGTTTGCTGGAACCAAGGACACATCAGCACCACTATCGACTAAGAAGCGCACACCAGTTTTTTTGTCATGAACAAATAGTCTGTAGTTGCGGCAATCTATGTTCTTTGCAGCAGGACTTGCCGCTGACTCTACTGCTGGGAGGAGTTTTCCGCTTGTTGCCAACTACAGGGTTGTTTACATTTCTCAGGAAGACATTTTTTCCCAAATCTGAAGTGGTAATAGCAAAGCTTACCATCAGGATCATAACGCTTGCGGAATTGACTTCTGTATCTGCCAGCACGGCGGTGAGGAGTACGACTACGAGCTCGTTGAACATGCAAACTTGCAATCTGCTGCTCCAAGCTGGAGATCTTATCCAAGAGGGCTGCATAGCTGGGAGTCTCTTTATCAACTTTGGTAAGTTCCATATTAGGGTGCAGTTCAGTGATTTTATCAGCCATTTTGGCCAATTTTTCTAAATCTTCATCACTGACAACAATTATGTTTTTCACTGAATCCGGGAGCTTTTCTAACCAGAGAGTTCTGAGCACTTTGTCTGAAACGTCCTTCGTATCGCCTAATGCTTGCATCTTACGTAAGAGTTGGCTGGGCTTCAAATCTCCTAATTCCAGTCCAGTGAGAAGTCGTTTGATGCGCAAATTTTCGCTTTCTTTAAAAGTGCTTAAAAGTCTGTCTTTCGCGGCTGCATACTTATTTGGAGTGTCATTTTGAATTATGTCCCATATATTCTCCATAAACTTCGGGTCCAACTGTGCGATCAAATAATTGAACTTAGTTTCGTCGCACGTAATTCCGGCTATCTTGAATTGCGCTTCAATTGTAACAAACCACATTTCAGGTTTTTCTGTCCAAAATGGGGGAATTTTGATGCTAACTTTGCTAGCTTCTGCTGATACGGAGTTTTGGTCGGTAAGAGGCATTTTGAATAAGTTATGTTAACGAGGGTCACCAATTGTAGCTACCGATTTTAGTACGTGTAGCTGACAAGAGTAATAACTTTTATAACTGAGTAATAACTTTTATAACTAATCTTTAAAACCAATCTTATTCGATCGTCGATAGCGGTAATCGTTTTACCAAGACTAATTCATACTACATACTTTTTAAATAAAAATAACGATAAAATTAAGTTTTTAGAACAAGCACGCAAACTTTATTAGGTAAAAAATATGTTAACTGCAAGAAGGTACAGTTACAGTCAAAAAGATGCACAATAATACACAGTTAAATAAATGAAATATAAAAATACAAACTATTTTACAAAAACTATTTTAAATATTAGAAATGCATTTTAAAGTAAAGAAACATTATTTTAAATTATTATGTTAGCAAAGAATTATTATAAAACATTTTAATTTGAAAAATATGAATATCATTTTAAAAGTTACTATTTGCGATGCGACACAGCTTACGATTCCAGTTATTTTTGCTGGACCAGTATCGCCATTTGTCGGCATATAATGGCCCGACAGAGTCGACTTCATACGTTAATCTCAAATAGATGGGTCGTATATATCTAGTTGGCCTTGGTTTTGCAAAAATTAAATGATAAAAAGAATGTGTTATATCTGGCAATATCAATTTTTATGAAAGTCGATGTCTCGAAATTAAAAGGTTTGTGTTTTTTTTTTTAAATATGTTCTTAAATATTGATAAATGAATATGGATTCCTTCAAGTTTTATACTTAACTGACTCAAAATTGCATGAAATTTAAAATGCTTCTAACTAACTACAAGTTATCAACTTTATAATTAATTGTAATTATGACAAAAGTGGGAAATTGTTGTTTAAAAATAGTTGTTAGATTTATAGCATCAGTATTTCTGATTGTACCTCTCATTGACCTAACGCTGACGATAGTTTGTGATGGTGATCTTTTACGAAGAGGTACGCATCAAAACGTGGTAAGCCTCAATCACGCCATAGAAATACTCAGCGACTTAAGCTTGCTGTTTGTTTCATTTTTTTTGCTGGCCGGAAGTTGTTCAAGCATTGTACAATTACTATTACTGTGGCTAAATGCAGCGCCATTATTTATCTTAGCAGACGGTATCCAGATAGTTCTAGACATAATGTATCATCCCGAACTATCGATGTTTGTCATGTTCTCTTGTTTGATGGTTCTATTTTTATATATGTTCTCTACTTTGATCGTTGCAGTTTACTATAACAGAGTCACCGAGGTTGCTTTTCATAACCTCCACGATCAAGAATTGGGCTTGATTACGATATTACCTGAAGGATTCCCTCCGGAAGCACAAGAAACTTCTTTGATCCAACCTTTTCAAGAGAATCCACAAGGAAGTAAAAGTGAAATAAAGATAGCCAATACTAGGGAATGTCTGTATCAGATTCATGCAGGTGAACCCGTAGCAATCGAGAGAGAAAAAATCCGCACAACAGACTAGGTCGTGCAGAAATCCAAGAGAGAAAATTTTCTCGAGCATCTTTATAAACTAAATTGGCCACAGATGCATACCTCGTTGGCGCGATTTTTTTCATCCCGCCAATTTGGCAAAAAATTCGTTTTTTAATATTGTTATAAATGTTAATATTTGCAATTTATTGTGATATTAATATTTATTATTATATATTTATTATTATGTTTGTGATTTATAACTATTTATTTATTGCTTCAACTGTTGTTTCCCCCTTTTTTAATAAATCGCTGATATAAAATAATCGGGTTATCTTGTGAGGCATAAAATCGCCATTTTGTTGCAAGCGCTCTAACATGGTGTACATATGATATGTGTTTCCTAAAATGGTGTTTTAGATTTGCTAATTTTAAAAATTTTGAATGAGATTGGCCTGCACAACACACCGTTAAATTGTTTAAAAAGGAAGACGTCTCTATTGCGAAAAATTAAACTAAAGTTATGTATGAAACCATTAGGAATGACTTATGATTTTACTTATTTTTAAAATAATACGCATATAACAATTAAATGTGTTATGAAAGAGATGTTGCTGTGATTTTTTCCTTTGGTGAGAAAATAACTTTTACGAACACCTATTATGTGCGTAGCATGTGAAAATAGCCTGTTAGTTTTATTTTATTATAGAATCACACAATTTTATCATAAAATTCAATTCACACAATTTCTCTTGATATATACCAAAATGTTTAAAAAATGTGTTATACAACAAATGTTTTATAAAATATACACAATCTTTAAGTTAATATAAAATTCTGTTTTGTTGATATGTGAAGCTAAATCGCTGAGTTGCTACGCCAGGCAAGAAATTGCCGTTTCGCGGCCGAGAAAGGAACACCAGTGCATCCACGACATCTGTACGACCGTATTACAGGACATTTAAAAAATACGAACTTCCAGGGGAAGAGTTCCATATCCTGCTTTGGATTTTTTTTGGCATTAAATGAATCGATATGATTGCGTTTGGGATTGCTTTTTTACAACTGGAATGAACTTTAGCCATTTTTTTTTAGAAAAATGTATAGATTTTGTTAAAATTTGACATACATAATAAACATACAAAATATATAAAATTATAAAATATATATATAAGTATATAGTATTTATTTGAAGGTGTATATATTACGTATTTATATGTCTATATCGCTATACATAATTACTTATATATGTAGAAATATGTCTAAAATGTTTATACAAAAAAAAAAAAAAAATACGTAAACATCGTATATTCTTTTAACATGTGACATATATAACGTTTATTAAATGACTATACAGATGGAGGACAAAATAATACGAACACCTGTGAAAAAGTATGAGTATTTTACAGCCGTAGTAAAGCCGCGCCACCAGCAACAGAATTCTGCCAGCTAGTGAGCGTGAAGTGGTAGGTATCAGTCTCTCAACAGCAGTCACCTGCGTTACATGCATCTTTCGAGCTGTCTATGATTAGTTAAAATATCAGACTTGTCAGGGTTCCAAAGAAGAATGATTGTCTGAGCGCGTTGAAGTGGAGCATCTGTTACGGAAACAGCAAACCTTTTGGGGTTTGCAAGGAGTGCGATATCAGCCGTGCCTTAGTTATGACAGTGTACACGAAAGCGGGGAAGACGACGCCTTCAAAGCACAACAGTGGGCCGAAAGTCCAAGCTTGTTTATAAGGACAGACGAGTCTCGAAGCGCATAATAGCCCGAAAGCACAAGCAATCGTTATCCCAGATCACATTCGAAATAAACAGTGATCTCCTGAACCCTATTTCAACAAATACTGCCAAAAGGGAATTTCATGCTGTGAGCATTTATGGCAGAGTGACAATTCGACAACCCTTAGTTACAGTAACTAATGCATTCACGCAACGCCAATGGTACAGAGATCACAAAAGATGGTCCCCACAGCCAGGGGCGTATTTAAGTAGAATTCATTAGGGGGGCGTAAATGACGATTTTGCCGACTAACTTAAAATATACATGTTTATATCTTTAAAAGTATGTTTCTGTATTTGTATATATGCATCTACCGGATGTCCTAAAATTGACTGACTGATTTTAAAACTCAGTAACTTGCAAATTGTGGTAGCTGTAAAATTAAATTCCTACAAGAGTGTTATGTAAGAATGTAAGATAGCAGGAGTTTTTTACCGCGATTCTCGATTTTAATTTAAAATAGCGGGGATAGATGGTACTGTTAGCAACAGGCGCTAAATCTGAGCCCTTTTGGCCTCTTTTCTCAATTCTGGTGTGAAAGAAAAAGATTAAATATATGCAGCGGACTCCTAATAACAAAATTACATTGGTAACTGAGAGTCATTTAATATATTTAATCTCCTTTTGCCGCAACAAGACTGAGAGTGAAGAGAAACAAAATATCGGCCCCCAATTTAACAACCATTGCTAGCAATGTCATGTATTTCTTCTATTTTAAACTTAAGTAGAGAAACGCTGTAAAAAACACTTCTCACATCTTACCTAACCCTTCTGCAAATATTTTTTAAATAGCTGCGACCATTTGTAAGTTATTGAATTTTTAAATCAGTTAATTCATTTTAAGACACCCTGTATGTTCTATATAAAATTCAACATTATTAACCCACCGAGATTAACTCATTAGTGCCTAGCTTCCCTTTTTAGGGACAATTACAAAAAAAAGACAAAAAAGCACTTTTCACATCAGTAAATAGAAAGATAAATGAGTACTATTTTTTAAGAGACCTCAATAAATTAAGATCAAAGTTATTCTTCTTTTAAAAGTGGTGGGAAACCCAAAAATTTCATTTTTATTGAAGAAAATAATTTGGGCATTAATGGGTTAAATTTTTCACTTTAAAACATCGAATATTTTACACTTATTGAGGAGACTATAAGATAGATTTAAAGATGGACATTCTATACTACCCCTTACGTTATATTGCTATAAATATTCCAGTTGCGTATTTTCATGTTAATGAAAATTTGTTTATTTTATTGCTGATAGTACAGCAGGAAATTCGAATCCAAATTAATTAAACAAGTTGAAATTTTTAGTAAGAAGTTACTTGGCATTTATTTACGGTAAACTTATTTATATTAAAAAGGATTAAATCAAAATTTATTTTATTACTCTTCCTACGTCGGGCTGGGATAGCGACTTGCTTTTTTCCTGAAAGATCGGATCAGGCCGGGCCTAATTTATTTTTTCCGTACCGAGCCGAGACTGATTTCATTCTTCTTAGCCTTCACGGGCCGAAATATTTTGTCCCAGTTTTGAGCCAGCCTATATGAAAATCATTGTCTCGGCGTAGCCAGATCTGTTGAAAGATCAGTAAAATTTTTGCAAAAAAAGCATACAGTTTAAAATCGCCTTTATTCTTCAATTAAATATAAAAATTTATTCTTTTTAAAGAATCGTAGATTTCTAAGCTCATTAAAATGTACTAAAATGTATAAAAAAGTATTTGCCTATGGCGGAATAATGTTTTAAATTGAAAATTGCGTTTCATCCATACAAAATTAATGCAATAATATGTGAGGGTAAAATATAATACATTTTTATACCTGCTAAGAAGGAAACATGTCTATAACGATTTTTTTCTTTCCTATGCGATTCCGTTTTAGAAGATTTTACTGTATACCATTTTTAAGATATTTATATCTCCAATACATGGAATACGGATTAATAGTATTAAGGATAACTGAAACATTTACATACAACAAACAGCGGTTCATTTTAAACATAAACTACGTCATTTGTATATAAATGAAGATCATAAACGTTAAAAAAATTCTAAGGTATTTTTTTTTAAATCAGAACTTCTCCATACAAGTAAAAATCACTATTTAGTAGAAATTCAATCGGACTGAGTTGGAATTTTGCGGGCCGGTTTCGGGTGAAATTCCAACTTTTTTTTTAGGGCCGGGCCAAGATTTTTTTCAAACAGGTCGAGCTTGAAAATTATGGCCCGTGTGGATCTCTATCTCTAGTCTCTAAAAGGGATAAAAAAACATTTTATTCAACAGACAGGTCAATTTTTCAATAATCGGCTTTAGACGTAAATAATCAACTAAATGATTCAATTATTCAACCCATTTCATTGAACTTTACCTATGTCACATCAGCTGCGGATATCTAGAAGATAAACAAACACCATCAGACTGAGAATCAGCTGCACGGATCATCACCACATAGAATTGACGGCTGAATTTTCAATATTCGCATGCTAAAATGCAACTGTTCTGCCAAAGTCATTCTTAGTGCCACCTGCAGACCTGATTTTCGTCAATGATCGATAGGTTTATCATCAAATTTTCCTGTATTAGAGCCAGAATTTCACTATGGGCCAGAATTTTCAGGCCCAGTCCCGACTCGAATGATAGTTATCTTGGACCGGCCTATCCAATGTAAAAATTTTAAGTTTGGTCCGTTTAAATTTATAGTACACAGCCCAGCCCTGCGTGATCTGGCCCGATTCAATTTCTGTAAGAAAAAAAAAATTATAATTTTGTCTTAACTACAATTAAGAGTCCTTTAACAATATTGCATGCATATTTAAATAATAAATTTACAGTATATCTTACAGTATATACAGTATATTACGATGCGTTCGCACGACAGAAAGTACATAAAAACAACATTAATGACTACTTTTCCTAGACGTTTCAACATTCATATAAGGTTTTCATAATAAATAAATAATAAAAATAAAAATAATTTAGTTTAGAATACTTTTGAAGCTGTCTAATAAAAAGTAGATTTGTGAAAATATTTCTCCGACATTTATTAAAGTTTTCCCAAAACAAAAGCGCTATTTTTGGACACACTTCTGAATTCATTTATTTTCGGAAATGCATAAGATTGGCAGGTGTTCTCATTAGAAACTATTCAATCGAATGACGTTATTTATTTTTTGGTAAAGGCAATGCATCTTAAATAAAATAGTGATAAAGAAAGCGTTTTGAAACGAATTTCCAGTTCCGACATCATGAAAAAGGAGAAAAACCTGAAGCCGTAACAAGAATCTTTTATTGTCAACCTTATATATATATATATAAATTACTATTGGATTCAAAATCGCTTCAATAGTCAGGCCTGTCAGTTTTAAGCCTTTACAAGTAAAAGCAGTTTAAAAATGTGCTGTTTAGCAATACATTTGACCACCTTACGATATATTTCCAAAGATTACTTTAACAGAACATTATCGTTTTTAATATTTTTACAAAACATGTTGTCTGCGCTATACATCCTGAGAACAATTATGTACAGTTCCAGCCCGTCTCGACTTCACTGAGAAAAAAAAGCAAGCTTGATTTCAGCACTGCACGAATCTGCTAAAGAAAAAAGAAACTCAGCTCAGACACCATGCCTGATGCCGACTTCTATAGTGGACATGCAACATTTCTGTATTGATTTATCAAACTAGCATCGGTTCATGACGAACATTTACACTTATTCTCCCGAAAATCATATTCAATGAAACTAGCCAATATTTTACCGGTTTTGCTTACTCTTTTAGATCGGGCCATCAGGCCCACTAATTTTTTTTTTTACCGGCCTAGCTGGTCCGTTTAATTTATTTGCTGGCATGGCCCGTATTTTTCGTTTATCAGCCCGTTGATAAAAATGTCTTAATTCTGCCGACCCGACCCGTTTGAAAATTGTCTTTATTTCGACTGGCCGACTGCGGGCCTCGGATCAAGCCCGGGCCCGTGTAAGTCCCTTATCTTGTACCCTAAGATATGAAAAACATAGACGACTGGGAGCAGGAAAACACAGTGATAAACCTTCCAATTGACCACTAAAATAGAGTTTTTGACAGTTGTTTCCACCAAGTTATGGTTTTGGCAGATCAGTTGCATTTTAATATGATAATCGAGTTCTGTCCAATCTTAGAATTTTAGCCACAAACTCAATGAGGCCTGTATAGTGGCTTTCCTGTCCAATAAGAATGAAGAACATTTTTACTCAACTTTCTTTTCGTCCAATAAACAGTCTTTTTCGGACGGTACATAGTCGCCGAAGTGTGATTGTTGCCACTCCTGGATTAAGTCCATGCACACGAAAAAATATGAATATCTTCACCGAAGTCGTCATCATCTTTAATGCTAGTTGATCTACGAAAAAACTCTACTCATCTAACTGCAAATTCTCAGAAAAACTAGTCTTTCCCGAATTTTTTTTTTTTTTTTTTTTTTTTTTCAAATTATTTTCAGCAGTTACGAGAAGTCGAAAAATGGTGAGGCAAACTTCGGATTTTCGGAAGAAATCCTTTAGAAAAATACTAAGGATTAGTGTTTTTTAGTGTATGTTTTAAGTAAAAACATGTAAAATTGGAAAAAAACGGGTGTTTTACAGTTGTATCGATTGATACTGACTTCCTAGAATTTGCCGACTGTCATCGAAGTTGCCGACATTAGGGGGGCGAGACGCCCCCCTACGCCTCCCCCCCAGTAGCTACGCCCCTTCCCACAGCAGTGGAAACAGGTAATATGGTCAGATGAATCGTCATTCACAATATTTCAGACGACTGGACGCATTTATCTATGGAGAACGCCCAGAGAAACGTTTAATCCTAAATGCCTCATGCCGACATCGAAGCATGGGGGTGGCTCCATTATGGTATGGGGTTCGATATGTTGGCACGGTCTTGGGCCTTTTGTTATTCTACATGGGAAAATCAATTCCAATCACTATCTAAGCATTCTAAGGGATCATGTCTATCCTTTTGTCTAAACTATATTACCTGGAGAGCAACCGCTTTTTCAACACGACAATGCTCAATCCACACTGCTAGGTGTGTACAGGCTTGATTCGAAAAGCATGACGATGAAGTTGGACATCTCTTCTGGTCCCTTCAGTCTCTGGATAGAATATTATCGAACATTTGTGGGAATATTTGGAGTCCAAACTTCGTTTCCGATTTCCTCCTTCATCCAGCATTTCGGAATTAAAGACCGTTCTGAAGGAAGAATGAATGGTTTAACATACATTTAAATATTGTCCATGACCTTTATGCATCAATCCCACGTCTCATTAAATCTGTACTTCAGTCAAAGTACTTCCAACTCCCTATTAAGAATATAAAAAATTCGTGGAACCAGAGAGAAAAGTAGAGCTCGATCCAAAAAAAATGATACAGTAAAAATTGGGAAATTTTTCAATCTAAAAATGTGCGTATAGAAAAAGAATGGAATCAGATTATCTGTAAAACTCATGAAATAACCCAATTTTTTTCTAGCTGAAAATGTGGACTAAGCTTTACTGGTACCTTAAAATGAATCAGGGAAAAAGAGGCATTTTTAACTCATTCCGTATTTCAATCATCTATAACCAGTTTAAATATTTGGGCTCATAACTATATGTTACAGGTTGATGTAATGAAGTATGAAAACGGTTCGTTCACTACAAAGTGTGGATACGATTCCATTCCAGCGGTTTTGATAAATGGAAGATCAAAGTTCCAAATAAACTCAAAACCTTGAACAGATATGATTCAACCATATACTAGATATTTGTGTTCAGACACATTTATCTACATCCATTCCTCAACAACTTGATTATATTAATGTTATACTTTAATTATTACTTCATGGTTTATATATTCGTTTAGCGTTGTGGGGCTTAACTGATTTGAGACAACATAACAATATATTATATTGACTACTTTCCTCTAATCATTTTGTGTGGATAATAGTACTAGGACTTCCCTCAAAGGGATTAGTCTGAGCGATATTGCTTAGAACAGAGTTTTTAAAATAATATGCTAAAAGTAAAAAGAGATTCTATCTTTAATTGATTATATATTGTCACAAATTGAAATGATAAAAAAGAGCAAGGTGAATGGTACCTTTGCAAAATATTACATACAAATTCCTATACACGGTTAAAAAATGGGAAATCAAACTGTACAAAACAGTCACGCATAAGTATAAAATTTGAAGAATACAGCTAACAAAGCGCTAAAATATCTTGTATCGGAATTTAAACTCTTTAAAATGACGTAAAGAATATACACATCAATTTTAGTACCTAAAATTTGTGCAAATCATGATGGTTGAGTAGAATGAGGGATTTTTTTATATGGTGTGTAGTGCCCTTAAATAGATAGAACAAAATAATTAATTAATATAATAATATAATATCTACATCTGTTTTCAATGTATGCGAGATAAAAAATTGGGGTAACAAAACACTCAAAAATTGGGGTTTTAAACACTCACTTAAAAAAAGATACATAAAAATCTCGAAAACGCCAACAAAGGAATACAATCTGTCGTTCCGAGTGTGTTCCAGATATGCTCAATCTGATTTAAATGGGCCGTGCATGCTGGCCACTACATACGCTGATTTTTTTTCGTTTTAAACCCATTCCCATGAAATTGAGCTGTATTTCGCTTTAGCATACATAAAATAAAACTAATCGGCAATCATGAATGTAGTAGAGAGTTTACAGAGGTATACACCGTATACTTTCTGGATTTTTTAAGAATCACCTTATCTCCTTCGCCCTCTTTCTCAAAAAAGCCGCAGTACATACATTCTAGGATATATTCTATAACTTGAGCATATACTCTCTGCTTAGAGCGTATATTCTCTATTTTTTCACGATAATTCCACTGTTGGCAATGCCAATAGCATAAGATATGAACGAGATCTGAATATCTCGTCTGCATAAGCTTTGAGCCGTCAAAGTATCATCACAAGTGATTTACAAATCTGAACATATTTTTTTCAGCATAACATGCTGGCTCAAATACGCCAATGTGAACTCGATTACGCCGTTTTACCGGAAAAAGGTTATTATTTAAAAGGCCTGCTAGTGGCAATTGAGAAAATGATTCTATGATAAAATTCCTAGATTAATAAAGCTGAAAAGTTAATGTCCCACCCCTCATACTATTTTATAATGGAATTCTTTTGTGGTGACGTGTAAATGAATAATAAATATTTTTTGCGTGGCATGTTCTACAAAATATGTATTCTAGTGCTCTTCATAAATGCATATCAATTTCATTATGTTTCGATGGGTTTAACATCATTAAAAAGAGCTTGGAACTATTTCATCTCATCGGCCGTAATGTAACGGAATACTTTTGATTGTCCCTGTATTCGAATTTATCCGATTTTATTAAAATTTGCAACGACTCAACAAAATTCGGCAACAAATAGATATTTAAAATTTCAAACGATTCCGTAGGATAGTTTTTGTGCTGTTATATGTGGAGATGCAGACGAACGGATCAGACGGCGACTATAGTTACTAAATATTTTATATTGAGTAGGGACACACCTAAAAAAACAGTTAAATTTAAAAGCGCACGCCGAAATTGAAAACGCATTTCCAGAAATTATTGCTCAAAAACAGTACTGTAACCGATTTCTTTTGTGTGTCCTTGTAATTGGATTAAAAATGCTATGAATATCCTGTTATAACTTAATCGCAATGGAATTCAGTGGTTTATATAAGTTTCGTAAATTTGCAATAGCGTAATTTCATTAAAATACTCTGCAAAGGATTTCTCCCACTAGACCATACTGTAATGAAAATCTTTTCGGTGCCCCTGTAAATAAACTATTAATCCCACATATTTCATATACAATATCAAACATGAATAGGAGACCATAAATAAGGTTTCCAATTGCATATAAATCGGTGTATATTTACGGATGTTTGAGTGTGGACAGACGGATAGACAAACCGAATGCATAAATTTTTTTCAGCTTTGTTGGAAAGTGCAGAAAAAAGCAACCTCACAGGCTGAAGATCACAACCACATCGATTTATTTAATGGCAAAAAAAGGTACTTCTTGGTTATCCTGTCGATCAAAAAACTATCGCCAAACTATAAGGTTTCATGCCAATACTGGATGATTGTAAATGTTACTTTCACTTGTCATTAATTACGATACGCGTGCTTGTTACGTCATAAAGGGATTTTTAATTCAACGTATTTCTTATTGCATTTTAAAAATGTATTTATTCTTCTGTTATTTAAAATACAAATTAGGTCAATTTATGTAATTTGACAAACAGTTTGGCGATTTGTGTAGTTTGGCGCAATTGGTCTACAAAATAACCAAATATTTAAAAAAAAAAAAAAAAAAAAAAAAAAAAAAAAAAAAAAAAAAATCCAAAAAATTCGCCAAAAAATTTAGAACAGGATATGGAACTTTTCCATATAATTAGCGCCAAAATATCGTTATTTACATTGCATGGTGATCTGGCTATTGTTGTTTGTTTATTAATAAATTGCTTATTTTTTTCTATATTTATATAACCAAAATTTAATCGTGCATTTTTCAATTGTTACTTACTTTTTAAAGAAAGTTTTGTTAAAGAAAGTTTGTTAAAGAAACTTTTTACTAAGAAATTCATTCAAAAATGATTTTTGCGAAATTCACACCAAACCCGATGCGTATATGATATCTCTGCTCTAATTTCATGATACTTTTCAAATAATATCTTTACCTCAGGGCCGTAACTACCGCCGGGGCAGCCGGGGCACTGCCCCGGGGCCCCCAAGCCTGAGGGGCCCCAAAATGATGGTTAAAAAACTATTGATTTTAGTTTCTAGTCTAATTTCCTATAAAATGCCCAGCACATACCTAAAAGTTAGTAATTAAAAAAAAAATCAAAGTGTTAGAATAGATGTTTTTGCTTGTCTGTCAATACACTCCTTACGCTTCGCATGCAAAAGGAGTACAGCAGACATCAAAATGTCGAGTCGAATGTGTCATCATGTCGCACCAGCATGTTTGCTGATCCCACCGAAGCTAGTATAAGGAAGAAAATATGGACTTCTAATCTACTGAATAATATAAAAAGCATCTAAAAAATTCTAGAAAATCTTTCTTCTTATCTATACTAATAAGTTAACAAAACGCTCTGTTTGTGTATGTCTGCGTATGTGTGTGTGAGTGTGTGACTGCGATGGTTAGCAAAATCTACCGCACCTAGAAGTCTGAAATTTTAGGTTAGGATAGTCCAAGACAGGTCCTGATGCACCTGAGGCTCAGACTTTTAATATTTTAAGGGCCAGTGCCCTGGGCCCCTTACAATTTTTATGCGCCAAATTGTTAATAGCTCGACTCCTTTTTATCTAATCTTTTCCGTTTTGAGGTACCTTTCTCTTTTTAGATATTTTCGCCTTTTTACTCTTCAGTTATGACCTTGGACTCTTGGGGCCCGTTTTAGGGCCCCTTTTAGTCTTTGTGATAGATATTGTTAATAAATTGCTTCCATTAATTTCGATCTTCATTTTTGGGATACCTGTTCCATTAAGATATTTTCAAATTTTTACATTCCATATAAGACACTGGGCCCCCCTAGACAATCATAGGGCCGACCCAGGGCCCCTTGATCTTTTTGTGCGCTAAACATTTTTCACTCCCTAAATTTCTCACCTTCTTAGTGCAAATTTTTAAAGCTGAATCTTGAACTCTTATGTCAGGACCAACACCCTGATATTTTTATTCGGGCCCTGGGGCCCTTTTTTTAACGCTTACCCAAACAATTGGTGCATTTTTTAAAAATATTATTCTTGCAAATAATTCATACTCTATGCTTAATTTTGGCTAATTAAAGGTCTAAAGCGTTATGTACTAAAAGATTTTAACATGTTTTCATGTTAGGGCCCTGATTGTATTTGTCAGTTGATCCCTCTATCATTGCTCCCTTAAAAATGGTCGGATTCACTAGCTTTTTTAACAACTTTTTGGGTCCTCCAACTACGACATGAACAACAAAAAAAATTTTTTAGACTTCAGCTACCACTATATATGAATATTAATCACTTTCTTGGAGCCCTTGGTGCAGCTTCTTTAAAAATGAGCCAAATTGCTTTCAATTTTATTCAACATATTTTTAGCGTCTTCCCATTATTTTAATAACTACACAAATATTTTTATATCCAACTACATGTGAAATAATTTCCTGGCCCTTTGGGGCCCGGTACAGGCTCCCTTGAAGTTTTTGTAATAAAATATTGTCAATAAATTGCTTCCTTTTAATCTGATCTTCATTTTTAGGATTCTTTAAACATTTAAGTAATTTAATGTTTTGACATTCTATACAAGACACTGTGTTCCCCTGTGGTATCATAGGGTACCTACCCCAGGATCCCTCAACATTTTGTGAAATAAACATATTTCACTTCCTATATTTCTGATCTTCTTAGAGCAAAATTTTAAAGTTGCCTGGTACTCTTCTTTCAGGACCAATCCAGAAAACCTGATGTTTTTATTCGGACCCTAGGGCCCCTTTTTAAACATTTGCCCAATCAATTGGTACATTTAAAAAATTATATCATTCCAAAGAATAGTTCCTACTATATGCTTAATTTTGACTAATTAAAGATCTAAAGCGCTATGTACTAAAATATTTTAACATGGTTTCATATTAGGGCCCTGGTTTTAACTGTCAGTTGGTCTCTACAGGGCCCCATATTATAACTCCCATAAAAATGGTCCAATTCACAAGCTTTTTTTTCTATCATTTTTTTTTTATGTCCTCTCTTTACCTATTACATGAACGACAAAAGAATTTCTCAGACTTCAGCTACCATTAATTTTGTTTCTTGAGGCCCTTGATGGAGCTTCTTTAAACATGAACCAAATTGCTTTCAATCTTTTTTAACATAGTTATAGCGTCTTTCCATCATTTTAATAACTACGAAAAATATCTTTATACTCAACTACATGCAAAATAAATTCCTGGCCCCTTGGGGCCCGTTGAAGTTTTTGTAATAATAAATTGTTAATAAATTGTTTCCTTTTAATCCGATCTTCATTTTTAGGATTCTTTATTCATTTAGATATTTTAATGTTTTGACATTCCATATAAAACACTTTGGCTTCCTGTAGAATCATAGGGCTCAGTCTAGAGCCCCTGAACATTTCGTGAGGCAAACATAGTTCACTCTTTAAATTTATCCCCTTCTCAGTGCAAATTTTTTAAATTTGACTTGGACTCTTCTTTTAGGGACAAGAGTCTCATATTTTCATCCGCGGCTAGGACCCTTTTTAGGTGCGTTCATAATTATGTAAATACGTAGCACCTATTGTTGTCGTTCAGTCCGTCCGTCTGTCTGTCCGTCCGTCCGCATATAACAACGCAAAAACTACCCAACCGAATCGTTTGAAATTTAAAATATATTATTATTACATAATTTTGTCGAGTCATTTCAAATTTTAAGAAAATCGGATGCATAGGTCAATTACAGGGCCAATCAAAACGATTCCGTTACATTACGGTCAATGGGGAAAAAGTTCCAAATGCATTTTAATCGTTTGAAATTTTAAATACATAATTATTACATAATTTTGTCAAGTTATTTCAAATTTTATCAAAATCGGATGAATAGTTCAGTTACAGGGACAATCAAAAGTAGTCTGTTACATTACGGTTAATGGGGGAAAATGTTTCAAATGCATTTTAATGGTGTTACATTCATTCGAACGTAATAAAATTGATATGCATCTATAAAGTACATATTATAATATACATTTTGCATAATATATAGTTCAAAGAACAATTTGTTATTGATTTACAAGGCCACACAAAAGTATTCCATTGCATAATGGTATAGGGATAACATTGTTTGGTTCGCATTTTAATTGTAATTATTTACAGTTTTATGATATTGATATTTTTAAAACTTCGTTATCGTACGAATCCACCTCATTTGCTACGCTTCACGTGCAATTTCCAACTTGTTTTAAACATTTTCCGAATCAATTTGTGCATTTCGATAAAATATTATTAAAATGAATAATTCATACCCTATGATTAATTTTGACTAATTGTAGATCTAAAGAGCTAAGTACTAAGTTCTTTTAACATGTTTTCCTGTTAGAGCCCTCTTTTTAACTGTCAGTTGTCCTTTTTGAGCCCTTATTATAAATCCCTTTTAAAATGATTCAATTAACTCCTTTTTTTAAACAACTTCTTAAATCCATTAGCTACTAAGAAACCGTCATAGTCTAGCTGCTACCAATTTTGAATATTAATCGCGTTCTTGGGGCTGTTGGTGCAATTTCTTTAAAAATGATCAGGATTGCTTGCAATTTTCTTTCACTTTGCTTTAGCGTTCTCCCATTACTTTAATAACTACAAAAAATATTTTATACCCAACTACATGCAAAATAAGTTCCTGGCCCCTTGAAGATTTTGTACCATAAATTGCTATTAAACTGCCCTCTCTTAATCCAATCTTCATTTTTGGAACTATTTTTTCACTTAGTTATTCCCACCTTCTTACATTTTATTTAAAAGCCTGAGACTTTCTATGATCTCGGCTCAGGCACCTTGAAATTTTTGTTCTCCATGCATATTTCACCCACTTATTATCAAACCTTCTCAATGCATAAATTTAAAGTTGAATTTTGGACTCTTATTTCAGGAACTACACCCTGATGTTTTTATTGAGGTCCAAAGGCCTTTTTTAAAGCATTTACTCATTTTTTATGCACTTCTTTAAAATATTATTTAACGAATAATTCATATCCTATGCTTAATTTTGACTAATTGTAGATCTAAAGTGCTAATAGTTTGCTTAAGGTTATCATAACGTGTCCCGGGCAATGCCGGTGGGTCAACTAGTCTATTAATAAATACATAAAATCGAACAAAAAAATTATCACAATCCATCTTTCAAAAGGTTTTTAAACAGAAACGCATGATTAAGTTACAAATACTCAAAAATGAACCTAAATAAAATGCTCTTTAAAGTATTCAACCAATCAGAAGTCCATATTTTCTTCCCTATGCTAACTTCAGTGTGATCGGCAAAAATAGCGTCGCCGCCAAGTGCCTGCCGAGTAGTTGTCCAATTCTACATTTTTTAGTCATTTTTGGGCTTATCATACTATGTGCATTTAAACAACGGTGTGTGAGAAAAGAAACTATGCTCGGGGCAAAGTTTCAATTTGCCCTCCCTGGGGGGGGGGGGGCCCACCGGAGGTTTTGCCCCGGGGCCCCCAAGTTTATAGTTACGGCCCTGCTTTACCTTGGCGTTTTTATAAATTATGGTCCAGTTTGGGCTTCAGAAATTGAGATTTCAAACCTGATGATCGTTTATGCTTATTTTTACTCGTAAATATGGCACAGATGTCATATTTATGAGTAAAAATATAAGCTACATGTTAGCGCGGTTTTTTTCCCGCCAAATTGATGTAAACGTTGTTTTTGAATATTGCTATAAGTGTTTTACGATTTATTGTGATATTCATATTTTTTATTATGTTTATTACTTATAACCGTTTATTCTTCGCTTCAACTATAGTTCCTTTTTTGATATTACTTGATTATCCTGTAGACCAAAAAATTATCGCCAAACAGTATGATAAAATGCCAATCATGAATGATCGTGAATGTCTCATTAAACAATGTAAACATGTGTTTAAAACGTCATCAAGTGATTTTTTAAACCGCTTTTTATTTGTATTTTTATCAAGGTTTCGTTTCACTAATTTATTTCTTCTTTCGTTACTTAAAATAAAAAATATGTGAATATGTACAATTTGGCGAAATTGATCACGAGATAACGAACAAGTACCAATATTTTATTTCAGCACATATTTTATTTAAACACGACATAATTGTTTCCGATTTGCATGTGCGAAGGTGCGAAATATAAAAGATGCTAATGGCGGCTATTAAGTGCTATTATAAAAATTATCGCAAAATCTCAAATACTAATACTAAGTTACTAAGAATTAAGACTTTTTTCTTTTAAATTAACAACAAAATTATTTTTCAGTTTGTTTCTTAAGTTTAAATATAATTAATTGTACTTAAAAATTGTTTGCGTATTTTCCTTGCTCCATGTGCTTAAATTTGGGAATCTAACGAAAATATACAAAAGGTAAAAAGTGACGCACACAATATTTCTGAGTCGTATGCAAATGAATTGGGCTTTTTATCAGTTTTTTAAAAATAGTTTTAAAACTATCTGGAACTAATTTTTGAAAGTAGGTGCATTCAGTAGGTTACTCTCATAAGTACCGTTTGGTACAATCAGAATCGCAATCCGATATGTATTTTTCCAGATTTGCTTAACGAAAGAGCTATGCTTGACTTTTAATATCGTTACGTACTATGTGTATTAGTCTTCGCTTCATCAAGACAACTATTTACTCCATGCACTTTGATTCGGTTGATTACGAAAATATCCAGCCGGTGAAAAATGACGCAAACCAAGTTTCTGTGACGTATGTAAATAAATTGTGCTTTTTTATCAGTTTTTTAAATATAACTTTTAAACTATTTGGAACTAATTTTTCGTAGATAGCGCATTCGCCAGATTACCTTTATAGGTGCCTACTGGTACAAACAGAATCAAAATCCGACAAGTACTTTTTGAGATTTCCTTGACGAAAGAATTTTTTTGACTTTCAATATCGTTACGTACTCTGAGTATAAGACTTCGCTTCGCTCAGACAACAATTCTGAATATAAGGCACCAGTAAAGCTCAATCCACATTTTCAGCTAAAAAAATTTGGGCTATTTCATGAGCTTTACAGATCATCTGATTCCATTTCTTTTCTATGCGCACATTTTTAGATTGAAAATATCTCCCAATTTTTATTAAAATATTTTTTTTAGATCGAGCTCTACTTTTCTCTCTGGTTTCACCAGTTTTTTATATGATTTCATAACTTTTTCAGATCCTTTGAGGAATTTTATCAATTACCTTCAACTAACAAATCTAAACTATTATAAGTGTTAGTTTAATGGTATTTTTAGACATATTAGTTTGGCGAAATATCGGAAATAACGCCAAGTTGGTTTCAATTTTGGTAAGTAATTTTGTGCGCCAAATTTGGCGATATATCGCTAAGTTGGCGAAACACTTGGCGACAGAACCGTTTCCTCCCAGATGGTAGTCCCACTGCAGTTTCTCGGTACCTACGCGCATTTTCGTATGACCATTGGTTTTATACGCCATAGGTTTTATAGGTTTGATACAGATTTTTGTAGCTTCATTTTCAAATCTTTATTTTTATAAATATAGGATTTTTTTCTAAATTATCTCTTTTTAATTGAAATCTCTGTATTGTAGTAATTGTTTTGACATCGGAAACACTCAAAGTGGCGATGTTGTTTTAACACATATTTAGTTACAGTTTATGTTTATAAAAAATAAGTATTTTCTGTTTCGAATGATGTCAATTTCAAAAATTCAAAAATCTATCAGGAGAATCATAATTTTTACTGATCTATAAAAAAAAAGAACACGTGTTATATCTAGACACACGGCAGTGTGTCAGCCAAGTTCACAAAGTAAAAGGCGACACGCCGGCCGTGGGTTATATTACCCGAACCATTTCGAGCCACTTTTGACCCCTCAATAACTTAAATTCTATTTGATCTACACACTTGCAATTTTTGTGTCGTATAAGACCATCTTCTAATTTCCGAATCCTAAAATGTTTTTTAAAAATCTTTTACCGTTCACGAGAAATTGACGTCTGAAAACCACTGTTTTTACCACTGACTCACTGACTCACTGACTCACTCATAGAAATGTTTGACTACTTCCAGGTGACTTAGGAAGTTGAAATTTGGTGTGGAGGTAGGTTATTGGATCTTTAAATAGGAAAAAATCAGAAATCACCATTAATTAAACATTAATGGTTGGTTAGAGGATAAATTATTGGATTACAATGGAAGTTTATGAGAATTTCACAAAATACTAGAAATAGTGCCAAGTTGGCGTCACTTTTGGCGAGTATCAGGGCTAATCTCTGAAACTACCGAACCGATTTCAAAAGTAATGGTACCAAAATGATGGTATTCGCCCCGGTTCAAACATAGACTATATCTTATGTCTGTGCCACTAATCAAAAGAGGGTTCAGAAGCGAAAAACCTTCTAAAAATGTGATTTTTGTTTTACTGAAGGGCCTAGAAGCACAAAATTTGGCATGTTAATTATTTATAAGATATAAATGATCACTAATGACATTTGCTAAAAAATATCAAATTTAAATAGGTGAAAATCCGTGAAGAGCGTTCTAAAAAAGTTCGAAATACCAATTTTAAAACAATCTCAGCAACCAACAAACCGATCTTAAAAGTAATGATATCAAAATGATAATGACAGTCTTTGCTCCAACATAGGATATATCTTATGTCGATTACACTAATCCAAAGGAGGTAAAAGAGCAAAAAACATTCTAAAAATGCGATGTCTGTATATTAAGGGACTGGACTGGAAACATAAAGTTTGGCATTTTAGAGTTTATGAGAATTTCGCGTAATATCAGAAATAGTGCTAAGTTGGCGACACTTTTGGCGAGTATCGGCGCTAATCTCTGAAACCACCGACCCGATTTCAAAATTAATGATACCAAAATGATGGTATTCGACCCGGTTCAAACATAGGCTATATTTTATGCTTAGACCATTAACCAAAAGAGGGTGAAGAAGCAAAAAACATTCTAAAAATGCAACTTTTGTGTTACTGAAGGACCTACAACTATAAGATTTGGCATGTCAATTATTTATAAGATATAAATGATCTCTAAAAGGACATTTGATAAAGAATACGGAATTCAAAAGGGGTGAAAATGTGCGAAAAACGTTCTAAAAATGTTCTAAATTGGGATTTTTAAGCAATTTCAGCAAACAACAAACCGATCTTAAAAGTAATGATATCAAAATGATAGTGATAGTCCTTGCTCTAATATAGGCTATATCTTATGTCGATTCCACAAATCCAAAGCGGGTAAAAGAGCAAAAAGCGTTCTAAAAATGCGATGTCTGTATGTTAAGGGCTTAAAAACATAAAATTTGGCATGTTCATTAATTATAAGATATAAATGATCACTAAGAACATTTGTTAACAAATACAAAATTTAAAAGGGGTAAAAATGCGCGAAAAGCGTTCTAAAAACTTTCTAAATAGCAATATATAAGCAATCTTGGGTAGTTAGCGAACCGATTTAAAGAAAAAAAAGATGCCAAAATGATGGCGACAGTCCTTGCTCTAACAAAATTATTGGATAAATTACCAGATTACAATGGGAATCTATGGGAATTTGGCAAAATACCAGAAATAGTGCCATGTTAGCATAACGTTTGGTGCGTAATTTTTGTCGTCAATATAGCGATATTTCGCCAAGTTGGCTACAAACGTTTTTGGTCGACGAAATAATCAAGTAGTGTCCAATCACGTAAAAGAAACATCCTTATTAGTGGAATTTAAAGGAACATAAGCAGTCCTAATGTTAAATTTTTAAATTTGACTGGAAAAAACAGTGAATAAATGCAGGAAAAAGCTGAAAAATTAATTAATATTAAATAAAACAAATTTAACTAATTTAACCTAGTTATTTCAAAACCTACTTATTTGACAAAAAATAATGATATCCTATCAAAAACATGATATTCAAGGAATGCCAAGTTCGTTAAATGTTTCTCTAATAAAAGAAGTGAGATCTAACTGCAAACCAAGTTCTTTCGGAGCTCCTTAAATCATAACTCCTGTCATGCATAATGTTATTCAATTGCTTAAAATGATTTGTTATGTTACTTGTTATTCAATAGAGCGACTTGGCAAGTTTTCAGCTACGAACTTTAATCTTTGAGTCGGAGTACAAATTAATCTAGAATCTGATTGGCTAAGATCTAGTCAATCGAGTGTTTGAATAAGTATATTGAAGTTAAGGTACTGATAAATTAAGGAAGGGTCAACTTTAATTTCTGATCAACTAAATAGAAAAAAATTGAATAAGAGAAAACTTGCTAAGTCGCTCAATTGAATAACAAGTAACATAACAAATCATTTTAAGCAATTGAATAATATTATGCATGACAGGAGTTATGATTTAAGGAGCTCCGAAAGAACTTGGTTTGCAGTTAGATCTCACTTCTTTTATTAGAGAAACATTTAACGAACTTGGCATTCTTTCACATTCATGTTTTTGATAGGATTTTCTTTTTTGAATTACTGAACTGTTTTTTAGTTGCCGGCAACTCGAAAGAAATAATTGAATTAACAATTAAAAAGGAGAGATTTCTATAATGTTAAATCATGGAAGGTATATCGATATATAAATTTTAAATGGGTGCCATTACCTTAATATTGGATATTTTTTGACAAGACTTTCGAAAGGCACATGTCTAAATTAAAAGCTTTCGAACAAGCTACTACACGTCGCTGAATGTTTCCTGGTTCGGGTTATAATTGAGTTGTTTGTCTTTTTTTTTCTTGTATCCCGAGAAAAAAGTGACAAAACAGGCGTTCTGGATCTCCATAACTAATCGGTGCATCTGGATGATTGTTTGTAAACTGAGGTCTAGAGTAGTACACTTCGCCTTTTGAATTTCGTCGCGATCCGATGATTGGGTTCAAAGTTATTAAGAGGCAAACTTTGGACTTTAACATTAGAGATGCACCTGAGCTCTACTATACAGCACTATCGTGCTGTATGATAAAAAATTTTCCACTATTTCACAGGTGTTTGTATTATTACATCCTCTATCTGTATCTTTATAAATTATTTAAAAATCATGTTTTTCCACCATCTTGAGAAATCTCATAAGTTGCTAAAATGACTCTTTGTTCAACAGATGTTATCAGGCTATGCTGTTTTTTCGACAATTTCCGGAAAGCTCTACCTCAAGAACTATTGCACGGATTTTCACTAAACTTCAGATTCGGTTAGTCCTTGGCATGAATGGATGTTGTTTCAATTTTGGTGTAAATCGTACGAGAGATGGCGCTGCTATGTTGTCTTTTTCACGATTTCTGCAATAGCTCTATCTTAAGAATTAATGCACGGATTATCATCAAACTCCGAATTCAGTTAATCCTTGATGTAAAGTGATTCTATTTATATTTTGGTATCA
Organism: Maratus speculifer; assembly: GCA_964019185.1. Lineage (NCBI taxonomy): Eukaryota > Metazoa > Arthropoda > Arachnida > Araneae > Salticidae > Maratus > Maratus speculifer. The sequence continues at coordinate 71,136,190 of OZ025295.1, forward strand.
TTTGCCCAATAGTTAGCGCAGCTATGCTGAATTTTTCTCTATTCTCACAATAGCTCTATCTCAAGATCTAATGCACGAATGTTGATCAAACTTCAGATTCAGGTTTATCGTCATAAATATTATTGTTGATTATGTTTTGGTGTAAATCGCGCAACAGGTGACACTTTTATTCTGTATTTTTAGCGATAATCGCTATAGTCCTATTTCAAGAACTAAAGCACGGAATTTCCTACCATTAGAACCCACGATGGGCATAGATTGCCATATAATTTTGACATTGCGATAACGATTTTTGAAGTTATTAACATGCGTGAAAAAAAAATTGGGGATTGCTACATCTGACAAGTTTTAATATAATTTTGCAATTTGTCCTACAATTTTCGAACACCCATTATTAAAAATGTTGCGTTCTATCTAGTATTATAATAGATAGATAATACAATACTATCATCGTTTGCTTTTAAAGAATTGTAGCAGAACTCTTCGAAAAACAATTTTTATTATGATTTTTTAAGGATTACCTATGTAATCAAATAGAAGGATAATTAGTACTTTAAAATAAATTTCACTAGTCTAATTTAATATCAAAATCTGACATCTTTTATCTTTGATTAAACTGTGCGTCTATTGTTATGCGTCAAATTTTTAGCTTTTGGCAATACAAAAATAAAACTTTCAAAGCCGATAATTATTTAAGAATTCAAACTTTTTCATAGACCTTAGTTGTTAAATAATGAGAAAAGCTTTAAAATTCTTTTCATGGCGTCGGTTGTTACGAATTAAAAAAAATAATGACGAAACTTAGATTTAAGTCAGCCCGTTTTCAAGTTTATCTTAGTGTGAATTTCGGCAAAATTTATCAGAACAATAATGTGCTGATCGATTGAATTCGACATTAAGTGATGAAGATTCAACGAAACTAATAACTTAGTTTTGGTTTAAAACAGTGGTTCCCAAATCTTTGGGGCCCTTTTTGGAAAGAATTTCTTAGGCGAAGCCCCTTAACCCCATGATACTGTATGGTTTACAAAATGTTTTTTTTTTAAGCCTACGGAGCAGAGATATAGATCCGTTGGACAAGAATCCGAATCAGCAGTTTCCAGCATGAGGCTAAGATTCTCAATTTGGCTCTTTTCTTGATACAGAAATTCTGAATTCATTTTAGTAATATTGAAAATCATATTTTCTATTATTTAAACTTAATAGTTTTACTTAATATTAATATTATTGGATACAATAAATTAAAAATAAGGACTAAAAACCACTTTCTTGTATTGAAATATATGCCTTGTGCAATCGAGATATGTCCGCCAAATGTAGCAAAAATTATTGTTAAAAATTCGTTCTTTCTGAAAACTTTTAGTAGCGAAGAAAGCATATTTTTTATACCTGAGCGAGGCTTGAGCTGTATTGTTAAGGGATTAATGTCCCCCGGTTAAAAAAAAATAAATAAAAATTTAATATTTTCAGTATGAACTCTGAATTAAAGATCAAAATAATAAGCCAGTCCGTGTCATGCATTGCATTGTGCTTACGTGAAACTTTTATTATTTATGGCAAAACACCACACACACACATAGAAAAAAAGGTAAGTTGTCCAATTTTCATTTATAAAGTGAGACTTCTGTACAATCCCAATAGGCTACATGCGAAAAGAAAGAAAATACTCTGGCCCAGCTGTCCATGAAAATTATAACCCGTTTTCGCTAATAAAGCCCACCCGTAATCAGTTCAGGAAATTCTGCAACAAATATGTACAAGTATATTAAATATCAAATCAATCGGTTGAGTAGTTTTTTTTCGCTGTTATATGCAAACAGACGGACAGACCAGACGACTACTATAGGTACTACGTACTTATATAATCACGAACGCGCCAAAAAATATGTACAAACTAATTATAATAACATTCTTTGAAGTCATTTAGAAAACGAATGACATATTGATAACGAATGACATCATTATAGTAAGTATGAATGAATAAAATATGAAATACAGATAACACACGAAAAAACTCGCTTCTATTACCCCAATTTCTATAACATAAAATATTAAGCAGGGAATTCAAATAATATGTTATTTATACATATCTTGACATCCTGTCTTTTATTTCAGCGAACAACTATGAATGCGATTATCGATTTTTGTTTTAATCTATATTTTTTTATTTTTGTGTATTTCGCGATATTATTATATTAATGGATATCGTACGCACTTTCAATAATGGGGCCATTAAGAATAAGTGATTCCATTTAATAATATTCCGATGGTTTTCAAAATAAAAAACACAAATTTTGATTAAAATCTTGATTGCTATCATGAACGCACGCAGGGGTAATCAAAAGATGGCGAATACCTCTTCATGAATTCTCAAATTTAATAAGCAGATTTATTTTTCCTGCATGATTTTTCAGAAATTTTTTCTTCTGAATTTGAATTTAATCAGTGCTTTTCCATCTTGCTGATTGCATAGAAAAGCCGGAATTATCGAATTTTCAAAGCAATGTAGTATTTGTTAAAATTTCTATTGTGCTACTAAAAAAAATAAAAAAAAAATAAAATAAAAAAATCATTAAGTGCTCATATTAAGTAATCATATAAAGTTCACGTTTATTTGTTTATTTTATATAAATGTTTTAATTTTTGAAGTTGGATAATCTACATAAATATAACACTAAAATATGTGGAGGCAAAAAAGCGGTCATTTCTCTTTATCCTTTGCACATGTCGACAAGTGGTTTGTTTAGAAAATTAACCACTAGTAAATGACTATATAGTAACCTAACATTATAGTTCAAGAGCCGGCCCCACAAAACCCTAAGTCATCGAGCACAAGAAAAATTCCTTTATTTTATTGAAGAGTAGTAATTGAGGAATCTAATGATCCATGTCTGCCGGAAGCGAAGTGGTGCATAAGCCAAAAATTAATACCACTAGTGGCTGATTCATAGGCTTAGCATTATTTTTTCCTGCACCCAGTTTTCCATGTTTTCATACTTTTAATTGTATGGCAAACATAATTCTAAGCCTACGAGTCAACCACTAGTGGTATTAATTTTTGGCTTATGCACCACTTCGCTTCCGGCAGACATGGGTCATTAGATTCCTCTATTGCTACTCCTCAATAAAATAAAGGAATTTTTCTTGTGCTCGATGGCTTAGGGTTTTGTGCGGTCTGCTCTTGGACTATTAGAGACAATACGAACTTTTATTTTTTAACTTTAGGACAAATGCACCATAAAATGTAATAAATAAGATGTATACATAAAAAAACACATAAACTTACTCAATCATACACATAAAAAAGATTTTTTATATGAACTTATACGAATAAAGTTAATGATAAAGATTTTGTTGACGTTTCAAACTGCTACTACAGTCGTCTTCAGTATAAATATGATACTACAGTTTTGCTTTCGTATAACTGATCAAGTCATGACAGGAAGCATTCATTTCTAAACTTTCAAACATTTCAACATCATTTATATAACCGAAATCCGCATTAAACTCTGTAAATATTTTAATGATATAAAAATAAACCTTCGCACTAAATTAATTCAATTCTATATTTTGAAGAAATTAAACATATTGAAATTAAAAGAAACAATGTTTTTTAATTCAGTATTTCTAGTAAAAAAATTCAAATTAATTGACAATATTGTTTATACAAAAGAACTATTTATTCGAGACAAACAAAATGTACAAATAAATTACTGGGATCCATAATTTAAACATATTCACTAAGACTTTGTTTTTCTTGCGATAGAAGAACAAACTATTTTTTTATTGCATTGTTTTCTAATTTTGTGGCACTCAAGAAAAAAAAAAAAAAAAAAAAAAAAAAAAAAAAAAAAAGAAGAAGAAAGAAAAAATCAGTGAACATATAAAGAACCTAACTAAAGATCTACATCATGGTACAGTATACTAGTAAACTCCACGGTTTTGCTCGCTTAAAAATATGCCAAGTGATTTTTGTATATCTATTTTTTATTAAAAGAAATTATACTTTTACTCCCAATCCAAAGTTGCGGGTGTGACATTTACACAACTTAAATTAGTCACCAGCAAAAATATTTTTGAGCATTGGTTTCAATTTGTATGAATTTCAATGTAGACCACTTACACATACATTTATCCAAATCTCAAAATTGTCCGATGTATCATTTATCCTTCTATAGTAAAAAAAAACTAGCCTTAAAAGGAATGACTCCTGGAATGATGCTGATGTGGAAGATTTCCGGAACTAACGAATCCGGGTTGTCCACTCCTTCCATGAGTCGAATAGACCAATCAGGAAAGGGCTCCGTCTATGCATCGCCGTATGGGCTACCATAAAGAGAGGAAAGGTTACCATCGCCAACAATCGCCAAGTTTGTCGCCAACTTGGCGATATATCGCCAAATTTGGCGACCAAAATTAGTTGTCAAAAGTGACGCCAACTTGGCGATAACTGTAATATTTCGCCAAATTTTTAATTTCTTTACAACACCAGTCGTTTGATACATCATTTGAGAGGTTTGAAACTGCTTATTCATATAATTGATGTCTTGTGTGTTATCCCCCATTCTGCTACCCAGGGGGGACACATTTTTAATTTCTTTACAACACCAGTCGTGTTACACAAGATTTGAAAGGTCTGCATCTGCTTATTCATATTATGCATGTCTTGTGTGTCACCCCCACACTCTGCTCTCCCCAGGGGGGGGGTCACATTTTTAATTTCTTTACAACACCAATTGTGTGACACATCATTTGAGAGGTCTGCAACTACTTATTCATATTATGGATATCTTGTGTGTAACCCCCCCCCTCTGCCCTCAGAGGGGGCGCATTTTGTAATTTCTTTACAACACCAATTGTGTGACACATCATTTGAAAGGTCTGCAACTGTTTATTCATTTTATGGATGTCTTGTGTGTCATCCCCACTCTGCCCCCCAAGGGGCACATTTTTAATTTCTTTACAACACCAGTCGTGTGACTATCATTTGATAGGTCTGCATCTGCTTATTCATATTATGGATATCTTTTGTGTCGCCTCCCACTCTGACCCCCAGGGGGGCACATTTTTAATTTCTTTACAACACCAGTCGTGTGACACATCATTTGAAAGGTCTGCAACTGCTTATTCATACCATGGGGTATTGGCGAGCGCAGCAAGCAGGGGTAGCCAATAATTTGGAATCGCGAAGCGATTACGCGGGGGGTTGGTGAGCATAGCGAGCAGGGGGGCGGGGCCCCCCTAGTTTATAAAAAAAAAATTATTTCTACCTGTTGCGGGCGTGACATAAAATGGACATGCATTTTCATCTTTCAGTGCAAAAATGCAAAACTCTGTGAATTATGACAACTGAGTGAATTGATTTTTTTAAATATTAGACAGTAATACTTAAATAATTATTCTATGAAAAAATTAAATTGCTTACTCAATTCTTGCTTTTGTAGAAAATATTCAAAATTTCCGTTGCGGGTGTGACGCCCTGTTGCGGGTGTGACTTGTATGGTCAATAAAATTAATGACATACACAAATATATTCAAGGCAGATTTTTTTAATTAAAGACTTAAGCAATATTACAATTATAATATCAGAGAGCAAAATATCAAACAAATTTCGTTTCCAATGTTGAATTTAAAATTTCTGATGGTGGTAGCTTTTTTTACAAAAATGCTCTTTTTTTCCCTAGGATACATCTGACTGACTGGGCCAAATATACACGTTTTCTTAATTTTTTTTTTCAAACATTCTAATTCTATATCATCACAATCCATTTGTCTTATTTGTCCGTCAAAGTTTTCTCTTTTTTTAATGTCGAGAATAAAACAACTTCTACAAAATCTCCAACTGCACATTCATCGTTGGATATTATATCCTTGTCAAAGTATGAATACATCTGACTGACTGAGCCAAATATACACATTTTCTTAATTTTTTTTTTCAGATACTCTTATTTTATATCATCCCCATTTATTTGTCTTATTTGTCCATCAAAGTTTTCACGTTTATTTATTTATTTTTTTTTAATGTGGAGAACAAAACAACTTCTACAAAATCTCCAACTGCACTCTTATCGTTGGATATTATATTTTTGACAAAATATGGTAACAAAAAAATTTTCTTGTGACTTTTTGAAGTAATTTCTATATTAATTGTTCGTATGTCAATAGAAACAACATGTGTCCATTGAATGTTGAGCTCCAATTGTGCTTGGTGCCAGCATGCATGAAGCATTTTCACAACATCTTCTGAAATTTCACATTCAGCAAAGTTCTTTTATATTTTTTAGGACTTTTTCTACACACATGGCAAAATCTGAAGCTGAATTTATAGTTGCAAAGCATTGCTAACGTTAACAATTTATTGGCAACTGCACCAACCCCGTCGACAACTCCTTTACCATGAGATGAAGTGCAAAAGGATTGCCATCCTTTACCATGATTTTTTTAAATAGCCTCTTCTTTACTCTCCTTGCTTTGTCTCTTTCCTTCTCTTGGCAGATATTCTTCATATTTTCCGATGATATCGTGATTTTTCTGTACTCTTCATTCTCTGCAAAAGAGAATAAATTAATGTGTAAACTGAATAAATATAGCACTTCAAATCCAGAAATATATGCTTAACAAATTGTTAATATTTATTCCTTGAAATTTCTAATCTTACATAAAGTTAATTATGTTAAATTTTGGTTAATTTCAAACTGACTATATACATTTTATGCTAACTTTATAAACATTTTAACAGTTTCTATTATTCGTACTTCTAATTTTTATTTAATTTGAATTAAAAGAGAGAAAAAAAAAATCTTTCCCTAATATTGCTTTACTTATTTTTAAAAACTAAATACATATAAATTAGATAAATACTATCAAATAACAAATATATATATATATATATATATATATATATAACAAAATAAAATTAACAAATTTAAAGATAATTGCTAAAATATTGTTTCCTAATTTTCTTTTTTTAATTTCTATAAAAATTTCACATTTTAAATTAATTTCTTAATCATATATCACTAATAAAATGATTTTTTTATAATAAAGCAACAGTTTTATCAATCCAAACTGAATAAATCAACTGTACACAGTGTCACATGCTCAGATGATGCAAATTTTTATTTATTAACTGGAATTCACTCTATTAAATCAAAGGATATAATTAAAGCTGCCAAGTACATGTTATCCAGCATATTATTCTTATATAAATTTACATATAATTTGTTCAAATATACATTTGTATTCAATTTTAAAAGGCGTTGCGGGTGTGATTATAATTAAATGTCACGCCCGCAACAGGGACATGTCACGCCCGCAACGCTCAATAATTATAATTAAAATATTAATTAATTTTTTGTGTCTGTATTTCAAAGTATCTTAATAAACTATTTTTGAATATAAAATTTCATAACTTTAAATCAAAAATATTTTTCTGTAGAGATATAAATGTATCTTTTTGTTGCGGGTGTGACACAATAATTAAGAGTAATTAAATATGCTTACCTTTTGTAATGAAGATTAGTGAACACTTCTCTGCAGAAAAAAAATTTCAATAATAGCTTTCAGATCATATATATCCAAGTTTGGAGATTTTTAGAAGGTTTGTTCAGCTGTACGAGACCATGAAATGTAAAGTTTTTTGCCGCAGTCTACATTGCAAAGTCATAGCGTCACTTTATTAATTAAAATAAGTATGTTAATGACAAAAATTCAACTCTTTTTTGATAAAATATGAAATAGTACACTCTTAACTGTTAATATGCAAAATTTCAATCATATTTAAAGAAATTTAAATTTTCATCCTTATGTCCGTTTTTTTGTGGATTGGGCGTATAAGAGATATTTAATATTAAAGGTGTTCAAAATCGTTTCATTAAAAAAGTCTTATAAGAGCAAAAACTAAGCATACGAATTTAAACGTTATTAAATCATTTTATGTATTAGAAATTCCCGGCGTGCAGACTGCATTATTTATTTATTTATTTATTTATTTATTTATTTAATTTAACATAATTATTTTTTTAATTTATTTAATTTTATATTTTGAGAATTTATTTCAATTTTAAATTCGAATTTTCAGTATTTCGAGAAATATATTTACATATCCTTCTATAGTAAAAAAAAACTAGCCTTAAAAGGAATGACTCCTAGAATGATGCTGATGTGTAAGATTTCCGAAAATAACGAATCCGGGCGGACCACTCCTTCCATGAGTCGAATAGACCGATCAGGAAAGGGCTCCGTCTATGCATCGCCGTATGGGTTACCATAAAGAGAAAAAAGTTACCATCGCCAAGTTTGTCGCCAACTTGGCGATATATCGCCGAATTTGGCGACCAAAATTAGTCGTTAAAAGTGACGCCAACTTGGCGATAACTGTAATATTTCACCAAATTTTTAATTTCTTTACAACACCAGTCGTGTGACACATGATTTGAAAGGTCTGCAACTGCTTAATCATATTATGGATGTCTTATGTGTCACCCCCACACTCTGCTCCCCCCAGGGGGGGCACATTTTTAATTTCTTTACAACACCAGTTGTGTGATACATCATTTGAAAGGTCTGAAACTGCTTATTCATATTATGGATGTCTTGTGTGTCAATCCCCCACTTTGCCCCCCAGATGGGGCACATTTTTAATTTCTTAACAACACCAGTTGTGTGACACATCATTTGAGAGGTCTGCAACTGCTTATTCATATTATGGATGTCTTGTGTGTCACCCCTTCTCTTCCCCCCCCCCAGAGGGACCACATTTTTAGTTTTTTTACAACACCAGTCGTGTGACACATCATTTGAAAGTTCTGCAACTGCTTATTCATACCATGAGGTACTGGCGAGCGCAGCAAGCAGGGGAAGTCTACAACTTAGAATCGCGAAGCGATTAAGCGGGGGGTTGGCGAGCGTAGCGAACAGGGGGGCGGAGCCCCCCTAGTTGTAGAAAAGAAAATTATTTTAAATTGGTGCAACTATTAAAACAGCAGAAAGTGCAAAAGTTCCTTCAAATTAAAAATGTATTGTTTCGTAACTATTATAATTAGAAAAAACTTTCAAACTAAAATTTAATGAATCCCATATCCCATATCATAAGCAAGAAATATTGAAAATTACGGCTTAAAAACAATTTTAATACTTGATTTTTTTTTTTTTAGTTGTAAAGTAATAAATTCATTAATATGCGTTTGAAGTCATAAATTAGGAAATATTATGGAGAAATATTAAATCAGATTTAAAAAACAAAATTATACAGTGCAATAATATTTCCTTTCTAACGATAAAAATATTTTTGCGTGAATACTATAAAAAAAAAAAAAAAAAAAAAAAAAAAAAAAAAAAAAATTGTTGAAAGTTATGTCAGATTTAAAACGTTACATTTAAGAATATCTTAATTAAAACCATTACCTTATAGCATTGTTAAAAAATACCGAGAAGTTAATACTTTGTTTTGTTGACTAAGTTAATTTTATATTTGTTGATTCTGAAATGTTTACCATTATTATTATTATTATTATTATTATTATTATTATTATTATTATTATTATTATTATTATTATTATTATTATTATTATTATTATTATTATTAATCTTTCATAATATTTTAAAAGCCGATCAAATTAACTGATTTTTAGAGGCAGGACGGGGGTTGACGAGCGTAGTTCGTAGGGGCAGATCCCCCTAGTAGAGGTCTGCACGGTCCGGGCTCGGGCCTTAATTTTTTTCCTGGAGTGTCGGGCCGGGCCTAGCCGAGCCTAACTTATTTTTTTTGTACGAAGCCGAGACTAATTTCGTTCTTCCTAGTCTTCACGGACCAAAATAATCAGTTTCTGTTGAATCTTCCCGTATGAAAATCTTTTTCTCGACGTGGAAAAGTCTGTTCATAAATCAGTAAAGTTTGGCTTGGTCCAAAAATTTTTGCAAAATAGACATATACTTTTAAGTCGTCATTATTCTACAATTAAACATTAGAATTTATCCTTTTTAAAGAATCGTAGATTATTAGGCGTCTTAAAAAAGAATTTAAAAAAAAAAAAAAAAAAAAAAAACATTATTATGACGGAATTTTTGTTTAAGCTGAAAACAGCAATTTTTTTTTAAACTGTTCATTCATGCAAAATGAATACAACAATACGCGAAAAAAATAAATATTTGACATTTACATCTGCTAAGAACGAAACGTATTTTTTTTCTTTCCAATGTTTTAGAAGATTTTACTTTTACCATATACCATTTTTTAATTTTTTTTAATGTTTTAATAGTACTAATGATAATTGGAACATTTACATATAACAAACAAAGGATCATTAAAAACGTAAAAATCGCAGTCTATGCCACTTCTGCATAAATAGAGATTATTATAAACATGGAAGGAAAAAAAAAAAGACTAAGATAAGTTTTTTTGGTCTGAACTCTTCCGTTAGAGTTAGTATTCGGGCCGAAATTTTAACTTTCGGCCCGGGCCGGGTCGGGCCAATATCTTTTTCGTTCGGGCTGGGCCGGGCTCGGGCCAAAATTTTAACTTTCGGGCTGTGCCGGGTCTGGCCAATATTTCTTTCGTTCGGGCCTGGCCGGGCCCAGGCCAAAATTTTAACTTTCGGGCCGCATTCGGGCCTGTAAATTTCGGCCTCTACCCCCTAGTAATTCATAAATTACTAATTAAGCCACGGTTGGACTAAACTTTATTATTATACTACATAGGCAGAAATGAGACAAATTAATAAAAAGAACTAAAACTAATTCTAAATAAAAGATAATTTAGAAAGTATTTTGAAACTTTTATGCTCACTTTATATGTTTATTTTAGTATTAATTTGAAATCTTGATTCTTTTTTTTTTTTTTTTTTTTTGAAAACATTTTCTTAAAACGCATTTACATCTTAAAATTATCCATCGTGACAAATTCCAAGCTTAATTTCTAACGGCCTATCATTTCTCACGTGGTAGTAGCACCAATATAAAATGTCTATATTGAAACAGGGACTGTCATTTTTAATATGCCAACATTAATTTCGAAACTGTATTGGTTATTTCCTAATATTCTATAGAAAGCGCAACTTAGTTTCGAAAGAGTGTAACATCATTAATGCACATGATGCACATGAAGCTATTTTTTTTCAATTGGTCATAATATAATAGGATACTTTTGATTATCCCTGTAATCAAAGTATACATCCGATTTTCGTAAAATTTGCGGGCAGACAAACGCATGAATGGACGGACTGAACGAAGACTATAGCTGCGTATTTATATAATTACGAACGCATCTAAAAAAGAGAAATAAGTTTTCAAAAAACGTATCATAACTCAAACTTCAAAGAATTTAAACACATGTAAATTAAAACATCTTCTTACATGAAAATTAGAAAGACTATATCTCAAAAGTGAAACTACTCCATATAATTGATCAATGTGATCTCTTTGAATTTTGTCATATGTACTGCAGCTATATGATTTACAGTGCAGTAACTCTATCTTCTGATTAAAAATTAAACTTATTCTACTTTTGGGAGGATGGATTGCCATAAAAACACTGGCCAGCTTTGGGGATCGCCTACTTAATCTTTTATAATCTTCATATGCATTAATCCCATTAACAATCTCAGTTAGCTTAGAAACCTAATAAAAATATTATCCACATTCCCAATCTTGTCAAAAATCCCTATTCGCATTGATGATGTCAATTAGTTTAAAAAATTGATGAAAGTATCATTATCAACATTCCCGATCTTGTCAAAAATCACCCTTCGCATACATCACATTGCTACTGGCAATTAGTTTATAAATTCATTAATTTTAAGTATCATAACAAACATTCCCAATCTCCTCCAGAATATCATCCGCATCGATCACATTGACAATGTATATTAATTTAGAAACTTAATAATAAAAGTATCATTACAATGCATATGATTTATATATATATTAAAAATATGTAATATAAATTACTAAAAATTGCATTAGCGGTTTTTTTTAATTGAAGTTATAGATTGGGGGAGGGGGAGAGCACAGACAATCGTCGTATCAAGTTCACGGCTGAAATCCCAGAATTAGCTGAAATTCGATTAGCATATTAAAACGCAATCTGCCTGTCAAGTCATATTTTGGTGAAAAACACCTGAAAAAGCGGTTTTAGGGGTTGATTTGTAGGTTTACGATTGTGTTTTCTTACATCCAAGGCATGAAAACATAGATGATTGGGAGCAAGAAAACACAGTGGTAAACCTACGAGCCAACCGTTAAAATTAGGTTTTCAGGTGTTTTCCTCCAAAATATGACTTTGGCAAGCCGATTACATTTTAATATACGAATCGAATCTTAACTAATTGTGAAATTTCAGCCATGAACTTGATGAGGTGATTGTCTGTGCTGCCGCCTTCCGGTCTATTGGGAAATAGGAGAGCAATTGGGATTGATAAACAGTTGTGAAATTCTTGAAAGCTGCGAACGGTAAAAAAAATGTTGATTTTTGAGAATGAAATTTATCTCGCATTTATTTATTTATCCATTGATCATTTGAAAATAGATTTGAATGAATGCATTAATTATAAATTATGGCTCGACCTATTATTTAATTATTATTACTTTTTTTTTTTTTTTTTTTTTGAATGATACAAAAGACGAATGACACCCCCAAAGCTCAGATAATAAGACACCCAGTTAAATGTGTTTTTTGAATGACATTCACAAAAGAAGTTTCTCTCAGTGAAAGAATAAAGCTACTCCCGACATGAAACATAAAAGCAGTATTAATAATCAATATGCTGATATGAATAAGGGGAAACTTCAACGATAGTTCTTTCAGAAATTGACTGTTAGTGTATGTACATGCATGTGTTAGATAAATATTGAAAAGTTATTAGTCTATTTATCAATACTTGTGATGTTTTGCTTTTTAAGGCCGCGCGAAGCTTCCTTTTTTGTGGTTAGATGGCAATCGATGCATTGTTTACCTGCTCGTGCAGTTTTATATGAAAAGAAAGTTTATACATAAAATCCCTTTTCTTAAAAAAAAAAAAAAAAAAAAAAAAAATCGAATTAAAAATTATGTTTTAGGCATAGATGACGAAATCTTTTTCAAAAGTAACTTAAAATTATCAAGAAATTTTAGTTTTTCATTAAATGAAATGAGATATCTAAATGAACAATTTATATAAAACACACCAGAAACGATTTTTCGCATAGATCATAATATGACGAAATTTTTTGTGTAGCCCTGTAAATCAACTTAATGAATGCTACTAATTTCATTTTCAGTAGTAAAAATTCTCTAGTGAATCCCATTAAGATATAAAAATTATATGCCAATTCGAGTGTATTTATGCGAGTAAGACGACGGCCAGATAGACAAACCGATTTCATAATCAATTTTCAACTGTGTTGGAAAGTGTTAAAAAAGTTAGTTAAGCTCTGTTTGATGATTATTTTGAAATTTACGCTCATACATGTTTATAAATAAAAGTACAAACACTAAATCTTAATTTTTAAACATAAAATCTAATCATAAGTGCTGAAAAGAAATAGAGATATCTATATTATAAAGGCCAAACGTATTTGTGCGTGACGCATATGTCATTTTGCGAATGGCAACACTTTCCCATGCAATTTTGGTTTTGAAATTTTCGCTACTGCAAATTTTATACTTCTAAACACCGCACATTTTCAATTTTTACACCATCGTATAGAGAAAAAAATGTACTTTTAAATGCAATTTGTTTGAACGCTGTATCTCAATTTATTTTTGAGATATTAATTTTTTTACAGCTTTTAGTACCAATTTTGTAGTTGTGGCAACAGAATCGTTCCATTTTCTTTTAAAGTTAAACTAGTCGTTGGGGAACCACCGTAATACTTACCCATCATGGATACGCATAATATAAAATATAAAAATAAAACTCATGTAAACTATTTATAAAATGCTTCGCAATTCCAAAATAAAGTTTAAACGCATATTTAAATAGTTTTAATATACATAGTAATGCTTTATCAATGAATTGCTGATGAGCCGATTTCGACAAATTATATAAAACGCCAGTAGTACCGGATTGCGTAAAAGAAGCATCCTTATAGCTCCAAAAATAATAATCATATTAACTAACAATTTACTCCGTCGGATTAAGCGTCTCATTTCCAATTGAAATATATCTTTGAATTGAAATTTGAATGAAGTACAGGGTCATGAAAAATCGAAGAATGTGGAAAACATGATTACAGATATCTCGACAACTAATAATCCGATTGATTTCGTTCTTTATGCAAAATTTTTGTTATTTTATTGCATTTTGCGTCCTCTTCTTAAAATAAAACATTTCGAAAATTTTTGTATACCTTTCATAAGAATGAACTTTTCGAGTGTCCGAAAAAAATAGTTCCGGATAATCGAGGTTATTGATATTAAATAGGCTTCGTCCCATTCTTGCATATTAAGCACATACAAAGTTTCAAGTCTCTATCTCAATTTGTTCGGGAGATAGAGCGGTTACAGACAGGCAGACAGACAGACAAACGGACGGACGGCAATTTTTTTTTTTCTAAAAATATGTTTTTCGGAATCTCCAGTATCTGAAACGTGTAAATCCGTCATAAAAAATTTTTCGATTTTCAAAACGATTGCAATATTTTCCTTATACTACATATGATGGGTAAGTAAAAAATAAAAATAAAAATTAAATAAAAATTAAAATGCGCAAAACTTTCCCATGCAGTTTCGTTTTTGCAATTTTCGGTACTGCAAATTTTACCTTTCTAAAAATCTTCTCTACATTTTAAATTTTTACACTGTCGTATAAAGAAAAAAAAATACTTTAAAATGCTATTTGTTTCAAAGCTGTATCTCAATTTATTTTTGAGATTATTATTATTATTTTTTTTAATTTTTAGTATCCATTTTGTAACTGTGCAACAGAATCACTCCGTTTTTTCCTAAAATTGGGGAAAAATAGAAATTAAAATGCGTATACTATTTTAAGAATATCGTCTATTATAAAATCCGGTGAATTTCGGTTTTCTTTCGTATAATAATTTTGGATAATTGAGTTTTATAGTATTTTGTTTAATTTAGCTTAAAATAATATTTGTTTGAAAGTTAGACTGACCAATATAAGATGTATTTCTTACTGTAACTAATTTTGTAGATTTATTATAAATCAATGAAACCATTCATTCTTAAAGATTGTCTTTCGTCGAATTTCAACGGGTTCCACCTCGTTAATCTAAAAGATAAAAGTGTTTTAAAGAAATAAAAGGTACCAGATATTACATATAACTAGGATCTAAGAAAAGTTGAAAAATCTTAGGCACCAGTAAAAATTCTTATAGTCCAAGAGCCGACGCACAGTGGGGCAGGAAGCCTCCAAAGTTGGCAAAAAATAAAATTTATTTTGGACAAAAAAAGCACATCATACATTCTTTTCTAAACTAAAAGTAATAAAACTTTAAACTTTTACACAAGCTTTAAAGTAGTTTATTAATTATTTTACAAACCTTTTTCAATATTTTTTGCAGAAAAATTAGTTTAAAAAAAATAAGAATTTAAGATAATTTTATACAAATTAAATATTTATAAATCATTGATAATATTGCATTTTAAATAAGAAAAAAAAACTGGATTTCCAAACACAGTTAATTAGTTTAATGATTCTCAAGCAAACTTTAATATTAGCGACACGTTTTGAAGGAATGAACCCACCTTTCTCAGGCAAAATGTATGCATTACTATAATGACCAGCAGAAGCAAAACTGATTCTGCTTTCTTACTGCTAACATACACTTTTTGTTTTCCTGTCCTTCTGATGTTAAACTCATGCAGGTCACATACACTAACGAAGATGTAGAACTAGAATCGCGTAACCGTTTTGCTCTTGATTTTTTTAATCGTCCAGAACAAATTCAGATGGGATATGAAGACGGACACGTTTGCTTTCACCTGACGATTCTGTTTGTTTTTCAAATCGAGGAAATGAAAGCGACTTGGCAAGCCACTCTTTATTAATTCTAAAGCATTTCCCTTGTCTCGTCAGGCTTTTGCTTGTCGGAATTTGTATTAAAATTTAAAACACCTAATCTTCTTTTCATTTAAACTACTTGTTCGTAGTTTATCTGATTATGGAGCTCTTATACCAAAAAATCATATTACTTTTCAAAAGTTTTTTCGTTATAACGTTTCATGATAATCAGTTTTATTTAAATACATTATTTTGTAATAAATGTATTTAAATTCGGCTTTAACAATATATGTATATATATATATATATATATATATTACAAATTAAATTTTTTTCGCCAAAACTAACCTTTATACTATCTTAATTTTCTTATAATAATATTCCGTACTTACTTCAAATTATTAAATTAAAATCTTGTTTCTAGATCTAATCTGTTAATCTTTATGCAGACGATATAAATTCTTAATTCACCTTAAAAAACATTATTCCAATATGCATAAATTTAAAAAGATGGCTCTAAATTAAAAATATTCTTAATTAAACTTTATTTCTTAATATTCCAAATAAAACTCATTTCTTCTATGTTTTTATCAACCCTTTTTAACCCTCTCAGCACCCTGGACCTCATATGAGGCTCCTACTTTGAACTCCATTTTCGTAGGAAGTAAACACGCGAATTTAGTTTTGTTTTTCATCAGTGACTCCACTTGTTCATTTAGACCACAAATGAGGCTTCTACGTGGTTTCCAAATTCATTCATAGATGGCAGCACATCACTTTATATATCATTGTTTACATTTTAAGCCGATACGTTTGTGAAGAGAAAGTAGTTAGTTATAACTAACTGCTGTAGAACATTTTTCATAGGTAAGTAAATATTTTCTTAATTTTAAACCTTCTAATATTATGAGAATGTATTTTAATTAGCTCTAAACTAAGTATTTACTCTTAAAATTGCAAAAATGCAATGAGCCTCATATGAGGCTTAGCGTAACACATGGTTGCAATGTGTTGCGTTAGTGCCAAATTTTCTGTGCTAGCTTTAGAAGAATAATACGTTGTTATAGATGTGTATTACTTTGTAAAACTCGACTTAATGTGAGAGTGTGACTTAAAATGCAAAAAAAAATTTATTAATGTTGCAAATTGGCTATTTTATAAATTTTTACAGAGAAATGGATGAAGATGGTAATGCTATACCTGGTACATCTAGAGACACCATTCCAAAAATCACTTCACGAAGAACGAGGTAAGTTAAACCAGATATCTGTCTTGGAATTTTTTTTATAAAAGCAGGAAATATACTAATATTAGTTTATTTTTGTTATCATATTTACTTTATTAATTTTTCATAGTTTTTCTAGTCTTCAATTCAATAGTTTTTTTATCAGTCCTATTGTTGAAGAACAGGACTTGAAAACTAACTAAGATTTGAAAAAAATAATAAAAATCACAATTAAAAATTCCATAGAGAACAAATATTTACACAATTCTAGTTTTTTTTTATTATTTTGACAGTTTTGTATTATGTGTATGTATATGACTTTCTAAACCAGATGTACCTCTTTCAGACCAAAAGCCGCTACACAAGAGCGAATCAACAAAATTCTTTTCGGGAGTGATTCTGAAGATAATTTGCTTTCTGGATCGGAAGATGAGCTATGGATTCCACAAACTCAAAGGGTTCCAGAACCACCAGAGGAAGTTCCAAATGAGAGTGATGAAGACACTGAAGATGATGATAATACCAGCACAACTCCTCTTGCTGTTAATCAAAACCAACCTCGTAAAGCTTTGTGGTTTGCAGAAAAAGATAATGATTTGAATGACAAAGTTCCGGATTTTACAGGCCATCATAAATCAAATATCTCCGGAGAGATGCCAATCGATTATTTTTATAAAATGCTTCCTGATGACTTTTTAGAATTTATAGTTGAAGAATCAAACTTATATGCAACTAAAAAAGGTAAAGACAATTTTTGCCTCACTGTTCCTGAATTGAAGGTATTTTTGGGCATTAATTTTGTTATGACCTACCTTCGCTATTCTCGATTGCAGCATTATTGGACATCAAAGCATGGCACTCGCCTTAGTATTGTAGCTGATCATATGACAAAAAATCGATTTTCTGAAATAAGAAAATATTTGCACTTTGTCTCGGATGATAAGCCCAACAATAACAATGACAAACTTTATAAAATCAGGCCAGTGCTGAATCACTTTTCCAAAGTATTCAGGGAAGCTTATGAACCAGAGGAACATTTATCTCTTGATGAGATGATTATTCCATTCAAGGGAAGAGCAAAAATTAAACAATATATCAGAGGCAAACCACACCCTTGGGGTATAAAGACTTGGGTACTTGCAGGAATTTCTGGATATGTTTACGTTTTTGAAATTTATGAAGGAGCGAATCAAGAACAAGATAACAGCTATGCAAGTGAATTTGGAGCTGTTGGAGGTATGGTACTAAGGCTTTGTCAAAACATCAAAAGCAAAAACCACAAACTGTTCTTTGACAACCTTTTCACTTCAATCCCACTTCTACAAAAGCTTTATGAGTGGAAAATATTTGCCACTGGTACGATACGAGCTAACAGATTGAAAGAAGCCTCAAGCAAACTAAAGCCAATAAATATTATAAAAAAGGAGCCTAGAGGATCGTTTTCAGTTACCACAAATACTGATAACATAACAATCACAAGGTGGTTTGATAATTCTGCTGTCCATGTTGCCTCATCATTCTTAGGAGCAAGTCCTGTTGGAACTGCGAAACGTTGGAGTCGTAAAGGAAAAGGCATAATTGAAATCCCAAGACCAGCCTCAATTGAAATGTATAACAAAAATATGGGAGGAGTGGATCTAATGGATTCATTACTTGGCCTCTATCAACACACACTGCGTCACAAAAGGTGGTATTTTCGTATCTTTCACCACATTTTAAATGTTGCAGTTGTCAACTGCTGGCTTCTGTGGAAGATGGATCCGGGAAATGAAAAGCTTGATTTACTTGAGTTCAAGTCCTCCGTTTCTACTTCCCTGATCTACCAAGGGTCCTCGGCTACTGGCAAAAAGAGAGGCAGGCCATCTTTTAGCGAGCCTGCAGCTAAAAAACGAGTAAAGATACAAGCAGCAGTTGAATTGCGTAAAGATGGAAGCAACCACTACCCAGCTAAAACAGAAAAAATATATGCGGCTAAATGCCATTTACATGGTTGCTTGAAAAAAACAAGATACATATGTGAAAAATGTAAAGAGCCATTATGCCCTGAATGTTTTCAGCCGTTTCATTCTCGATGAAAAAAATAATAATTTTGCTAATTTTTTTCTACTTTTCTCTCTTTACCTGTGTAATTATAGAAAAAAATAAATTTATATTTTGAAACAATAAATATGGACTTTTATTTGAAGATGTAATACAAAATCCTCAAAGTGCACTTACAACCTTTTGGTACGATAAGCCTCATATGAGGCTCCTAAAAAAAACTAGGAAGGGGTGCTCATAATAAAAAAAAAAAATTTTTAGACAAATTATTGAGGCATTTTGTATGTATTGAGAAAAAGAAAATTTTTTTTTCACTTTTATCATAATCTGGTGCTGAGAGGGTTAAGAAAGTCTTATTAAATTTATTCCAAAACCATACCTTTCAAAAAATATCATTATTTTATTTTATCTATTTATTTATTTTCCCTCCGTCAACTTTTGATAGTGTGCATATCAATAAATTCATTTCTTTTCTTTTTCTCTTAAAATTAATAGTCTATAAAAATCGTCTGCCTAAGATATTAAAATCCTGAGTCGATTATAAATTGGTTAAATAATATTTTTTAAAGATAAAATTATCGTCTGAATGAAGTGTTTAATCTCGAAGCTGGACAAGAATTCTGTTTACATAAAAGAATGGTGATTTGAGGTTACCGAATGTTCTAGAATTTTCTTTTTACATTTAAAAGAGGAAGCTCGAGAGGTGGTAAGGGAGAGGAGAAGAAGGATTCTTGGGTGCGCTCTTGCATGAGCATGACTTGATGCAGTAAAGCATGGAATATTTTTTGGATGTTTCTGTAAAATATCGTCTGCAACAGGAGCTTTTCCCTATATTATAGCTACCGTTTAATAAAATGAACTTGCAGCAGCCAAGGAGTGTTTATTTTGACTTTCTACATTTATTTATTTTGTTTTTTTCCTCGCTGGCCATGACTTCTGTGCGGAGAAAGCAAAACCTGGCGATGATGTTTCTGCCCCCCTAACTTTAAATCGTCACAATCTACTCAAAAGTCGACAGGATTTCGTGACAACATGTCTGCTTCAACATTTGTTGAACCCTTTTCATATTTTACTCATAATCAAACATACTAAGTTTGAGTGACCATCTAAAAAGCCTACCTCTTAAGTTTTTAACACTCTTTAACCATACTATAGGTGCGTGGTCCGTATGAATTGTAAACTTGATACCATGAAAGTAATGATAGAATTTATCAAGAGTATCTATAATAGCTAAACATTCTAATTCAGTTATGAAATAATTTTGTTCATAACTCTTCAAAATTCTAGAATGATAAGCAATAGGATGTAAGAAATTATCTTTATCAGGTTGTTTTAGAACGGCACCTACTGCTATCTGAGAGGCATCTACAAACATATGTAAAGGTAATTTAGGATCATAAATTTTGAGGATAGGTTTTGCAATTAAAGAATTTTTTAATTTTTCAAAAGAGTCCTGGCACTCTGAGTTCCATTCCCATATTGTGTCTTTTTTAAGTAATCGATTTAGAGGATATCTAATTTCAGCATATTTATTTATGAATTTATGGTAAACATTAATGGAACCTAGAAATCGTTGTAACTCTTTCACATATTGGAAGGAGGTTTTAAATTTTTGATGGTTTCAATATTGGCATTTGCTGGAGTTATAGTTCCATTAGTGATTTCATAACCTAAGAAATTGATTTTATTTTGGCTTAATTTACATTTAGAAAGTTTAATTTTAATGTTTTCTTGTTTGCAAATGTAAAAAATTTGAGCTAAATGGTTTAAATGTTCTTCTAAAGAGGGAGAGAAAATTATACTATCATCAAAATAGTGACATGCAAAGTCGATTTTATGTTTATTAAGGATCCTTCTAATGGTTCTATTGAATATGGGAGGGCCAGTTTTTATGCCAAAAGGGAGCACCAGCCACTCAAAAAGTCCAAAATTGGTTGCAAATGCTAATTTTTCTGTATCGGATGGATGTATTGGTATGTGCTAGTAGCCAGAGGCTAAATCCAAAGTTGAAAAATACTGAGCACTACTCAATTTATCTAAAATTCCATCGATACGGGGCAAGGGTTCTGCATCGTTTTTAATTATTGAGTTTAATTTTCTATAGTCTATACATAATCGCGTTTTTTTTACCTTCCTCTCTTTTCATAATTAGTGTAACAGGGGCAGAATAGAGGCTATTACTTTCCTTTATAAGTCCGGCTGCTAACAAAGATTGAATTTGGTTTTTTATTTCTATTTCTTCTAGGGAAGATGTTCGGTAGGACCTCAAAGATATAGGTAGGTCAGATTTTAGTATAACGCGTTGTGGTTCAATATTTATCCTACCCACATCATATTTATGCTTTGCAAATATATCACTATAAATATGAACTAATTCTCTTAAGTTTACATCTTGAATTAAATTTATTTCCCCAGTTAAATCTGAATCCGAATTATCGCGAAAATTTTGAAGAGTCATGGAATCTCTGTAATCAGGATGCACATTAATTTCGTGATTATATTCAACGCAGTCCTCATTTTTCATAATATTTCCACAAGTAGATTGTAACTCTATATCATGATTACTTGCATTCAGTGTTTCATTATCATAATTATCTATTGCTACATTATTACCAGTATTTAATTTCATATTTTTTTTTTATATTCTGAGGTTACAAATTCATTAGATTGATCCCTGTTTTGTTGTACTTGGTCCATATTTGCTGTATTGAAATGAAGGGATCTCTGATTATGTATGGATATACTGTTAGTTATAATTTTCCTTCCCTGCCTTACAATACAATTTTTACATTTATGGTTAATTTAAATTTAGAACATTCTTTTAACCCCAAAATAGCATAATCCAAATTTGTATTGCATACTAAAAAGTTAACATATTTTTTAATTTTACTCACTTTTAGAAGAACACTACATTTTTTATTTACATGTAAAAATCCTTTTGCCTGACCAATGGTAACTGAGGGAAAAAAGTAGCAAGTTTTTCTGAAATATTTACCCTTCTAAAACTCAAATTTAGTAGAAAAAATTATAGTCACCCTTAACTCGCTTTAGTTCATAGCTAAAACCTTCAATATTTATAGACACTGTTAATTTCTTTTTATAAATTTCACCACTATATGTTCTAAGCGTCTCTACATCTATAAAAATCGTATTGAAACAAGTTGAAAGTTAATGAATTTTTGTTACATAGCTGTAGTTCAAGGTTCCATAGTCAAAAAAAAAAAAAAAAAAAAAAAAAAAAAAAAAAAAAAAAAAATTTTAATTATTGCAGCGAAATTAACAAATGAATGTTGTAACAAAATTGTTGATTTTTTTTTCATTTATTATTAAAGTGCAATATGCAGTCTAACTTCTTTCTTTAGTGACGACTAAAATAACATTGCGCAATTTAATACTTGGCAGATGTATACTGAAATCTGCTCTATTAAAATGACGTAAAACGGTAGTTCAAAATAAAAATTCATTTTTTCGATTTTTTGCCAGATTTGAAGGTTTTTTTGTCTCACTGTGCGACGGCACAAAACTCTACGTTATCTAGTCCAAGAAAAAACACTATTTTATGAAAGAGTAGTAATAGGGAATCTAATGATCCATGTCTGCCGGAAGCGAAGTAGTGCATAAGCCAAAAACGACTACCACTTGTGGTTGATTCGTAGGTTTAGTATTGTGTTTGTCCTACAACCAAAAGTAGAAAAACATGAAAAACTGGCTGCAAGAAAACACAATGCTAAGCCTACCAGCCAACCATTAGTGGTATTCACTTTTGGCTTATGCACCACTTCGCTTCCGGCAGACATGGATCATTAGATTCCCGTATTGCTACTCTTCCATAAAATAAAGGTTTCTTTCTTGTGCTCGATGACATAGGGTTTTGTGCTGTTGGCTCTTGGACTATTAGGAGCCATATTGAAGAATCATTAAGGCATTCACTAAAAGACTAAACACTCACTACGCATAATCGTATTCGGCTATTTTTGATATGTGTCGTTTTGCAAGGAATCAAACTGAGCAAAAAATTTTGTATAATACCACTTTTACATTGTAGGAATTAAATAGAAATTAACTAGCCTTAAAACAGTAGACAAATTAATATCCTTATCTATAAATCCGTACAAGAAATTATATACATAAATTAACAGTGCCTTTATGTCAAGTCAAGCATTCTTTGAATTCAGAACACAATCTTTTTAAAATATTCACCGTTCAAAACTTCTGTATAAGATTTTTACAACTTACATAATAAACAAACTGTTCACCACATAATTTTATCGATCTTTGTTTTTGAGAAGTTTAATTTTGAAATAAAGGTCTTATTCGTGGACACCCTGTTTAGACCTTTATCTACCGACGGTACTTATAAGTACCATTAAAATTACTTCTTATGAAATTCTTTTAATACGTCAATCAATTATAATGCTGTTTAAAATGAGTTACAGATACTTTACTTTATCTTGTTCCGAAAGCATTATTGGTTATTAGAAAACAAAAATATTTTTAAAAGGATGATTTCTTTTGCCTTTGTATCTTTTCAGTTTTCTTGGCGCTGAGGGAGGGGGATGGGGATTTTTCAATTCGAAAATATTTCTATATATATATTCTAAGAACATCATATTTAACATTTTTTAATTCTACAAGATACTATGAAAACAATTTAAAATAAAAGATATGAGTAGGGTTATAAATATTGCACAAAATCCCGGTAAATTTAAATTTAATTAATCTTTCTAAAATCCTTCACAAATTTATTAAATGATTATATGTCTTTTAATTTAGTTAAAACAATTTACGTAAAATGCTTTAGAATGTAAAATTCTCATGAATTCATATTTCGATCGATAAAGGGATAAAGACACATATCTATATGAAAAATACATATGAAAAATACAAATGAATAATGAATGTAGTGAAAAGATAAAACTTCAAAGGCGTATCTCGGACAAATTACAAATTAGCGTATGCATGTATTTATAAAATACTATGAAGATCACCTTTACAAGTTATCGCCTACTTGTCATGTTCGTGATGTTTTCATTTTTCATGTCTGTGCAGCTCTGATTTTATGGATATCGATTTTTCCATTATCCTAGTTTTTGACGTTATGCATGATGCGAAAAGAAGTAAAAATAAGAACCTTGTTTTTATTTATCTATTTAATACACAAAAGTTTAATACAAAAGAGATTTTATAAGAGATTGTATAAAAAGAATATATTTCTAATTTCTAATTTAATTTAAATGGAAGACTTTACTCCAAATGAACTTATAGAAATTTATTCACTGATTATGTCTTTTTTTTTTAGTGTGGCAAAAATAAAATAATAATATGACCTATTTCTGAAATAATGATAGGTCATGTTTGCCATGTTCATTTTTACTTTCTTCTAACTTTAGAAGAAGAAAGGAAAGAAAGTATTGGATTCATGAAAAAAAAAAAAAAAATAAATAAATAAATAAATAAAAATAATAAAAATAGAGTTCCACTTTCCGGTGGATTTATATGTTTTAGAAGCTGAACGCGATTTGATAGTTTTTAGAAAAAGTCTGTGTATGAGTCTGTCTGTCACTCTGCATGTGGCAAAATTTTTGTGGGAGCTCTATCTTAAGAACTAATGCACAGAATTTCACAAAGCTTTAGATTCAGTTAGACCTTGATGTAAACTAGAGCTGATTAGTTTTTGGTGCATATCGCTCAATAACTGGCGCTGCTATGCTTCCTTACTCACAATTTCTACAATAGATCTATCTTAAGAAATAATGTACAAATTTTCATAAAACTTTAGATTTAGTTAGTCCTTGATATCATTTGGCGTTTACTACTTTTTGGTGCAAATCGCTCAACAGGTGGTGCTACCATACATGATTACCGAAATGGCTATAGCTCAAAAACTAATGCACGAATTATCATCAAACTTCAGATTCAGTTTGTCCGTGATAAAGATAAGTGTTTTTAGGGTGGTGCTTCAATGTTGCATTTTCCCGATTTTGCAATAGCTGTATCTCAAGAACTGAAGAAACATATCATGTTGACTCTCTTGTTTATAAAGCATGGCGGGTTTTTGTGATGGTGTGAGAAGCGATTCTTGATGTGGCCTGGGTTAGGGGCACCTTTAGTCCTAAGAACAAAGATCGCAGGCGAGCGTTATTACAGTATCCTCTCGCAGATAATTTGTATCTTATGCTTCAAAATCTATTTACTGGAGAGTGTCCTTTATTCCAAGATGACAATGTCCAAATTCACGCTGCTTAATGGGAGCATAATGATGAAGAAGTGAAACATCTCATGTGGAATCCTCAAATTTCTGATTTCAGCCTTTGTGTGTGTGTGTGTTTTATTCTTTTGGAGAACAAAGCTCGTGCTCCGTTTTTTACCTCCACGCACACTAGCTGAATTCGAGTGCATGGGGAAGGCTGTGAATTCCCTTAAACTTTGTGCAAAACCTTTATTTGTCAGCCCTATGTCTGATACAGGCTATAATTCAGGCTAAAGGAAAATGGTAGCCTAACTACGTACTTATAAAAATTTTGCATTCTTTCACATGTATTCCTATTATGGTGTTCAATATCCGTACTTAAAAATGCAGAAAAGTATTTAGAGCTATATTTTTCTTTTCTTTTTTTTTTGGGGGGGGGGGGGAAGAGGAGAAAGACCCATAAAAAGAGAGAAAAACGTCCGATTGAGTGATGTGTGATATGATGAGACACCGAAGACTTTATTATTATTTTATTTATTTATTTATTTATTTTTATTTTTTCAGATAAAAGCTTTACATATTACAGATTTTATAAAAGGATTTATTTGAAAAATTATTTTTGTTTTGTTGGGTATTGTGTTTCTTTTTAAAATAACTGAAATGGTATGCCATATTTTGCTTTCTACAGCGGCCGCAAATAGTGTTGCCAAATCTAGCAGCTTTTTAATTCAAAAATTTAGAGCTTACACCAGAAAATTTTCAAGATCAATTTTCCATTCTTTTTTTCTTTACGAAATATATCTTATTATAATAACAAAAAAAATAAGTATTTACACTTTCTGGGGAAAATTTAGAATTTCTTGATGATAGTTTTACATGACGTGATACTTTCATATGACAGTTATAATTGACACATAAATGCGTCTGCGGCTAATTTTTATCTACTTATATATAGGCATTAGTTAAGAAATTTAGAACTAATGTAAATTCACTTCATTTGAATTCTTTTAAATTTTGTTTAGATAAAAGCATTACTTGAAATATTTTTACGTCAATTTATTCATCAAATGTATTAAAGATTTATTGTGGTAAAAAATCCATTTTCCTTATTTTAAAAATGATAATCAATAATGATAATAATAATAATAACTATTATTATTATTACTAATACTAATACCACTACTTTCACTACTACTCGTTAAAATAAGCACAAATTTCTGAAATTGTGGCCTTACTACATTGAAACATAAAAAAAGAAGATAAAAAAAAAAAACTCAGAGGTGTAATAATATATAATTAGTGTTTGTTTTCTCTTCTCATATATAATAACTATGTAAATGAAGGTTAATTTCATCCTTGCAGACAAATTTTATTTTAAAACTTTAGAATGAAATTAATTCTAGATTTTTAAGTGATTCATTATTAAACTTAAAATAAAATTGAATATTTTTTCCCCCCAATTACAACTTCACATTGAATTTTTAATCTATTTTTAGGCGCTTAGTAATGAATAGCGTCCTTTAACCCTTTTAAGTCTAATGTATTATTAATATGCCTTAACAATTATTTAGTTACTTTATATGTATAGAAATGATAGTACATGTCTGTACCTTTTTTATTATGATTTTATTTATGTTTTGATATTTAGTTATTATAATAATAATAAATGTTTTTTGATTCACTTTGCACCATTGACGATTCATTTATTTTATGTACATATTTCAGTCTTTAGATTTAAAACATAAGTTATTTTTCTGAAAGAATCATGTGTGATAAGACGCAGAAAATATTAGAAAGTTGTAAAATCCTGTTATAACACGTTATTTTTCAAACGTCTCCAAAAACTCTTCATTAGCCTATCTTCATATTAAAATGCACTGATTGTGCACAAAATAAGTACATTCGTTAAATTTTAGACAGTGAGATAATCTTTAACAATGAGGTAATTTTTAAACTTCAGTGAATCCATTTGGATAGCTACGATTAATGTTAATAAAATAAAAGTAATTTTTTTTCTTAAAATGAAAAAAAAAAAAAAAAAAAAAATTAGACCCGAAAGGGTTAAGTTCAGATACCTAAATACCAACTAAAAAATACTTCTTTAACTGTGATTCACAAACGAAATTTCTGCGTGAAAAGGAAAAAAGCGATAACTTCCTTAACATATAAAATAAAAACAGTATGAAAAATGAATGTAGTGTGCTAAATAGGGAAAAACTTTAAAGATATGCATCAAAGAGATTCGCTATTAGAGTATGTATCTCTTAGTGAAATATTGATGACCATCTACAAGTTAGCGGTTATTTGTCATGCTCGTGGCGTTTTCATTTTTCATGGCTGTGCAGCACTGTCTTTATAACTATCGATTTTCCTTTTTTTTTTTTTTTTCTTTTTAATTCTTGGTGTTATGCATGATGGGAAAAAAAAGCAAATGTAACATTATTTCTCGATAGACGGAAAGAATAATTTTAAAGATGTTTGATATAATGGATTATTGGATAAGCCTTTAAAAAAAAAAAAACTCCTGATCGATGTTGTGTTTTTGTTTAATATAACTTAAATGCCATATCCCTTCCCATTCATTCAATTCAAAACTTTAACCCTTTTTTTTTCTTTCTTTCTTTGTTTTCTTTTATACAATCTTACACACATATATATACATATATATATATAGATTGGTATATATTAGTTTAGGTAATTTGAAATTAAAGTAAATATATCGAATTTGAATCATATTCCGATTTTATTATATGAAATTGCCATTTGAAATGATTTTAGATATAACTTTTCACTGATTGTGTAAATGTTTAACTTCTTCTATATATGCAATAGACCGGGAGGCGGCAGCATACACAGTCCCCTAATTGAGTTCATGGGTGTAATTCTAGAAACAGCTAAAACTCGATTCGCAAATTAAAACGCAATTGGCCTGCCAAATCCCACCTTGCTGGGCAGGGCCGTAGCTAAGGAGGCGCTATGGGCGGCTCAACCCCCCCCCCCCTAAAATAATTTGAGGCCCTTCTCCCCTCTAAAAGATTTCAAGAAAAATTCATATAACCGTTTATGTTACATGATTATTTACTGTTACCATTACATAAAAAAGTTCTAGGAGTTCCAGTTTCCTAGAAAAATTTGAGCATCTTACAGATTTAATTTTTTACAGTTTAGAAGAAATTAAACTTAAATTTGACCTTTATTTGTTGATTGATGCATTATTACTAATAAAATAAAACAGAATATTTATTTCAACTTCGCATTAAAATTATTCTTCGATATTTATCTCTTGCAGGTTAAAAGTAAAACAACATCCATTGAGTTTCGATAGCTAGCTACTAACTTAAAAATGCTTCTTTAAATGTTATTCACGAGAAAAGTTTATATGCAAAAGAATAAAATAATAACTAGTTGCGAATTGAAAAACAAAAGCAGTAGGAAAAATGAATGCAATGTTGTAAATAGGAAGAAATTTTGAAGATATGCATCAGATACCTTCTTTGTTAAAGTATCACTTGGTGAAATATTGAAAACCACCTACAAGTTAGCTGCTGTTATTTATCATGTTCGTGACATTTTCATCTTCCTATATGTGTAGCGTTGTTTTTATGATTATCGATATTTTACCATTATTCTACTTCTTGAAGCTATACAAGATGCAAACGGAATCAGGAGGCAGATATAACCAACCACATAGATTTTTATAAAAGAATAATATGAAACTGTTTTCATATAATCGATTGT
The DNA here is from genome assembly GCA_964019185.1 of Maratus speculifer. Classification (NCBI taxonomy): domain Eukaryota; kingdom Metazoa; phylum Arthropoda; class Arachnida; order Araneae; family Salticidae; genus Maratus; species Maratus speculifer. Next base: position 71,165,324 of record OZ025295.1, read on the forward strand.
AGATTATAAGAAAAGTATGTTTTTTCTTTTCTTTTTTCTTTTCTTTTCTTTTTTCTTTTCTTTTCTTTTCTTTTTTTTTTTTCTTTTTTTTTTTTTTCTTTTTTTTTTTTTTTTTTTTTTTTTTTTTTGCAATTTTTTATCGATATTGTATTTCTATTTAAAAAAAATAAATGGTATATTTTTAAATTTTTTTGGAGCATTTTTGAAAACTAATGTCATGATTTAAAATTTAATACGTAAAATTTAGTTTTTTTTTTTTTTTTTTTTTTTTTTTTTTTTGGATAGGTCAGAATTTTAGGTAGAGGTACACAATGATACAGATAATTTAGAATAAGTGCTATTTTGAGTATTTTGTAGTATTCGTATGACGAAGTTTAGATTAATTTTCAAACAATAATGTAAAATAAATAATTTAAAATGTAATTCAATAAAATGTTAGTCTGAAGGAGTTAGATATACAATATTAAAGAAAATAGAAGTCTGATTATATTTCTAAATTTTTTTTTTTTTTTTTTTTTTTTTTTTTTTTTTTTTTTTTTTAATGAAAAAAACATAGAATGCGTTTCAATATTCAAAATATTCTGTATAAATTAAGTATTCTAAAATTTATCGAATATGTTTAAAAAATCTGTTTTGCTTCCATTTAATAAGAAACCATATTGATATTATTTCTCTATTGAGAACAGATAATTTAAATTCAAATTCAGTACCATATTTAGAATTAAAATGTAATTATGTTAAGTTCTACACTGTACAAAAAAATCTGTAAAGTTACCATCAAGGCGAAATGACGATAGCTACTGGGCATAAACTGACCTTGTCACTTTTTCTACACTGTAAAAAAAAAATCTGTGAAGGTACTAAACATTTTCTAGGAAACTGGGATTCCAAGAACTTTTCATGTAACGATAACAGGAAAAATTCATGTAATCGATTCTGAAACTTAAATTTTTGCTGTTACCGTTACAGGAAAAGTTCTTGGAATCCCAGTTTCCTAGAAAAGATTTAGTACGTTTGCAGATTTTTTTTTACAGTGTAGGAAAATGGGATTCCTAGAAAAGTTTTTATGCAACGGTTACAGCGAAAATTCATGTAATCGACTCTGTTACATGAATTTTTGCTGTTACTGCTACATAAAAAGTACTAGGAATTTCAATTTCCTTGCAAAAAATTGGTAACTTTATAATTTTTTTAATTTTAGTTTACAGTGTTGAAGAAATTAAAAGTAAATTTGACCTTCATTTGTTTATTTATGCTTTATTACTCATAAGATAAAATTGAATATTTATTTCAATTTCACATTGAAACTATTCTTCGATAATTTATCTCTTCAGGCTAAAAGTAAAACAACATCTATTGAGTTCAGATAACTAGATACTAACTTACAAATGTTTCTTTAAATGCTATTCACTAGAAAAGTTTATATGCAAAAGAGTAAAATAATAACTATTTGCGAATTGAAAAATAAAAGCAGTATGAAAAATGAATGTGATGTATTGAATAGGAAGAAATTTTGAAGATATGCATCAGATACCTTCTTTGAATCACTTGGTGAAATATTGTAAACTACCTACAAGTTAGCTGCTATTATTTATCATGTTCGTGACATTTCCATTTTTCCTATATGTGCAGCGTTGTTTTTATGATTATCGATTTTACCATTATTCTACTTCTTGAAGTCGTACAAGATGCAAACGGAATCAGGAAGCAGACATAACCAACCTCATAGATTTCTATAAAAGTATAATATGAAACTGTTTCCATATAACAGATTATAAGAAAAATATATTTCTTTGTATTTTTAATCGATATTGTATTTTATTCAAAATAAATAAAATAAATGGAATTTTTTTTTTATTTATTTATTCAAGGCATTTTTGAGATCAAATTTCGTAATTTATAATTTTGATGCTTAACATTTAGATTTTTTTAAAGTCAAAATTTTAGGTGATAAGTACGCATTGATACAGATAATTTAGAATAAATACTATTTTGAGTGTTTTAGTTTTGTATTATACGTATTGCGCAGTCTAGGTTAATTTTTAAGAAATAATGTAAAATAAGTAATTTAAAATGCAATTCAATAAAATATTAGTTTGAAGAAGTTAGATATAAAATACTAAATAAAAAAAAATCTTAATATATTTCTAAAGCTATTTTTCTAATTTTTAATTATTCTTAATTAAAAAACATAGTGTACGTTTCATTATTCAATAATAATAATAATAATAATAAACATATTACTATCGCCTCTCTATTAAGAACAAACAATTAAAATTAAAATTCTATATTACATTTAGAATAAAAATACAACGTTGTTAAGTTCAATGTAAATATTGGTGAACTTTTAGAAAAGTATTAAAATATTTTCGTTGAGTTTTTGCATATACATTATTTTTTAACATTTTATTAAATGTTTTAGAGTAGGTTCCAATAAGTAAAATATAAAATTTAAAGTCTTTGTATAATTCATTAATCAGCATCGTTTTTAGATTTCATTAGAAGCTAAAGAGTATTTTGTTAGACGAGGCATGTCAGATTCGTTTATCACCAAAGGTCAAATTAAACAGTAGTATATATGAAATAAGCGTGTCTCATCAGAAAATAAACGAAGAGTTATACTGTACCTTCGAGCAGAATACAATATGTACAGTCATAGAAAAAAATCCCTGTCGGCTTGACCTATAAGCGGAGGTAAATTTCGAAGTTAAATTCTCATTTCAATAATGAAAAATAAAATATGATCAGAGATAAACCAGTTTAACAACTTTATTTGGCCACTTTTGAAGAATTTTTAATTTGATTTTTCTGTAGAAGCTGCTTTTATCAGAATCATCTTAAGCGAAATTCAGCTCAAATACCCACATTGGCAGCTTTTTTTTTTTTTTAATATATTCCGCTTTTATCAAAAAACTGACCAATACGACACATTATACAATTCCTATATTAAAGAACCTGTCAAATGAAATCGTTTGAGGGCAAAAATAGATTTTAAAAAATGAGTCAGAAAATAAGCAATTTGTTATTTGAATACTGCCTCAATTTTTGATCGCTTCGGAAAATTCTCTTTAAAATGACCATTTTGATATCATTTTTTGAAATGTATTCTACTTTTATTACAAAACTGGCCAATATGTCACATTATATAATTCCTAAATAAGAGAACTTGCCAGTTGTATGTGTTTGAGAGCAAAATGAATTTAAAAATGAGACAGAATATAAGCAATTCGGATTTGAAATTTTTTCTTCAACTCCTAATTTTGTCTAATTTATTTTTGCTATAAGAATTGGTCCTATCAAAAACTTGTCAGTATAAAAGTTGTAGATATTATTAAGAATATGTATAATAAATATAATTGGATTTGATATCTTAAGAATTGACGAAGTTGTGGATATTTTCTTCTTCCACCCCCCCCCTTTTTTTTGTTCTCGTTTTTAATTTTAAGTTTTTGCAATAAGAGTTGCTCCTATCAAAAATTTGTAAATGCAAAAGTTTTAGATAATATAAAGAACATTTATAAAAAATTTAATTTGATTTGATTTCTTGAAAATTGACGAAATTATGAATTTTTCTCTCCGAAACACTATTTTTTCGCCCCTTGAACCCATTTTTAACTCTATCAAAAATCTTTCAAGCATAAACTTTTGGTCTCTTTTTTAGAAGTAATATAAACTTTAAATTGATTCTATACCTATTTTCATTAAGACATTATGGGGGTTTTCGGTTTTCATAAAACTCCTCCCTATTTCTACCCCCTTAGTCCGATTTTGCCCATTAAGGGTATATTTCGATTCAAACTGCTTACTTTCATTTAGAAAGTACACAAGGTACCGTGATTGTCGATTCTTTGATAAATGCAGAAACTATTGCAAAAAAAGCAATCAAAAACGGCATTTTGAACCGATTTTTCCCAAGTGGGAGATCTGCGAACGAAAAAAAAGAGTCATACTAAGAAGATGATTGTTTTAAAATCAAATCCTAATGAATTGAGCGTAAAATGACATCACACGGCAGCTTATACGTCTCTTCAAAAATCCCCTCAGCAACTTTCAAAAATCTTTCAAGCATGAACTTTTCAACCAAAGCTTGAACCGTCTTCAAAAACTACTGCAAAATGAAAAATAATTTTTACATAATAGTAATAAGAAATCAAATTAAGAGCATCGTATTTACTATGCGTATTATGATATTTATGTACATTAATTTGATTTTTTGGAGTCGGTGCCAGCCAAGCCAAGTTACATATAATTTTCCAATAGACACACATCCAAGTATCTACGAGTTTTTTTACGATTTAATTATTAGTTAAAAAATTTAACTTTATTCTTTTACGATTTGCATTGGATAATTAATCTTAATTTTGAACTTGGCTTGGCTGACAGCGACTCCAAAAAATCAAATTAATGTACATAAATATAATAAAACGCATGGTAAATACTACGCTCTTAATTTAATTTCTTATTACTATTATGTAAAAAATTATTTTTCATTTTGCAGTAGTTTTTGAAGTCGGTTCAAGTTTTGGTAGAAAAGTTTATTTTACTCTTTTTAGCTTAAAGTTAACGATTTTTTGAAGTCGGTTATAAAAATTATAATACGGAAATAATTATTGCAAATTATTCACGTATATCAGGAGGGGGAACGAACCCACGCTCTCTTTTAGAGAACCAGAGCTTAAATATGGCAATTTAGACCGCTCGGCCATCTTGACTGCACTCCATTTGGCAAGCTTGTTCAACTGTCATGTTACTTTTAATTTGCGAGAAATCATTAAATTTATTAATTTTTGCTTAGTTACTAAAAAAGTACTGAACTAATTTCGATGAAATGAAAGTAGTACCAATTCGAGAGTAACCTCTTTCATTCAATACAAATACTAGTTTAATCAGTTGGATAGTTTAGGTGTAATCGGTGAACATACATAGAAAACAAAAATCATACGCGTCGAATTAGTGATAACTTCCTCTCCTTTTTTAAGTCAGTTAAAAAAATTATAATACGAAAAAAAAAAATACTGTATATTATACACGTATGTCAGGAGTGGGGTTCGAACCCAAGCTCTCTTTCGAGAACCAGAGTTTAAATCAGGCGCCTTAGACCGCTCGGCTATCCTGACAGAAATGCAATCGATCGGCGAACTTATTCAACGTCATGTTACTTTTCGCAAGTCTATTATTTTAGTACTCTTTCACTGATAAAGTATTGAGTTGATAAATCTCGGATACTCTGTGCTAACGGTTAAATACAAAATATTCTTAATAGCATAATTAGTATTTAATTTGTAAAATATATATGTAAAAATCATAATATGGAAAATGTTACTGTATACATGAATCACTCTCTCTTTCGAGAAGCAGAGCTTAAATCAGGCGCTTTAAGCTCGGTCATCCTGACTGCACTCCATTTGGCAAACTTATTCAGTGTCCATGTTACTAATAATTTGTGAGAAACCACTAATTTCATTATTTTTTGCCTATTTACTAAAAAAGTACTGAACCAATTTCTATGAAACGGAAGTGGTACCAATTCGGAAGCAAGCTCTTTCATTTAACACCTAAACCAAACCAGTTGGATAGTTTCGGAGTAATCGGTGAACATACATAAAAAAAAATACATACACGTCAAACTGATAACCTCCTCTCCTTTTTTGAAGTCGATTAATAATACGACAAAGATTATTGTAAATCATACACATACGTCAGGAGTGGGGTTCAAACACATGATTTCTTTCGAGAACCAGAGCTTAAATCTGGCGAATTAGACCGCTCGGTCATTCTGTTTGCGCTCCAGTCAGCGAACTTATTCAGCACTTTTAATTAGCGAAAAATCACTAATTTTATTAGTTTTTGCCTAATTACTAAAAAAGTACTGAACCAATTTCGACGAAACGGAAGTGGTACCAATTCGAGAGCACCCTCTTTCATTTAAAACAAAAATTTAAAAAAGTGGTTGCATAGTTTCGGAGTATTCGGTGAACATGCATTAAAAAAATACATACGCGCTGAATTGATTACCTCCTCACCTTTTTTGAAGTCGGTTAAAAATGTGTCTGAAATTCTATCAGAAAATTTCGAGCTGTTGAAGATGGAAAAGCATTTTTTCGAATACACCCTTAATGAATTTGACCGAGATTTTATGCCCCTTGATTTTAAGTATCAGTTTGGAAGAGATTTGAGAAGAATTATAGAAGTTATCGTGTCCATAAGAAAGTGATATATATTAGATAGATAGATAGATAATTTATGTATAAACTTTTTTACTGATGGTAGTTTTGGGGTCAAGGGGTCATGATCGGTGTAAAGCTGCAAAATTTTCAGAAATTCTAAATTAACAGCGACCGCAATAAGTAGTATTTCATACGAAATCTACCTAAAAATGTAAACACCTCCTACTAACTCCTCAACATATTATAGCAGAAAAAAGTTATTGGTATTAAATGATTGGAAATAAAGTCTACTTTTAAATGATGTACATAAAATTTGCTTAAAGGATCATCTACATATTAAAACAAACCCAAACATCGTTTTTTCAATGGAAATATTTAATTTTAACAAAATATTTCAAATCTTCGGTTCAAACTGTGCTTAGACACAAAATTTCAATTTATCTGAATGATAAGTTTTTGAATATAAACATTAAAAATTTAGTTCTTTTAATGTTAAATTACATTTTCATATTTTTAATAATATCTCCTGAAATTATTCTCCTAATGCGCTATTTTTTATGTAGCAATAATACTAAAATACCCAAACATAAATACGTTGAATTTGCAATTTTTTTTAATTTTATGATATGAATTATGAAATTAATATTCGAATATATTATGAATTGAGATCTATAATTTTTTGAAGGATTTAGATTTATTAAGTTCTGCTTTATGGAAATCCAAAATTTCAAATTTTTCTTCCAAGCAATTTTCAAATTATACTTAAAAGACGGGGAAAATGGTGATTTAAGGGGTTGCCTCCTATTGAAGTAATGGGGATTTTCTTTTGTCCCTGCCACCCCAATCTTGCTGGTGCCAGTAACACTAAAAATCATCTTTAAAGAGTTCCGAGACACACAAATCTTCAAATTTTTTTAAAAACAATTATTGCTTTAAAATTCTCTATGTTTTATTATTTATGCTTAAAATGACATTTAGTTGGTGTTTATATTTTAATACGAAGAGGAAATATTAATTTTTATGCTTAAAATGACGTTTAAATCATGTTTTTATTTTAATACGAAGAGGAAATATTAATTTTTATGCTTAAAATGACGTTTAAATCATGTTTTTATTTTAATTAGAAGAGGGAATATTATTTTCGTTCTGCTTTGTTTTCCAAAATCTACCTATAAAGCAATTGCTGTCATGGAAATGACTTTTTGTGAAAATGCGTTTTGCTTCAGGAAGGTTTTTTTTTTTTTTTTTTTTTTTTTTTAAACCCAGCTTTGAAGCAACGGTTGTCATGGATTGACTTCTTGTGAAAATGCGATTTCTTCATAATGGACTTTTTCAGAATTTCTCGGTTATAAATTATTATAACTCAAGAACTGTTAAAAATAAATGCTTTAAACTTGGAACATATATTTTTTTATTATTTTACTGTAATTTCGATTCAGCAAATTTGAAAAAAGTATTTACTTTTGAAAATATGATTTTTTTAAATAAAAGTTACATCAATTTTATTTCTTTAAATTTTTATTTTAAATGTTTTTTAATTAATATTTTTTAAATACTGAATCAAAATTAAAATTTAGGTATTTCTATTTATTTACATGTAAAAAATGAAATTATTTAAATAATATTCTGAGTTATAACGATTTTAAAGTAATCCTTTTTTAAATAAATTTTAAATTATTATTTTTTTAAGTTATTATTTTTTTATGAGAAGTCATGCAATTTTGTTTACAAATAATATGGTTAAGTATCGCAAAAAAATTCAAAATTTTAACTCAATTAGTAAAAACTATTTTAAAATATGTCCCAGACCCCCTTAAGGCACTTTTGAATGTAATTCGCCAAAATGAGTTTCAGCATAAATAAAAATAAATAAATATAAGAGTGTAACTACTTCCGATTGAAAAAAAAAGCATCATGATATAATAAATGCGAAGAAATGAATAAGAAGAAACTTGAACGATATCAGAGATATTCGTATTGGAATATGCATGAGTCTGTGAAGCACATCTACAAGTCATTAGCTATTTGTCATATTCATGAGATTTTCCCTTTTTTTATGACTGTCATTAGATACTGGATATGGCGCCGGCAGAAGCCGATGAAATCGGGTGGCCGTCAAGTTTTTTGAACAGATTCCCTGCGGTCCGTAGTCGCATTTTTATTTTCTTCTACCTTTACAAGAAAAAAAAAAAGTATTAGAATCGTGAAAATTTCTGAAATTCAGTTTTCGACAGATATACACGTTTTAGGGATCAGAGAAAACGTAAAACATGTTTTTACAAAATGTTTGTCTATCAGTCAGTGAGTCTGACTGTATGTGACAAAAATTTTGGGGCGCTCTATCTCAAGAACTAATGCATGGCCTTTCACAAATCTTTAGATTCTGTTAGACCTTGATATAAACAAGATCTGATTAGTTTTTGGTAAATATTGCTCAGTAGGTGGCACTGCTATGTTGCATTATTCATAATTTCCACAATAGCCAGATCTCAAGAACTGTAACCAACGGAGGACACTTTTCGGACATAACCGGCTTGGACCTTTTTCTGAAAATTAATTAAAATTATATATGTGTTCACCGATGCAGGGTTTGTTTGTGTCTCATGTTACGCCGCAGGTTTGTGTGCTTATGAAGAGAATTCCTTCTTGGGTTGCAGTTGCAGATACTAAAATATGTACGTGAGACATGCTAAGCTGGACGTGACTCCAGGGTTCTCGCTGTCGCTCGCCATTGCGCCAAATTGCGACTAAATTTTTCATTTGGCGAGTAAACAAGCGAATAGATTCGCCAAATTGCTAGTGATCAATTTTTGCTTTTTTTTTTCCTTTTCTTTTTCGTTTTTCATACATATGCATATATACATATATTAAATATGTATATATGCATAGTTGATAGTAGCGGATAGTTGACATTAGATTAATAACAATCATTGTCGCAGTTATAAAAACTTAGGTTATTTCAGAACATATTGATAAAAGGGGGTACATTAAAGGATTAAAGATATTTTTTTAGGGCTTCACGGCGAATCTATTTTGCTAATACTTTTTTCATTTGGCGAATGTTTTTTATTTTTAATTAGCCAAATTAATAACGTTGGACAAAAGTCAGCGAGAATACTGCGTGACTCCAAGGGTTCCGGTTTCGATTACCGGCTTAGACATTTTTCACTCTGTTGGTTATACGCTTAGTTAACAATGTGAAGAAACGCTTATTAAAATTGTCGATCCATGTAAAAATATATGAAGAAATATGTATTTAAGGATGTTCTCCGATCTAAATGGCTTATTTTCTTCAAAAATTTTTAATTCATTTTTGTTCGGGAATGCATGGATATTGGTAAGTGTTTTTATTGAAAAACAGTAAAATCGGAAAATGTTTTTCTTTCTTTTTTTCTGCTGCATAAAGAAAAAAAAATTTAATTGAAAATTCTGTCAAAGTTGGCAGTTGGAACGGAATTTCGCGGTTTGATATTGCGAAAGCGGGAAATCTGGTCATCATGTAACCAAAATTGTTTATAACTCAATAAGTATTTTGTTTATAAAACCAGTTGAATGCGCCAATCCGAAAACTTTCTATTTTTTACCTCATATATCTTATGTTTCAAAAAGTAGTTACAAATGTTAATACTTCAATATTATTACTTCAATACTGTGCCAAGTTTGACTTTCATCTTAAATTTGTGCTTCTGTCAAGTAATCAGAGTAAAAACGAGCAAAACACTCTCCTTATATTTATGAAAATCAATAATTTTTCATTATTGTGTTGTACATCAGCTATTTCCGAATACCCGGATGTGCTCGGTTTGTGCTCGGTTATAAAATGATGTACTTAGTATGCTTTTAAGATGACTTGTTATTTATTTATTTTACTTTTAACTATCAACTTCTTCGTCACATAAACATTGAAAAGAATGCAATGTTTTAAGACAAATTGGAGATTAAAAAAAGACTTTTTATTTATAACTTTTTTAATTCAAAGGGAAGGAATATATACAAATTTTTCAAAGTTTCATGTAAAACTATTTTAACGACAAAAATAATGATATTTCTGAAAAGCACTTTGCTATATTTAGAAACACTTCTATAAAAAGATGTATTTAATATGTTTTTAAGTTCACCTGCTGCATATTCATTTTCACTTTCAACTATCACTCCTATCATTTATCGTCACAGAAACATTAAAACTATTCCAATGTTCCAGTTTTTTAATATAAAGTACTAATTAACAAAAGGAAAATGTTTTAAATGTATAACTTTTTTTTTTCTTAATTCGAAGGGAAAATATCAAAACATACAAAATTTTCAATATTTTCTGTAAATCTACTTTCACCACATTGACATTCATACTGCTGAAAAGTAATTTATTATTTCTTCAAAAATGTATCTTTAGGAATAAAAATAATCATTTACTATGGTTTAAAGTTGATCTGTTATTTATTTATTTTGTCGTTCAACTACCACCTCCATCGTCACATAAGCATTGAAAAGATCGCAATATTTTAATATAAAATGATAATTTAAAAAAATATTTTAATTTGATAACCTTTTTAAATACAAAAGGAAAAAATTATCACATACAAAATGTTCAATATTTAATGTAAATTTACTTTTATAACAAAGACAATCATACTGCTAAAAAGCAACTTCTTATATTTTGAAACATTTGTCTTCGGCTATAAAAAATATATATTTACTATGTTTTTAAGTTCACTTGTTATTTATTTATTTCCACATTCATGTATCTCCATCAAGACTCAATCGGCAGATAATCATCGAAAAAATTCGAATGTTTTACTGTAAAGTAGTAGTTAAGAAAAGACAAATGTTTTTAATTTATATATATTTTTTCTTTTTTATTATTTCAAAGGAAAAAATGAACATATACAAAATTTTCAACATTTCATGTTCTAACAACAAAGACAATCATATAGCTGAAAATCAATTTCTTATATTTTCAAACATTTTGTTCTCGAGTATAAAATGATGTATTTAGTAAACTTTAAAATTGACTTATTTATTTATTTTGACTTTCAATTGTCAACGTCATCGTCACGTAAATATTGAAAAAAAATCAATGTTCGAATGATTTAATACAAAGAGATAGTTGAAAAAAGAAAAATATACATAACCTTTTAAATTCAAAAGATAAGAAATTAAGATACTTAAAATTATCAACATTTCATGTAAAACTATTTTAACAACAAAAATAGTAACATTTCTAAAAATTAATTTTTTATATTTCCAAGCATTTGTATTCGAGTGTAAAAAATAAGTATTTAATATGCTTCAAGTTCATCTGTTACTTTTTTATTTTAGATTTCAACTAGCCATGACTAGCTAGTACTATGACATTTATCGTCACATAAACATTGAAAAGATTCCAATGTGCCAATATTTTAATATAAAGTTACAGTGATTCTTTTTTATTTTATTATTATTATTATTTTATAATCTTTTTAAGTTCATGAGAGAAAGAAATTAACATGTACAAAATTTTCAACATTTCTGAAAATCTACTGTTACAGCAAAGGCAAGCAGTTTGTTATATTTTTAAATATTTATCTTTGGGTATAAAAATATTTAGTATGATTTTTATTTGACCACATTATTTGTTTATTTTGACTTTCAATTACAAATTCCATTGTCGCATAAACATTCAAAAAATTCCACTTTTAAAACGATTCAACATAAAATGGTATTTAAGAAAAGGAAAAGTGATATAACTTTATAAATTTTAAAAGTCAAAGGGGAAAACCTATAAAACAACCTATTTAACCTATACACAATTTTCAAAATTTAGAAGAACTTTTATGATAAAGATAATCATATTATTGAAAATCAATTTCTTATATTTTCAAACTTTTGTGTTCGGGTATAAAAATATGTATTTTATATGATTTTATGTTAACCTATTATTATTTTATTTTGATTTTCGGTCATCAACTACATCATATCATGAAAAATTGAAAAGAATCCAATGTTTTCATGATATACGACAGTTGAAAGAAGAAAATGTGTTGACTTAATAGTCTCGTTAAAGTCAATAGGAAAACAAAAATGAATCTATAAAAAAATTTCATCACGTAATAATAAAAATCAGCTGCACGAAAAAAAAAAATTTTTCGAAACAAACGATGGTCGAAAATCTAATTGCGCTGAAGCATTGCACAACTGGAAAATAGCCATGCATCATCATATAAAATATTTATCCTTTGTGTGTGTGTTGTTTATTTATTGTAAAATGGAAAAAAAATCAAGCAACTTTGAAACTATTTTTTTTTTCTTAGTGATATATTAAATATGAAAGATATGTATATATTTTTCTTAATACTTAGCTAGGATGTAAGATAATGTGGAATCAAATTGACAAAGCTTGTATATATTGTTAATAGATTAATCAATGAATTAATTAGCTAATAATAATAATAATAAGGTTCTAAAAAAGAATGTATGTGTACTAATAGGTACTACGAAATCATATTGTTTTTTACCCTGTAACTAAAATAACAATTTTTTTTTTTTTACTACATATATTTTTATCCAAAAAGTTGTAACAAAAATATCTTGCGATAAATCTGGTAAACAAGATTCATCTTTCATGAGGGAATAACTTGAAATTTATGATGGAATTTTTAATGTGAATTCTCTAAATGGCTTTGTTTTTCCAAGGAAACAAATATCTACTCTGGCGATTTTAGGAAAATTATTGTCTAGAATCGCAAAACATTTGAACAAATAAATGAATGATACATGTTCACTTAAAAATAAAATATTTAATGCGTGAATTTTAAATTAAAGTTATTCCGAAAGTAAAATTAAATGAGTTTTAAATTAAAAGGATGAAATATTTGTAAGTTAAAAACCATAAATACGACCAAGAAAATATTGAATATTTATCATCTGCGCCTGATAAACGAAAAAAAAGCACCTAAAATAGAATGTTTTATTGAATATTAATTTAGTATTAAATTTTATATATTTCTAAACATTGATAAACTTTGTATTCTCATCTGGAGTATAATTGTGTACATCATTTTGTATAATTTAGCATATAAAGAATTTAGTAAAAAATATGACTACAAAATTCTGTCCTTACATATTAATTACTTACTAATTTTTATGCGTCACACTTCATTACATTAAAAACATATTTAAAATGGAACATATTTAAATGAGCAAAATTTGTATTATATAATTAAATAATGTTTCATCTTTGTATAATTTATCTTAATATTTAATCGTGCTTCACTTATTTATTCAGTACCATTTACAACAATATTTCAACCTAAGCTTTATTCTACAAGACGTTTTAAAGTTCTTTATAACAAAAAAACAATTTTGTTACCATTTCACACAAAATAAATTACAATCTACGAAATAATTCTCTTGCAGTTCACCCTTCCGCTACGTAGCACAATATGGCCCTGATTTATGTGACCCCGCCTTTAAACTTGCCGACACCTCTCCCATTTACCTTAGGACTTTAACTTTGTTTACTGCTTTGTTTTCAAGTAAACACTTTCTGTTGCGTAATTGAATTTATGCACCCAGGACTAAGAAAGCTAGTCGGATGTGACAATCCCAAAACTTTCTTCTATCTTATAAATATTAATACTTGAAAATTCATCATCCAAATGCCAAAATTAAACGACAATTTATGCCTATCATGAAGATTTAAAAGATGCAGATTCATTGGGTTGTATGCAATTAAAAAGAAGATGCAAGCACCAGGGAACTGCACAAGCTATCCTGTGTCCCGTACGTATCCCACTCTTTTTGGTACAGGCTGTACCGGGCCATGCTTTTTTCTGAAGCCTTGGGCCGGACCAGGTTTTGGTCTTAATTTTTTTCTTGAAGGATCTGGTCGGGTCTGGTCTAACTAATTTCTTCTATACAGAGCCTAGACTGGTTTAATTTCTAGTCTTCACGGACCAAAATTTCCAATTAATTATTACTTGCTGAATTCCAACTAATTACTACTTGCTGAATTACTAACTAGGACACTGGCGTGGCCTAGTTAGTAATTCAGCACAGCCTAAAATCAGTAAAATTTGAACTGACAAAAGAAATTCTGCAAAAAAATATACAATATTTAAATTGCCATTATTCTACAACTAAACATTAAAAGTCATTCGTTTTAAATAATAGCAGATTTCTACACTTATCTAAATATAGCATTTTTAAAATACAGTAAAGCGTGTAAAAAACAACTTGCCTATAATGGAATTATGATTTAAACTGAAAAATATACTTATCCATGCATAATTATTATGCTAAAGTGTAAGAAAAGGATATATAAATACATTTACACTAGCTAAAAAGGGAATTTGTCTATAACACACTATTTTTCTATGAAATTCCGTTTTAGAAGATTTTAAAGTATAGCATTTTTCAGATTTCACGCTTCAATGCATGCAATATGGATTAACAATATTAATGATAACTGAAACATTTACATGCAAGAAATAGATACTCATTAAAAAATAAATCTTTCAGCTTTTGGCACTTCTATAAAAATAAAGATTATATACATAAAAAAGGCTAAGTTAAATATTTTTGGTCAGAACTCCCCATACAATACAAATGTTTAACCAAATTGACGTTAAAGTTATGACGTTAATGTTTTATACAAATTCAATCGAGCTTGACCAGTCTCGGGCCGAGATTTTAACATCTTTCTATGCTAGACTGATGACGGTCCAAACTTTTAGCTGTTATACCGGGCCAGGACAGTAACTTTTTTCTACGGCATTTGGACGAACTTTTGTTTTTTGTATAGGGCTGGACCGAATTTTTCTCTGTGAGTTTGGCGGGACCCGGATCTAGAAATTTCGGCCCATTCAGACCTCTAACAAGCACTGCATCTTTTATTAAATAAATATTGAATTTCCTCACCCACCCCACCCTCTTAGCTATCTGCAATCAAAATTCTCAACACAAAAAGCATAAAAGCGGCACTTGTCACACTATATGCAGGGGGATTCTAAGTTCATGGTACAAACTTTAAGGATTGGTATAGGACACTGTAACAGTCATTTATTGTACAGGAGTATGTGGCACAACTGACAAATGAAATGGAACTATTTGAATTTAAAAAAAAATAATCCATTTGTATTCATTCGTCGAGCTAACCGTTCTGAATTTTCCATGGTTTTCTTTGAATCTTGGGTAACCTTGCATAAATATGGGTAGATTCCCTTAGAAAGACCCACACGGCGGACATTCTCCCTGGGGCCTATATCCCTTGCTTAGATAATCGGTGGGGCATACTTTTATTGTTGAAACTAGTTCCGAAGCTAAAAGTTCTCCCAAAAGAGAGAGAGAAAGACAGAAAGAAACTAAATTTAAAATTGAAATTGTAATAATATGAAGATAACCGTTTAGACATCGACCTAGGATAACCATTGGCGAAATAATCTCTTCAAAATATTGAGACGCAAACCAGAAATTTGAAGAAAAAAAAAAAAAAAAAAAAAAAAAAAAAACGCTATTGCTTGTTTAACGTTTAGCTTGTGATTGTCTCCAAATTTCTCACACAAGTTGTTATCCTTCGCAGTGATCCCATGTCTTGACCAATTAATTTTAATACCAAACTTACAAATAACAGCACGAATATTTTAATAGAATTTTGCTTTTACAATGAAAGTTTAAAGTAACGAGTATTTATTTTTTATAAAAGTCGTTTGTAAATTCTGGTGTCTGTCAATCTTTTTACCTTTTTACGAACAGATTTGTTCTGTACTGGAAAGGGTTAAATCATGAGCAAGAATAGAAAGAGGAAATAAGGTGCAATTTCCCCTAATTTACTAAATAAAATTAGTAAAAATCTAAATAATATTAAATAAAGTGTTTTGATGCCAAGGATTTCTATATGAGGAAGAACAATATTTGAAATATTTTTGAAATGAAACTGAACTTTTAAAAGTATATAACGATTAGGAGAGTAGCAGTTGATCAACGATAAGAAAGGGCACCCTACATATTTAAACTAAAATACATCTATTTTAGCCAATAAAAATTATTTTCTTTCACATATATTTATAAAGCAATTACAGGATTATAAACATCATGTTAAATATTTTTTTTTTTTTTTAATTCAAGACTTTATATGTGGCTTTAAGTATGATAAAAATATACCAAATGAATTCGATCAGATTCTGAAGTTCCTATGATTTACGCAGTTTCTTTTGGTTAGAATTACAGAAAGTTTTCTCCTACACAAAGTTATTCAGTCCGTGTTGAGAATATTTTTAGTTATTTCCAATTTTAGCCTGCCCTCATATATTCTTATTCATGTTAGGTATGCATTTGTATCATATTTTGGCAAAGGTCCGAGTAGGTAAAAAATAATCTTCGTGGAATTTCTGTGTGGACTGGGAATAGCATATTTTTTGTTTAATTCATAGACATATAATTTTATAAATATTATTACTTCCTAAGCAGACGAGATTTAAAACAAGCTCAGTCTCTTTTTTTAACACTTTCAAACATAATTGAAAAGTGCTTATGACTCCGGTTTGTTTGGCCGTCTGTAAGACATCTAATATTATCGTAAATATACTCGGACCACCTTATAATTTTAGATGTTTATAATTAATTTAGATGGTTATAATTTTTAGGAAGTATTTCTATACTTCGTTTACTGTAGACATTTTTACATAGTACGATAGCAATTGAAAAAAGTTTGTAGCATTTACAGTCTTTTTACAGAAACAGTCAAAAGTAATCTGTTACATTACGGTCAATTGTAAAAATTGTTTCAAGTGCATTTTAATGATATAACACCCAGGGTCCGCTTAAGACTTGGAATTGGGTGAAGCCCAACGTAACTCCCTCCCCCCCCCCCCTTCGTCTCCTTCCTATTACTCTACCAAATGCTTTGCTATTTTCTAAATCAATTTTTCGTATACTTCAACAACTTTGAAAATTTACCATCAAATCAAAATTTCATGTAAACAACACTTTTAATACTACCTCTGACAATAAAGTTCGGTGAATGAATTCAGAACGGCCGATCTAGCAAAACTGGGGAAACAAAACGCTGCACTTGCATAGAGTCAGTTGTTGATCATCTTCCCCCACCATTGTTCAGTTGAGCGTCGTTTATGTTCTGCATAAGACGTGTTTTACAAAGTGCTTGTTCAGCGAGTTGGTTCTTAACTGAGAACAGAAAAATGAAGGAATAAAAGATCCGTTTAAAATTAAGTTTGAGCTTTGCAAGATACCGAAAGAAATCATGAGGGGTGGTGCAAATTAAACATCCATCATACTCGCCAGATCTCAATCCTCCAGACTTCTTCCTATTTCCACGACTCAAACTCTCTTTGAAAGAGATTTGCTTATTGCTGACATTATTGCTGACATCCAACGAAAAGTGACGAAACTTTTGAACTCCATCCCAAAAGAACACTTCTTGCGAATTTTTCAGGACATGTATAGCAGATCTCAGCGGTGTAATAGTTATGGGAGGTGACTATTTCGAAGGATGGTATAGTAACTTTCGTTAATATTCCATCTACATTAATGTTACAGGACTAAGGTAGTATTACTAAAACTAACCAACTATGTATACATATGAAAAAATATTTTATTATATTCATAGTTATGCATAAATTAATTTTGTAAATGAATTAACAAGCATGGAACTACAGTTACAAGTATTGATACTTCAAAATATCCTTTATGCCTTACAAATTGCAGTACTTGTTAGCGATAAAAGCAAGGCAAGGCTAATAAATGTTTGGTGTAAATGCATGCTTAGCTGCAACACGTTTCGCTTCAACTTTTGTTTTATGAACAGAAATTTTATATCACTGAATAATTAATTTTTCCTTTATTTAAAATAATTTATTTTCCATATCAAATTTCCATATCCATAAAAAAGCTTGTCCTGACTGACTCATAATCAACGCACAGTCCAAACTACTGAATCTAAAAGCATGAAAATTAGGGGAAATATACTTCTTATGACATAAGTGAGCACTAAGGGGTTAAAAGAGGAGGGGGTTGGAAATTTTAGAAAATGAGACCATCTATCAGAAGCCGTTTTAGGCCTAAGTATGAAATTGCAGAAAATCAATGTACTAAAAAAATATTTAAGCTTGTGTTGCCCCCGTAAAAGGAGTAAAGGGGAATCTAAACTTTTAGAACTTTTTGCCGAATCTCAGGTAGGGTAGAATTTTAGGTAGAAGCTTGAATTTCCAGAAACTGAATCTACTAAAAAAATAAGTGTTCCAGCATTTTTTAAAACTTAACTAAAGGTGTTAAAGGATGTCGAAAATTTTAGAAATTCCACTTTATCTTGGAATTTTTCAAACTTTCACAAACCTTCGTGTGATATATCCTCAAATCACTCTTTTATATTATGAACCCCTTTTCTTTCCTGCTCCCCAATTTTTTCCCCCTCCAAGGGGAAATTTTCAATTTACCTCTAATTAATCTACAGCGAAATTACACTTCATTTGAAGGCTTGGCCGAGGGTGAAAATCCTCACAGACTTTCGTTTAGGGTGGTCTCTTTTGACCTCAGAGAGTTAGGGGGCATTTTCACCCTTGTGGAAAAGGGACGCAAATGAGTTTTTTCATGTAACATATCACTTGAAAGCTTTTGACCAGTAGATTACTAAGAATCTGTTCCTCACCTTCCTCCTAACTCATTTTTTCATCGCCAGAGGGCCTTTTAAAACTTTAATTTGCTCGTTACTATCCCATACAATTTTCCCAGTATTATGATAAAAAAAAAAAATACATAACAAAGTTTTACAATTAGCACCTTCGCCTCCGTTTTCACACAGTTAGCTGGTACGTATTTCAGACAAAATCGAGTTAAAAATTAAAAATCATACAAATTTAATACTGTTTATGAATATAAAAAATGCCTCCCCATAGGAATAGAATTAGCTCGCCAGTATCTTCGTGGGCAAGGACAGGATTCTTAAAGGTACTAAGTAAACTACAGGGCTGAACATAAGTATTCAAGTATGTTTCCATCTTTTATTATAAATTGCTAAAAAAGAAAATTTCAACCAGTTAGGCTTTTTTTTTTTTTTTTTGCTAAACTAAATGGTCCCATTATATATAGTCCATATATCAACCAACAGATAAAATAGAGGGCTGTTCAAAATTACTAGAATACTTATTTGGCTAGCGACAGTAATACTTTATTTCCCTGGATAACGAAGTTTTGTTAAAGATTTCAGGAAATGTTGGAAAGCATTTCTTAATCCATGCTTAACGTATGGTTTTTCTTACTTGTTTTTTAAATTAAAGACTAAGACAGATATTGTATCTCTTAAAAACGGCTGATTTGGCCTTAAAAATCTTCAATCAAATGAAAATGAATGGAAATCCTTTTATAGGGAGATCACCACTTTTCTTTAAAATCATAATTCAGTCTTTTTAAAGCCGATGAAATTAGCATGCTTTAGAATGTGGGGTGCCTGAACGGGATTTGGTGAGCGTAACTCGTAGGGGGCAGAGCCCTTTAATAAAGAAAAATAAAATATGCCTTATTTAAATAGGGCATTTTTTGATAATGTGAAAGTAACTTCTTTTGAAAAAAGTGGTGCCGACCGAATAAAATTTGCGCAAGAGACGCGGGACTCGAAAATGTTAATGTTTATACAGTCTCAAGGTGAACATGACTTTCCGAAAATATGATATAGTTTAATCAGTTTACTCTATTAAATTCTAAATCTATAGAGGATTACCATAACCTTATTGCATTACTAATCTTCAAGAAGTAGAAAATTAAATCGCGTTTCAACAACTTCTCGGGGATATCCTGTATAGATGTTTTTTTTTTTTTTTTTTTTTTTTTTTTTTTTTTTTTTTCAAGTTGCATTTGTTTTTTATCAAAATTATAAAAAAATGCTTCTTCAATTTGTTCCATACGTGGCTAGAACAGTTATCGTTCTTATAGGTTTTCGAACGCTTATATTTTTTTAGACATAAATTTGTATAATATTTTGGCATGGATCCCACCAGTAAAAAATAACTTTCGGGGAATTTTTGAAGAATTTCAAACTTCCTGCTTTTTAGCAGTTTCCACGTTGATTGAAAAGTGTTTATGAATTCTGATCTTCTGTCTGTCAGTACATAAGACTGCATTCTGAACTCGTAAAAGTACTTCGATTTTGCGTTATTTATATGTTATTTACATCTATGAACATTTCTAGTTTGTTTATAGAACACTTAAAAGAATACCTTTACATTTTGGTCTTTTTGGATTAATGACGATTGATTATTTGGATTATGATGTTATTATACATTTCGGATGAAAATTCTTCACAGAAAATTAAAAAAAAATAAATAAATCTACAATATTTTTTGTTTATTCAAAAAAATTTCCATTGACCCATATTATGGTTCAATGGAAATTTTGTTTCAATGATCATTTCAAGTGATGTTTCTATGGACAATTTAGCGCACATTTGGGCTTTAAAATAAAATTTATTTTATTTACACATATAAGGCAATATAATGTAAATTGATTTATTAAAGTTCTTTTTCTTATTTATAAAATAACTTCCGAAAATGTTATTTAATGTTAATTGCCAAAACGTCAGTGAAGGCTTACTTTGGAGACACGAAATTTTTTTCTGTCTGTCTGTCTGTCAGTTTGTCAGTCTGTCTGTTCCGCGATAACTACCGCAAAAAAACATCCGATTGGCTTGAAATTAAGTGGGTATGTTAGTGAGGCACTGGGATTAAGCTGTATAGTTTTTTCTAAGATTTGATTCAGTCATTCGGAAAATATAGAATATTTTATTTTGCGCAATAATTCTTTTCTATGGCAAATCGAATGATTTTTAATTTTTTTTTTTCCTTGAGAGAAAATGTCACATTTCATTAATGGAATTCAATGATAAATGGATACTGAAATTTATCGGTTAATTTATTCGTATTGTTTTGAAATTGTGTCTACACATTTGTCAGATTTTTTAAATTATTACTGTAAATTTTGGAGATTTTTTATAAATGTGTTCCAATAATATAAACTAATTTGTTTTAGAGATTTACTTATTTCAAATGTATTTATTTCATTTTCTTTATTTTCTTTATTATTATTGCTAAGCAACCATTCATCATAATCCTTATTTTTATAATGTTATAAATTTGAATGCGTGTACGAAAATTTAAATGAAGTCAACGTCAAAACTGATGAATTAATGTGTTTGTATCTTTGTGTATAGCTATAACATAGACCAGAAAAGAACATAGGCTATGTTTTATTAATTTTATTCATATATTTTCCTTAATAATTCAAAATTTCTTCTTTTTCATGCAGAATCAATAGTGATTTTTTAGATAAAGTTTAACCAATTTCCTTTATCGTTGCCAAAAAAAAAAAAAAATCAAAATATGGAATAATTTTTCAACGGCAATAAGTTTCAATTGAGCAATTTCCATTCGAAAAATTAAACTAAGAAAAAATAAATATGACGTCAGAATTAAAATAAAAATAAATATAGTACTTTGTTAAATATTAAACACGGAAATTTGTTTCGTTAATAAGAATTTTTCTGACAAAAATGGGGGCATAATTAGAAGTAAAAGAAATCCTGTCAAAAACATGAATGTGAAAGAATGCCAAGTTCGTTAAAGGTTTCGCTAATAAAGGAAGTGAGATGTAACTGCAAACCAAGTTCTTTCGGAGCTCCTTAAATCATAACTCCTGTCATGCATAATATTATTCAATTGCTTAAAATGATTTGTTAAGTTACTTGTTATTCAATAGAGCGACTTAGCAAGTTTTCTCTTATTCAATTTTTTCTATTTAGTTGATCAGAAATTAAAGTTGATCCCTTCCTTAATTTATCAGTACCTTAACTTCAATATACTTATTCGAACACTCGATTGACTAGATCTTTGTTAATCAGATTCTAGATTAAATTGTACTCCGACTTAAAGATTAAAGTTGGTAACTGAAAACTTGCCAAGTCGCTCTATTGAATAACAAGTAACTTAACAAATCATTTTAAGCAATTGAATAATATTATGCATGACAGGAGTTATGATTTAAGGAGCTCCGAAAGAACTTGGTTTGCAGTTACATCTCACTTCCTTTATTAGCGAAACCTTTAACGAACTTGGCATTCTTTCACATTCATGTTTTTGACAGGATATCATTATTTTTTGTCAAATCACTTCTTTTATGAGCGAAACCTTTAACGAACTTGGCATTTTTTCACATTCATGTTTTTGATAGGATATCATTGTTTTTTGTCAAATAAGTAGGTATTTGTTTCCTTTTTGAAATAAGTAGGTTAAATTAGTTTTATTTAATATTAATTTCAGCTTTTTCCTGCATTTATTCACTGTTTTTTTTCAGTCAAATTAAAAAATTTAACATTAGGACTGCTTATGTTCCTTTAAATTCCACTAATAAGGATGTTTCTTTTACGTGATTGGGTACTACTTGATTATTTCGTCGACCAAAAATGTTTGTAGCCAACTTGGCGAAATATCGCTATATTGACGACAAAAATTACGCACCAAAAGTCATACTAACATGGCTCTATTTCTGGTATTTTGCCAAATTCCCATAGATTCCCATTGTAATCTGGTAATTTATCCAATAATTTTGTTAGAGCAAGGACTGTCGCCATCATTTTGGCATCTTTTTTTTTTCTTTAAATCGGTTCGCTAACTACCCAAGATTGTTTAAATATTGCTATTTAGAAAGTTTTTAGAACGCTTTTCGCGCATTTTTACCCAGGGGCGTGCCAGCAGTATTCGGCGCCTGTGTGCAGAACTGCATTTGGCGCCCTACCCCCCCCCCCAAAAAAAAAAACTATGAATATTTAAAAATGTATAGTTTCCATTCTTTTTGAGTTTTTTGAGCTAGAAAATTTATTTAATAAAATATGTCTTGTTTCTTTACAATTCGTACTTTAGTTCATTAAATAAATAAATTTCTGTTTCTAAACATGCTTAAATTACTTGAAAAATAAAGAAGGATGGCAGCTAAATAAATAAAATTTGTAACACAGTAAAACCTGTGTAAATGAAAGCACTCTCTATCAGAATCCTGCGTTACAGTAAGATTTCACTATCCCGGAGAAAATAATTTAATGCAATAACAATAGATTGCATCTAAAAGAAAGAAGTATTGGCGATGGCTACGAAAATCTACTGCACATAGAGATCTAAAAATTTGGATAAGGATAGATGATGGTAGATGCACCGTGCACCTGACACTCAATTTTTTTTTGTTAATTACCGGAAATATTAATTACAAACCCTTAATGATAATCGAAAAATTGCGAACTTTTATTCCTCAACGAGATTATGCTTGTGTGCTTCCTCAAGCAGTTCTTCCCACTGACGAAAAGCGTAACGTTTGATTTCTTCTGCCTTTTCAAATTGGGATATAGTGAGATCCCGGTAGAGTTACAAATAAATAAATAAATAATAATAAAGAAAGAAAGAAATGGTATTTTTCAATGGTATTTTTAATTACTATTTAAAAAAAAACCCTTTTTATTTGGCAGCGATTCGCATCAGTTTTCAAGTTTTCCATTTCTCTGAAGTTTCAAACGTAAAGAAACAAACAAACAACAACAACAACAATAAAAACTGTTGATACATTCACGGTATTTTTCAGGTTCTAATAATATATCTGCTGTGAAAATATTAATATTTACTGTTCAAAAAAATTTTTGAAGTCATTCATGGATTCGCGAAACATATTTTTTCTCTCTGTGCAAATTATCTCAAGATATCGTTTCCCAGTTAAGAAATATGTGATTTGAATATCATTTCGCGTTTATAAATAAAAAATATGTATGAGGGGTTGTGCACATTTCCATTATTTATTTTATCAAGATTTCTTTTTTTGGTCAAAATTGAAGGTTTTATACCTAAATGTCAGAAAATAAATACAAATTAACGGTTAGCTTGAAAAATCAGACCGGTACATGAATAGCACCGCCGGTATACTCTACTGAAGGCAGTGGGAAATCAACTCGAGCTTCGATTGGATGGATTTTCATTTAAAAAGGAAAAATCATACAAATTCAAGATTATACACTGCTATAACAATATAATGTTCGTTCGAAAATATTTTTATTCAAAATTATAAAGTCAAATCAACATGCTGCTGAAGACATTGCCCTCCCCACACCCCATCTTTACATTCCTTTGGAAAAAAATAACATTCAATATTTGACTTTAGAATATTTAAGGTTATTGTAATTGGCCTAGGTGATCCAAGGTGTTGGTTAGTAGGACAAAGTGCACGGGATTTTAAAACACATTTTACATAAATCTATATTTTTACATTCATATTAACAGCCATCATTGTAGTTTCTAATTTATTTATGTCTAAATTAATTTTTTTTTTTTTTTTTTTTTTTGCGATTTTAGTCTCTGTAACGTCTACGGTTATGTGTAATGCTAATAAGTGCTCTTATTTCAAAAATTCAATTTTATGTTCAGAAATGAAATGTACAAATCTTACAATCATTACAATAATTTATGCAGTATTTGAATAGACATGAGTGTACGCAGAGAGTGCAGGGAAAGACTCCCCCTTCAACCTTCGAAAAAAAAATAGAAAATTTGAACATCTATGGCCAAATTTAGTCTATCTTCATCAACTCTCCCCTTTTTCGCTATCATGATAATTCCAGAGTACTAGATAGGTCAAAGATAGATAAAAGGTATTTATTTCGCTCAGAAATCTATGGTGTGGAAAAAAAAAAAACCTTTTTGTTCAACACATAATAGTTTCCACCAGAAATGATCATTAATAGAAGTGCTGAACAAAATTATTGCTTTAGCCGCTTAAAGTAAGCTTTACTCTTTAAGTGCGAAAACCAGTGTTAAACCTACGGCACGGAATGCCAACAACTTCACAAACGGCTGATGCTCCATTTTTACCAGTTAAAATTTGTTACATAGCTGACGCCAGTATCTCCAATCAAAAATCTGTTAACTTAACAGAACAGAGAACACTAACATACAAAAGGCTATACAAATGTAATGAACGTTATCAACTCTTTGGCAATTTCTGGACCTCCGCTACCCCTTACGATATCATACGTTATCATTCCTCAATAACATTCAATTTTCTTTATTATGGTAAACACAAGTATTATTTCAAACATACTTTACACCTGTTTTCTTAAACGCAGATTATATAATATACATACACATAAGACGGAAGAATAGGAATACCAAACATTGAGATATTCAATATTTTGAAACTAAATAATTTTATAGTGATTTAATTATTTTAATTTTCATAAAAATAGTTAACAAACTAATATATATATATATATATAGTGCAGATTATTTTGATATAACGAACAAGTCATAAATACAGAAAAAACTATATAAAAAAAAGAAAAAATTGGAAACAGAAAGTGAAATTTTTGTTTGGATCATTCAAAAATCATAAATATATCAAGACACCCCATCCCTCACTAGAGATATCTTCCGATATCATATGCTAGATTCTCTCCCCCCCCCCCTTTCTGCTAAAGTAATAACGTTATGTATGCATAGCCTGTGCAGTAGCTAGAAGTGAAATAACGGGAAAGGGGGGCGGGTCATATTTTCTCTCTTTCTCTCTGTGTCGCAGAAAGATAAATTAGTACATGTTCACTCTGTAGTTACTATGTTTCTCATTAAACTGTTGTAATAGTTTCGTTTTACGCTAAGAAAAGAATAGGATGATGAAAAACGCGAGTGTAAAACGAGTGAAATCTTAAAGAACTTGTTAGCTTCCTATGTGTAAATAGGATGAGCAAGTGTTGAAACACTTATTTTAATTACAATTTAGTATTTTTGCAAAAGCTGTGAAAAGCTCAAAACTTAATTAGATTTTTAAACAGAATTTCATTTGAATTTTTGGAATAGAAATCAATTTAGTGACTTTGGAATCTTTTCCAGGGAGGCTCAAAATGTTTGAGGGGAAGCTGAGCCGCCCATAGCACCCCCTTAGCTTACGGCCCTGTGCATAGCCCCCAAGTTCTGGTTTTACATTGTTTCTCTATTCAGAATTATCCAAAGCGTCCATTGAGGACGCCGCGATTGCGCCCTTAGGTTTTCTTGGCACCCAATATCCTCTTATACTAGCTATTTTTAAGATTAAAAATCCATTTTAAGGGATGCATTTTTAAAAGTAAAAAATATTTAAATAGTTTTTTTGTAATGACCTTAAATAAGTTTTAATTATTTAATGCTATTGAGTTGTTATTCAGTGATTAAGGTTTCTATAGTTTCTTCATCTACAAAACTTTTGAATATAGACTGTCCTCTGAAAATCTAATTTTAAATTTATTCTGAATTAAATTATTGTTGCAAATTATTTTAAAATAGTTTCTGAATCATAGGGGACTTATAGCTAACAGCGTGAGATATACGCGCATCATATAAGATGTTTCTAACATATAAGTCTACCTCTATTCATGGACTGATATTGTAGGAGAAACTTTTACCAGTATTTCCGAATAGTAATTTTCTTCTCATTTATGATAAATTCTGATGTGACAATGGTTTCTTATAAATAATTAAAAAAAAAAAAAAAAAAAAAAAAAAAAAAAAAAAAAAAAAAAAAACAAGTGAAATTTAGCTCCTACGGTAATAAAACTGTAGGGGGAACTGGGGTACATTGATACAGTTTTTTTCTAAGATTTTTTTTGGTGTCAAGAAAGTAGAAAATTCAAGTTTTTTTTCCATGAGGTGACAGCAAAACTTGTGTAGTATGTTATAAAAATGTACAATCATTGTTTTATACAGTATTTTTGCATGTAATTTTAAAAAAATCAAAAAAAGTCATTTGTATCAATGTGCCCCATCCCCGGGGCAGATTGATACGTTTGAGAAAAATGACGACAAAATAATACCAATGCATATTTTTCATAGAAAATGAATTAGAAAACCATTTTATATTTATTTATAAAAATTCAAATCACCCACAATTTATTTTTAAGCAATATTAAAGCAATCAAAATTAAATATATTATGACCTGATGTTCTGGCTGTTTCTTGTCTGATTGTTGGCTGTGGTAACTTTGTCATATCTAGCACTTCAACCCCAGCATTATCTTTTTTCTTATGAAAGATGAAAAAATTACCAGTTTTTCTGTTTATAAATAGGTTCGTAAACAGAAAATAAAGGATAATTATATTAAAAATTCTGTTTATAATATAAGTATCATTTTCTGTTCTGCAGTTTGTTTCGCTTACTTAACATTTCGCATGTCGAAAATACCTTTTTTCTCTGGAGAATCGATATAAATTCGAGATTTGCCAGAATGGCGTCCTTTTCTTTTATTAGTTCTACTAGCACTAGATGCTGGGTAAGTTCCTACGTCTTCTGTTTTCAAAAATACTATAAAATGTTCTAATATAAAGAAATTAGAGCTATTTCACTTCAATAAAAACTAATGTTATAAATTTTTCGTGAAAAAAAAGGTTGGATTAAGGAGTGTATGGTAAAACAAATAATAAAAGATAATGAAAATATGAACTATTAAAGGATTTAGGCTGTATCAATGTGCCCCGTCATAGACTGTATCAATGTGCCCCATACAGCGATTTTGAATAAAATGAGTCTCAAATCCAACACTTCACAATATATCTAACAATAAATAATGAAGAACTGATAAAGAGTAGCTGTACTTACCAGGGAGAGTATTCATTTTGGTTGAAAATACTGGAACAGTTGTATAATAGCATTTCAGTTGTACAACTCATATTTACTTTTGAACAACAAAAACAATAAATCACCCGTCCCATTTCATCAAACTACTGAATCATTCCAAGATTTTCTGTATGTAGTTGAATACACTAGTATCATCTTTTGGAGCTGTTGTGAAACTTCCTGTAATGACCCTGTGAGCGGTAGAGGGGGTGTATCAATGTGCCCCATGTATCAATGTACCCCAGTTCCCCCTATATTATGCTTTTCCACCGCAGTGAGTTAATAGTGTTGCATATTTTCAGCTATGTGGCGCCTTTTATTATTTATAACTCTATGAGGTGCGCCTTTGTTTATAAAGGTTGGACAGGTCTTGTCTAAATGATTTATTAGAGGACTCATAAGTAGAATAAAATAAAATTTTAAAGAAAGAAATGAATATTTATAAATAATTTCTATAAGGTAAATCTACAAAAGATATTTCAAATGCCAAGAAAATGTAATACATTTTAGTATAAATAAATTAAAGATTTTTTTTAAATATTTGCTTTTCAACTGAAATCTTTTGGCGCCTTTACTGCTTCGGCGCCTGTGTGCGCCGCACGCTTTGCACACTGGGTCGGAACGCCCCTGTTTTTACCCCTTTTAAATTTTGTATTTGTTAACAAATGTTCTTAGTGATCATTTATATCTTATAATTAATGAACATGCCAAATTTTATGTTTTTAGGCCCTTAACATACAGACATCGCATTTTTAGAACGCTTTTACTTACCCATCATACCTAGTATAGGGTAGGTCTTGCAATCGTTTTGAAAATCGAAAAAAAATTTTGACGGATTTACACGTTTTAGATAGTGGAGATTCCGAAAAACATATTTTTAGAAACAAAATTTTGCCGTCCGTCTGTCTGTCTGTCTGTAAACGCTCTATCTCCCGAACGAATTGAGATAGAGACTTGTAATTTTGTATGTAGTTAGTATGTAAGAATGGGACGAAACCTATTTAATATCAGCAACCTCGATTATCCGGAACTATTTTTTTCGGATTCTCGAAAATTTCGTTCTGATGAAAGGTACATAAAAATTTTCGAATTTTTTTTTTCTAAGGAATGGACGTAAAAGGCAATAAAATATCACACATTTTGCATATAGAACGAAGTCGATCGGATTATTAGTTGCTGAGATATTTTTAATCCTGTTTTCCACATTCTTCGATTTTTCATGGCCCTGTATTTGATTCAAATTTCAATTCAGAGGTATATTTTAATTGGACATAAGACGCAGTTAATTTTTAGTTAATAGAGTTATTATTTTTGGAGTTATAAGGATGTTTCTTTTACGCAGTTCGGTACTACTTGAGTAGTTTGGCGTTTTATATAATTTGTCGAAATTGCTATATCAGCAGTTCTTTAATATAGCATTACTATGTATATTAACAATATGTAAATTTTGTTTATGAATTGCAATGCATTGTATAAATAGTTTTCACATGTTTTATATACATATCCATGATGGGTAAGTATTACGGTGGCCCCCAACGGCTAGTTTTCTATTTTACCCCCTTTGGATTAGTGGAATCGACATAAGATATAGCCTATATTGGAGCAAGGACTATATTGGAGCAAGGACTATCACCATCATTTTGATATCATTACTTTTAAGATCGTTTGTTGTTTGCTGAAATTGCTTAAAAATCCCAATTTAGAACATTTTTAGAACGCTTTTCGCACATTTTCGCACATTTTCACCCCTTTTTAATTCCGTATTTTTTATCAAATGCCCTTAGAGATCATTTATATCTTATAAATAATTAACATGCCAAATCTTATAGTTCTAGGTCCTTCAGTAACACAAAAGTTGCATTTTTAGAATTTTTTTGCTTCTTCACCCTCTTTTGGTTAATTGTATACGCATAAAATATAGCCTATGTTTGAACCGGGGCGAATACCATCATTTTGGTATCATTAATTTTGAAATCGGTTCGGTGGTTTCAGAGATTAGCCCCGATACTTGCCAAAAGTGTCGCCAACTTGGCACTATTTCTGATATTTCGCGAAATAACTCTAAAATGCCAAACTTTATGTTTCCAGTCTAGTCTCTTAATATACAGACATCGCATTTTTAGAATGTTTTTATGCTCTTTTACCTCCTTTGGGTTAGTGTAATCGACATAAGATATATCTTATGTTGGTGCAAAGACTGTCATCATCATTTTGATATCATTACTTTTAAGATCGGTTTGTTGTAAAATTGGTAAATTAAAAAAAAATTGTAAAATTGTTGATTGTTTTAAAATTGGTATTTCGAACTTTTTTAGAACGCTCTTCGCGGATTTTCACCCATTTAAATTTGATATTTTTTTAGCAAATGTCATTTACATCTTATAAATAATTAACATGCCAAATTTTGTGCTTCTAGGCCCTTCAGTAAAACAAAAATCACATTTTTAGAATGTTTTTCGCTTCTGAACCCTCTTTTGGTTAGTGGCACAGACATAAGATATAGTCTATGTTTGAACCGGGGCGAATACCATCATTTTGGTACCATTACTTTTGAAATCGGTTCGGTAGTTTCAGAGATTAACCCTGATACTCGCCAAAAGTGACGCCAACTTGGCACTATTACTGGTATTTTGTGAAATTCTCATAAGCTTCCATTGTAATCCAATAATTTATCCTCTAACCAACCATTAATGTTTAATTAATGGTGATTTCTGATTTTTTCCTATTTATAGATCCAATAACCTACCTTCACACCAAATTTCAACTTCCTAAGTCACGTGGAAGTAGTCAAACATTTCTATGAGTGAGTGAGTGAGTCAGTGAGTCAGTGGTAAAAACAGTGGTTTTCAGGCGTCAATTTCTCGTCATCGGTAAAAGATTTTTTTTTTTTTTTTAATTTTAGATTCGGAAATTAGAAGATGGTCTTACACGACACAAAAAATTGCAAGTGTGTAGGTCAAATAGAATTTAAGTTATTGAGGGGTCAAAAGTGGTTCGAAATGGTTCGGGTAATATAACCCACGGCCGGTGTGTCGCCTTTTACTTTGTGAACTTGGCTGACACACTGCCGTGTGTCTAGATAAAAAGTAATTATATTTTTAACAATTATTTCACCTGATAAAATTTGACGTCATAATTGAAATAAAACAGGTATTTTATAGTAGTCGTAAAAAATATTAGAAACATAGATAGCAATAACTCATGAATAATGACGTCATTGCCAAAACTTGAGTGAAGGCTTATTTTGGCGACACAAAATTTATTGTTTGCCTGTCAGTCTGTTCTGTCTGTCTGTCTGTCAGCGATAACTGCCACAAAATGCAATCAAAACATATTTTTTTCGGAAACAAAATTGTAAAACCCTAGATTACTGAGTTTACATTTTCAAAAGTTCCTGATACATCAGATTAAGTGTTTGTGGTGGGCAGGTATGTAGAAGTATGAGTATAATCAAAAATGCTTATTAAAACTGTTATTTATCCTTAGAAATCAAAATGTATAAAGAAATACAAGATATACGAAAACCATTAGCAAATTGATAGAAAGTTACAAATTTAAGTTTAATGAGATTACGGGAGGTTCAGTGGGGCGGAGCCCCCCTGAAATCTACTATGTTATAATAAAAAAACAAAAATAATAGATCATGAAAATTTCAGAATATCCTAACATAACTAAATCTTTAATTTAACGCTTTTGATGGCTGAAAACTTCTTATTCTTATTTTGTTCTTATAAATAATTACGTAATTTGAAAACTTTAAATTAGAGTTTGCAGGAAGTTGAATATTACCTACAGTGTTTTTAAAAAAATGATGTGCAAAGCTGACGTTGAGGTTCCTGATCTGCAGATTTACTAGTTAAATTTTTAATTGTTGAAATGCTCTAGTTTCAATGAGTGAACATTAAACAGATGATGCCATAATATTACCTACACCGTATTGTATTAAAATATATTTATAGCATATACTTTTCCGTTTGTTGGATTAGCCCCCTACTCCTCGGTCAGATATGTTTGTAAATGTTTAACAATCTGTAAATATGTGGGTCAACAATCTTTATTACTTCCCCCAATTTGAGCTTTCCACGTTTCATAGTTAATGAGTAAAATGGCTGTGACAGACGGACAGACAGACACCGAAGTTTGCACTATATTTTCGGCGATATCTCTGAAAATATAATACCTAAAATTAAAAATATATATATTTTTGAGTTCAGCCTAACGAAAGCTTTCATAAGATATCCCACACGATATACAAAGAAAATATTTTTTTTTTTTCAAACACCTTAATTAGCCCCCATACTCTCCTCTTAAATATATTTGTAAGTGTTTAATAATCTGTAAATATGTTGGTCAATAATCTTTATTACTTCCCCCAATTTGAGCTTTCCACGTTTCATAGTTAATGAGTAAAATGGCTGTGAGAGACGGACAGACAGACACCAAAATTATGTTATAATGGTTCCGTTTTCACTTTATAAATACGGAACCCTAAAAATAAATATTAATAAATATTACGTCATATTGGAAATATGATAAACATCAGCAGGTGAATATATAACATCATGAGAGTTTGAAGAAACGTATTGAAACATGATGAAAATCCGATAATGGAAATATTGTCATGTTTCAGCATTTTGAGATTTTCTTAATTTGTTTTTGCCCTTTTTAAATCTATTCCATATGTATATGCGTATGCATATTACGTGTATATTAAAATTTCCAAAAGCGCTTAGGTTCTTAGAGTTCTTTCTTGGTGAAGGATTGGGATAAGGATTTCAGATTTTTTTAAAATACAGACTTGTACCTGCATTTTTCTTTCGTTATAAAAAACAAAAAAATAAATAACAAAATACTCGGAAACGACTTTTCATCAAAAGATTTTAATCTCGGTCCTCATCCAGATCACCGATTATATTTACTAAGTAAGCAGGTAGCCTGTCGTGCGAAGAAAAGAGTGAAGATTACGTAAGTTAGCACACAATCGCTTATTTTTCAAAACAACCATTCTTAAAATTCAGGTAAACGCCGGGTATTTTAGCTAGTATATTAATATAAATATCCAATCAGCATAAAAAATGCCGTTGAGTTTGAAAAAGTATAGCCTCATTAAAACAACAATAACCTTCAAACAATTGCTTACTATCTGTATTAATAAAATAACAAATCGCTCTGTGTGTGTGTGTGTGTGTGTGCGATAGTTAGCGAAAACTACGGTACGTACGAAGCTCAAAATTTTTCTGAGAGTAGCCCAATATCTCTCCTGATGCACCTTATGCTCAGAATTTCAAAATTCTATTTATTAACTGAGTAATTAATTAAATTCCAAACCTCACTCTCATATAAAATCGCTTTTTTTAGCTTTTTTCCCTTTCATTGGCCGTGTTCAGCTGTTACGCGCGCTGCACGCGCGCGCTCAGGAGCCACGGACATGGAATGGGTACCTATAGTGGACGGGATGTGCGTTCAGTACTCGCTACTGCGCCACCGGTTACTGTAACTGTTCGCTCAATAACAGATGGAGAACAGATCACGGATGTAATTACTTGCGGTGATAAGATAATCTGTTACAAACGAATGTGAGCTCGGTGGTCAAATGGTCAGAGTGCAGGGCTTGTACCCAGACGATACGGGTTCGAAATCTGCGCGGGCCAAAAGTTGGTTTGTGTCTTTTTTTTTTTTTTGTTATTTTTTTTTTTTGCTTTTTATTAATAAATAAGACATTTTTATTAAAGGTAAATTTTATATTAATAATACAGAAGCACATGTATTTCTATTATAATAATAAAATACTTATTTAAATACGAGAAAATGAGATTTTTGCGGAGAAAGTTTTAATATTCTAAATTTAGAATATTAAAAGGATAATAAGAACGATATTAATATCGTTCCAAAGTGATTTATATATATACTAAGCAAATGAAAAAAAAAAGTTTTCTGCGAAAATATCCTTATACGCATAAAATAATTATTAATGTTCTTCTTCTTCTTCTTCTTCTTTTTTTTTTTTTTTTTTTTTTTTTTTTTTTTTTAAATTTTAGAAGTAAGTTTTTATTGATATTAGGATGCAAATATAATGCATGCGTGGATATTTTACGGTGTTAAAATCAAAATGAAAAATATTATAAAAGCAAAGTGTAAAAGATATACATTTTTTTAAATTAAGAATATCTGCATGCATATATTTTAAAGAGGTGAAATATTTGGAGTTTGCCTTCTAGTTTTGTAATGAATAAAGTATGATTAGAATGTTTATAATTTTTCTATTGAAAGTATAAATAAGTGTTTTGCTTATACTAACATAATTTCGGATGTCGTTTGTTTCTCATATTTTATGACATATTTTGGCCTGTTATCCACACGGTATTAAAATATATAATCATTAAATAAGAAATATACACATACTAAAACTTTTTCTGAAAAATTATCTAACTAACAATGCAAATTCCATTGAAATCAATCCAGTATTGTAGATTACAAATCAATCTTGTAATACGTGGATACAGGGCCATCGCTAAGACTTTTTATTGGTGGGGGAGAAAACCTTTATATTGTCAAGTCAAATTTTTATATTCGCCAACTCGTTT
Organism: Maratus speculifer; assembly: GCA_964019185.1. Taxonomy (NCBI): domain Eukaryota; kingdom Metazoa; phylum Arthropoda; class Arachnida; order Araneae; family Salticidae; genus Maratus; species Maratus speculifer. The sequence continues at coordinate 71,199,729 of OZ025295.1, forward strand.
TATAATTTTGCCAAGTTAACGCACTTTGAAAATGTAATACAGTTCTTATTTGTAAAAAAATTAATAATATTCCCAATTAGAGTTGTAACTTTTGCAAATTCTAATAAAAATTAGAAAATGTATCGCAGTTTTTATTAAAATTTTAATTAAATTTGACATAAAAGTTTTAAATTTGCAAAGTGTAACAACATTTGTGAATGTTTTGGGAGGGGAGGCTCCCCCCTGTCCCCTAGCTAGTCCCCCGTGTGGATATCTCAACCTTGGTTTATCAACAGCATTCTATTTAATACGAAAAGTATAAAGCAACTGATAAATGATTTTTAAATAAATAAAAATAAAATTATTAAAAAATTTAAATCACCAATTGTTAAATTGTATCAGTCAACCTACCAACTTTGACAACAAACAACGTGCAACCAATAACAGATAAGCACAAAACGCACAATCACGTGATCAAATCGCCCATCAGTTTTATTTGCGTCGCGCGCGTCAGCTTTTGAGCAGGGTTGGTTGTCATATTTTAAATGCTGATCGGGCTTAATTACATGAAATAGGTCACGTGATACTTCCTGGAATATTTTAAATTTTATTTGAGAGGTCACAGGTATGTATTTCCGTTGCGAGAGTCATGTTTTGAAAGGATAAAGGGATATAGTATTTGTATTTACCAATTCTGAACCATAAAAATAATGCAATAATTGAATAACTTTAAAATTCTCTTCTTCGATAGATCCTACTCCAAGCAGAATCTTCTGAGCGCGCGCGCACTAAAAAAGTGGCTTTTGAACACGGCCATTCTCTTATGGTTGGTTGGTTGCACAAAAGTTTCGCAGAAATAATTTAAAAAATTGGGACTGATCTTTAAAATTCATAGACTGGCAAATTGTCAGTTTAAACGAGGATTTTTTTTTATCACATCTGTTGTACGCCATGGAGGAAAAAGATAGGTGGTGGCGAAGTAAACCGAAAAAAAAAAGGTTTGCAATATGAAACCATTTATCGCTGAAATTTTAATGTCTCAAAATAAAGCACGAGGAAGGAATTTTGTATTAATAAGACGGATTGGAAGAAATGAATTACAGCTGAAGCATATTTTACGAAGAAATAGTAATTTTTTTAAATGGTTTTTTCTATTATATTATTTATTAAAATAAATGTTTGCTTTTAAAATAATTGAAATTGGAAAATTAAAAATAATTTAATGTCAAAACAAAATTAAATATAATATTGAAAACATATGATTTGAAGTAAAAAATTGTATTACTAAAAGTTTTCTCTTTTTTTCAGAAATTTTTAATACTTTATAACATAGATAAAAAATGTTTATGATTTAACAACATATTAATAATTCCATGTCAATATATAAAATATAGTGATGAAAAGATTCTTTTAAATTCTTGCATGAACACTTAAATAATAATATTAATCTAAAATCTAGATTTCAGAGTGCAGACGATTTTAAGACATTAACGAACGAATGTTGATTTTTCAAGCAAAGTCTTAAATGATGCTTCTACATTGATATTTCAAAGTCATATGATAAAAATAATCAAATAATTCTTGCCTATGATTGATCTAATTGTATCTTTTATGCATTCCGGTCGTTTATTACAGGCAATAATGGCACAAAACGTTATTTTTTAAACGAAATTTTAGTCATCTATTCAATAACAGTTTAAAAGGTAAAAAACAAAAACAAAGAAATATTGGTTTAAACCAGTTTGAATTGATTGGAGTTTCAAAGCACATGGTGCTTATTTGGACTTAATGTAGCGGATTTTAGAATTACATTTTTTGCGTCACCCCAAGACATTATACTGCCACTCTATTAATTTCTTTTTACTATGTGGTTGTACGCATATTTTTGGCATTTCGAACATTAGAATGTATGAGCCATTAGCTATGTTGTAGTAAAAAACATTACACAACACTTTTCTATGAGTTTATTTTTTTAATCATTGATTAAATTTAAATGTGTTCTATTCAATTTAAAATTGTAATATGGCTTTAATTTGTTTTTAAAACAAAAATAAAATAGCTGTTTGGCGTATAATTGTTTGTATCCGCAAACGATTCATTCATCATAATAAATTATCAAATAGCAAAGTAAATTATCTATCAGTAATAGCCATAAAAAGAATAGTAGCAAAACTGATTATAACCTTAATGTTTAGACTAATTTAAACATAACCCGATCCCAACCAGAAAAAAAGCAGACCACACTCCGATCCGTGATACACAAAATTTCCGTGAGTATAAACCCGACCCTGACCTAAAAATTCTGTTTGGAAAAAACTATGGATTTGATAACTGACCCGAACCAAATCTGAATCCCGCAAAAATGTTCAAGTGAAGCATAACCCGATTCAAACAAGGAAAAATAATTTTCGTGGGCATGAAACCTGACCCGAACCTAAATATTTTCTTTAAAAAAAACCCGAAATATGACTCGAACGAAATCTGAAACCGATAAAAATATTCCAGAGAACTATAACCCGATCCCAGCAAGACAAAATACTTTCCATGATCATAAACCCTACTCAAACCTAAAAAACTCCGTTTGAAAAATCCTGAACTTTGACCCAAACCACATCTAAATCTGACCAAAGTATTCGAAAGAACCATAACCAGATTCGAGTAAGACAAAATAATTCCCGTGGACATGAACCCGATACGAACCTAAAACTCCCATTCAAAAAAATACCTGAAATTTGAATCGAACCAAATCTGAATCTGACAAAACTATTTCAAAGAAACTCAACCAGATCCAAACAAGACAAAATATTTCCATGGACATGAACACAATCCGAACCCAAAAAAATTTCTTTGTAAAAATCGCGAACTGAACGAAATCTGAACTTGGCAAAAATATTCCAGTGAAGCATGTCCTTATTCGAACAAGACAGAATTATTTCCGTGAATATGCAAGAAGACCCGAACTCAACAGTTATATTTGAAGAGAAAATCCGAAATTTGAATTGAACCAAATCTGGACCTGACAAAAATATTCCAAAGAACTATAACCCAATCCAAGCAAGATGAAATAATTTCTATGGACATAAACCCAACTCGAACCTAAAAAATTCGATTTGAAAAAAACTGAAATTTGACCCAAACCACATCTAAATTCGACCAAAATATTCGAAAGAATCATAACTGGATTCGAGTATGACAAAATAATTTCCGTGGACATGAACGAGATCCAAACCTAAAAATTATATTTGAAAAAATACCTGAAATTTGAATCGAATCAAATCCGAACCTGATAAAAAAATATTCCAAAGAATCGTAACCGGACTGAATAAGATAAAAAATTTCCATTCACATGACCGAATCTGAACCTAAAAAAAGTCTTTGAAAAAATCACGAAATGTGAACTAAACCAAATCTGAACTTGAAAAAAATATTCCAGTGAAGCATGTTCTTATTCGAACAAGGCAGCATAATTTCCGTGAACACGCAAGAAAACCCGAACCCAAAAATTCCATTTGAAGAAAAAGCCGAAATCTGAATTGAAGCAAATCTGTTCCCGACAAAAATATTCCAAAGAACCATAATTGTATCCGAGCAAGAGAAAATAATTTCCATGGACATGAATACGACCCGAACATTAAAACTCAATATCAAAAAATACTAAAATCTGAACCGAACGAAATCTGAACCCGACAAAAATGTTCTAATGAATTATAACCAGATCCGAACAAGACAAAATAATTTCCATGGACATGAAACCAATATATGGTTTGGTAACATTTAGGTTGCAATCACATTACGGTAAGTCTTTGATTATATCTAATTTCCCGTTAGGTTACAGTTAGGTCACGGTTAAGTTAAAGTTAGGTTAAAGTTAAATTGCATTTATGTTACGGTTAGAATAAGGATATGTTACAATAAAGTGAAGGCTTGGTTACATTTATGTTATATTTAATTTACGGTAAGGTACTGTGAAGTCAAAGTTAGGTTACAGGCAGGTTATGGTTACGGTACAAAAGTTTACGGTTAGGAATTTATCCATAGAGTGAACATTACGCATGATTTGATTAAAAATAACACTTACTTTTGTTAAATGGCTCTGAAATTATAATACTACATACCAACATTTTAGCTACCAGCGAGTTTCGATTTCATTCATGGTAATGTCGGATTTAAGAGTGATATAATTAGTTTGAAATTCAAAATATTTCACTTGGGATTTCTATGTGAAAAAAAAAAAATTAGTTACGTGACTTAACAGTGATTTTTGATAAGTATCAACACTTTAACACGAAAATCACACAGTCGTTGGATACATATTCCCTCCCGCGTTTCTCATCGCTCATTTTGAGTATTTTTAGAGCTTAACATTAGCTGTTTTTTAAACCGATTTTTCACACAGTCAGTGGCCACGTATTTCAGACAATGCATTTCTGCATGTTTCAAGTTAATGATAAAATCATACAAATTTCAAGTTCGTTTAATATTGTTAATACGGACCCGGGCAACGCCGGGCGGGTCAGCTAGTACATAATATATTCGAATTATTTTATGCAACATCGTAAATTTTCGCTGAATAAATAAATGCGACACAAAGCCATTCTTCAAATTGGTTTGAATAGTACTGGAACACAAATATGTTTTAAAAATGTTTATGTGAATATGCTGTAATCTAAATCTTTGTGCTTGTATTTTAGCAAACTGTGACTATCCCTGTCTTTTTAAAGAAGTTGGTGCTTAAACAAAGATTAACACAAAAATTGTACACAATTACGCTGAAAAGAAAAAATTCTGCAACTCTTTTTACCAGGTATCCTAAAATGGACTGGCAGTTTTTTAAATTTAATAACTTGCAAATGGTGAAAGCTATTTTGAATGGATATTTACATAAAATATTAGCAAAGTTTTTTTTTTTCTGCGATTCCTGGTTTTAGTTCTAAATAGCAGTGAAATATGGCACCGCAAGCAATAGACGCTCAATCGAGCGCAAAAACCGAAATCATTCAGCACTGATATACGAATGAAAGAGTACATGGAGTGGGTCTCAATCAGACTGAGCTCAAGATCGTGCTTTAAGTACAAGGTTATGCAAGTGAATTACGCATATTCTATTTATTTAACCTCCTTTGTTCGAATCGATGCTGAATTATTAGTTGCAAAGCCATCTATTGTTGCTATATCGACGATCGGGAATCACAGTAAAATAACCGTTGACATCTTATATAAAGCTCCCACAAGAATATTTTTAATTGCTGTCACCATCTGCAAGTTATTTAATTTTAAAATTAGTCAGTTCATTTTATACGAAACCCTGGTATATTAAAGCAATCTCTTTTTAATTTGAATGCGGTTGCTTTGGCAAGTTTTAAATATTTAAATTAAAAGCAATTTATGTAATAGGAAAATAATTTATTATTACAAATAATTGTAGATATTTTTTAATCGTAATTATTATTACATGAATTCCTTCTTTAGAATCTTTCTGCATTGCTGTATTCTGAATTGTTAATTACGATGGACGCAAAATTATTAAAAGCATTTTTCATAAATGTTAAAAAAGCAGATACAATCACATTTTCAAAAGATGTGAATTGTTGTAAGTATTAAACATAAAATTCAAATGTTAGAAAATGTTTACAAAAAAGAAAAAGGATCATAAATCATGAGCATGGAACAAAGATTTCATTCCATTTGTCGCAGATCTTAACCTTTAGCCGAAGTCATAAAAGAAACATTCTTTATTTTTAAGGATTTTTTTTTCTTTCCTTGTGTGCGTGTGAATGATGTGGAAAACAAAGAGAAAGTTATGAAGTGAACGAAACTTTGTTTGTTTCGTTACAATTAAATGAACAGATTTGCTTTCTGTTCAAATTCGCCATTTGTCGCAAATGACCATATTGGGATTTATTTTTCTTCCTGTATATGTGGGATGTATTTTCCCTTCGACTTCGGGACAGTTAAAAGTAAGATAATGATTTTCGTATGTCTTTATGCAGTTCATTAGACTTTCAAGTAATGAATTCTTACCAGGAAAATACACCTTAGTGTAAAAATGAAACAAATATAAGTAAGCAGCAAGCGAAAGAGTATACAGAGACTGTTCACACATTTTTTAGACGGTGCATATTGTACTCACAAAACTAAATTACATAAAATTCTTGTGTTTTAAATATTCTGTTTGACGGCCCTTATTCTGAGCTATCTTTCGCCACCGCAATTTCCAGGATAATAATGCCTTTGGAAGGGTCAGGAGAGGTATTCTATCCCAATCCTCCTGGACAGCTTTCCAGAGTCCTGTAACGGTTACGGAATGACGTTTGGATAATGCAGATTTTAAAAGTCTGAAAGCACAAAAATCCATAGGTGATAAATTAGGAGATTTAGTAGGAATATCAGTGAAGCGTATGGCCTTGATACCGTTTTTTTGTTCCATTTTTTTTTAAAGAAATTTACAGTGGATTTTGATGTGTGACTGCTAGCTTTGTCGTAAAGGAATTTCACAGATTGATGGCACTGTGGGAAAAGCGGTTGCATTTCCTTCAGAAAAATTGGCTATAAAATATGTTCCTGATAGTATTTGGAGTTAATTTTGATATTTTTTTTCCATTCTCTTTATTTTTAAACTAGCTGTTCTGCCCGGCGTTGCCCGGGTTCATCAAAAAATAGCAAGAAGGCTCTGTTGTAACAAGATCCAACGACGATGTATTTTCTGTTGTAATCATAACATTTCTTTTCATTCAATCTGTGAAGTCTCTGTTCTTCGTTCTCTTCATATAATTTTCTTTTCTTATACTCATCATTTCTGGACAATCGCTCTCGACGCTTTTCTTCTGATTCTTCGCTGAGAATCTTTCGATTTATTAATCTTTGCTTACTTAATCTTTCTCTTCTCTTTTCTTCAGTCTCATCGCTGAGAATCTTTCGATTTATTAATCTTTGCTTACTTAATCTTTCTCTTCTCTTTTCTTCAGTCTCATTTTCTCTTCTTTTTCTATTCTGCTCTCTTTTCTTCGCCAGTCTTTCTTCTCGGTGTTCTGGGGTTTCGTTTGCATATCTTTTTTTATTGTTAATGAAGAGGTCTTCCATTTGTTCTTCCATCTGTTCTTCTTTCTGTTCTTCCATCTGTTCTTCCATTTGTTCTTCCATTTGTTCTTCCATTTGTTCTTCCATTTGTTCTTCCATTTGTTCTTCAATTATATTCGACGATTCACTGTTTGAGAGCCTATCTGTCCTTTTATTTATAGAAGTTCAAAATGAAAAAAGATTTTCTTAGCAGACGATTTTTTGTGATAAATACATTATCTGTTTTATATTTCTTCTGCTTTATTCCTTTTATTTATAGAGTTCAAAATGAAAAAAGATTTTCTTAGCAGACGATTTTTTGTGATAAATACATTATCTGTTTTATATTTCTTCTGCGTTTACCTAAGCTGTGTAAAATCTCTATAAATAAAAGGTATAGAGGATGAGAGCCTATCTGTGCCTCAATTATCCTCAGAATTCCTTTTATATATATAGATTGCCATTATATGAAAAACTAACAACAATGATGAATTCCTTAGAAAAACTTTCTTTTGATTCTTTGTACCATGTACTTAAATTTTTTTCTCCCCTATTATGATAGTAAATCAGAGCCGTAACTACCTCTGGGGTACTACCCCGGGGCCTTCAAGCCTGAGGGAGTGAGGGGCCCCAAACTGATGGTTAAAAAACTATTGATTTTAGTTTCTGGGTGAATTTCACATGAACTGCCAGTTTGATGTCCTGACGTTTAAATCTAAATTTCATATTAATAAATTTATTTTTTGATATTCTAAAATCAGGTGTGAGCACATCTTTTTATGATCTTAATTCAATGCATTCATTAGATTTTTTCAGAGTTGTGAAATAGTGATTTTTTTTTGTACTTTAGTAAGCAAGTAATGGAAATTTGCTTGTCCTGAATAAAAAACTCGCAAAATTTCAATCTTTTTTTATGCTTCCAAACATTTTAAAATTTTTATATATTATTAAAAGTAAAGTATTCTGTGTTAATTAAACAAATAGATAGTTTATATATTTAAAATTAGTATCTAAGAGTTAAAAATTTAAATGTATTTTGTGTCCGCATATGCAGAACATGAGTGTTACTTTAGGGAAGTTAATATTATTTGTTTTCAAAATATTTGTATATTGCAGTTGGCAACGGTAGTGAGAAAACGATGTTGTTTCTTCTTTACAGTGCGCTTATTTAGAACGCGATAATTTTGTTTTATAATTGCTATTTATCAGAATGTTCATTTCAACATGGTGAGTATTTTTATTTTCTTACAGGAGTGTTACCCATTTATTTATTATTATTTTTTAATGTATAAAAATGTTAAGTTAGGGAATGCTGTATTTTTTTTTTTCAGGAATCAATAGGCCCAACTAAAATTTCAATAAAACAATTAGAATTTATTTTAGTGACGAATTCCTTAATAAATGTCATGAGTGTTACCGTACATGAGTGTTACCTTACATGAGTGTTACTTGGAAAAAGTAACACTCATGAGAAAAGAAGTTAAATATTTCTAAAACTATAAATCATGTAAAAGATTTAAGTTATTATTATAATAGATTCATGATTCAGGGATATATTTTGTCATATTATATATATTTATAATTATTTAAAAATTGTAACAGGATTTTCATGTCTGCACACGTGTTTTGTAAGTGCTATTTAAGATTCGAATTTTTAATTCTTAATAAATAATTTTCGAAGGACTATCTATTTTACACAAATCATAGTTTAAACTTTTAAAAATCTTTTTTTTATATATATTGTTACAAAAAAGCTGTTTGCTGCAAGATGAGTCTAATCGCTTGTCATGAGTGTTACCACTTTTCAGGAACGTTACTGTAACTAAGAATCAGAATTTTATTAATGCATTTGTTACTTCACTTAAATTAATTGTTTTTTCTATTAGAACTTTCTAATTCTTTATTATAACTGCAATGAAAATAATTAATTTTTAATTAAATTTGTTTTTAATCAGAAGTTATACCCTTTATTTAAGAAGCAAAGTAACACTCATGGCATAAACAACTATCAAAATGCTTTAAATTTATGAAATAAATAAATACTAATACATTTTTGATTTATTAATAAGTATGTAAGAACCTTAAGCAATTTTTTTAATTAATTATTGATACAAAAAAAAAAAAAAAAAATCAGAATGTTTTATAGAGGTCACACTTATGAGAAAAATAGTGACTGGGGAAGACATTTCTTGAAATTTCTGAAATATAAATAAAAAAACTCGCAAATAATCTACTGCTTAGAATGTTGTAAGCTATAAGCAACTCATACCTGAGTAAATTTTTATATTTAAACCAAATTATTTTTTCAAATTTTGTTTCACCTAATACGGCAATACATTTGAAAACCACCCTTCTAGTCTAACTTCTTATAAAATACCCAGCAACTAGCTAAAAGTTAGTAAAAAAAAAAGTGCTAGACTAAATGTTTTTGCTTGTCCGTCGATATATTCCATACGCTTCGCATACAAAAAGAGCTCTAGAACAGACAGCAGAATGTCGAGTCGAATGTGTCATGTCGTGCCAGCATGTTTGACGATCCCAACGAAGCTAGTATAAGGAAGAAAATATGGGCTTCTTATCGGTTGAATAATATAAAAAACATCTAGAAAATCTTTCTTCTAATATATTAATAAATACATAAAATCGAAAAAAAAATTATCAAAATCCATCTTTCAAAAGGTTTTTAAACAGAAATGCATGATTGAGTAACATAAATTCAAAAATGAACCTAAACAAAACGCTCTTTAAAGTATTCAATCAATCAGAAGTTCGTATTTTCTCCCCTTTGCTAGTTTCAGTGGGATCGGCAAAAATTGCGTCGCCGTCAGGTGCCTGCCGAATAGGGTTGCCCTATTGTATGTTTTTTAATCATTTTTGGGCGTATAATACTGACAAGGAAGGTCTCCATACTGGGCATAATCAGATTTTTTTGAAATAAATACTAATTAAACTACTCATGTATGTAATAAAGGATCAGTGAAAATTAGCGGCGGAATTACATAGGAAAACATGTAAATAAATAAAATACTTTCGCATAATTTGGCGTGAAGAGACAAAAGTGACACATGATTTGGCGAGCAGCACTTTTCCCCGCCAAAGGCAAACGATTTTAATGCAACTGAAAACTTTTGGATTTTTAGAATCCGTATAAATGGTGTTTGATGAATTTAAGCATAAACAATGAGAGAGTTTAATATATTCCATACATATCTATATATATATATATATATCAAAGTGTATATGTATATATTATTTTTGCTGTAGTTATTTAATTTACCTCTGGAAAAAATATTTTCATATATAAAAATTTCTTATTCAGTAAAATTATTTTTATATATTTAAGCGTATTCAAAAGTAAAAGGTTTCCATAGAAACAAAGTCGAATTGACAATGCTCAACTGGACTTTCAACTTGAAACAATTTTAATTAATTTAAATTTGAATTCCGTTTCAAATCTCAAATTTTGATGGTTAAATTTGAATTAAATACATATAAATATCAGTATAACGAAATTATATTTAAAACAAACTAAAACTGACAAAAACAAAGATATTTAATTTATCTAAACACGTTGATCAGGAATTTTTTTCCTTTAAATAGCATTTGAAATAAAAAACAAACAAACATTTTTTGAAATTGCTTTTCATCGCCAACCGATGATAAATCGCCAAATAACGAAATTTTCATTATTTTTTTACGGACAGGAAAAGGAGGTTCCGCTGAAATTTTTTTTATAAACGTATATATCCTCATGAGAAGAACATTCTGTAATTTTTTCAGATTTTTCTGAGTATGCCCGTATGGAGAGCTTCCTTGTGAGTACGTTTAAACAGTGGCGTGCGAAAAAAAAAACTGCGCCCGGGGCAAAGTTTCAATTTGCCCCGGGGCCCCCATGTTTATAGTTACGGTCCTGTAGTAAATGGCTCTTTTTTGCTGTAGTCATTTAAATATATTCATAATTCATCTATTGTGACAATTATCCATTTTTCTTTGGATAAGTGTTTCTCAAATAGAATTATGCAGCGTGTCTTGCGTTCAGCGATATGTTTTGGAAGAAGACGATGTACATTGTATTTTTTCGATTTCTTAAGATTTAAATCAACGCTTATAATTTTGTTTACAGTGGACACCGAGCATTTTTATGATTTTGCAACTGTCCTTTGACTAGAGGGATTTTCTTTTAACATTAAACAACGTTTCTTTGCAAAAGTCGGAGATGTCCGTTTTTTCTTGGATACTTGTGTGGAATTTTTGTGGCACTTGAGGCTCCAATTTAAGTTTTGTTTCTTTCTTTCGTGTTGATGATTTCACCTAACAACGCTTTAAATATCACAAAACCATGACTATTACATCGTTTTTGGATAACGGAATATTCTCTTTCGAAAGAGCGTAAATGTAGCCTTCGAACCATTACTTCGTTAAAAATGCCGATTTTGAATAAAAATAAATTCTCAAGCCGCAGACGATAATTTTGACTTTTAAAAACATAGTATAATTGCAATTATTCCTTTTACAGCAAACGATTTTTAATTACCACTAAACAAAACCGTCTAAAAAATGTGCGAACAGCATTTGTATTGGAACATATTTGCTCACACATAAATTATTTGCTTTCGTTTCCGCTTTATCAAGATATACAGGGTTAGCACAAATGAATGACCGGATTCTAAAAATTTATGTTTTCAAAATTATTACACATGCACTTATTATAATAATTGATACATAAAAATAAGGAAGATAACTCCATTTTTTTTCAGTTACAATTGTTCGGTATGCGAAATTTTCACAACACGACTAACACCAAATCTTAACCACTTTTCTGACTTGCCCGTACGCCATACAAGCAATGGGTTTTTGCCATCATGATATGCCCGTACCGTGTACGGGTATTCATACTCCAATTTATTACTCTCACCAATAAATTTTTATTGTAAATTTTTTATTATTTAATCCGACCATTTTTCTGATTCAATTAAGCAAAAAATTCTGTTTTGAAAAACCAGTGATAAAATAATAAAAATTCTGTAAAACACATGAAACAAAAATATGCATTATTTGAAAGTTTTTTTCTAAAATATTGATCAGTTAAATGGTTCCAAGTTCGTTCCACATGTTTGGCAATTTTGTTCAGTCAACTATTCTTAATGCAGCACTGATGCTTTAAAACACTAAATAATGCATCATAAAATAATGCTAAATGGTGCATAAATGTATAATTTACCCAAAGCATTTCTAATTGATAAGAAGGGAAGCTACTACTGCTTTACACTATAAACCGTTTCGCTTGTTGGCTGATGGAGGAATCTTTATTTCTTAACACTATATATTTTATTTTGCAAATTTTAAAACTTCATATCTCGAAATGGGAAGACGAGGGCAACTATTTTATGAATCTAAAAACACGTTTCAATATGCCCTTTCGATTACTACTTATTTAGATATTTTTTCATTATTATACTATTGGGGCAGTTTCTTGGTTGGATGGCTAAATTAATTTTAATAAATGAAATATTGTTAAATTCGCCATGCTATTGCAAATGACATAAAGTATATAACGTATGTAGACCTATAATGGGCCATGTAACAATAGTGAGAATTATTTATTAATTTTTTTTTTTAAAGCTCCCATTGCATTTCTGAAAAATGTCTGAAAGAAAGCTGATTGACTAAAACTTTTAATTGTTAACTGATCATAAACTGCTTCGCTTTCTGTTGGCAGATAAGTTTATTTTTACATTCTTCTATCTTTAACCCCTTCAACGGCAGGGATGCAGGTATGGCATCACCCAATTTTAAAACCTAATTGTGACATTGATACCAGTATTTCATAATGGAAATCCCATTTATATTAAGTACTCGAAAACATTCTTTTGTATATTTACAAATAAATTTTCTAGTAAATACTAGCGTCAATCTATTATTTTAACATTTTATGAATACAAGTACAGGGTGTCCAGTTAATGACTGACCCATTTTGAATGCAAATAATAAAAAAAGGTTTGAGATAAAAATGTGCGGTTTCTTGCAATGTTATCAGAAAATAAGCAAATTTTTAGATATGCATTTTCTTAAAATAGTTCGAATTTCGGCCAACAGATGGCATTGATGGCGCAACAGGCTGTTGAAATTCAGACATTACTCTAGGTGGACACTATCTGATCGATGCGATTGCAAAAAAATAAAATAAATAAATACACTCACGCACACGCACGCACACACACACACACACACACACACACACACACACACACACATATATATATATATATATCCTTACTAATATTATAAATCGGAAAGTGAGTTTGTTTGTTTGTTTGTTCCGCTTTCACGCCGTAACTACTGAACCGATTGCTTTGAAATTTTGCAGACGTAAAGTTAGAAGTCCGGATTAAATAATAGGGTAATTTTTATTTATTTTATTCAAATATTTTCCTTAATAATTCAAAATTTAATTATTTTTCATACAAAATCAATAGGCATTTTTCAGGTAAAATTTAACCATTTCCCTTTCCTGTTGCCAAGAAAGTAAAAAATTGGAATAATAATTTTTCAGCGGCAATGAATTTTTAATAGATAACTTCCACGCGAAAAACTATAATAAAATAATTTAAAAGAAAATAAATATGACGTCATGTTTGAAATAAAAATAAAAGGTGTATTTTTTATAATACATTTAACAAGGATATTTGTTTAGTTAATGGGAATTTTTGTGTAAAATATGGTGACATAAATTAAAAGTAAAAAGAATGAAAAAGAATTATATTTTTAATAAAATGGTTCACTCATGAAAATGTGACGTCATAGTTGAAATAAAACAGGTACCTTATAGCAGTCGTTAAAAATACAAGGGGTATGAATATCAGTAGCTAATGGAGCGAGATAAATAATGACGTCATATTTAAAATGAATCAGAAATATTTTTTACTTATACTAATTAATAAGTTATAAGTTACATACAAATGAATATTTTTATTCAAAACTCATAATTATCAATGGAAGAAATTTTTTGTGGGGAAAAGGTGGAAAATAAAATCACTGATTAATATATTTTTGGCTCGATTTTTTAACACTTTCGAACAAAGTTGAAAAGTTATTATGCTTTCGGTTTGTCTGTCTGTCTGGTCGCTTTCCAACTTCCGTAAAAATACTCCGATTTCCATGAAATTTTTGGACATTATTAACGTTTACCTAGCACGAATACCTATTGAAAATGAAGTTTCTACCATGATTAGTTTATTTACAGGGATAGTCAAAAAATTTCCTTATATTACTGCATAATGGGGAAAAATCGTTTTAATTAAATTTAACGATGTTACAGCCTGTAGAACACATTCAAATTTATATGCATTTACAAAGTGCACTAAAATATGCATTTTGTAAAGTATGTAGTGAAAAGGGCACTTACTATTCATTTACAGGGTCAGGCAGAAGAATTCCATTGCATAGGAATAAAGGGAGGAACAGTTTCCGACATATTTTAATTATGGTAAACGATTTCATGTATAATCAAATTGATATATGTTGCTGAGGCTTAATGTAAGTTATTTCATGCATAATACGAAGTGCATAGCATTTACAGGGACACACAAAAGATTTCAAAAAATATATATTCTATCCGAAGTACTGTATATCATGGATGATGACTGTTGCATGGATGAAATGCATTTTGAATTATGATATGTGCTTTTAAGTTAAATGTATGCATATTAAATGGAGAGTATAAATTGTAATAGTATAAATAGTTAAATTTAGATATACAGGGTTACACAAAAGATCTCGGAAAGGTTACTGAATATGAGCGTAATTTACTTAAAGGTGGTTTTTAAATAAAATATGCATTTTTATTTTGAACTTCATTTAGTAAACTAAGAAATGTTTGTAGTATATATATAAAATGGTAAACAGGGTCCCGCAAAGAACTGGATACAAGGTTGTCTTCGGATGATAATTTCTGAAAATGTAATTTAGGTAGTAATAAGAAATATTTTTCTTGAAATAAATTTTAGAAAGATACTTTCGTGTATTAAAGTCACTTGGAAAACTACAGGGCTGAACAAAAGAATTCAAGAATGTTTCTATCTATTAGTATTAATCGCTGAAAGGAAAATTTTGACCAGCAAACAAATTAGCAACTAGGGATTATCAGAAGTTTTTTTTTACCATAAATTCGCGATAAAAAGTTAATTACAAATGCTTTTCATCATCGAAATTTTTTGCTTGATTGATCAATTATTTCTTCTTTAAACGTTATGTGAACGAAGTCACGGGTAACTGCTAGTATATATATACAATTAAAAAATAGACTGGGTGAGCAGGTATTAGAGTACGGAGGAGGGTAGTGTTGTCTGAGTAAAACGCAATGGTTAATTAAAAAAACTGAGGGTTAGAGAGGCATTTGCTAAATCGCAATACTTTTTATACTGGATGTTCAATTAACACATATGTATGGATAATTGAATAGTTATATCAATTAAATCTATTAATATAATTTAATTAATTTCAATAATTAACTTGTACCTAACTTTTAACAATTTGAATAATAACTACAATACTATTTTTAAGTGTATAAAATGCATATATTAATTATCTGTTTTATTCCTTATTTCATCTTACATTAAGATATTGAGTTTAGATTAGTATTGCCAAATTAAATAATTTTGTGCTATTTGTAGTTCCAAAGTATTTGTGGGCCTGATGATTCTGCTTTGGTTCTGTAAATTTCACTTATATTCATTTTATGTTTTCCCACCATATTTCAATGTGGTAATTTTGTATTAAATTCAATGGTTCATATATTGTTTTACAATTAATGGTATTATATATATATATATATATATTATATGTATCTGAAGGTGAAAAGAAAAATTAGACAGAAAGACAATAAATAGATTGCATCATATTTATTAATTAATTAAATGAATTAAAACTTATCTCTTTAGTACCTAATATAATAAAATTCTTCTCCATATAAATATTTTGACTGTACTTTTGTTTTTGGATTTCATTAATATTTGAAAGTAATCGTTTACCTTTTAAATACAATAAAACAAAGTGAGGATTCCGGTACGAACTCATTCGAACAATGGATAGGACACAATGGATCCATTATTTCAAAGAAAAGAGATATATTGAAAAATATTCTGACACGCGGCTTTTTGGAAGTATTTACTTTAATTTGCCGGGGCTGAATTTTGGTAAAAATATTTCTGCACGTGTACTTTGTTTTCATACGTGAATAAAAATTCGTATTTACTGAGACGTCAAGCGGACAGCGACTATTGGGTTTATTTCATCTTTATGCATTATGAATTTACTAGAAAAGATAGCCCGTCAAAAAAAGAAATGACGGAAAATGAAATATAAGATGAATGCAACACATTTGTAAGAATATTATCTTTTCTGGCTTGTTCTGCAGTGACAAATGAAAATAACACATTTTAAAAACGAAACACATTTATAAATTAAAAAAAAAATATTGCCCAGTTAAAATGATGACATAGAGCTCACAGCCTATACTTGAACGAAATCTGATAATTCTGCATGAAAAATCCATTTACATAAATTAAGGGGAGGGGTATTAGCCCCCGTTCTCCTTCTTAATACTTATCTAATGAACACCCAATATTAATCATGGAAGTGCCTCTTCAGAATGATCCTATACCTAAGATTTGAACGAAAACTGATAATTCTGTGAGAAAATCCTATTTATATAAATTATGAGGTGGGGCATTAGTCTCCATTCCCCTTCTTATACTTATCGAATGAACTCTCAAAACTAATCAGGGAAGCGCCTTATAATAAGCATGCATCCAAAATTTCAAGTAAATCTGATATTTTTATCACGAGTTATCGCATTACGTACGTACACACATACACCGGGTGTCCCAAAAATGACTGATGGATTTTAAAATTCAACAACTTGCAAACGGTGACAGCTATTTAAAAAATTTTTGCAGGAGGGTTATGTATAATGTCAGGAGTTTTTTACGGTAATTTTTTATTTTAGTTCGCATCTCAAACAATAGGTGGCGCTGACGGCGATTGAAGGCTTGGTTGACGCTTCACTCAGCACTGATCACCTGGCCTTCAATCGCCGTCAGCGCCACCTATTGTTTGAGATGCGAACTAAAATAAAAAATTACGGTAAAAAAACTCCTGACATTATACATAACTCTCCTGCAAAATTTTTTTAAATAGCTGTCACCGTTTGCAAGTTATTGAATTTTAAAATCCATCAGTCATTTTTGGGACACCCGGTACACACAGAACGGGCGGGCACATAAGCTCTCAGGCTTTGATAGCTCGTGAGCTAAAAACTATTATATTAAGTGCATAAAAATTTTAATATGAATTAAAATTTGGTTACAAAACTTCAGAATGCGCGATGTTTTAGTAAAAATTCGTTTATTGTTTAAAGCTAAAACTTGCTCTTTAGTATCTTTGATATAAATTAATATTTTGACAGCACTTTCTTTTTACATCTTGAAAGCTTACATGTTGTTGCCATGAGAAAAAACTAGTTTTTTTAGATACAGTCCAACTGTTTAAAATGTTTGTCCTTCTGACTCATTTATCATCATTGCAAATGACAATATAACTGGCAATTTCATTTATATCAATTCATTCCATCCATTTCATTTATTATTCATAATTATTAGAAACAGTGATATGGTAAAAGAAAAAAAAAATAATTAAATGATGGCTGAATATTAACATGTTTGCACTATATGTAAATAGTTCAGCGTTTGTTTCTGGGCTAATACAACAAGACAAAACTAATACTTCATAATAATACACAAATTAAAGCTATATCTGTTTGTTTTTACTAATTAAGAAAGATCTATAATTTCTCCTCTGTCCTTCATCTTATTTACATACAATTAAAAGTTTCTAATTAAAATTCCATAGGATCTGAATTCAACGCAAGTTTTCCAGATTGTCGATTGTTTATATAACATAAACATGTTTATATATCTTACAGTACAAGTTTGTCAGTAAAAGCTATTTGTGTATTGATATTGGCATTTAATATATATCTGTTTCTTTTTACAGCAAAGCAAGATCGTAATTTGTGCCCTGTTCTGTCATCTTATTTACATCAGATTACAAATTTGTTGTTAAATTCCCAGAGGCTCGTGAAACATTAAAACTGTGTCACCAGTATTTTTCTAATATAAATGTTGAAATTTATTTCTTTTGAAAATGTTGTCAAAGAGTGTATTAATCATCTCTGTTTTGAGAAAATGGTGCCAATAAGAATTAAAAAATAGTCGCCTGTGGCAGCACTGCATCTGGATTTTTTAAAGAAGTTCCGTATATTCTCTGTTTCTCAAATAAAGCATTAGCGTATGTCCTATTTATGAGCGTTTATGACGTTAGCGTATACCTTCTGCCTATATCGTATACGCTCTGCTTTTTTTTACAACACTATTTGTAAATTTCTTCCGTAAAATCATAGCAAAAAAAAAAAAAAAAAAAAAAAAAAACGGACGATTTTACGGAGATTGTATGAACACGGAAAATTTTCTGGAATTTTTCCGTTAAAAAGCAGTGAATTGTACTGGCTAGTACAATCTTTGTAATTACAATGCATTACAATGTATTATTTGTAATTACAATCTTAGTACATTTGCTAGTACAATATCTCTGTAAAATTGTCCGTTTTTGTTTTTTTTTTTTCTTTTTTTTTTCTATGTGTGTAAAATTAGCGAACGGGTCTTTTCGCTTGACTTAAACTCACCAAAAATTAGATTGTTTATGGGGGAAAAGGGTAAAAAGACACAAACATAGATTTCTGATTACTTATAACCCTGAATAGTAATGAGAGTATAATAACGAATATCATAGTACTGAAAATTCCCTTATTTTTATAATTTGATGATGTTGTTCTTATTTTACATCCAAAATCGTATTGCGTTATAACGGATGATGCATTTCTTTAATTGTATGCTCTGAATCTATATTATAAAGCAAAAACATGTTATTGAGAAACGCTAACGTCACATTGACGGTGGCAACAACATTACAACTAATTTTCTCTTTTATAGGTTTTTTATTTATTTATTTATTTAAACAACGCGCAATTTTAAATTTTTTATACCTTGTTATAAAAAAAAAAACTACTTTAAAATGCAATTTGTTTGAAAACTGTATTTTAATTTACAGATTTTCATGTTTTTTAAAATAATTTTTAAGCATGAATATTTTTTTAATTTACATTCAATGCAATTACGGAAGATTACCTCGTTCTCATTACAGGTTGGTTGGTTGGTTGATTTTTGTCGTCCGATTATCTACGCTCAGGGATATAGGACCAGGGGGAGTGCCCTCCGTGGGGGTCTTTCTAAGGGAGCCTAACCCGTATTTACGCAAGGTTCGAAGAAAACCACGGAAAACTCCGAACGGTTAGGCCGACAGCCGCGATTGGATTCGAACCCAGCACCTGCCATCTACCAGTTGAGAGGTCCCAACCTCTTGGCCACTGGTGGGGCCGTTTTCATTTCAGACAATACAAATAATTCAGCATTTGTTTGATTCCGTGTAATATTCTATAAATAAATTGCTAAATGAAATTATAACTTCACAAGTAAATAAATAAATAAAACGGGAAATTAACAGATATGCAATCAAACTACAGACTAAAATACTGATTTAATTAGTTATAATTACAAAGGTTGCTATCACAGTGAAATGCTTCGCGATTTATCCCTGGCAAGCAGTTAATATGGACATACCAAAAATGCTTTTGGATATAATTGTTGGGTAATCTAACAAAATATATTAAATGTAAAAATCTATTACAGTTCCAAATTTAGAATAATTTCCAATTCTTCTCTGTACAAAAAAAAAAAAAAAAAAAAAAAAGAAAAACTGTTAAATTTACGGCATAAACTTCTGTCATCAATGTTGCCAGCAGTTTTTGCCGTAAAAATCGAGTAAAATTATATGTAATTTTTTATTACATGTAATTTTACTGGAATTTTTATGTCAAAAACTGCTGGAAACATTGCTGCCAATTGTTTTTGCTGTAAATTTAACGGATTTTTTTACAGTGTTCTTTATATGAGCCAGACAGTGTATCGGCCATCTTTAATCCAAATAGTCCAGAATTCATTGCCCTTTGTTTTTAACTCACGTGGTATTTCTTGTCTGATATATTTATGCTATAATATTTCTTTATACTAAGTTTCATAACTGACGTCTACTTGAATTTATTTGGGGATTTCGATTTATCGGACCAACCTACACTATCTTTATTCTGAATAATCTAACCAACTATAGGGAGTGTCAAGGAATCCGTGTTAAATTCAGACACTTTTCTTTGGGAGGGATTTCTGTGCTCCAGGGGGGGGGGGGGAGTTTACAGTGTTCTGGTGGGAGGAAATCCGCATTTTTGACCATTGAAAACACAAAATCTTAAATCTTCCGGGTATTATTTATGTTTATAGTTAATAGGATAGGTAAAAATGCTGATGAAAATTCGGACGGATGGAAATTACCTGTATTCCAAAAATTTTGTTTCTACCTTCAGAAGTTTTAAACATTACTCATATCAGTAAGTAAGTGATGCCATATCGACTCAAATGAGACACTCTTTATTTATTGCTATTGAATTTCACTGTTTATAATTATCAGTCATGACTGATTTTAGACGAGAGTACAAGCAAGTAATGTCGGGGGTGTAGTGGAACACTCTGAATTTTTTCGAAAAGCTCCGTCTACCTTCTGTTTCAGAAATAAATCACTGGTGTATATTGTATCCATGAATGTTCATGATTCTAGCGTATACCCTCTGCCTATTGTGTATATCTGCTGATTTTGTTACAATTACAAACCTGAGTAATGTATATATGACTAAACTTTGAAAAACTTTTCATGTTAAAAGCTGCAGGCTTAACAGTAATAGAAAAGTTTTAATTTTAATGATTGATTAAATTTTGATTGATTGATTTGATAATGATTGATTTAATTTTAATGAATTTTAAATGATTCGAATACACTTTGAAAACGTCCTAGTATAACAGATGACCATTTAAGAAAAATCATTATAAAAGATAAATTGAGGTATGTATACCTAAAACATTTCTTTTTAATTAGATAAAATTCGTTATTCGTATAATTGGAAAGTCATTCTGTGAGGTGGACGAATTTAATAGATTTTATTCTATAAACAAAAAAAAAAAAAAAAAAAAAAAAAGCAAATGTAGACAATTTTAAGGCCTTGTAAGATTATTATTATTATTATTATTATTATTATTATTATTATTATTATTATTATTATTATTATTATTATTTTATTTTTATTTATTTATTTTTTATTTATTTATTTATTTATTTATTTATTTTTTGCCTCCAAAACAATAGTTTGAAAAATAAGCAATCATATTTTATTTTACTTTATTTTAACTATTTGAATTATAAATATCATGTATTTAGTGCATCTGACAATGTTTTTAAACATTTGAAATAACATTATATGTGGCTTTCAGATTTTATAAATATACTTTTTATTTATTTTTTATTTTTTTGCGCAATTTTGTTTAAATAGTTAAATTTTTTATTTTCTAATTTAGCCACAAATAAACAATTTTCAATTAAATGGAGTAAATAGTTTTCTTCTTTTTTTTAAGTGTCAGTACAGTTATTAAATTTAGAATTGAAAGAAAGGTTAAGAAAAGGCAGAAGGGATAAAAGAAACCTGTACTATGTATTTTTGTATCATTTTTATATTCTATTCGTACTAATATTTTTCCAATATAAATTTTAAAGTATATTTCTCTTGTAAATGATGTCGAAATGTGTGTTAAGGATTTCTGTTTTGAAAAAGTGGTGCAGGTTAGAATAAATAATAATAATAATAAATAAATAAATAAATAAATAAAGTCGTCTTTGGCAGCCTTGGTGTATGCTTTCTTTCTTTCTTTCTTTTTTAAATTCATGTTTTTCTAAAATATAGATTTGTAATTTTTTAGTTAGGCTGAAATATAAAGTAGATTGAAAATAAATTAATACTAAATAAAATTGAATCATAAAAGTATTATTTGACATCGTCAATTTAAATAAAAATATTATTTGTTTTATTTTAATAAGAAAAAAATAAAATAAATGTAGTTTTCAGTCATAGTTGTGTTGTGGAATGTTGGTGCGACAGTCTTGTGTTGAAAAAGAAAGGATATTAATATGATCTTTCGGCGCGAAAAAAATAAAAAGAACTGTTTTATTATTATTATTATTATTTTAATATCGCCAGTAAATCATGACCACAAGCTGCAGTAGTCATAGGTTCTATTACATTTTTCACTGGCGTTCGTCCAAAAAATTTACCTGAGGCCGGAATGTTCGCTAAATCGTTAAATACTGAAAAAAGTCCGCACGGATTTCGGCTAAGTGGTGATCGCCGTCTTTTCTCCACTGTAGCAAAATGCAGCACCATCCGTCATGTGGTCTGTGCAGCTTCATAAAAATGTTACAACTCCACAGTTCAATTACATTTCAAGAATGGTAAATATGGTCTATGAGTACCGTTACTCTTTGAGAGAAATGTGTTTATAAGATGTTATGTTGTATTCATTGTTTAATATCTATATGAATAGAGGGGGGATCAATATGTTTTAAACCGAATGTCTAGGGAGTCAGGCTTGTGCGCACGTAAGATATAGTAGCTGCCAGTTGACAATGCTGATATTCATGATTACTAACTCAAATTCATATTGATAAACTTATAAATAAAATTTGCCCGTAATTTCTGCTATATTTATATCGACAACGAATTGTTATGATGAAGCAGAATATGCCGCAGTGGTTGCGAAGTGATGCCGGTAACCGGTAAGATTGTTTATAAATGTAGGTTGGAACAATGTGTTCGATTTGTATGTTTATACCGGCTTCTGTAGTTTCGTTTTTAAAAGAAGCTTGAATTTTCTGGATTTTTTAATCATATACGTGCATTTTAAACTCATATATTATTATTCTTTTGCCATTATTAGCGGAAGTTGTATGTGATTAGGTTTGTTGTGATTTACAATTTCTCTAACTATTACACTGAAAATTAACGAGTTATATATTTGATTGTATCCAAATTAAAAATCTTAACAAACTTTTTTTTATAATTTTCGTAAATTCAAATAAATAACTGATTTATTTTAGCTATTATAAAGAATTTTGTTCATTAAAATACACATGCATGTAAAATGCTAACGCTGCATTAATGTACATTATTAATCTATTCTTATGCAGTGTTTTTGTTTATTACAGTTTAAAACACGTGAAAATGGTAGTTCCGACCATTGTGATGTTTGGTGTAGTTCCTCAATATTTTTTTATCTGGATATTTTGGAGGATAATGTCTTGTTTATTACCTAACTGGATATACCAAGCTGGTGATGACATCTACTATTCAGTGTACCAGAAATTAGTTTTATTCTTTTTCGAACATGTTACTGGAACAAAAGTAAGTTTCTGTTTTATTTTACTGTACTTAAATATATACATATTTATATTTATCATTATATATTTATCGTAATTAAAAATATGATGCTATTATGTACGTAATAATAAAATTTTTATCTTCGCCCTGAAATTATAAAACAATACAATTAATCACTGAAATTATAAAGCTGTTAAACTAATCATTGAAATTATAAAACAATAAAACTAATCCTTTTTTTTACTCAATGTTTTCTTTATAATATGAGTTTGCTTGTTATAAACAGAATGTTAAATATTTTCATTTATGTGAAACTTTTTTTCTGTGTTACTTAAAACAAAAATTTTTATTATGTATAAATCATTTCTAAATATAAATTATAAGTAAATAACTAAATAAAGCTTATTTTGAATTATATTACCAGTATAATATTAGTGTAACTTGTTATTCATATTGATTATATAAATTATTTTATTGTTTTTATGTGTTATATTAAGCAGAAAAACTAAACAAATACTCTCAAAAACAAAGAAAATATAATATTCATATTATGAGACTTGTAAACTATTGTATAAAAGGGTTTCACATTTTGCTTAAAATTTTTCTGTTCAGCCATATTTCAGATTGAAATGTTAGGGTGATTTTCATCTGAATAATTACAAATAGTGTTTCAACATTTGTCCCATATAACCATTGAGCATGATGCCCAAATTCCTGATTAAAATACAAAATATAATTTGTATACAGTTATCATATAATACAAATTTGACAAGGATGACATAAAAAAAAAAAAAAAAAAAAAAAAAAAAATTTTTATTTTATGACCAAAACTTAACCAATATATGAATTTTATCTGATGTCAGTGTTTTCTGGTGTTTAAAAAAAAAAAAAAAAAAGTAAACATTGAAATTTCATAAAATTCAAAATATCATAATTCGGTAAGTTTTGGTCTGAAAAGAATAAATTGTTTTTTAAGCATCCTTTCTAAGGGGAAGACAAAAAAATTTTTATGTCCAAGGGACCATATAGAAATAACATTTTACCTTTTAATATTTGCATAACCACTTTTAAAATAAATGCCATATCTAAATATATGTAATTGATATTTGCATACTTTTTGAAATTGCAATTACTGTGTTTTTTAAAAAAACCTCTCATATTTCTATTCAAAAAACTGTCAATAATAATTGAACATACAATCATTGACAATAGTACATCGGATTCAATCTGCATTATTGTTATATTATTTATTTTGCTGTAACTTGCTTTTAATTGTAAGTACTGGACTTTGTATGGATGAAGGGGAAAAATACTCTTACTCCTAAAACATTATAATTAAATATGTTATTTGAAATCATGTATAGGCTTTAGAAAAGATTGTATTTGTACCATGAAATGATCTGATATCAGCATAATAAAATTATTTTTAGAAATTAGTAGAATATAAATTACTTTTCTAGTATTTTCATCATAGAATACTATTTTATAATTAATTTTACATTTTCTTTGTTTTTTATATGATTTAGTCCTAGATTATGAAGTTTCTTCCTCTTAAAAATTCTAAAGTGAATCATGAAATCTCCTGTAAATATTTATATGAAGATTCTAAGAGATTCTAATTTTTTCTACCCTTATGTTTAAATCATGATATGGACTCTTAAATTTCTAACCTATTTCAAATTTCAATAATTCTTTTTAATTTCAAATGATAAAAAATATTGTGTGTACTAGGAACAGGGTTGGGTTTCTTCCGGAAGAAACCTATTTCTTCCAGGACAGTGGAAGAAACTGGAAGAAATGGAAAAAACTGGAAGAAATGGAAGAAACCACCAGAAACCAAAACAAATGCTCAAAGTTAAAGTATATTAACTATGTAAAAGAATTAAAGTATAATTACATGAAATCTAAATTGGAAAATTTAATTATTATTAAAAATATTTTTGCAAAGATAAGTTACTTTTTTTTTTAGTAACAAACTTCAGGTTTAGCAGACATTTTCAGGTGATGGATTTTTACTACTGTAGAGGTTGGGATTTTTTATTATGGAATGGGTTTTTTTATTAATTGCTCCATTTATAAAAAAAAAAAAAAAAAAAAGAAATTACCTACAAATTGTTTATTTTTCACATAAAAAATATTATTTTCATATAATTGTGCATTATTTTAAACTGTGCAGCACAGTAAATAAATAAATTCGTAATTTTTTATATTTTTCATCTAGTATGAATATTTCAATGTTGATTTAAAAAGAATAGTGTTCTAAAAAGATCTATGGGTATGTCAAAATACTTTTTAACTATCCTAAAGTGTAGGACTTGGAAAAAAAAAAAAAACTTCATTTTTTTGCTTTTATCCAATTTAAGTTGAGAAATTGATTACAGCATCCTCTGCTAAAAAACTTCTTTGCTATACTATGTTGCATTTCACAAAGAAAAATAAAGATTTTAATAACTTTTTTAATACTGAGGATAGAACGGATTATTAAGACCAAAACCTAATTTAGGTGACCTTCCTACTTTTTGGCCAAAAATGATATATAAAAAAAATTAAGCAATTAAATTGTATGTTTTAAAGTAATTAATACTTACATAAATATACATAATTGAAATTAATTATATGTATAGTATTTATTATGTAAAACTGTTATTAATTCAAAAACTTTATTTTCATATACAATAATACGTAATTAATTCATCAATGACACAGAAAGATTTTCTAATTATACAAATTTCATTTAATTAAAAAAATTTTTAGTTTTAGGTATATACACCTTGATTTTTCTTCTATAATGTTTTTTGCAAATGATTGTTATTCTAGAACTTTCTCAAAGAATATTTGAAATTTAATCCAGTTTAAACTAAAAATTTTCTATGAGATGATTGATAAATCATGACTGATACTTTTAAACAATGAAGTTTCATTGCAATACATTCATTTAAGCCAATACAGTTCAAATCAATAATATTGAAAATTTCCGCAGGAAGAAACAAAATTTTTGGAATACTAAGTGTTTCAATCTGTCCAAATTTTTGCGCATGTTTTTGGAAAAACTCAGATTTTGGGTGGAAAACGAAACCGTAATTTTGATTGATCTCTATTTAATATAGTAATTATTATACATTATTTACATTAATAAAATTGATGTAAATTAAAAGCTTTTATTTAAATGGGTTTCATTCTACCATTAGTAAAGAATCTCTACTATTTATTACTAGTTTCAGAAATTTAAATAATAAAAAAATATGTTGGTTAAATTAAAACGGATAACATTTGATTGATTTTGTGTATTTTAGATAATTTTTTTCTTTTTTCCATTTCCTAAAAAACTGATGTAATTAATTTAGCATATATACTTAATTAAATTTGTTTTTGTCCAGTAAAATTAGTTTATATTAAAATATAGGAAGAAAATATTTATTATATCTTACAAAATTGAAAGTATATGGTAAATTCTTAAAGAAAAACAGTTTCTTCCATTTCTTCCACTTGGAAGAAACCTATTTCTTCCGGCCGGTTTTTTCCACGGTTTTTTCCACTGCGGAAGAAACTTGCCAACCCTGACTAAAAATTTCATTTTATTCTTAAGACCTTTTTTTTTTTTTTTTTTTTTTTCCTGTTATGCATTACTTTTTCTTATGGATTAGCAGTAATCATTTTGAAAGCTATTCTGATTTTTTATATATATATATATAATATATATATATCCTGAACTGAATGTGGTTGTGCCTTTTTTGTGAAAAAGCGAGCGAACATAAGTCTCATTTATTTTAGAGCTAGGTATCATCCAAATTCGGTTTAAAAAAAAAAATCTCCAGTGTATTGAAACACTGGAAAAATGCATAAAAGCCAAGGTGTTAAAAACTAATAGACAAAATGCTTGATAAAAAAATAATAGAGTAGACTTCCTCAAATCAGTAATTCTCTAAAATCTGCACATAATTTATGGATGTAAACAAGGAAACATTCAGTTCAGATATAGAGACGAAATTTGACTGTTTTAGTTTTATATCAATTCCATATATACGTTTAATTTGTAATTTTTATCAATAATACTGAATTCATGTTTTTTCACGAAGAATAAATTTATTTCTGAAAAAATTCAAGACATTGCTGATGATCACAATTTTCTTACCAAATATATTAATGTATTAATCAAGTTTTTTTGTTTATTAAGTCTTACTAAACCTGAAATAAAACTTCCTTATTTTATGATTTTGATATGAATTAGTAATATACCTTTATGAGCAGGGGTGGGGAAATAAATCATTTTGCTCGCCAGTGGTGAATGGATTTTTTTAGCATGGTGAGTGCATTTTTAGTTTTTGAAAAACTGTCGGCGATAGAGGCATTATCAGAGACACTTTTTTAATCTAGATATTTTAACTTAAAAAACTATCTAAACTTTTATTATTTTAATTTATTACTTATCTTAATATTTTATTATATTGTAAACATTCGTTATTGTTTCGATTGTATTATTAATTACATTCAATCTATTGTCTCAAAAATGTAAACAAAATAATGACCAGAAATTCACAAAAGTCTAAAATTCACACAAGCTCTGGTCCCAAGCTGCATGGATTTGAAGTGTAGTTTACTGCAGTGGCGTCGACTTGCGAGTCTGCCGCGCAGACCCTGAAAAATATCTGCAGACCTTGCAATATCTCGGCAGACCCTGCAAAATCCAGGCTTGAAATTCGCGATTTTCACTTTCCGATTTTTTGACGTTTCGCACGGGAGTAATTTGTTCCAGAATTTTAAAAAATTGGTCATGAATCCGAAAATTTGTAGATAAGATCGCGAAAAAACTCAAATTTTGTCAAAAGATCGCGTAATAAAGAGGAATCAAATAATAGCGGGCGGTGGGGGGTGTCAATTTCGTCGAAAGATCGTGGAAAAACTCCAATTTCATCAAAGAATCGCGAATAAACGTCAATTTTGTGAAAGGATAGTGGAAAAAACATGAAAATCTTTAAAAGATCGCGGAAAATTTCATCAAAATATTTCATGAAAAACGCACATTCTGTCAAAGAATCACAGAAAAAAATGCAAATTTCGTTCTAAGATAGTGGAGGGAAATGCAAATTCTGTCAAAGAATAGAGAGAAATACATAGATTTTCGCAAAAGATCGCAGAAAAATACAAATTTAGCAAATAATATCGAGAAGATATGAATTCCTTCAAAAAATCGCAGAGAAAACGCAAATTCTGTTGAAAAATTGCAAATTTTGACTAAAGACGCGAATTTTGTCATAGTGAAGAAAACGCAAATAATCGCATAAAAAACTCAATTTCGTTGAAAGATAGCAGGGAATAAGCAAAATTTGTCAAAAAATCGTAGGAAAAACGAAAATTTCGGCAAAAAATGGCGGGAAAAACGTGAATTTTGGTAAAAAATTGCGATGAAAAATGCAAATTGCGACAAAAAATCGTGAAAAAAAAAAAAAGAAATTTCGACTAAAGAACACGGAAAAAAGGGAGCTTTGGCAAAAAGATCTAAAAATAATGCAAATTTTTGCAAAAAAATGCGAATTTTGTCAAAAAATTCCTCAAAGTGCAAAGAACAGCGGAAAAAAAAAACTCGAATTCTGTTCAAAAACAGCAGAGAAAAAGCAGTTTTTCTGTCAATGAATCGTGGAGAAAATCAGTGTTTAGGCAATAATAGGAGAAAAAAGCAAATTTCGACAAAAGATCGCGAAAAAAACGCAAATTTTGGCAAAAGATCACGGAAAAAGACACGAATTTTGTCAAAAAATAGCAGAAAGACGCCAAGAATAGCGAGAAAAACTCAAATTTCGTTCAAAGATAGATGGGAAAAACCAAATTCAATCAAAGAATCGTGGGGAAAACGCTAATTTCGGGTTAACATCGCGGGGAGAACTAATTTCGGCAAAAGATCGCAAGGGGAAAAACGCAAATTTCGGCAAAAGATCACGAAAAAAATGCATATTTCGGCAAAAAATCGCGATAAAAATGCAAATTTTGGCAAAAGATCGCGAGAAAAATACGTGATTATCTTGCCATATTTATTAACTGATGTTTCGAGTAAAGTACTGTGTGAAAAACATTGAATCAGAATTATGGACTTAAAAAAGAAACTTTCAGTTTAAAATTACTTAAAGTATTTGCATAAATTATTGATCCCCACCCCCCTCTCCCTTGAAATAAAGCAGCATTTGAAAAATGTAATTTCTTTCTTTTTTCTTTTAAATAAAATGATCTTATTTAATATAGCACATGTTTAAACACAAGCTATTTTAAGTAATTTCTCATTTTCCCGTTTCACGCACTTTTCCTATTTTTTTTTTTATTTTTTTGCAATTACATGCCTGTAAATATGTTGTTCAAAATATCACTTAAAATCCGAACCGTCGCCCTTTTTTTAATTATTATTTACAACAATCGAATCAGTTAACCGTTATATATATATGTATTGTGATCATGGGTGCAAGTTTTCCGTCTGCAGGACAGAAATCTGACTTTTGAGAATTCCCGAGGATGGTAACGGAATGAGAATCCCCCCCCCCCCTCCCCTTAAACAACTGCCCTTGTGGTAGACCCAACTTTGGGGCCAAAGTTGGCTCCTATGGTTTACTGTATCATCATTAAGCTCTTCAATGCTGGTGTCCTCTGTAGAAGACATTAAATAATACCCTTTAAATTAACTTAAATGCTTCTTAAAGCGTTAAAATTACTAGACATATTAAATGCTTATCACAAGAAATGATATATAGACTGATATGTCTTTGAAGCAGGGCTGGCAATTTTCTGCCGGGGTGGTTTAAACCGGCAGGGCAGAAACTAGTTTCTGCCAGTAAGTGGCAAAAACTGTCAGAAACTAAGAAATAATACTAATAAGAACTTTAATCTGCAATGATTCATAATTCACACAGGTATTTAATGTATAAAGAATTTATAAGAAATAAAGATTATGAATGTTATTTAAAGTAGTAAAAAGTTTCAAAAGGATCACATAAATGTACTTTGTTTATATAATAATTTTCTGTTACTTGAAAAATTAATTGAATAAGCTAGCACCGCATTAAATGAGATTTGAATATTGCATTTGTGTGTTTCCATAATATTTCCATCATTGAGTAAACTGAAGCAAATTTTATAAGCAGCTGCAATAGAACAGTCATGTCTTTTACTTTTATATAAAGCAACAGCAATAGATTTTAACATTTGTAACAAGTATTTAACTCTTTATAAATTATGATATTTATAATTTTAACAACTGCTATGTCCTTGATATCATTTTCATGATTTTAAATTATCTGCAAATAATATGGATCATTCTTCTTGAAAGATTCAAAACTATCAATTTCTAATACTAATTTATATATATTTTTTAATTAAAACCAGGGTTGTTTGGTTTAAACCAATTGGTTTTTTTTCACCTGGTTTTTTTTATTCTTTTACCCAAATGTTTTATTTTACACATTATTGAAAAAAGCAAAATCCAAATTATGAAGAAGCTAGAAGCAAAGCTGTAGAAAAATGATGAATTAATAAGTTTCTAAAAGGAAAAAAAATTTTAATCAACTCAACTTTTCTTGTAAGCTGTAAATCTATATGGCAGAATAACTATTTTTTCTAAAATTAGCTGGTTAGAAAAAACTAATCAGTTTTCTTTCTTTCTTTTTCTTTTTTAAGGCCTATATGTATATATATATATAGCCATTATTTGTAAAACATATATATATAGCCAGAAGGGCAGACTCGAGTTAAAAATGCACTTTTATTATTTAAATTGCTTGATTAGTTAAGATTTACTAAGGATTTCATCATTTCAGAAATTCTTTTTGTTATGTATGCTATTGAATAATTGGCAATGAGCTTTTTATTTGCTCTGTGATTAGTGATTTTAACAAGCCTTTGTTTTTCTTGCATTCTTACATTGGAATTGGGTTTTTTGCATTATAATTTTATTCTTTTGCCAGCTAGGTTGGCACAGTTCAAACCAATTGGTTTTTTAGAACAAATCTAATATAATATTTTCTCATTTTTGTAATTTAAGTGTTTCAAATTATTGGATAAAAGTAATTTCTATTTTTAAGTCTTATCTCAATAGTCACCATAAGGCATAGTGAGTCTAGTCAAGGCCATGTTAGTATACATCAGGGTTGGTATAAAAACCGTTTTTTTTTTTTTTTTAAACCAAAAAACCGGGTTTTTTTGGTTTAAACCAGGTTTTTTTGGTTTAAACCGGGTTTTTTTCAAATCATTGTTTAAATAGCATTTGCAAGAAAAATAACATGAGTTTTAGAAAGTCATGAGGATTTTTTGTAATTAATAGTTAATTAATGTTAAACATTCACATTAGTAATTATTTTTTTTGATAATTAAATAACTAAAGCATAAAAATTTATAATTAAATTATCTATTAGAGGTTTAGGTTTCTATAGGGAAATATTCATTGTGTGAAAAAAAAAAAAAAAAAATAAACTATTAATTTATTAGTATACTTATATAAACCTTTTAGATAATAATTTAAGAAATAATTATATGCAGGTTGATAATGAAGAACATAGTAAAGGGCAAACGAACATATTTTACTAAATTAACAGAAATAAGCTGAAATAGAAACCATTTTCTTGTGCATAATTTAGAAATTATTTACTGTATTAACATCAACAAATGATTATTAATCTCTTACAACATATATTTACTTAAAAAATATCAATATGCATTTTATTAATGCTAAAAAATGCATGTGTATTGACTTACTTGATACATCAACGAATGTAATGCTTACACAAATTGAGACATAGGCTTAGAAAAACTTTTTTTTTTTTTTTATTTTTTTTTTTAAATACAAACTTTATTTTTTCCATTTCTTTGTTCATCAAAAGGTGAAGATTTAGCATTAAATTTCATTATCTGTGCAAGCATCGAGTTACATGGATATTTTTGTTTTGTAAAATTTAATGTATCCTTTTTTTCTTGTTCACATAGTTCACTTTGACTGTATAGTGGTTCGAGCATGTATACCTAAAAGGGCATGGGTGTTGGGGCTATTTTATACCTGGACTAAAAAACTATGAGACTTCTTTATTTACATTTTTTTTCTCTTAATATTCTTTGAAGACCTGTCCAATTATAAACTGCATTAGTAATGGAACTTATTACTTTAGATATTATCCAGGGCAACTGCAATAGAATTTAACAGTTTAAACATATCTTCAACATTTCTTTTAAAGTAAAAATTAGACAGATACAAGCTTTTGAATATTTTTATCAATACATTCCTATTTTCTACACAAATTTTAAGTAAAGTAGGACAATTTTTAAGCTAAACATCTAAAGCATCTGAAAATGAATCACACCTAGTATTATAAGGAAGAGCTAATTTGACAGCATTTACATTGCATGCAATTTTTACATTTGGCTCTTAAACATGTTTTTGATGTATTTCTTATTCCCTCAAATGAAAACCAGATTATATTTTCCTTTCTTCTAGTTTTAGACATTCTTTTATTTCAATATATATAAGTAGCTTTCTTAAAATACAATACAAAGTAACTAGAAACAGAAAAAAATAATGTAAAAACTGCAAATCCAATCTAAGAAAAACCAAAGCTTACTAAAACCAATAGCTATGGAACAGAGAAAATTCATAGCCAATCATTCATTAGCATATAGAACAAAAGTAACCAATGGAAAGAATGACTTATGTCATTATTGATGCTTTGATACATGATACAATCCTTAGTAAATCCTAATCAAGCTATCTAAGCAGTAAAATTGCATTTTTGGCTGGCATATGCCATTTTTACATTTAAAAAAAAAATAAAAGGCTTAAAAAATAATTAAAACTAACTACCTTTTTCATCCTCCACAGTTCACTGTAGAAAAATATTTTGCCATGTCAATTTATAGCTAGTAAGAAAAATTAGATTGATTAAAGATGTTTGTCACTTTAAAAATTTAATTTGTCTTAAGCTTTGCTTGTAGCTCTCTATAACTTTGATTTTGCACATTTTAATAATGTGTAAAATAAATGAAAACATTAGGGAAAAGGGGAAAAAACCAAATTAAAAATGGTTTTTTTAAAAAAAAACACTTGGTTTAAACCAAACAACCCTGGTATACATGTAGAATGCATATTTCATGCACTGATGAACATATCTGAAACTCTACAGAAAACACTTAAATCATGTAAATTTAGCAAAAATAAAATAGATGAAAAATATGCAATATTTAGATTTAAAAAATACTTTCCTTTGAGAAACACAGATGTACAGATAATGACATAAATGATCTTTAAAATTTCAGTCAAGCTCTAAAAGAAATTTTTCTTGATTGGAGGGATAATTTTTTTAGAATAAAAGAAAACTCAAGATATGAAGTCGAATAAGAAGACATTGAAAAATTAGGCACTAGTAAAGCACCTGTTTACATTTAACTAAAATATGCAAAAGATATATTTAAATCTTCTATTGCATAACCAAACCCATTACTTAGATCTGTTAAGAAAATTGGCAGAAAGGGGGGAGGGGGGGGGGGGGCAAGACAAGGTTTGCTTGAGAGGTAATAGAAAAAAAGTCTCATAAAAATGCCTAAAAAATGCAATTTTTAGTTTAGATGTTTAAAAATACTAAGTGTTATAATAGAGCATGCAGTCTGATGGCTGTCTTTGGTAGATGACAGCATTTATAAAGCTACTGTATATTTTAACAATGTTTTTAAACAGTCTAAAAAGCTGTTAAATAGATATTTTTGTTTATTTAACAGTCATCTTTTAACTGGTAGTTTTAGTAAACACAATGCTTGAAGTGTGTAAAAACTCTACTGCTAAATTCAAATCCTTCCAAAAATTCTTTATAAAAAGCTTTATTTTTCAATAAAAGATATTTAACTCACGCAGTCTTCTAACAAAAAAAACAGACATCACATATAACAAGTATTTCAAATTAATTATTTTGAATAACCATTTGAAAATAATATATATGAAGTTTTATATATGAATCTATATCATATATTTATTTATAGTGCTAGTAATCAAAAGATTGTTCATTAAGATTTTCAGGGTATCAATGTTTCATTATGTAGCACATTTTATTTATGAAATATAAGACACAGGTTTTTCTAAAAATGTTTAGATTTTAAAGAATTTCAATTTTCTACATAATTGATTGTATATTAAATAATTATATTGATTAGAATTAAATTTAAATCAAATTATTACTTATATATTCAAAAATGTTTACTTTTGTTCATAAATTTGCATGTATATGTAACAGGAAAACATATTAAAAAAAACACAGTTTAAACCAAAAAAACCTGGTTTAAACCAAAAAAATCATGGTTTTTGGTTTAAAAAAAAAAAAAAAACGGTTTTTTACCAACCCTGATTAAAACTATTAACAATATTTTATTTATTATTTATCCCGAATAAAATACATATAAGCAATTTAATATCACTACAAAAGTATCAGATTATGTAATAAAAAATGAGATTATGCCAATTAAAACCGGTTATAACCACTTTTTGCCACTGGCATGGCAGAAACCATTTTCTGCCGGCAAAAACCCAGCCCTGCTTTGAAGATGTTGTATAGTAATTTTAAACCTGTTTTTGTTCCTTGTAATTAGATATGTAAATTTTCTGGAAAAATATAAGTGGCGGAAAAAAACTGGTTTTTTACCGGTTTTTTTTCAGAAAAAAACAGAAAAATTGATTTTTCATGACTGTTTCTCCCAAATAAATTATATTTTCTTAGAGAATATTAAATAATAAACATTTTTCCCCATTTATTTGTATTAAATGAAAATTATTTTCACTTTATATTACAAAATAAAAAGAAAATAGCAAAGCCTGCTTTTAAAAGTTTAGTTTTTTTTCCCACAGCCTAAGAATTTTTAAAACACTATTGTTTGTTATATCATATCTCTGTTGAAATGATTTTTCAGCTACATGTTTAACTACCAATTGACCTAATGTAAGAACCTGAGCCAATATGTCTGCAGTTTGGAATGAAATAAATTATCCATTCCATTCACACAAGTATAGTTTTTAAGTAAATGATACTAGTTTAAAGAAATTGTTGCAGTTTTGTCATTATTATCAATATCAGTATTCAAAAAATTCCGTTCTTTGTTTAAAAAAATGTATATTTTTACATTATTACACTTTTTTCTTACAATTATAATTTTATTTCCTTTAAAAAATATGTTTAGTTTTGGTATAGCTTTCCAATCTCAACTCAAAGTTTTGATTTAGTTTTATAATCTAAATTCAAACAAAACTAAGTTTTAGTTTGGCTTACTCAGGCCTGCAACTAAAAAATAGCATAGGATTTTTACTCAGTGAAAGCAGAAAAAAAAATATATATATATTTTTTAAGTTTAATTAAACATAATATTTTTCTTTTTATCCTGAAATCTGGTATTCTATTCTTGAGTAAGAAACCATATTCAATAATGTTTCCATATGGTAATTTCATATTTCTAATAATGGAACTTAAAAGTTGTGAAAACAGAAAGTTGTGAAAACAGAAAAGTTGTGAAAACATTTCTATTTTAATCTACAAATAGAAAATGCTCACTATTTGAGGAATTAACAAAAGCAGTTACATACAGAGATAAACTTCTAAGTGTGCTTTAAAAAACTACAAAAATTCAAAGTTTAATCAAGAGGGAATGTATAATTTGGAACGCAGTTACTTGTAGTAAAATGTGTTTTTTTTTTTTTTTTTTTTTTTTTTTTTTCATCGCAGTTGTACTTTTCTAATGCAAACTGCCCATGTTTTTGCAATATTACTGTACATTATGGAGGTAAAATGGATGTCAATTTTAGATTCAATACCTTGAAGAAACATTCAGTTAATCAGCTATAACGAAATCTTGAACGAACGAATCATTTAACGAAATCTTGAAAAATGCATCATAGTAGTGCCACCTATAGGGCAATTTACACCAAAAACTAAACAACATTAATATATATCAGGACCTGTCTGAAGCTGTAGTTTGATAAAAAATCGTCCTTGAGATAGAGCTATTGCGATAATCATGAATAATGCAGCACAGCAGCGTCATCTGTTGAGCAATTTACACCAAAAAGTAATGTGCACAAAGTTATATCAAAGATTAACTTAATCTGAAGTTTTATGAAAATACATACATTAATTCTTGAGATAGAACTATTGTGGAAATTATGAATAATGCAGCATAGCAGCGCCATTAGTTGGGCGATATACACTAATAACTAAACATCTCGAGTTTATATCAAGGTGTAACTGAATCTAAAGTTTTGTGAAATTATGTACATCAGTTCTTGAGATCGAGTGCCCATAAAATTTTTGTCCCATACAGACTCACAGGGTGACAGATATTTTCCAAAAACTATCAAATCGTGTTTAGGACCTTCTAAAATGTTTAAATACACCAAAAACTGGAAGTCAAAATTTTCACGAATTCAATACTTACTTCTTGAAAAGATAGAAAAAAGTAATAAATGCATGCTTCAAATTTTATGTTAAATTTTTAATTTTACCATTTCTATTAATCGGCATATTATTGAAATAATTTTGCACATGAATTAATTTTTAAAAAGAGAAATTGCATTTAATTATATATCTAGATTTTTTTCATGTAATCCTGTTTTTGTGAAATTGTGAATTTCTTGTATATATACTTATACAAAATGTATTCAGAATTTGTGAATAAGAAATTATTACTATTTTTAGAGTCCTATTTAGACATTTTTAATAAGGTTATTTATTCATTTATACAACTTGATAAGATTCTGCTGCTATATGGCATGAGAATTTTTTTTCTTCAATCACTACATTTGCGAAAGATTCAATTTGTAGATTAAACTTTTTTCTGAAATGTCTATTTTCAAGAGAAATTTTGCGAAGGGTCTTGTGTTTCAAACAAGAAAAAAATAAGAAGGATCCTTTCAAGTCTTCTCAAACAGATTTCTGCTCAGAGATCAGATTACCCACATTAAAGTTTTCATGTGGGACACTCAACATAAAAATAAATAAAATAAAAAGTATGAGAACGTAGCTATTACAAAATTTTCACTATATTATTTCATAAATGAAATTTCCATTTTTCCAGTTTGGAAAAATTAAAATATAAGCCTTCGGAAAAACCCCTGAAAAAAACTGTTTTTTTTCCCAATTTTTTCCGGTTTTTTTTCGAGCATTCCCATCTCTACTTGTAATATTTGTCTCAGAACCGAGGGGGTTAAAAAATAGTAAAGGTGTTGATTGGCATTTATAGATATGCTGATTGACAAAATCTTGTAAAGGCCGCTGTGATTGCTGAAAACTGCCTCTATGTGAATCTGTCACAAAATGGAAGCCAAAGCATTTTCAAAATCCATTACTTTCATTTTATGAATCTAGAAGAAATTAAAAGTGGAGTAACATTTGAAAACATTTATATTTTAATAACTTTCAAAATTTAATAAATGCGTGAGCAAAGATCGCACATCATTTCTCTTTTGCATTAAATATTAGCCCAATATAAAGATAAGGGCATGAACAAAAATCTTAGAACAGGGGGCCCAGGCTTCAGCCTAGTAAATAGTAATCCACTTCTACTTTTAATTTTTCAAAAAATAAGTCGTATCAACACGCGTTTTAAAAAGTTCATTAGTTTGTTTCTTAAATTGTTCCAATTAGTTTGAAATTTGGTCAGTAGATAAATCAGATGTTCTAAATGATCTGTGTATTTTTTTATGGAGTTTCGTGCATATGTTTGAAAAATAAAAATCAGTTAATTTTTTTTCTTTTACTTCATCAGTTGCCTAACAACTAAACCTTTCCTTTACTATGAAAATGCAAGAATATTTTCAGCATCCATTTCTACAATCCATATCATCCATAGTATTAAGAAGGAGAGGCAAACTTTTCCAAATTGTATAGTTTTCTTCTATGAAAGCGATTTAAAATGATATAAACACACACTTTATAAATTATTCTGGTGAAGGCCTAGCAACAGCTGAATGTTAGCAGCTCTCGATTTTCTGTAATAAGGCTAATTAGCCTCACCGTCTGCCGGAGATAAGTCGAGGGTAAAAGCACTGTTTCCCTATACCCGTCACCAGTTAAGTGATTAAACTTAATTTCAAAATACAAATTATCTTGTATTTGATAACACAAGCAAACCTTTAAAATAATTACAATAAAAACATTTCTTTCAATAAGTTTCGTATCATTTGCAACAAGGCAGACCAAGATATTATAGTACTAGACGAAGGCAACATTTTCCATATTTTGTCATTCTTGTATTATATAACTTAGAATAAGCTTTTAAAATATACTGGCAATGGTTATTATTTTTTTTTTTTACTTAGACACAATTCACTTTCGGCAGTCCTGGATTGTTTGAATTCTACTATTTTTATTCTTATGTATAATATACAATTTTTTCTTGTATATTTGATAACCTAGGCTTTCATACGTGTGAATCTAGTATTATATTCTCTTCTTTATTTATGATTGTAAATTTGTATTTAATGTATATTAAACTTTATGTAGTTCTTATTGTTCATTATTTGTTTTTATCATTTATAGTTTATATTGTATGGAAATGTTGAGGAAGTAATTGCAAAGAAAGAAAGAGTTATTTATATTAGTAATCACCAAAGTACAGGTAATTATCCACTTAATGACTTTAATTTTAATGTATTCTCTTTATTTACATATTAATAGTATACATTAATTAATATGTATTATATACGTATACATATATAAATAGAATAACCCAATATCATAAACTTAAACATGACAAGACAATCAAATGAAATTAGCAATATTGGAACAATTACAAAAAAAATTGGAGATTGTGGTAAGTAGCTCAGTTTCAAGGGCAATTATATATATATATGTTTAAATCTAATTTTATAGGTATAATTTACTTTTTGGATTTTTCCCTCTCCTCTTTCTAATAACAAATTAAAAATTTATTTTGAAAAGAATGTAGTTTGTGACTTGTGAGCTTAAAAAATATAATGAATGCAAAATTTCTTTTAATGCATAATTGTTTACATGAAGTGCTTTAGATCAGCAGTTCGTAATTCCTTATTTACCACAGCCCCCCCCCCCCCCACCACCACCACCCAGTCATATACTTAAAAATCTGCTTCTGTAAAATGATTAGGCTTAAAATATTGCATCTTCTATATTATTATAACAGCAGTATAGGCAATATTCTTACTTGTGGTTCTAAGATTTAAAAAAAAAAACTTTGTTTGGTAGGATGTAAAAAAAAAAAAAATTGTTTGGTAGGATGTAAAAAAAAAAAAAAAAATCATAATTTTTTCTGTATTAAAAAAAAGTATTAAATTGGATTTTTATGATTTTTTTTTTTTTTTTCTTTTGGCCAACATTAAAATATTGGGTAGATATCAGGAGTTTTAGGTTTCCAAAACAATTAAACCTCTAATTGCTAACATAATCTAAGTTTTTACACTTTAATTACTAAAATTTAATTTTTAGTTAATAATTACAGAAATTATAAAACTGCAAATTAAGAGTTTCATTAGTTAGTAGAATACAATAAAGTTATACACGCATTAACATTTTGCAATACTTATGGAAAACTATATTAAATGCTGGTGATACTATTTACATTTATTAAAATTATTAGGAACTGCATTTAACGGTGTTCTTAACTGATCCGCTCAACAAGCGAAAAATGTTTTGACACATTTACAAATTCATTTTTTAACAGAAAGATATAAAATTTTAATGCCTGACTATGGAAGCGATTTTGAATTGAACTTATTTTTCCATTTTATTATAATTAAATATCGAGTTATAAGCTATTTCGATGACACAATCACCCGTTTTTCTCCTCCATTTCGACTGGTTTTTCTGCTTTCATCGGAATATATGCTCAAAAGTGTCAACTTTGAAGGCTTGTTGTAAAAAAACTATTGTATTTTTTAAAAACAGAAGAATGAGTGCGATTAGACAGTTTCTGAATAACAACACCTGCTATTTTCATGCATTTCCGAACAAAAATAAATTAATGCATGTGTCACAAAGTTGCCCTTTTTGGTTTAAGAACACCCTTAAAATTAAACTGTTAACACTACTTAAAAAACAAAAATAACATTCTTTAGTTAAGTATATAATTATATATTTTTATGCTTTAATTACTAAAATGATAATTTACACTTTTATGCGGTGCAATATTGAAAATGGCATAAAATTCGCTATTGCAGCGCCCCCTTCCGGCGAATTTTTTTCAGTTTCAGGGCGATCCAACTAGCCATAGCCATACACTTACACAAAAAATTTCGTTCAATTCGATGCGTAACTTCATGTACTTTTGGTCAGTACAATATTGAAAATGGCACAAAAATTGCAATTGCAGCACCCCCTTCCAACGGATTTTTTTCAAATTCAGGGAGGACCAATTAGCAATAGTCATACACATACACAAAAAATTTGGTTAAATTCGATGCATAACTTCATATACTTTTGGTCGGTACAATATTGAAAATGGTACAAAAATCGCAATTGCAGCGCCCCCTTCCGGCCGATTATTTTCAAATTCAGGGGGGACCAACTAGCCATAGTCATACACTTACACAAAAAAAATTGGTTAAATTCGATGCATAACTTCGTATACTTTTGGTCGGTACAATATTGAGAACGGCACAAAAATCGCAATTGCAGCACCCCCTTCTGGCAGAATATTTCAAAACTGAAGGAGGACCTCTTGCCACAGCCAAAAACATTCGCAAAAATTTTGGTTCAATTCTTTGCATAACTTCATACACTTTTTGATGGTGGAATGGCGACTTACAAACACACGGAGAGACAGACATTTTGTAAAAACATGTTTTTTGGAATCTCTGACCCCTAAAACGTGTAAATCCGTCAAAAACCGGAAGTAAAAAAAAATTTCGATTACAATACTTTCTTCTGTTGAAGATAGAAGAAAGTAAAAAAGTATGTAACTTTTTCATATGATAAATAAAAAATCATTAATTTTAAATAAATTTATAAATTACTAATAGAAAAATACAATTAAGTAATGTGTTTTAATAATATCTTGATTTTTTTCAAGAAATAAAATTCTGTCTTTTTTATAAGTCTTGGGCACATATATTTAGAAATACTGTAGCATGGAGAAGTTTCTATATTTAAAAAAATAGCAACTAATGCTGTCACTGCCACTAACGTTGGATTTTTTTCTGACCAGGAGTTTTTTTTCTTTAATATTAAGAAAAATACTGTGTACAAAAATATGAAAATAAGTAGCAGCATAGAGAAATGTTTGATAAACACGTCTATGCAGACAGTTTTTAAATCGAATAATTACTTAAAGAGATATTTAATGTTAAAATTGGTCAAAATTGTTCCATCAAAAAGATTTTATGGGCAAAAACTATACATAGGAATTTAATCATTTTATACATTAGAAGTTTTCGGTGTGCAGACTGCATTTATTTTTTAAATTTGACAGTTTAATTTACTTAATTTTAATTTGCATTTATTATTTAATTCTTTGAGTTCTTATTTTCATTTTAAATTCAAATTTCCAGCATTTTGAGAGACATTTAAAAAACATTTTGGAAAAAGTTATTATTTTAAGTTGTTGCCAATTTGTAAAAACAGCACAAAGAGTAATATTTCTTTCAAATAAAAAATTATTTACACGTGACTGTTATAAAAAGAAAAAAAATCCTTATAAATTAGAATTAAATTATTAAGTATTAAAAACAAGAAAATATTGTGATTATGTTATAAAAATTACATTTATACATGAATTTTAAAAGATTAATTAAAATATTAAATGCATTAATATACATTAAATGAGGTGAAAGGAGTAAGTTACATAATCTTTTGTTTATGATTTGTCTTTTAGATATTTGCAGTAGCAGTTTCTAATATGGATCTCTTTTTTAATGCACCATACTGCATATTTTCATTTTATTTTTAAAATGTAAATTGTTTATTTTATTTAATAAGTTACATAATAAATTTCTAATAAGTATTTATTTAATAATAATTCATGCAAAATAAAATCAAGAATGTTTTGTGCAGGCATTTACCTGCATTTATGCTGCATCAAGTGATGATATAATTAAAAAAGATTTGCTATCTGTGTTACTTTTATATCTTGTGATTCCCAATGTGATGCCTCATCATATGAGTATTGTCTATGAGAAAATCATGTTGAATGTATAATTTTAATATTAACTTTTCTATTATATTAATAATATTATTTAATATTAAATTAATATTTAAAGTTTTCCTTTCTGTTTGAGATTTGTGTGCAACTGTTTAATTCATCATATGTAAATAAATAATATAATTCAACAATAATGCTTTTGAAACATTAATTTCTTTTTTATTTTAATAGTATCTCTCTAATAGCACACAATATTTCATTTATCTTGCTACAAATGAAAGAGAGAAAAGAGTAACTGATTTTTTACGCATAATTGGTGTCACTCATTAAAATTGAAAACAAAACAAAATGGTGAAATTTTATTCTCTTTGCATTCAGTTGAGCAATTATTATTTCATTAATACATTTCAGATATCCTGATGGTTCCAAAGTTCTCATAATAATTCTTAAAATTTCTAAATGTAAAATATTAGACAGAAATATTAACACAGATAATGGAAAATAATAAGTGTTTAAAATAATTCTTTCAGACTTTGACAATATGATAAAAGTGGTATTCA
Source organism: Maratus speculifer (assembly GCA_964019185.1). Taxonomy (NCBI): domain Eukaryota; kingdom Metazoa; phylum Arthropoda; class Arachnida; order Araneae; family Salticidae; genus Maratus; species Maratus speculifer. The sequence goes on from OZ025295.1 coordinate 71,242,857, forward strand.
TTTAAAATTTTATTGCTAAAATTTCAGTAATTTCAGCTCCTACTATTTTCTAATGTAATTGAAATATTTTCGTATTTTTAGTTGATTGGGTTATAGTTCACATGCTGGCTGATAGACAAGGCTCCATTGGTCATGTCCGTTATGTTATGAAAGACTCGTTACAACTTGTTCCATTATATGGATTCTATTTTTATGAGGTTTGTTGAGTTTTAGATAAGAAGATTATTTTATAGTGTATTAATTAAGATAGTGTATATGATTTTCATGTTACCTTTGCTTATTTTATGCTTGCTGAAAAAAATGCCTTAATTTAATTTGCAAATATCTTACATTCATTTTGATTGTGATTTATTTTAATCCTGAATAAAATTTCTGTATATTAAGTTTGTGTATTGTTTTTATAGGAATAATTAATACAGTTATAGAAAGAATGCTTTTAATACAGCAATGTATATATACAGAAAAACCTAGGGAAACAGAAGTTGTCTTTAAAAAAATTCTGAAATGTTTTTATAGTCTCTTGGAAGATATTTTAGTAAGGACCCGTACGGAGCAGAAAATGAAAAACTTTTACTGATGTTTGCAGGTTTGATATTAGTGGGGTCCAAGCGAGTGACTGTATGGGATTTTTAAGATTTTCTTGCACATAAAAGATTTAATTCCATTAAATATTTTTATACAGTTCTTGTAAATTCCTTTCTGCATTTGCTGGTACAAGGCATGAAAGAGTTCCTCCTAAAGGAGGAATTCCACCTTTTTTAAAGCAATTTTGGACATTCTCTAGATTAATGCAAAAAGAAGAAGAAGAAAAAAAAAAGAACAATATGGGGGGGGGGGGGGAGATGCCTGAATTTTTTTTTAATCTGGCATTTTGTCTATTCAAATCCTTGGCGTTTGTTCTTGAATTGATGTGAAAAAGAGACATAAAATGAAAGGTGAGCTTAGATCATTTGAAAGTCATGTAAATAAAGGTGTTCAAAATGTTTTCAAGAATGATTGTTATTATTTATTTATTTTATTTTATTATTATTATTATTTTTTTTTTTTTTTTTTTTTACTTTAAAAATTCAAAGTAAAAGGAAGTTTTTTGGAATAAAATGTTTTGACTATTTATACGACACTTTAAGATAATTTCTCGGATATCTTTTTCGAGATGTATGTCTGAAGTAAAGAGTAGTTTTAATGCTTTCTAAGTTATTAAAATAAAAACCAATAATATGTGTAGTTACATTTAATTTGATTGTATATGTAGCTGTTAACATGACACTTAAATTATACGAGTTTGGCGCTGCTGTATAGATGAATTAAATTTTCCACCTTTTTTCTCATTTCCTACTTTCATGCCTGTGGTACACACACACATAGTAAAAAAAAATGTCAAATTTTAAAAACTATTGTCAAATTTTTTAAATGTGAAACTCAAGAGAATGAAAATTTTATTAATATTACCAGTTACAAAATCTTTGTATTCATTTTGACAGGAATCAGGAGAACAATTTAAGTTAGAAGTAATTCACATTAAGCATATTCATTGGTAACAAGGTTTAGTTGTAAATAATAATTATTATTATAATTTTCTTTTATTTAATCATATATCTTTTTATTCTAAGCTTTTCTTCGAGAAAAATAAATAATATAGCAAATAAAACTCTCATGTTTTTCATAATCCTTTTAAAAATTAATAAATTGTAGGAGTGGGGGGGGGGGGTGAAAAAAATACACAAATATGGTAGGATAGTCATACACATAAAAATATGATTTATAATAAAAAGGTAAAATTCTTGGGCAGTTAACTAAAATTGCCAGATGATCAACTGAGTAAATAGACTTTATTCAGGATATTGCTTGCTTTCATTCTGTGTATCTCCCATGATATGCACTGGTTAAATATTGATATTGCACTGTTTATTTCAATGAAAATACTGCATGCAATTATGTGAAAAAAATCATTAAATACAAAATAATATAAAGTGCTAGAAAAAAATTTAGAACCACCAACAAAAACAGTAAACTTCTTATTTTAATGAAAAAATATTATCATTGCAAAATGATTCATATAAGATTATATAAATTTTGATATTTGTTTTAAATTATATTATTATGCATAAAAGAATAAGCAAAAATTCATTTATAGATAACACAATTAGGTGAAAAAAAAATAGAACCAGTATATTTAAAATCTAAATTACACATATAAATGATTTGTACATTTATTTGTAGTACTTTGTTTGTTTCTCCTTAACACTGATGATTTTCAAAAAACACTTTAAGAAAGATTTTGCCTGGTTTTTACATGTGGAAATGCACATTTGTTTTTATATTTCCAAAATGGCTGCTTTCAGTTCAAGAATTCGATGAAGCTACACCATTTAACATAAATTAAATGAACCAAATTTCCTCACATGTTTCCTATGATTTATGTCATTGCTTTTAGATGGAATGTCTAAAGTTTTGATGTTGTTTACAGATTACCAATATGAAGTAAACACAGACTTGCAAATACAAGTGTTATCTTGAAGCAATACCAAATTCTAATCCATCAATTCATCTTCAACTGGCATTAAATTATTGCCAAGATTACCACGATACTCAAAGGAGTTTATATTTGTCTTGGTGAAAGCCAATCATGTTTTTACTTTTGCATTACAACCTACACAAATTGCAACTGATCCACTACCTTATACACATTTTAAAACAGATATCTCCCACTTTGTAAATCATACCAGTAATATCTTAAATCATCTGCCCAATCTAAGGTGAATATTTTTTCATTATTAAAAACAAATTTGCACCATAGGTTCAATTTTAAAACACTGAAAGATGTGATATTTAATTTTGCATCATGTGATGCTTTTTTTAGTTTTGACTTGGCTTTTAATTTAGCATAATTGAAGCATTTAGCGCTTTTTAATATATTTTTAAAAGTTCATGGCATTATTCAGATTTTAAGAGTCAATTTTATAGAATAAGCAAAATCTTGAACCAATATTCTAATAATGTTTCATGCTGGAAGTTTTGATAGCCATCCACTTACTTTATTTCTTATGTAATTCATTACATCGTACAGAAAATTGTTTACAATAATTTTAAATTTATTTATTTTTAGGACAAATAGCCTTTCAATCAGCTTCCAGTCTGGAAAAACACTTATTAAATCTTTTTTCTTTGTCGGTGAAGAATTTTTTGCAAATTATGTTCAAAGCAACAGTTGCATATCCCAAAACTTCAAACTAGCGACTACTAACCTATAAACATCATCATACACCAATTCTGCATAAAATACTACAGTCATGATGTCATCTCATTTTGCTAGATTTAAAAGAAGATACTGATCCTAAACTTATTTCCGTTCTTTAATATTACAAGATTGTAAAACTTGTAGAAAAAAATAATTTTTAACTTTTACAATTGAATTAAATTTACATACCATATCAAATATTTGTATCTAAATTCAATTCTTTTTGGAATTTTATTCTAAATAACAAAATTGGTATATGGTCTTAAACTTCTTTCCAGCACTACATAACTTATGCTCTAATAGATTATTTACTTAATATTAAATAAAATTTTATATTCTATCACTGCACTAAAATTTATTTTTAAAAATTTTCCAGCATGGTTGTGTGTTTGTGAAAAGACATTATTTTGATTCTCATAAAATGATTGCCTCACTACAATATTTACAGAATAAAAAAATTCCTGTAAGTATATGAAGTATTGTATTTATTTTTGTTTTTTGTATTTTATGAAATGCTCAAGCATTTACATATGCAAATATATTAAAAATTATGCGTAGTTCAATTCTTCTTTGATTTAATATTAACATTAAGGCAAGCAAGAGAAAGTTGCTAATGCTGTATGCATGTGTATATGTATCCAAAAGCAGATGGTCTATGGACACACTCAAACACAAGAAAAATTATCTAAATAACAATAACAATAATTGGAGATTGATTAAAAATTTGTTTTGGGCAAAAATGTGGCCGAAAATTCATTGGGGCCAAAACTATCTGTATTCCAAAATCCTTGTTTTTTTCCTTCGTAAATTTTCAATATTATTTATGGATTTGAGTTGTATCAGCTCCAATGAAACTATTTATTGCTACAAACTACATTGTTTATAATTATCAGCTATGAATGACTTAAGTCATGAATGTAAATTATAAAGCAAGCGATGTATGTATATGTAAACTTTTTTATGGATAAAAAATGGATACCTTTTTGTTAGCCAGATGCAAATCTCACTGATAGCAACTTTTATATTTAGCAAATATAAATAAAAAACAAATCTTTGATATTAATTTTTTTTTTTTTTTTTTTTTTTAGATGCATTTATAATATGAATACATAGCACCTCTAGTCGTCATTCAGTCCATCTGTCTGTTTGTATCTGTCCGTCCCTCCGCATATAGCAATGCAAAAACTACCCATCTGAATCATTTAAAATTAAAAATATATAATTGTTGTATAATTTTGTCCAGACATTTCAAATTTTATGAAAATCAGATGCATAATTTAATTACAGGAACAATCAAAATTATTTCACTAGGCTACGGCCAATAGAAAAATATAATTTCAAGCGCATTTTAATGATGGTACACTCTTTCAAACATAATAAAATTGATATGCATCTATGAAATATATACTTAAATATACATCCTGTACAATCTGTGGTGCAAAGAATATTTTTTTATTAACTTACAGGGCCACACAAAAGTATTCCATTATATAATGATATAGAGGGAAACATTGTTTGGTGTTTATTTTAATTATATTAAATTATTTCTCATTTTATGAAAATGATATACATTTTTGAAGTTTACTACAAGTTACTTCCTCTATAATAGAAAACAGGCAGTATTTATTGGGATACAAAAGATTTTGGATACTATACTGTATCCGAAGTATACTATTACACCAAGATCTGACTCTTTAAAAAATTTCGTTATGGTATAAACACACCTCATTTGCAACATTAGACACATAATTTCCAACTTGTTAATATTTTAAATAAACATTTAAAAATATGTACTATTTTTAGTGAAATGAAAAAAAGGCATGTGTTTTAAATGAAATGAATGCAATATAGATGTGATATGCAAACAATATTTGCAGATTTATCGACTAACAGAAAAAGTACCAAATAATATTTTTCAGTATTTTTTAATTATTTCAGTAGCATCTATTTCTGTGGTTTTTGCTGTTATTATCCTTATTCATCTATCTGTTTTTCATTGTTTTTAGACATGGATGGTTATTTTTCCTGAAGGAACTAGATATAATCCTCTGTCAACAGATGTAATCGAAAAGAGCCAATCATTTGCTAAAGAACGAGGTATGTTCCATCTAATTTTTCTTTTTATATATCTCCAGATGTGTTAAAAAGTTTTTGAATGTTTGAAAAAAAATTTCTATTTAATTTCCGTATTATGTTATGTTTTTATTAATATAGCCATTTAAGAATAAATTGATATTCATACCCATGTTTATGACTAATGCCAAACTTTTTTTCTGAATTAAATTGCACGGATTTAATTAATGAGAATGTAGGCTTTATTGACATCTATCATACAAGAAAGATTTTCTTAAAGTGCATTCTCAAGAATAATGATTTTATTTTAATAGGAAACCAACAGGGATGTAAGACCTGCGCCAATTGCGCCAGACTGCGCCAAAACCGCTTTATTGCGCCAAACTGCTACAAAACAGCTATTTTTTTTTCAATTTTGCGCCAAACCTGCGCCAAAAGGCACTTAGTGCCAAAACGAAATTTAGCGCGATTTCGTCGATCCAGGAAACAACAACAAATAACTTTTTTAGGCTGTTAATTTCGTCAAAAAACAAAGAAACATTGCAAAAAATCTCGAAAAACGCGCAAATTTCGCCAAAAAATTGCGAAAAACATGCGCATTCGGTCACGAAAAGCACGCGATGTTTTGTGGAGTTTTGGCTCCGCAAACGACCGGAAGTTGTTTTTCCCTGGAGTCATCGTACGTTCATTTTCATTGCAGCCGATCGCAGAGTTCGGAAGCGGGACGTCATGTGACTTAGCGCGCGCGTTGGGTAGACGAAAGAGAGCTGCTTCAATATGTTTATTCCCAATTAATGAGCGTTCGCTTCTTATGTCAGGGGTAATTATCGTCCGAAATTTCCGAAAATTTAACGCATCCTCTTCCGAAAATTTGAAATTGGGCTATCAGTTCCACATAGCTGCCAACTTGTACGGTTTTGCGCGCGGAAAGAACAATCGCGGAGAAATGCAAATTTCGTGAAAGGATCGCTGAAAAAGCACACATTTCGTCAATATTTTGCGGAAAAACGACGATTTCGTCAATATTTTTATCAACGGACTTTGTCAAAAGATCGCTGAAAAACGCGAATTTCCTCTGCGGATAGCAAAAAACGGCAATTTTACCAAATATCGCAGAAAAAACGCTGATTTCGTCTGAAGACTGCGGGAAAACGTCGATTTCTTCTAAAGATTTCAGATATAATGCCGATTTCTTTAAAATATCGTTGAAAAAAACGCCGTTTTCGATAAAAGATCGCTTTAAAATAGTTTGCCAAAATATCATTGAAAAAAAAAAAAAAAAAACGCGGATTTCAGCAAAAGATCAGGGAAAAAACGCTGATTTTGTCAAAAGATCTCGGGGATAAAACGCCGTTTTCGAGAAAATATCGCTTAAAAATACAAATTTTGTCTAAAAATCGCCGAAAAAACGCCGATTTTATTTTAAAAAAAACCACTGGAGAACGTCGATTTCGTCAAAAGGTCACGGGAAAACTGCCGATTTCGACAAAAAAAACGAAATTAATCGCCGATTTTGCTAAAATATCGCAGATAAATCGCTGATTTCGTCTGAAGATCGCGAGAAAACGCCGATTTCGTTTGAAGATCGCGGATAACCCCCTTCCCCCGCCACCGATTTCCAAAAATACGATGTAAATTAAAAAAAAAAAAATTACCCAGAATCGCCTTTGTCTTATGTATTGTACATATTTTCTGTAAATTAAGTACCTTCCTGTTCTGCGTCTTTCCCGTGTCGGTGATGAATTATTTCGCTCCTCGGCGAATCCTGTCAATAGACAGCAAAACTGAAAGAAAGCAGAATGAAAGCGCTTATGAAAATCCACTACAAATGTGTCAAACAATTACAAAAAAAAAAGAAAAAAAAAAGAATTTTGTCAAAAAAAATTGCTATTTCGTCAAAAAATGAACAAAACGCAGTCAAAGGAAAACAGTGTTAAATTCAGACATTTTTCTCCGGGAGGGACTTCTGTAGCTTCGAGGGGGACATGATATAGATTTCCGGGTAAGGGGAATTGCACTTTTTGATCATTGAAAACCCAAATTTTCAAAATTTTTTTGTGGGGGGAATGTTTCCCCGGGCCACCGCTTGAATTCAACACTGTAGGGAAAAAATTGTAAATCTCGGGAAAAATGCTCGCATTTCGTCAAAAGATCACGGAAAACACAGGAATTTTGTCAAAGCATCTCAAAAAACATACGCGAATTTTGTCAAAGGATCTCGAAAAAATAAAACGTGAATTTTGTCAAAGGATTGCTAATTTCGTCACGCGAATTTCTCCAATAGATCGTGAAAAACACCCTAATTTCATTAATAGATCATGAAAAATTTTTCTATCGATCGCAAAAAACATGCACATTTTATCGAAAAACACTCAAATTTCATCAAAGGATCGCGAGATAAATATGAGTTTTGCTAAAGGATCGTTATTATCAAAAAAGAGTGAACAAAGCACAACCAAAAGTTCGAAAAAAAAAAAAAAAATTGCAAGTTTCTTTAAAGGATCCCGAAAAACAAGCATATTTTGTCAAAAAATCACAAAAAAGCGCACATTTTGTCAAATAATCGCTATAAGCACGCAAATTTTTATCTAAAGATCACGAATAGTACTTGAATTTCTTCACAATATCGCATAAAACACTCGAATTTCACCAATAGATCGTGAAAAACGCTCGAATTTCAACAAGAGATCGCGAAAAAGACGCAAATTTTGACAATAGATAATGCAAATTTCGACTGTAGATCACGAAAAACATGCAAATTTTATCGAAAAATCACGAAAAACACTCGAATTTCATGAAAGGATCGCAAGAAAAACATGCATTTTGCCAAAGAATCGTTAATATCATTAAAAAAAGAGAATAAAACAAGGTCAAAAGATCATTAAAAAAATGTTTATTTCTATAAAAGATGGCGAAAAAAAAAAAAATGCAAATTTCTCTAAAGGATTCCGAAAAACAAGCATATTTCGTCAAAAAATCACAAAAAACATGAAATTTTATCAACGGATATGTAACTTCGTCGTAAAAAGAACAAAATACGATCAAAAGATCATGAAAATAACCCGTTAATATCTTTAAAAGATCGTGAATTTATTTCGTGTGAAAAAAAAATGAAAATTGCAACAAAAAGATTGTAAAAACCATAGTTTTCATCAAAAGATCTCAGAAAAGGTACAAATTTCATCAAAAGATCGTAAAAAACCCCGCAAATCTAGTTAAAAAACGAAAAAACAGGGTCAAAAGATTGTGAAAAAGCGTGAATTATGTTAAAAGATCGCGAAAAACTGCACATTTTATCGAAAGGTCTGAAACGTGTGGAGAAATTTAATCTGAGTATTTATTCTTTCAAATGTAAAAATATTTTTCAAGATAGCAATTATTGTAATTGTTAAGAGTTTATCCACATTAGAATATTTCAGTCTGCTCCTAAAACAGCTTTTATTGCTACAAAATTACATTTTTGCTGCTACAAAATCCGATATTTACTGCTACAAAATCTGATTTTTGCTGCTACAAAAATAGGTTTTACTGCTCCAAAATTCGTTTTTTGCTGCTCCAAAGTTGCTACAAAATGGCTTTAGTGCACTTTCATCCCTGAACCAATATGTGTGCATAATAGAATCTAATAAAAATAGCAAAAAGATCTTGAAATATAAAGTAAAAAAAAAAAAAAAAAAAAAAAAAAATGAATTTTATTGTTAAAACTAAATGCTTTTCACAGTTTGAAAACTATGAAATTGGCATGATTTGCAAGCAACATATATTGCTTACTGAGAAAAAGCTGATGAATATAATACATTTTGAAAAATTTTTAAGCAAGTGGTTATTCAAATTTCTTTCTGTGTTGAACTCATTTATTGTTAATTATGCAAGTTATGTGTATTAATTATTTGATTTTACTATTAAATCATTTATTATTTTTTGAAGAAATCTATTTGTTTCAAGTTTATTTGTTTATCCTGCAAATAGATGTTTTTCAAAACCAGAATTTTTGGTTTCAAATTTTTTTCTTTTTTCCTTTAAACAGTTATTATAGGTGTAAGTTTATAGAGCTTCATCTATATGTTAATAAAAAAAAAACATCCATGGTTTAGTCATAGAATCTTTAGATCTTGTTATAATTGCACAGTCATACAGCAAGATTTATACACATTTATGCAAATTTTAGTAATGTGTATTAAAATATTGTTCATGTAATAAAGGAAAAACATCAAATCTGATGTACTTTTTTTTTTGTTATTCTCAATGTTAATTAGGTTAATTATTAACTTTCTTATTAAAATTCGACTTCAATCTTCTCTTTTATTTTAAGTTGAAAATTGAACTTAATGTTGTAAATATCCATTTAAGTATGTTATATAATAATATTCTAGAATAGAACATAAAGAAGGATTACTATCTCTCCTCCTCTAAAATAACCCATGAAAAAGTTCATTTTTAAAAAATCTCTCATTAAATTTATAAATCCTTTTGCAAATAAAAATTAAAAAAAAAAAGTCTCTCAGGTTGAGAATTGTTTAAATATTGTTTAAAAGACCATTTTGGTTTGTTTAGTTTATGAGAAATAATAAAAAATCTTCCATCCATCTCGCTGTATTGTTTTTGCCTTTATATAAATTTGATGTAACTTATCTAAATAAACAGTGCCCTTTTAATTTCACTGTAGGCAAAATAAATAAACAGGTTAGATTGAACCCTATTTATTTCTGCCTGTATTCTTGATCAGCCTAGCTCCTCTGGTCTTTGTCAGCAAGTGTTAATGTTCTACTAAATGGAAATTTTTTTAAAAATTTTCCCAATTTTATTTTTCAACAGATTGACTAACATACATTATAAAAATTCATTTTTTTACATTTGTTGAATGTGAAGGAACTGTATATAGTTTTTTATTTTATTTATTTATTTATTTATTTTGTGTAAATAAAACTTCGCAAATGCATATAAATTTGAATATGTTTGCTAGGGCATAGCACCTTTTAAATTCATTTGAAACGATTTTTTCCCATAGGCCGTAATGTAATAGAAAACTTTTGACTATCCCTGTAAATAAACTAATCATGGTAGAAACTTCATTTTCAATAGGGTTCATGCTGGAGTAAATGTCAATAACATAAAAATTTCATGGCAATCTGAGTATATTTACGAGAGAAAGAGTGCAGACAGATGGACAGACAAACCAAAATCATAAACACTTTTCAACTTTATTGAAAAGTGTTAAAAATGAAGGTCATTTTCGGTTTCAGCAATAAAAAATACATAAAAATAATTGTCAAAAGTTAAATACACATCTATTTTATAATATCAAATTTTCACTATTTTTTTTTTTTTTAACTTTAAAATTTATGATTTGCAAAATATCTTTATGTAGTGGTAAAAAAAAATGCAGGTCAATTCAGCGATACAGAATATATAAGATATAATCATCAAAAGCTAAAAAACATGACATAACACAACTTTTACAGTTATCTAATAATTTTTTTAAGTATGATGTATCATTTTGTAGGCAATTAATTTTAACCATTTTATTTAAATAAAATTCATGTAGTTCTGAAAAAGGACTACAGGGCTCCCAAATGGTCCCCTTTTTCCCCCAAAAGTCCCCTTTTTAGAAAAAGGTCCCCTTTTTTTACATTTTGGTCCCCCAAGTCCCCTTTTTTGTGTTTAAAAAGAAATTGCTGAAAGAAAAAAAGAAAAAAAAAAAAAAAAAAAAAAAAACCTTTGAAAATCACTAAAAGTTTAAAACATGGGTGCAAGACCTTCAGTCTCAGGACTGATTTCAGTCTTGAAAAGATTTTTGACTGATGGTAAATTCTACTTCTTTTATCTAAATAATAGCAATTTTACTATCAAAAACTTTTAATCACTTTCTTTTATTGTAAGAGACCAGCTTTTAGCCATAATGCAAAGAATAAAAATCTTCTAGCCCATTTTTATTTAGTTGTATCTGATGCTCAGAAAAGTTTTCAGTCTTAGCTTGGATGGACTTCTTGCACCCATGGTTTAAAAATTTAAGAAGACAAAATTTATTAAAGTGGGCGTAAAAAAGGCATTATAATGGGTATAAAAAAGCGTTGTAACTGAAATTCTTTCGTGAATCTATATGTTAAAAACTCACCTCAGAATATAGGCAAATTTTAAGTATCTCATTAAAATTCTTAAAAATTAAAAAAATTGCAGAATGCGAAATTTACTATATTAAGCTACTGCTTGACCAGTCTTCAATAACGCACCTTGGCACGTAGCATGCCCGATGACTTAGCAACAAAAGACATGATTCCAGATGTGTTATTCTTACAATTAAGCATGGTGGAAGATACGTTACGTTATGAGGAGCATTTTATGGAAAAGATGCCAGTCCGTCTGTTAAAATCTGAGGCAAGATGAATGATGCAATATACACTATATGGCCATTGATTATTGGACACTTGTGATTTTGGGCATTTTACTAAATACCTAGAAAAATACATGAGGAATCATCTCGAAACTCTTAGTGTATAAATATAATAGTATACATCATACATCTCTGTGAAGATTTCTTACCGAAACTCCATAGGGGACCGTCAACAAATTAAAAAAGAATGAATATCTTTTGAATAACCCTGTCAAAACTAATGTAGCAAAAGTGCTCAAACTCTAGATTATGATTGAATGCCTTATTGTAATACACTGTGTTCATTTTTATGCAAATAGCATGCATACTCGCAGAGTAATTAAGGTTTTTATAAAAATGGTCCCAAATTTTTCCAAGTTTTTCCCTTATAATTTTCAGAGTTCTTAATATAAAATAATATTTTTTCAGAAAATATGACAAACAACATTGCACACAGTACCCTGTAATCAGAATTAAAAAATAATAAAAATTGTATGAAAAATGAGTAGGTTTACTAAATAATTTTTTACTGCGCATGCGTCAAAGATATCAAAATTTCATTTGCATATTATGTTAGCTAAAAGTATAGAGCAACTTTTGTAAAAGTCTCAAAATCATAGCTTGAAAATTCTGAAAGTAATCGTCTATAGAAAAAGGACAAATCCGTTGTTTCCAAAATGAAGCAAAAAAATGAGGGATTTTATCCAAATGTAGTAGTACATCCCGTATTGTGTATTCTATATTGACACTAATCAATGAATATAAGTATACAATCTCTCTTGTTTTTGTTTCATTTTGAGAATAACGGATTTTCAACTTATTCAATTGACGATTATTTTCAGAATTTTCAAATTATGATTTTGTGACTTTCACAAAAGTTGCTCTATACATTTAGCTAACATAATATGCAAATGAAATTTTGATATCGTTGGCGCATGCATAGTAAAAAATTATTTAGTAAACTAACTCATTTTGTATACAATTTTCATTATTTTTTAATTCTGCTTACAGGGTACTGTGTGCAATGTTGTTTGTCATATTTTCTGAAAAAAAAATTATTTTATATTAAGAACTCTGAAAATTATAAGGAAAAAACTTGGAAAAATTTGGAACCATTTTTATAAAAACCTTAATTACTCTGCGAGTATGCATGCTATTTGCATAAAAATGAGCAAGGCGTATTACAATAAGGCATTCAATCATAATCTAGAGTTTGAGCGCTTTTGCTACATTAGTTTTGACAGGGTTATTCAAAAGATATTCATTCTTTTTTAATTTGTTGACGGTCCCCAATGGAGTTTCGGGAAAAAATCTTCACAGAGATGTATGACTTATACTATTATATTTATACACTAAGAGTTTCGAGATGATTCCTCATGTATTTTTCTAGATATTTAACAAAATGTTTAAAATCTCAAGTGTCCAATAATCAGTGGCCATATACTGTATAATGATATTTTGCAAGATAATTTGCTGCCTTATTGGAGGCAAAATTTTGGTCACAACTATTAGTTTCAGTATAATAAGAAACCTAAGCATACAAGAAAGCTTGTCAAACAATGGCTTTCACACAAAAATATTTCGCTTTTTAAATGGCTAGCCCAAGCCCCCAATCTAAATACTATAGAAAATCTTTGGAATGAACTTTAGAAACATGTTTGCAATTAATAAAACTCCAATTCAGCATTGCCGGAATTTTCCCCATAAATTTGAAGATGAGTGGGAAAACGTACCACAGATGATTTTCAACTGTTCATTGAATCGATGCCAAGTCACTGCACCTTGGTACATTTTGCTAAAGGTATGCAACATACTAATTGTAAATCTAATTGATCAGTGATTTTCTATTATAAAACAATTTTTTTCCAAACTTTCCAAGATGGCCGATAACTTTTGAAAGCATGCGTTTTTTTTTTCTTTTTCCAATTAATTTTGTCAGTTGTATTTATTGATATTCATTTGTTGTTCCATAAATAAGTTCCTAACTATTATGTCTATAAAATATATGAGTATCACTTTGAGATTCCTCTTTATTTGGATATACAGTAGAACCCCGATAATCCGGATCGGGTTTTTCGCTTTTTTTTTCAAGTTTGAGAAGCGATTGGCTAATTTCTTTAACATTAACTTGTTGCATCGTCGTATTCTGAATAATAAAACAAAAACTTTTTCGCCAATCGCTTCTCAAAGTTGAAAAAAAAAAAATGAAAAAACCGATCCGGATTATCGGGGTTCTACTGTACTTTCAAAATAACGAAATTTTTTATACTGGCTGGAAACTTTTGACCGCAACTATAAATTGGTGTTGATTAGTTTTTGGTGTAAATCGCTCAACATGTGGCGCTTCTATGTAGCATTTTTCATGAATTCTGCAATAGTTCAATCTCCAGAACCAATGCACAGATTCTATCAAATTTTAGATTCAGTTAGTCCTTGACATGAATTGACATTTTTTATATTTTGGTATAAATCGCTCAACAAGTGGCATTGTTAATCTGCATTTGTTGCGATTTCCGCAATAGTTCTATATCCAGAATTAATGCACGGAATTCCATGAAACTTTAGATTCAGTTAGTCCTTAAGATGAATTGACATTTTTTACATTTTGGTGTAAATTTATTAAAAGGTAGTGCTGCTATGATGCTTTTTTTAGAATTTCTGCAGATCTATCTGATTTAATGCACAAATTTTTGTCTAACTTAGGATTCAGTTAGCATTGACACCAGTTGTTACTGATTAGGTTTTGATATTAATCTTTCAATAGATGGTGCTCCTAAACTGCATTTTGTGGGATTTGCATAAATTTAGCGATAGTCATATTTGAAGAACTAATGTACAAAATTTCATATCTTTAGAATTATCATGTTGGGCATGGGTTGCAATTTAATTTTGGGACTGCGATATTTAATTTTGAAGTATTAACATGTATGAAGTAGAAGAAATTTTCGGGATTACCACATCCGATTAGTTTGACAAGGATTTTTCCTGGGGGGGGGGGGGGGGGGGTACATAATATTTACATGTACTTCATTTGTAGATTTTAAACTTGTGCATGTATGCCTATTTTTTGATACTAGTTCTGAATGTGTAATTTTCGTAAAAATTGATTAAGATTTTATTTTATTCAAATATCACTTTTTAAAAAGACAAAGAAATGCTTTTATATGACATGTTATTTAAATCTAAGCATTTCTCCACTAGTTATCATTATTTTATGTCCGATTTGTTATCATAGGCTATATAAAATAAATTTATTAACCCATTTTATATATGAATGGTAGTAGTTAGCACTAATCCAAAAATTAATTTTAGCAAAAAAAAAAAAAAAAAAAAAAAAAAAAAAAAAAAAAAACGAAATTAAGAAAAGTAATCAAGTTATCGATTTTAAAATCTCAGATATTTTTTTATAACATACAAAAAATTTTAAGTAGTGTGTGTGGAGGCAGTGGGATTAAATTTCCAAGTTTCTGTTTTTACTTCTCCAGGCTCTAATTTAAGTATTTTAAGGAATTTTCTAATTAAACTACAGTGAGATTCAATCTCATTTGAAGGTTGGCTGAAGGAGGTATCTCATCAAACCCAATATCTTGCTAGGGCCTATTTTGACCCTAGACAATTAGGGGTCATTATTTTTCACACATCCTTTTAAAACTCTTGGCCTAAACACCCATTTCCCCACCTGGGGGGACTTTTTACCGTCTTAACTCATTTTTTCACCTCTAGCAGATGTTTTAATGTTTGTGTTCATTACCACTCCATAAAATTTCAAAAAAATTAAGAAAAAAAAAATCTGTTCAACATATCCCAACGGTTAGCATCTTTTCATCCTTTTCTGTCGCCAGGGGACACTATTGAAATAAATTCCCAAAAAATTTAATCTACAATATGTCATGTAATATCTTAAATGAAAAGCCAGGTTATAAATAATGTTATTCTTCACTCTCTTTCTACCTCCATTCTCACTGCTTTATGTCACCCCCATCTATGTAAGGATTTAATCATTATAAACAATTATCAATTTTTAACAAATTTAGTTATTAACAATTTTGGTTATTAATTAAAGGTTAGAATGTTTTGAAAAAAAAAATATATTAAATAAAACCCTCTGAGTGATCTGTGATCATACTTAACCACTTACTTGTTTTTATTAACTGATCACTATTATTTTTTACCTGTAATATTTTTTACCTTGTAATTATCAAGGTAAATGCTGAAATATTGAATGCTTTATTTACTTTTTCAGTAGGATATTTAAATGTGCTGAAATAAAATTGTGTACATTGTTTAATGAAATCATATAAAGATAACCATCAAACACATTTTCTGGGGTAATTTTAAAAAATTACTTTCTTATTTATGAAAATTTATGCTGTATTTTTACACACGTATGATCCTTATTTAATTTCCATTTTCAATAAAATTGGTCCCCCAAAGTCCCCTTTTTAAGCAAAAATGGTCCCCCAAAATCCCCTTTTTATGCAAAAATGGTCCCCCAAAGTCCCCTTTTTAAGCAAAAATGGTCCCCCAAAGTCCCTTTTTTATGCAAAAATGGTCCCCTTTCCCCCTTTTTGAGGACTAAAATGTGTTGGGAGCCCTGTACCTGTTTTTTGTGTCGCTTTTGACAAAATTTATGCACATTCACAATTTTTTGACAAAATTTGTGGGTTTTTTTTCGTGATTTTTTGAAGAAACTTGTGGTTCTTTTATAATCTTTTGAAGAAATTTGTGGAAATTTTGTGATCTCTTGGTGATGTTTGTGGGTTTTCTCATGTTCTTTTGATTAAATGTGCAGTTATTTTATGATGTTATGACAAAATTTGTGTATTTTTCATAATTTTTGGACACAATTTGTGGCATTTTTATGTCCGAATTTTCAGATTGATGACATATTTATTTTTAATTTTCAGAAAATTTGGAACAGATATACAGTTCTCTGATATACAGTTCATTTTATTTGAGATTGGTTTTGGCAAGGTCGCTATACAGATCTTTTTATTTCTAGTGAAATCTATCTATCTCAGGAAATTATGGAATTCATTGTTAAAATCGAAGACAATTGTATATGTTTCTGCGAAAATTCCCCAGATCTTAGATTGTCGGATCAAACATATTCTGCACCCCTGGTTTGAACTATTTCCTATTATGGAATAGTTCATTTAAACTTACTTTTTTGCATATGATACATCTCTGGTTCTTAGTAAAATTAATTTAATTCTATTATTAATAATAATTTTATAAGCAGAAACTATTAATTATTGTTTTTTATTTTAAACGATTAATTTAAGCCATAATAAAAAACTAGTTGTCAGCTTCTAACTCACCAAGGTTAGATAAGACTTCTTACAAGCAGGATTAATATTTCTTAAAGCTATTCTCTTGAGTATAATTCCCTTTTTAAAATTGTATCCACTCATTTTATAATTTAGATTTGTTTACATTTTTATTTCATGAAAAAAATTTTGCTTGATATGTAATTCATAATATGTTTTATTATTATATTTTATACATTTTTATTATGAAATTTATTTTATATACTGATATTTCAATTAATTCAATTTTAATAATTTTAAAAAATGTTCTTGGAATATATTCTTTTCTCAGTTGTTGACGTATGAATTTATTTTCAGGTCTTGTGCCTTTAAAACATGTTCTCACCCCTAAATACAAGGGCTTCCACATAGCTCTTGAAAATTTGAAAGATCATCTTGATGCTGTTTATGATGCCACTGTAATTTATTCCTGTACAAAAGGCAATAAAAAAACTTTAAGAACTAAAGCGCCATCTATGTTTGGTAAGTTTTCTTATATTTATAAATGCATGAATGCTGTCATGGTAATGGTTTTTCAAATTTGTAATAAAATCATTAGTATAAAGCTTTATAATTATATTTATATTAATAAGACAGAACAGTAATTATTTATTTATTTATTTTTGTTGTGACTGATATTGAAAATATTTTGAATGTTTTTAGTAATCAAATACATGTCTTTATTATATAGCTATATGCACAGTCATATGTATATATATATATATATATATATACACTATATTGCCATTGATTATGGGACACTTGCGATTTTAGACATTTTACTAAATATCTAGAAAAATACATGAGGAATCATCTCGAAACTCTTAGTGTATATATATAATAGTATAAGTCATACATCTCCGTGAAGATTTTTTCCCGAAATTCCAAAGGGGGCCATCAACAAATTAAAAAAGAATGAATATCTTTTGAATAATCCTGTCAAAACTAATGTAGCAAAAGAGCTCAAACTCTAGATTGTAATTGAATGCCTTATTGTAATAAGCCTTGTTCATGTTTATGCAAATAGCATGCATACTCGCAGAGTAATTAAGGTTTTTATAAAAATGACCCCAAATTTTTCCAAGTTTTTTCCTTATAATTTTCAGAGTTCTTAATATAAAATATTATTTTTTTCAGAAAATATGACAAACAACATTGCACACAGTACCCTGTAATCAGAATTAAAAAATAATGAAAATTGTATAAAAAATGAGTTGCTTTATTAAATCATTTTTTACTGCGCATGCGTCAACGTTATCAAAATTTCATTTGCATATTATGTTAGCTAAATGTATAGAGCAACTTTTGTGAAAGTCACAAAATCATAACTTGAAAATTCTGACAATAATCGTCAATTGAATAAGTCGAAAATCCGTTATTCTCAAAATGAAGCAAAAACAAGAGGGGTTGTATCCATATATTCATTGATTAGTGTCAATATAGAATATACAATATGGGATGTACTACTGCATTTGGATAAAATCCCTCATTTTTTTGCTTCATTTTGGAAACAACGGATTTTGTCCTTTTTCTATAGACGATTACTTTCAGAATTTTCAAGCTATGATTTTGAGACTTTTACAAAAGTTGCTCTATACATTTAGCTAACATAATATGCAAATGAAATTTTGATATCTTTGACGCATGCGCAGTAAAAAATTATATAGAAAACCTACTCATTTTTCATACAATTTTTATTATTTTTTAATTCTGATTACAGGGTACTGTGTGCAATGTTGTTTGTCATATTTTCTGAAAAAAATATTATTTTATATTAAGAACTCTGAAAATTATAATGAAAAAACTTGGAAAAATTTGGGACCATTTTTATAAAAACCTTAATTACTCTGCGAGTGTGCATGCTATTTGCATAAAAATGAACACAGTGTATTACAATAAGGCATTCAATCATAATCTAGAGTTTGAGCGCTTTTGCTACATTAGTTTTGACAGGGTTATTCAAAAGATATTCATTCTTTTTTAATTCGTTGAAGGTCCCCTATGGCGTTTCGGTTAAAAAATCTTCACGGAGATGTATGACGTATACTATTATATTTATACACTAAGAGTTTCGAGATGATTCCTCATGTATTTTTCTAGATATTTAGTAAAATGTCTAAAATCGCAAGTGTCCCATAATCAATGGCAATATAGTGTATATATATATATATATATGTGTGTGTGCGTGTGTGTGTGCCATAATATAGATTCAAACTATGTATATATAAATGTATAACTTTTTAACAATCTGATTATATCTTATAACTTAAAAGTTATTTCCTAAATTGCTTAACTAAACAATTGTTAAATAAACAGCAACTGAAAAAATTATTAATCCTCTATAATGAAAAGTTTTGTGTTGCTGACAACAGGCTTTTTCACTAATCTAGATTATTTAACTTGCATGTTCTTATTTCCCTTATAAAGAACATACAATTCAAACAATAATAGAAAATATAAAAGACAGAATGATACTTCTGTCTTTTATATTCATCATTTTTTATATTGATAATTTTTAAGATGATTTTAAAAAATATCATCTAAAAAAAGAATGATACTTTTTTAGACATCACATAAAAATATTGTTTTTATGAATACTGGAAGAAAATATTGCAGCATAAACTGTGTGCATCTTAAGCTGTGATCATTCATGTTATTATATAATAGTTAATAAAAAATATTTTCTTATAAACTTTTTTTTTTTAATTGGTCAAAAACACTGTATGATATTTTATCTTTCATAACTTTGTTGATGGCAAACTTAAGCATCACCATATGTATTGTGTGCAATAGATATTAGTTTGAATTCCACTTATAGGAATGCTATAAAAACAGCTATTCTCAGTTCTCAGGCTGGTATTTTTTAATATTTAGGAACATTTATTCATCAGATGTTCTACATGTTGCCTACATTTGGTGATTCCATTCACTCTAGGAAATAATCCTGCTTTTAGTATGAAATGGTTTCTTAGAATCAAGTGAGATACAATAACATGTATGAAATTTTTGGTGATTAACACGTGACATGCACCTAATACGAAAGTGTAAAAAAAATTAAAGAGTTTGGTAAAATTTAAAAATAAAAATGTTATGGAAGAATGTGATGTTTATGTTCATATTTAACCCTTTCTGGTGCACTACTCTTTAAAGTTGGAATTTAAAGAAAAAAAAAATTAGGCAATGTATTTGGTCTAGAGGAGTACACAGGTATTGTTTTGTAAAGATTGCACTAACCATTTTAATTATACAGCTGTTGCCAAAGTGGTAACCTCCCATAAGTAAAGCATTGATAAGCGGAGTGAGAAGAGTATTGCTGTGAAGTGCGTATTACAGTAAAAGATGTTGCCTATTATTTAAAAATAATAGAGTTTGATCTCTGTAGTGCTGCCATCTAGAATTTCATAAGAAACTTTTAAAGTAGCCATTAGAGTAGTTTTTGAAATATTCACGGAGTTTTTGTGTCTCTAAACAGGGAGAATTTTAGGTGTTGCCGACCCGGCAACGCTGCGCGTTAAGGGGTTAATGAGGTACCAATGTAATTTATAAATATAAGTATTTATGTATTTTCATTCATTTTGATAACTATAAAAGGTTTTAGATGTGTAACAATACAACTCTTTTAGGCAATGGGTTTATATGAGCGCACCTTACATCACAGCACCTTGCATATCTGCAAAAATGGAATTTGATAATTCATCAATTTTCTTGATATTATAACTTGATTAAACTAAAAGCTGTGATATTTTATCTTTTCTTTCAGAATTTGTCACTGGTTGCTGTGATGCTGTATACGTACATATTAATCGAATTGATATGTGCACCATTCCAGCCAATGAAACAGATTTAAGACCGTGGATTCACAATATTTTTTTGAAAAAAGACAGGTTGGTTTAAATTTTAGCTGTGTAATATAATTATCTTCTAAATTATTATTTGTTTTCCTGCAAATTTGATTCCAATTTAGTTAAAACTATTAAATTTAAAAATTATATCTTTTGATTTCTGATCTAATTAAAACAGGTTTCAAAAATTGCTATAGTGATATGTTTTGATAATTTATTCTGGCTCTTTTAAGTGTATGTCTGATCCATTGTTAGTACTTTTCTACTAAGAGATCTACTATTTCTGATCTAATTAAAACAGGTTTCAATAATTGCTATAGAGGTATGTTTTGATAATTTATTCTGGCTCTTTTAAGTGTATGTCTGATCCACTGTTAGTACTTCTCTACTAAATACTTTTTTAGTAAAAATCAATGCAGTACAATGTTCTATTTTTAATGTTGAGCCTTTCTATGAGCTGTAGGTTTTTTTGTTTAATAATTTTTTTTTTCTTTTTGTGTAAATTTGTATTTTTGTATATATATATTTTTTTAGCACTTTCCAACAAAGTTAAAAGTGCTTATGCATTCAGTTTGTCTGGCCATATGGCCGCGCTCTAACTCTTGTAAATATACTGGGATTGCCATGAAATTTTTGGACGTTATTTCGGTTTGCCCTACCACGAACCCTATTGAAAACGAAGTTTCTACCATGATTAATTTTTTTACAGGGGCAGTCAAAAGTTTTCCATTACATTACGGCCTATGGGGAAAAATCACTTCAAATGAATTTTAACGTTTATAACACTTTCCAAAAGTCTGAAAAGTGCTTATGCATTCGGTTTGGCTGTCAGTCTGTCCGTCTGTCTGTGCTCTAACTCCTGTAAATATACTCTAATTGCCCTGAAATTTTTGTATTTTATTGACGTTTACCCTAGCACAAACCCTATTAAAAATGAAGTTTCTACCATGATTAGCTTATTTACAGGGAGAGTCAAAAATTTTTCATTACATTATGGTCTATGGTGCAAAATCGTTTCAAAGGCATTTTAAAGATGTTACACCCTGTTAAACATATTAAATTTTACATGCATTTAAGAGGTGCACTAAAATATGCATCTTATAAAATATGCAGTGAAAATATAGCTATTATTCATTTACAGGGTCGCACAAAAGAATTCCATTGGATAATGGTAAAGTGGGGACGACATTTTTTAAAAATATATTAAATTGTTTCATGTATAACAAAATTTATGTATGTCACTGAGGCTTAATATAAACTATATGATACTATCTTGCATAATATAAAGTACATTGTATTTACAGGGACACACAAAAGATTTCAAATAGTATATTCCTTCTGACTGACTTTATATGTTTCCGATGATGGCTGATGGATGGATGTAATAAATTTTAATTATGATATATGCATTTAAGTTTCACAAAATCTTTGTACATTATAAGGATATGTATAAATGTTATAGTTGATTTACAGGGCTACCCAAAAGTGCTTGCCAACATTACTGAGTATGAGCGTAAATTACTTAAAGGTGGTTCTTAAATAAAGTAACATTTTTACACAGAACTGCATTCAATTTACAAAGAAATGTTTGCAGAATATAGATAAAATGATATACAGGTCCACACAAAGAATTGTGTTCATGGACACCTATGAATGATATTTATAACAAACAATGTGATTTCAGTTGTTTTAAGAATGTTTTAGTTTAAAATGAATTTTAGCTTCTTACTGACGTGTAATAAAGGTACAAGGTAAACTACAGGGCTGAACAAAAGTTTTCAAGTATGTTTCCCATTTATTAGTGCAAATTGCTGAAAAAGAATTTTAGCCTTTTTTCTAGCTAAACTAAATTTTGCCATTATATAATATGTATATCAACTGACAGATCAAATACAGAGTTGTTCAAAAGCATTGGAATACATATTTGGCTATATGCACTTATTTTCCTAATTAAAGAAATTTTGTTAAAGATTTCATGAAGTGTTGGACAGTGCTTCATAATCTATGCTTAACACATAATTTTTCTTAATTGTTTTTTTTTTCTTTCTTTCTTTTTAAAAAAAAAAAAAAATAAAATAAAAATTGCAGTTTTGAATTGTAACGCATTTATTTATTGATTGATTTTGTTACTTGATTTAGGCACATTGTTAATATTGGGTCATTCAGATTTTTTTTTTTTTTTTTTTTTTTTTTTTTTAATGAAGCAGGTTTTTATGTTGTTATTTTGTTTTTGCTGGTAAGTAGTAAGTTATGAATCAGCTATGTAAATTTTGTCTTTTCTGCTTATGCTGCATGATTTTCACTTGTGTTGTAGCATAATTTTAGTTTTTGTGCTGTGTTAAGAATGAAAAATCAGAAAGATCATTTTGGCATATTATTCTCAATTATTTCAAAAAAGGTCAAACTGCATATAAAATTTGTATTGTATATGGATAATATGCTGTTTCAGATGACACAGATCAAAGATAGTTTGAAAAATTTATTTTCAGAAATAGTTCCAAAAATATTACAAAACCTATTTGGATGACCATCATCTATAAAGGGGGACCCTTAAAAGATGCTATCATTTAAGTTGCATGTTACACAGTTCAAGATCTGTCACACAGATTAAGTATTCCGAAACATACAATGTATGATCATTTGATAGCTTCTTTTAAGAGGTCCTCCACAAGGTCCAAAAGCTTCTTTAAGAGGTCCAAGAGCGGATGGTCGTCCACAGCACGCAGTATCTTCAAAGTTAAAGCGCTCAAATTTCTCATATCACTTTTAAACATCATCATTTGTAATATTATTTTGTCCATATATAACTCAAATGTTACAAGCAATCTGATTAACATTTTTGTTTTTCTTGAAATAACTGAATAATACGATGAAAATGAATTTTTGTGTCTCCATTTTTAGCACAGAACTGAAATAAAAATTGTGACAGAACACAAACAAGAATTATGCAGAGCAAAGGGAATAGGGCCAATGTATATATCTGTGTCATTTAAGATCACTCCTTATCAGCAGTAGTAAAATATAAGAGGAAACTACACTTGGCTTTGAAAAACTACAGAACTTTCCAGATGACCCAATAAAAATCATTAAGAATTGGACATAAGCATTCATATCTGAATTCGTAATTTGTTTTAATGTTTTAGGTTTTATCACAACATCATCAATCACTAGCCAAATAAAAAAGCTATTCATCGATCTGTCATGAAATAAATCATCAATAATTTCGTCAATCAGTCGAGTGGGGGAAAAAAATTTTGAATTTTTTCAGTAGGTCAAATATATATATATTTATATAATTAGAAGAGGCAAATGCCATCATTCCATCCTGAGAAAAATCTGCAAATATCAACAATCAAAAGAATTGTTGGAGAAAAGGCAAGAATATCAGTCAATTTTTTCGTGATCATTTGATAAAATTTGTGGGAAATTTTTTATGATTCTTTGACAATTCATCCAAAATTCATATCGTTTTTGTAATTCTTTAACAAAATTAATGTTTTTTCTGCAGTCATTTGATGAAATGTATATATGTATTTTGTGATTATTTGACAAAATTTGTGTTTTTTTTTTTTTTCCTTTTTTTCAATAAAATTTGTATTTTTTTCTGTCTTACTTGCAAATTTCAGGTTTTTTGCGATTCTTTGAAAAAAATTTGCAGGTTCTTGCAATCCTTTTACGAATTTTGCAACATTTTTTTTTTTTTTTTTTCAATCTTTAGGAAAATTGGATTTTTTCAGTGAACAATTGAGGAAATTGATTTTCTCATCGACCATTTGTCGAAATTCACGATATTTTTTTAATATCTGAATTTTCAGAAAATTTGGAATAGAATCAGCCCTGTAATAGTCTGTGATAAGATTTGTTTAAAGAAACAGTTATACACTTTGTATAAATCTCGATTAAACAAAAATAAAAAAATAATGGTGATTTATACAAAGTGTATTATTGTAATTAACAATTATCGCCACTGTTATCGGTGTTATTCCACTATTTGTTTAAAGATAATTTTTCTTGTGTATTCTTCAAAAGACAAGTGTTTGAATTGTATTTTGATTTTTTTTTATAGAGTAATATAATAATGCTAACACATTCACGATTTTGTTTATCTGTACTCTTGTAGAACAAAATGAAAATAAGAAATATTATTTTCCTAATATTCTCCACTATGGGGATTGTTTAGCTTTAGCATATTTTTTTAACATGCATTTTACCCAACTTTATATTCTGAACTGTATATAATTTTAAAAATTATATTGCACTTAATTTATAAGCAAATTAAAGCAATTTTATGATTAAATTAGGATGTATATATTTAATATATTTAGTCTATGTTTTGTTATACATATTTATACATTAAACAAATTATTTGTCACTTTGAATTTCTGATTTTTTCCAGTATATAAACTAGAGCCTTACTGAGTACTTGGTAAATATTCAAAATTTAGTTGAAATATCATGATCATTTCATTGTCAGGCAGACTGGGCAGATAGAAAGCTTTGCTTCAAATTTAGAAAAAATGTTTTAATAAAAAACGTTGTGCTAATACTATAAAATATCACAATAACATTATGAAATTTGCTTTGAAGTTTAAATTTGCTATTGCTAAACTTGAGGATGCACAACCTGTGACCTATGAATTTCATCAATTTACAACTGTAAAAAATTGTAATTTTTGTTCATAAGCCACCGAAAAAAAAAATCATAAATTTCATCAGTTTACTGTGGGGAAATATAAAATTTCTTCAGTCTCACATGAGAATCACAAATTTCGTAGATTGTCCATGGAAAAATCGTGAATTTCATTGATTAAGTGTGGGAAAATAACAAATATTGTCGATGAAGCTTGGAAAAATTGCAAATTTTGTTAATCAGGTATGAAGTTCGAAAAAAAAGCAAATTTTGGCGTGGCCATGGAAAATTTGCAAATTTTGTCGGTCGGATGCAAAAAATCGCACATTTCGTTGATCGGACAAGAAAAAATCATCATTTGTTTATGATGCATGAAAAAATTGCAAATTAAATTCATCGGCTGTGGAAAAATCACATGTTCTCTTGATTTATCACATGGAAAAAATATGAATTTTTTTTTTTGATCGGGCACGAAAAAGTCATGAATTTGGTCAATCAAGATCAAAAAGATTGCAAATTTAGTTGATAAATTACGTAAAAATTGCAAATTTTGCGATGATGCTCGGAAAAATTGAAAATTTTGTTGATCGGCTTCAAAATAATTTAATTTTGTCAGTCTATCAAGAGAAAAAAATTGCAAATTTCATCTTACTGCTTTTTAAAAAGGCAGATTTTCTCACAATTAATTAAAAAATCGTGAATTTCTTAAATTTGGCACAGA
This sequence comes from Maratus speculifer, assembly GCA_964019185.1. Taxonomy (NCBI): domain Eukaryota; kingdom Metazoa; phylum Arthropoda; class Arachnida; order Araneae; family Salticidae; genus Maratus; species Maratus speculifer. The sequence goes on from OZ025295.1 coordinate 71,269,040, forward strand.
AAAATGCATATTTTGTTAATTTAAGGATAAAAGTGCAAATTTTGTTGGTCGGACACGGAAATATCACGAATTTTGTTGATCTCAGGTGGAAAACTTGCAAATTTTATCAATCAGTCTCAAATAAAAATGTAAATTACATCTATCTCGTGTAGAAAAGGCATGAATTTTGTTGATCATGTGAAGAAAAATCACGAATTTTGCTGAATAGTTTTGTAAAAATTGCAAATTTGGTCAATTTGGTGCAGAAGAAAAGTCACAAATTTGTCGATCAGCTTTGTAAAAATTGTGAAATTCGGATATCAGCTTTGTAAAGTTCACGATTTTCAGCAATCAGCCTCATTAAAATCTCGAATTTTATTGATCAGACTCGAAAAAATCATGAGTTTTCTCGATCGGCTACATAAAAATTGTGAATCTTTTCAACTGACTTCATAAAAATCATGAATTTTGTTGATCAAACATGGAAAAATACTGAATCTTCTCGATCAGCATTATAAAAATCACGAATTTTGTCAATTAGCTTGGTAAAAGTTGCGAATTTTGTTGATTGGCTTCATAAAAGTTGCTAATTTTGTTGATTGGCTTCATAAAAGTTGCTTATTTATTGATGAGGCATGGGAAAATGGTTAATTTATTAATCATGTGAGGAAAAATCAGAAATTACATCAATCAGCATTGCAAAGATCACAAATTTTGTTGATCAGTTTCGTAAAAATCTTGAACTTCATTGATTAGGATCAGAAAAATCAGGAATTTTCGCAATCGGCTTCATAGAAAGTATAAAAGTGTAAAAATCACAAATTTTTTTATCTGTTTCGTAAAAATCTTGACTTTATTGATCAGGAGTGAAAAATTCAGGAATTTTCTCAATCAGTTTCATAAAAAATGCAAATTTGGTCAATCAGGCATAGGTAAATTGCAAATTTTGTTGATCGGAAGCAGAAAAATCAGAAATTTCATTGATAAGGCACGGAAAAATCTTGATTGTCTCCTTCTCTCTTCTTCATACATAAAACTAATATATATATTTTTTGGCATCAGCCACTTATGTTTGTAAGACTTTTAATAAAACAAGATTTACTCTCCCGAATAAAGTCAAGGAATATTATGAAATCTTGAAAATAATCCTTGCTATATCTGTTTTATGTACAAACGTAAAAACTGTTGTATATCCTTATCAACTTAATCTGATATTTTGACGGGATAAGCAAACTTAAAAGGATAACCCCACACTCTCCTCTGAAATCACATTTTCTATCCAATTATAGGCCACAGATCACCTCCTCATAGACAAATTCTCTTTGTGTTATTGATGTGGCCCTTGACCCCCATATACAGGGGTGGGGAATTTTTAAGAAATCTTACCAGTCAAGGATTTATTTCACCAGCCCGGAAGATGCAACACACACTATTGAAAATAGTTATGACAAAATCATGTGATTACAGAAGAAATTACTATTACTACAATACATTTTCGTAATTTTTTTTTCTATAATATTAAGAAATATATACAACAGAGGTAAGCTTAATATAAGGTAGAGCTTAGTACCATATTCACACTGTAATAATATGGAAAGTTAAAATATTTAGATTAAGAAGTGTCTCTTATAATGTCTCTATTGCCTAGTTTTTCAAAAATTAAAAGTTCACTCGCCTTGCCAGAAAATCCACTCGCTACTGGCAAGCAAAATGATGTATTTCCCCACCCTTGGGTTTGTAAGTTGCCCTTTTCTTGAAAAGGTTGTGCACCCCTGCTAAAGTGATTTCTAATGTCTCTCTTTTAATTATCCACATTCATCATTTATTTAAAAATAGTAATCTTTTTTAATACCTATAAATTTGAGTGTACAACTATTAAATTTCTGAAAATATTATTCTTATTCGAATTTCTTTTAATAATAATGAAGTTATTATGAAAAAATTAAGACCTATCTTAAATTTGAATTAATTGTATTTCTTAACAGAGGAATTTCACCATTTTTGGAAAATGTTCTATGTACTTTTGTAAAACTATTTTGTATATATATATTGTACTTATTCATACTGTATTTATGTATCTTTTTCTATTATTATTATTAAACCAGATTACTTGAAGATTATTATTCTGGAAAAGAAAGTCCGTCCAAGTCTCTCTTAATGTCAAGAGGAATTCAGTCCCCTGCTAATTTCAGACAAAATCTTGGCTGTTTTATTTTCTTCATGACACTCAGTATGCCATTTGTGTTTACTTCATATGGACGATCCTTATATTGGAAGACATGGATTTTTGGAACTGTGTTTGGCTACTTTTGGCTTGGTATACGGTCCGTTAGTTGATTTTTATAAGCATAGTTTGTAAAGGAGATTTTGTTATGAGGCTTTAGCCAGAACTTATGAAGATTTAAATTCAAATAGAGCTCATCAGTTCATTAAAACAATCTATCCTAGTAGAGCTGTTCTGAAATTCAGATTCACCAAATTTGCTGAAACTAGTAAAACTATGAAATGTAGGAGGTTCTATTTAATTATTGGTAAAATTTTATTGTCTGACCTGTGTTATCTAATAATGCAGAATTGTGTACTTGTATTGTCACATTGTATATTGTTTTTATTTATTTATTTTAAGTAATTCAAGTAATTGTAAGTCAAGATTACAGTGATTCTTTCTGTATTTTTTTACACGAGTGTTGAAAATGTTTCATTTACTTACATGCATTAATTTTTTTAAACACAATTATAGAATTTTGTGTATATATATATATCTATCATAAATTACACCATTATTGTTCCTAATCAATACAGATTTTAAGGCACTGATTTTACAAAAATCATTTTGTTTTACCCAAGAAATAAGTCATGTTTATTTTCATTTTCATCTTGATTATTTTGCTTTATTCTTTATCAATTTAGCATTGATAATGTCTTGAATCCATTTAAGAGAACTTTTAAGCATGCAACAGCTTATCTAATTGTAACGAGATGTAAGTGTATTTAAAAAAAAATTTGTAAATTAGTAGCATCATTTTTGTGATTATTTGAGTTTTCGTGTTAAAAAATTTTTAGAATACTTTAAATATTTTAAAATATGGTCATAGTATATTTGTTTTATTAACACTTTAACATTCTGTAAAAATAATCCAGCATTTTTGTTACTAAATTATAATTTATAAAAATCTTTAACATAGTTAAAATCTATAAAAGTAATTAATTTTTCAATTTAAGGTGATCCTGCTGTTTTTCTTTTTCATGTCAAGTATAATGTGCAGATAGTGGATTACCTGGAAATTCCTGTACCAGCTTTATTCTAGGCTTAGAAATAAATCAGGTACAATTTATTTCCTTACCTGATATAATACTGGTACCTGCAACGGACACTTGCACAAATGGCAGGCTTCTAGTACTTCTGTTTGAAAATCTTGCCTTTCTTTGAATTTTGTTCTGCCGATATCTACATCTGGTGCAGAAATAAACTGGTCTTAGTGCTGTTTTTCTGTTGATGCAGGAGTAATAAAAGAAATAAATTGTACTTGAAGTAAAAAATACTATGTTTGTGAAGATTAATTAACTATTTTCAAAGATGGGGTTCATAAGACAATTGAAGTGTTTTAAAATCTTACAGCACTAACAATTTCTAGCTAGAGCCAAATATTTTCAAAATGCATTTAGTTAAATGTGTTGTATACAAACTAATAGAAGAATAGAAGAAGTCTTTTAATATAAATCTAAGATGTTAAAGTGCTAATAATATATGTATTATTTATTTATTTATTTATTTATTTTGTATCTTGCCTCCTAATTTACTAAATGGTTTACTAAAATATCAGAACACATATTACTATTTTGTAATATAGGATTTATCTTGTATACTTGTACTTTATTTGAAGTGATGGTTCAATTTGAATTAAAATCACCTTCGAGGTCTCTTAGTACTATTTTTAAAATTCTCTCGGGATCAACTTGTTAGTCATAAAAATTGCTAGTCTCTTAGGTTATTTGATAATTCTCACTAAAATCTATTTACCAAGTTGATCTATGTAGTTGTAGTTGCTAAAATGAAATATGCTTGATTCTGTGTTTCATGCATGATTACTGTAAAGAATTTTAGAAATGACGTACATCAGACTTTAACAAAAAGTTATTCATCTATTTTAAATAGTTAGAAACAAAGGGGATGTTTATCACTCAGTAATAAGCAATATCTTCACAGTGATCTACACTTCATAAATTTTAGGATAGTTTGAATCAGTAATATAGTAGTTTGCTTTCTATCATAAATTAGGAATTTCACAAGATTGGTATGTTTTAAGAGGCAATTCTTTTAAGCCTCTCATTTGCGAACAAATGTGGAGCTCATAAAATTTAATTTAATCTATGTTTAATATATGAACTTAATTTAAATTCTGTATTTTAAATATAAAGATTTTAATTTATGTTAAATTTATCAACTGTCAATTAATAAAATTATCATGTTATTATTAATTTTTATTTTTTCATTTTATCATTTAATTCATCTGATTGATTATAATTTAATATACTGTAATTTCTGCCATAAGCACCATCACATAATCTGCATAAAATAATCTGCTGTCGTGCGAAGTCAATTATATCTTAAGGGCAAAATAAGATTTTTGTTACACAATCTGAATAGTGTCAGTCTTTGGTGACTGACATGGCACTCAACATGTTATTAAAGATCATCCATTAATTATATCATGAAAATTTGATAAGATTTTTTTTTAATCCCTCTTTCCCCCTCCTCTCTTTATGCTGTTGTGACATGATACATTTTGTAACTTTTTTTTTAATTGAAACAACTCTGTAATTTTTAGTTTTCCTATGTTTAAAGTTTTTTATATATGTGTAAAAAATTGAGATCAACTTAAAAAAATAATAATCATAATTTCATTAGCTGTTTATATTAATTACAGAGTCCATTGACTTTCATATTAATGTTAAAATATAAAGAATCTTGCTAAAAATTGATAAACGAATAGCTGAATGTAACAATAATTTCAAATTCACAAAATTATGATTAAATTTTTGACAATAACCAGAATCCCGTTAAAATGTTTGGACAGATCCCGGTCATTACTGGTGTCATGTTGTTTCCAAGCTAGATAATAAACAAACAAATAAATAAAAAAATGTTTTTATTTTTTTTCTATTGTCAGTATAGAAATGTATGATATAGAGAAAAAACTTAAGTAATAGGGATCACTGCCATTACTGTTGTCATGTTGCTTCCAAGCTAGGTAATAAACAAATAAATAAAAAATGTTTTTTATTATTTTCTTTTGTCAGAATAATAAAAACATATGAAGTAGAGAAAAAAATTAAGTAATAGTGATATCTTAGCTAACAAACTTTTTTTGCTGTGTTATGTTGGTGAACATATTATTCACTCAATAAAGAAAATGAGCAAGTTGATAGACTCAAAAAATGGCAGTAATTTAACAGAAAAAGAGCACTAATCCACTAGAAAAAGATGTTATTTTAAGACAAAATATATTGTTGTGTTTAATAATGATAAAATGGAGATAGGAGTGTAATATTTAGATAGATATAATAGGATTTTATGAATTAAAAATAAAAACTACCAAATTACAACATGCTATATCATTTAATGATCTACATTTTTCGTAAAGTAATGGGGAAGGTCTTTTATGTTTGGAAGTTTTTGAAGATATGATTTTAGAAATATGGTTGTATAAGAAAAACTTTTGAAAGAGATATCAGGATGCAGTAAGAGGTACACTCTGCTCATTTTGAAAAAAGGTAAGATGATGTGTCCATATAAAGAGGTCTGGAAAGAATATTAAGTGCACATTTCCAAATAAAAAAAGCTTGTAAGTCTAATTCAGTATCATTAGCTGAGTCAGGAAAATAGCGAAAGCAATAATTTTTAATCGAGGATTATGATTGAATTAATTTTATTCTCTATGTATGAAAAAAAAGGAACTTTGTGATGTTTACATTTTTCAATGTCTAATGTAATCCAACCAAATATCTCACATAACATGGTTGCAACACATGCATGCATGCATAGTCTTTATTAACAAACATTCTTTATAAGCGACAAATAGCAGTGGAATGAATTGTGATTGAATAAAAAAGTGACTTCTTTCTGATGTCATCATCTGTTAGCAGAAAATAAAGGAACCTTCAAATGGAATTAACAAAGAATAAAACTTCTTAGGATTTGAGAGGGAAAAACAATCTTCCAATAGTATTCAGCAATGTGTTATCTGTGCCTTATTCTTTTAAAAAATTTAAAGGATTCATGTACAGCACAGCAATCTATGAAGAATTTCGAGCCTTTTAATATACTTTTTCACATCTTCCAACCCCTGCCCTTTACTTTGCAGTTATTAACTTGTTTTTGCACAAGATTTCTGCCCTTGTGAACTATATATTTCTTGGTCTTCCAACTTTCGTTTTTCTTATGAATTTTCCATTGTATAGCATCTTTGTATTTCTATCATCATTCATTCTAATTAAGTGACCTAACAATATTATTTGCCTTGATTTAAGGGTATTTATAGCACCCTTTTCATTATTTTCATCTTGAATTTAAAATTAGGTGCCAAGCATTGCCATCCTTCACTAATCAAAAAAATTGTTTTAAGATCCTCTTTTTGTGTTTTAATCTAGGACTCACCACCAAAAATTGCTGTCTGTAAATTTAAACCACAAAGAAAATCATCTAAGAGCAATTTTGAGCATGCACAACGAATCATTTTTGGGTGCTGTTCTATGACTAAACAAAGTGGGACACTAATTTCGAGTTCTTTTATTTCAGAGGAAAAATGATCACAGTCATGATGGCTGACTGATTTAAAATACAACAACAACAAAAAAATTCTGATTTATAAATTAATATTAGTTTGAACCTCACTCCTTACTCTGGTATTGCTAGTGTTCTGATAATTCAGTTCAATAATGCAAATTGTATTTTATTTTCTGTTTCCTGCCATAAATCAAATTATAATCCATCATATTTTAATTAGTAATCATAGATTCTAGGTCAGGGTTTGAAATTCTGCAAAAATAATGAGGTGTCAGTGGCACTTGAACATTATTTCTTAGTTGCCAAAATGATCTAATTATGTGAATTTTTGAAATTATTTATTTTACTTATATGGTATCTATATAAATCGACAGTATTGTAAGTTATAATTAACAAATTCAATTGAAAAATCATGAAAATATAAAGAAATTATTATGTATATTTTTTAAGCACCTCTTTATCTATTGCATTTCACATTTTTGTACTTTAAAACAATCCCAGGCCTTGTATTATAATAAGTCAATTGATCAAGCCTGATCCATGCATCTTGAAAAATAGCAAAGAAAATATCAGACAAAGTTATCTTTATCTTTTAATGAAATTTGAATAATTAAAACTTATTATTCTACAAAGAACTAAATGTTTGATCACAAAAAACAAATCTCCAAAGGAAAATTTAAAAAGTTAAGTGTCAAAAAATGAGAATTGTATGTAAAATCACAGTTCTCAGATTAAAATTCATCAGCGCAATTTATTTATTTATTTTTATTAATTTTATTTATTATTATTATTATCATTTTGAGATTATATGTAAGTTGTCTGGCAGAAATTACAGTAATTTATGTAAATATGTTTCTTTAGAATTATTGTTTATTTTTTCAAATTATATTGATTATAATTTAGAAGCCCAATAATAATACTTAGTTAGCATTTTAATATCATATAGCCATGTACATAAGCATAATTTAAGTAATTTGTTTCTAAACATTTATTTACTGATAATATCCTTATTAAATAATTTTCTTACATTTAAGTAAAAAAAAATATTTTAGATTTTTTTTTTTTAATAACACATTGTTGTTAAATTTACCCTTGTGTAATGATATAAATCATGCCACATATTTCAATGAAATAATCAACTAAAGATTTTTATAAAATAACAAAAATACATTTTAAATCAAGCATTCCTTAAATCCTGTAATACTTATAGGGTGACCATTTTTTAAAATAAAATCTAGAATTAAAATTTCACTTTATTTTTTATAAATTTATTTTATTTTATATGAAATAAATTTTTAAAAGATAATGTTGACATGTTTAGCATTATTAAGGGTATTGTGAGGGCTTGAAATTTAATAATAGGGGAGTCTTCCTATCCATATTTGTAAATAGTGAGCAGTAGGATTGCTTAGAGGGAAAACAAATTATGAACTATTTAAATTAACTTTAAATATTAACAAAAAATTAAGTCAATTATTAAGAATAATAATGCTGAATGTTATTTCATTAAAAACAAGTTTTATATACTTGTTACATTTTCAGTTTTGAACAAATGCTACAGTCCCTTACAAATGGATTTCATTCAGCTTTTTTTTGTCCTAATTCCATAGTGATCACTCTATTCCTTATCCCACTCTATACTTGTTTCATTGATGCAGATTTTCAGAAATTTCTAGAGCAAAAATTTTTAAGTATATATTGTGTCATCCCACTAAAGTTTGCAGAATTTTGAAAATTCTTCCAGAAAAGTTAAAAAATTAAAGAGGAATGTCTTTTTTAAATTTTACAAAAAATTCTGTGTAGATTAAATTTTTATTATATAAGATGTTCACTAAGAAGTAGTCTCACAAAATGTTGGTTTTATTTAAAAAAAATAAATAAATAAAAAGTTCATAAAGAAATAAAACAATTTTATGTCATACCTGTATGTTTAAGGAAATGAGGCTGTTAGTGAAGGGGGTGAAAAAATCCTAAGCTTGCAAGCACTGCTGAACATGCCTTTTGATGATTAAGAAAGTAGTTGCCTGAATATCTTTTGTCATTACCAGTATCTAGCAAGAGATATTTTCCAATAATTCATCCAGTGTGTATGGTTTATACATCTGGACACACTATTTTAGTTGACTTGCAGGAAAAGATCATTTGGAGTCAAATTTTGTGAATCAGATTATTATGAGTTTGCACTCAGTTATTACTTATAAAATGAGGACACAAACCAAGCATTTCTTAAATGTATGATGTCTAGTATGAATATAGATATGACATATTATTGTTATTTTTTCTTATTGTACTTATTTCTAAAATGAACATTTTTCATGGTTACCTCTGGCTGAAACGCATTGTGTTATTTAATAAAACATATAAATTACACATACAACTTATTTTACATTATTTATATTCATAAAATTTTATTTATATATAACAATATTCTTTAAATTAATAGTTTTTATAAATGTGTAGTTTTAAGTATTTTTAAATTTTATTGATTGTATGTGTTACTGATATTTGTATTTTTTTTTTTTTTTTTTTTTTTCCTATTTGTGATATATATTAGTCAAGAAAGAGCTATATTTATGTTTTTATTTAAATGTTTAGTATTAGACTTTTGTTATTATTATTTTTATTTTTATATATAGTTCTTTGTAACAATGGAGTCTTGATTATCTGACTTTCTTATAACGATTTACCTCTCTCTCTCTCTGTCTTTTTTCTTTCTTTCTTTCTTTTTTTTTTTTTTTTTTTTTATGTTTGATGCACAAAATATTAATTTTGAAATGTATTAGAAGATATGAAAGTATAGAGTTTGAGAGTCAATGGTAAGCTTGACTTCTTGCTGAAAATAAAATTCAAGGGAGACTACTTACTTTCTGTTTAATTAATGTGAAAATTATACAAATAAAAGCTAAGCAAGAGGTGATTTAGTCCTAGATATTATGTAAATCTTTGTGGAAAAATTTTTGGAGTTTATTTCTAAATGAAAGTCAGATATGTTTTTCAGTATGTAAATTTGCTATAAAAAATAATAATAAAATAAAACTGTATATGCAGAATAATACTGATATATGGCCACCCTAAAATTTAATACAAACTTTTTTTCTTTTTTGTGTGTGTGTTTTCGAATTAAAAAAAAAAATAATAATAATTGGATAATTCTAGGGATACACCTGTATTTTCTTTCTTCTCTTTTCTCTCTCTCTCTTTTATTATTATTATTTTTTTTTTTTCTATTCTACATTATTTGATTTTTTTTTTTTTTTTTTTTTTTTTAATCAAGCAATCAAGACTCTTCTGTATTATATTTTTATTTTGCACTCTATAATTTTAAGTCAGCTGAATATGTATTTATATGTTTTTGTACAAGAATATTTGTAGAAAACCATTATCCCACCAATTTTGTCTGTTTGAATGGTCTTTGTTAATTTGTGTAGTTCAAATTTACTATGCACATTCTAGTTTGCCTTCTTATACAGTTTATATTAGATTCAGGAAATTTTTCATAAATTTTTATGTGTTAAAATGATGTATTGATCCCTTCTGAATAGGCGGGATTTTGCAGCCAGCATTTAAATTTTTAATTCCAGTAATTCAGTCTACTATTTTTTTCTTTTTTAATCCAAGTATCCTGTGAATACTTAATAAAAAGACTGCTGCTAAAATACTCTGGTACTAATAAATAAAAACCACATGTATAATATGTTGAACATAAACAAGATATCTGTTCTGCAGTAATTAAGATAGTCAGTCTTAATTACTGCATAAAAAATGCAACTTGCATGAAAAATTTGCATGCATTTTTGTGCTTATTAATTATTTATTTTATAATGTATATATTTAAGTAATTTATTTATTTATTTATTTATTTATTTATTTTGGACAGGTTAATTTTGCTAGAAATAGGATTTTGTGTCCTACAAAATATATAATGAATTATATAATGATAAGTAACTATGCATTTTTAATAGATATAATTAATAAATAAATATGCATTTTTTTCTAATATGTATAATTAATCAATGATTGTGTATATTTATGTATTTTTTAATTACTTGTAAAAAATTATTTTGAACATTTTCCTTTTTGACTGAAAATAGGAAGATCATCAAAATTCGGTTTCAGCCTTAATAACATGTTTTAGTCGATCCTTATATATATTGTATCAAAACAACCCATCAGAATGCCCCGAAAGATTTTCATTAAAGTAAATAATTTATCAGCAGTTGTAGCATTTTTGTTCCTGTTTACTAAGTTTCGTTCAAACTTCAGTACAATCTTTTTTTTTTTTTTTTTTTTTTATTGTATAAAGAATTTAAACAGATTTGTGAGGCAATTGTTTATCTTAAGTCATATATAGTTCCTGATACTGAATACCTACTTCCCTGAAAGGGAAAAAAAAAAAACCTTTGTGAAGCATTTTTTTACTTTCTCTCTCTCTCTCTCTCTCTCTCTCTCTCTCTCTCTCTCTTTTTTCTGCAATTGCTGAAGTCAAAGTTATCTGGTGCTTTCATTCTTCTCTATTCATATCAGTGAAATTTTCACAAATGTGTTTATTATCTAATTATTCACTTATGTGTATAGTTCATTTCATCTTATTATCTTTTATATACTTGTGTAAGAAATGTTTTTAAATTATTATTGAGCGGCTTTAATTATTACTTTAAGGAAAGGTTCTCTCAATATGTCTTCATTTATAGGGCATTTTCAAGATATTTTTTATTTAAATAATGCACTTAGATTTTTTTTTTTTTTCCATTGAATTTATTGTATTTTGTGCTAAGCATGTGAATATCTTCTTGTGCATATTTCCTTTTTACGATGTGCATAGTAAATCATGGTAAGTGATTCTGTTCTCAATAATACCAAATCTTAGATTGATAAGTTCCCAAAATAGCAGCTGTTTGAAGTTTAAGCTAGAGAAGTAAGATAGCTTAAATGTTGAACAATATATAAAATGGTTTTGGTGGCATATTTTAGATACTTTATGAGTTTTAAAAGAATGCGTAAAACAGGTTCTTTAAAAGTTTTTAAAATTTGACATGCATATTGTATATGTATGCATATATGTGTAGATGTAATGCTTGATGAAAATGTTTTTATATTATTATATTAGTAGTATTATTAATTTGTTCTCTCTTGCAGCTGTAAAGTATTAGGCACAGTTGATAACATTTGTAAAAATTTCTTTATTATTTTTATATTTGAAATTTGTTTTGTTTCAAGCAAAAATATAAAAAAAACTCAGCATGCCTTTTAAAAATCTATGAAATCATCGAATCGTTTGTGATAGATTTACCAATCGGTGAATAAACTGTAATGTAAGACTTTTTCAATTTCACTTACAGTTAAATGATTTGTATGTATATATGTGTATACGCCCAATTCAATCCTATGTAGCATGATTTTTAATTTCCTAAAGTTGTTATATTATAGCTGCATGTTGTGCATTTCAATAATTATTCAATTTCAAAAATTGGAATAGAATATAAGTTTTAAATAATATTTACTTATAAGTATTATATGCTATTTGTATTTACTTATTTTTGTCATCATTACAAAACATAATTAATAAAGTTTGGCGTGTTTTCCTTTTAGTAAAACCTATATTTATTACAAGTTTCTTCTTTTAGTACTTTTAATATATGCTATCTTTCCTAATAAAGTTATTTATTATCATTTGATTTTAGCTGAAAAATATTTATAAATTTTCTTGTTTAAAGCTGAGATTTTGTAAGCTTCTGTTTTATAACTTGTTTTCCATGAACTGAAGAATATCAAGAAAAATGAGCTTCAATCATTTTTCCATTTCAACTTTTGAGCAATTTAGATTGAAATGCTTTATATAAAAATGTTGAATGATATGTTTCACTTTTCTAATCATGTCCATTGATTTTAAAGAAATAAAGATTGAATTTCTTTTATTAAAATAGTGTTGTTATATTTGGGAATTTTCCCAGTTTTTAAATTATCTCAAAGTATAATTCTGTTGAATAAATGCCATGTTATATAAGGGTTATTTATTATGTATGTATGTTATATATTTGTTAAAGTAGTGAAAATGCTATTTAATTTTTGTCTACATATGCTGTTATGTAAAATGTGTTATTTAAGAGCTTTCTATTGATATAATAATGCAGAGGATTTTTGAGCTACTAACTTGTTGCTTAATGTTTTAACTTTATTTATATAATTATATCAAGAAAGTCCTTTTTTTTTCTCTTTTTCTAAAGCATTGTTTTAAAAGTATATTTATTCAAGTTATAAGATTTAAGTGGGATTTCATTCCATCCACTTTTCCCAAGAGGCAAATGTTGAAAGTTTGAGAAGTCAACTTATTTTCAGAGGAAACAAAACACTGCCATATAGGATAATCCTTTAATGAGAGGCTCAGGAATAATATTTACCTTGGATTTTCTAGTTTTACAGGCTATTTAGTGGTTACAGTTATTATTGAGAGTGAAAGATTATAACAGATCTTAAAGGGGCGGGGGAAAACCCTTACCTTTATTCCTGTTTAGCCATTTCTTATTTTTTAATGAACTTTAAATTTTTTGCGATAATTTTAATTTCAAGTGAGTAAAATATATCCATGTATTTAATTTTATTTTTTTATCATGTTTTAATTTACAAGGCAATCATAGCTTTGCTATTTGATATATTTATTCAAGTATATTATATTTTAAAGTGTAGGATATGTGCTATTTATCAGCCTGTTTTTATTTTAGATTTTTATTAGAAGTATCAAATTTATTAAGTTATATTTAAGAAATTTTAAGCAAATATCATTTTAATTTCCTTGTTAGATATCAAATTAATCTATTTTCTATTGTGTTAATATAAATATAAGGCGCATTAGTATAAAAAAAGCCTGTAAATATAATTTTTTGAAAGTTATTTCATATATTGTTAGTGTGTGACTGAATGATGTTGGTAAATCATTATTAATTGTTTGTTAACGTATTAATTAAGAATTATGACTCTATAATTTTATAGATAAAATTAAGTATTTTTATATTAATCATAATTTTTATTGCTATTAAAATTTATTTTAATTAGTGAAGGATTATTTGAAAATAAGCACTAAGGAAATGAACTCTTTTACGTAATAAATATACTTTCCAGAAAAAAGAATTTATGCTTCTCAATTTATTGATCAATAATTTTACCTTATTCTTTATAAGAAAAGAATTTGCTGATAAATTGCATTAAATATTTGTATTTTTCTGATCTTGAACTTTTAAAATTAAATTTTTATCATTACAGTGCATTAAATTAAGTACCTTTTATTTTTTAAATTCTAGTATCTAAGCTATAAGCATCTTTTTCTAATTAAAAAACTGCAATCATTATTTTATTTTTGTAGAGAAAAGAGAAATGTATAACAGAGTTCACATAATTTAAAGCATTAAATTTTTCAACACCAAATGGAAATATGCAGAAAATTATAATGTTAAAATTGACAACTATTTCAGATTTTATAAAACTTTGAACATTCTTAATGACTTGTAATTGAAAAAATTATTTATAATGCAATTGTTGCAACTGAAATTACCTAAAAGTTGGTTAAATTTTAATAATTTAATCCAGGAAAGAATTAATGTGAAATATGAATTAAATTTATTTGAAAATTGCAATTGCCAGAAAAACAGGGATAGGTGAAATAATTTTATGAATGTATAGAGTCAGTATCTTATCTTAACATTATTCAGAAGTTAATTCCAAACTGCTAATTTTAAAAGTAAAGTTCAAGTTGCACAGTTGTTTCAAATGTTTTTCTTTGTCATATTAAAAGACATTTATTGCACAATAATTATTTTGTTTAAAAGTTGTGTATCTCATAAATTATAACATGAAGAGAAATATTCCTACTATATATAAAATAAGAAAAAATGTAATTACTATCTAAACATATAAAGAGTGAAATACAGTAAACTCCCTAAAATCCACACAGCTTGGGACCAGAGGTTGTGCGGATTTTAGAATTTTGCAGATTTCTGGTTATTGCTTTGTTTACATTTTTTAAACAGTAATTTGAGTACAATTAATGGGCCTCCGTGGCTGAGTGGTTAAGCCATCACGTCGCCAATCGTGAGGTTGTGGGTTCGAATCCCACTGGCTCCATTGCACACACTTTTTGTGTGGAGCTCCTGGTTGTACTTCTCTTGTGTTGTAATATTTCCTTGTGTGCTATCTCGTCCCTGTATACTGGCGATGACTTATAAGCAGGCTTCATGTCGAGCACACAAGCCAGATGTATGTTGTTCAATAAACAAACAAAAGTACAATTAATAGTGCAATCAGAACTATAATGAATGCTTAAAATATAATAAAATATTAAAATAAGTAATAAACTAAAATAAACATTTAAAATGATTAAAGCATTAATAGCTAAGGCCAAGTTAATAATAAATAGTGTATGATTTAATATTCATTATAAAGATTAAATGTACTTTTCCAAAATTATTCAACAAAATTTGTCTCATAAAAGTACATTACTAATTCACATCAAAGTCATAAAATAAGGATCTTTTTTTTAAAGTTTAGCCAGGCTTAATAACCAAAAAATCTGGATTAATTCATAAAGAAGATTGTGATTACCAGTGATATCAGAAATATTTTGAATTTTTTCCAAAAAAATTTACTCTTCCTTCATGATACTCTATTCATGAATAGAGTATTAAGAAAATTACAAATTAAAAAATATATAAATTGATACAAAACTAAAAAGATCAAATTTTGCCCCATTTTCCAAACTGAAAGTTTTATTGTTTACATCCATAAAATATGTGCGGATTTTAGAGAGTTGTGGATTTTTGGTTTGCAGATTTGAGGGAGTCTACTCTATGTTTTTACCATTTATCAAAAAAGTTATTTTATATGATAATTAAATTAGTAGAAATGTCAAATGCCATACATGAAAATTTTGCATAATAAGAATATAAATGAATATATATAATAAATAGAGAGAACAATAGGTTTTGATGTTTTTTCCTTAAAATGAAAAATGTTGTTCGAAAAAACAAAATAAATCAGTTGCCCTACTTCCAGTAGCGAAACCTCATATCTTTTATGGCATACCGGCTAATGTGGGGGATTATGGTATGCAAAATATACAAATAATAATTTATGATTGATTATTTTTTTTAATGATTTGCTTTTGTTTGCTTATTACTTTTTCACATTGGCAGATTAAATCTTTAGTTTGATTTTGTGCAAAATTGAAGTAATGTTTAAGAGGTCGACTTATATGTAGGGTTTTGATTTTTTGTAGAATTTGCATTTGAAAGTTAGGACGTCGACTCATGCATATGGTAGCTATTTTAACAAAAGTTGCTTTTCATATGATAAAGAACAGCATTTAAAAAAAATTTTATGCTGAAGTCATACATCTAAATCCAGCAGCATGGTAGTTAATTATTGAATTGATAAGAAAGGACATCCATTACATCAAAAATTTAATATTCATTCAGATTGATATATATATAAATTACCAATTAATGACAATTGCGATATGTTAGATTATTAATTTGTAAAGCCTCTCTTAAATTTGAAAATATATTGTGGAATATTAGTCAATAAATTTTATTATAAAGTTTTCTATATCCTAGTACAATTTATTTTTTAATTAAATCAAAAATATTTTCTTGTCATTTACATATTTATTTACTTATTGTTTCTTTTTAATTTTGTGATGTTGAGTTTATGTTTTTTTGGTAGCAATTTCCGAATAATATTCAAAATGTATAAAAATTATTTATTATGAAAAGGATTCTAGTCATATATTTATATGTATTTTACTATAATATCAAACATGTATACTACTTGTTATTATGTGTTGAAAATTGTTTTATTTTAATGACTTTGGGGTCAAATTGTTGCATAAAATGATTATTGCTTTTGAAAAGTTATCCCATGTAAAAGAGTAAATAATTATGCAGATGTTTAATATAAATATATATTTTTAAAGAGGTTGAGATAGCAATTGCTATGTTTGCTCTAGTAATGCCTGATTATTGTCTAATAATGTTTTTTTTTTTTCTTTTTTTTTTTTTTTCTGTCGGTGTCTATGTTTATAAAAATGTTACTTTATTTATTCACATAAACACTTTTCCTTTTCCTGACCCATTAGTATTGATACTATATATGTTAAATATGTTTAATGCCATCGAGAAATACAAAGAGGTGAAGAAATAGCTATATGATATAAATTATTTTACAAAAAAGAATTATTTGTTTTCAATTTAGGTCGTTTAATATGGTATTTATCCTTGGAATATCAAACATTGTATATCAACTGCACAAAATATATTATTTACATGTATTTCAAATAATAATCAGTTAAAAAAAAAAAAAAAAGAATCAATCAACTGATTATTCATCATATTCCTGCTCTTCATCAAAAAATTTAATAAATCCATTTTAAATGTGTTCTAGTTTTCATTTATCCAAATAATAACTAGACATTTAATCCAGTAGCACAAAATTTTGAAATAATTGTTAGTATCTATGATTTTTCATAGTAACATTGTAATAAAACACAAATTTCTAAGAATAATATCCTGAAAGATAGATGTCAGAATATATGACACAAGAAAAAAATCTTAAACAACAAAAGATAATGTGCTGCTGGTTAGCATATTTTAGATTTATTAATCTAGTAAACATGTCAAATAAAATTTTGAATAAGTTATCCATTAAAAAATCAAACTTGTTAACTTTTTTGGAGTGTGGGGGGAGGGGGTACAAAACAGTTGATTGATACCGATAAATTGATAAATAAAACTATTTACGTATTTTAAAAAAATAAGCTCAACTCTTGTTAAGTTATTATACCTCACATGTCAATTTTAAGTAACTAAAAATAGTTTATTTAAGTCTTTGGAATTATTGATTGCATTTTAAAAATCAAATCTAGCATAAAATAAAATTAAGTATTATTTTTTTTTCAATACAAAAATAAATGCATTTTCTGATAATTTATGAAGAGAAGAATAGTTTTGATCTCCTACTGTTTTTTCTTATTTCATTATTGATACAATGGAACAGCAATAACTCGTCTTTTGAAGGATAAGTGATGAATTATTGCAATTCTGTTGTAATAAATGTAGTTATTTTTCCCATGTTATGCTCAAATCTGCACGCATTTTTAAGAGCAAGAATTATCTGTGATATGCTTGAATATAAGTGCTATGATTCAAACATGTGATTGTGAAGATAAACGAAGAGCCCATTTTTGTGTTAAGTAATATGACTTGATAATATACAAGCTCTATACACTCTTTAAAAGTAATTTTTGCTGTTGTGATGCAGATTTTAAATAAGTGAAATAGTGCTGGCCAGTACCTTTGCATTTTGAAACTAAAGAATATAGAAATTATTTATTTTTTAAAACATTAGTCAATGTTCATAAAATAAGTAAAAAAAAAACCTATGTAGATGATTCGTATGAAAAGATTTGAAACCACACTTTATGATTTAGAATGATATGTTTATGGCAAACATGCATTCATCTTCATTGTGTTTAATAAATACTCAGAGATTTTTTTTTTCCTTATACATAAACCCTTTTTTCAGTAATTTTTAGTGAAAAGATATTTTCGGAAACATGTCCCTTTTTAATTAGTTAAAAGTTTTCAAAAATAGTAAGTCCATATTAAAAAATATTTGCAAAAGTCTTTATAAACAGATGTTTATGGAGCCTTTTATTATTGTGTCTTAGAAAAAAAATATTGATTTTTTGTATTGTTTATTTGCTTATTTAAAATATTAGTAATAGAAATAATGAATTTAGCATTCTGTAACTTCATTAGAACTTCTATCTATCAAGTGGCTTCTAGAAATTTCTTTATCCATTCTTTGACTTGAAAATAATTTGTCTGTTATAATTAAAGGAATGTTTTGTTCTACTTTAACCAATATGCATTTTATGTTTTATGTATGGACTACTTTGTGTAATTTTTAAATTGTTTAAAAATATTTTTAAAAATTAATACTGCTTATGTTTCCATTAACAAATGTTATTGTAAGTAAAAAATGAGATAAATGCTTCTTAATAATGAGATAAAAGGTTACATTTCAATCATTGTGATAGCCATATATATTATTATGGAAATTTTGTTTTACTTTATTGCTGTATTAGTTTATCCCATTATTCCTTTGTCTATGTTATTATTATTATTATTATTATTATTATGTTTTAGAAAGGACATAAATGCAAACTAAATGCCTACTATTATAAATTAACCATAATTTACAATTTAAAATTGTCTTGCATTTTAACACTGCACAAAATATAGACTAAATTCTTTTAGCGTGTATATTCCTGGATTTATCTAATTTTTAATTGTTGGTTAAAGCTATCCTTAATTTCTTACATATTCTTAAGAAAATAATATTCACCATTTTCCACAAAATTTTCTATTGCAGAAAAGAAAGTAATGATTTTAAGATACTTTGTTATCCTGCATTTTTTTTTTTTTTTTTTTTTTAATGTGTGTGTGTATGTGTGTGTGTTTGCGTTTATGTATGTATTACACATTTCAATCTAATCTATCTTATTGTTTTAATTTGCTTTGAAATACATTATTTACTTGAAGAACAAAGTTAACTGTGAATTTTATTCAAGATGACTCCTGTAAAATTGACTTGCGGGTTTTTCTTAAATTTTTGCCATTCCAGTTTGATATAGGTTAAGAGAATGGTTGCTTTTGTATTTGCTGCTATTGTAAAATAATAATAATAATAATAATAATAATAATAATAATAATGGTTTCATTTTAATTATAAATGGCCATATGCTTATAACATTGAATTTGTCTTTTATTGTAACAGTTGAATATTTAAAGAGTTTTGAATTTCTCTTTTTAATAAATATATTAAGGATTAAATCTTTTATTAAATACCCTGCAATTTGTAATCAAGAAGTATCAGAACAGAATAAAGTGCTTTTGTAAAAAAAAAGGAAAATCTCTATATATAGTTATAAAAATGGCAACAATGTTGTGAATATGTCTCATACCATCCTTATAGATAAACATTTTTATTTAAAACTGTAGGATGTAGAAAGATTTTTCATGATCTTAATTTTTTTTAATGACAAATTTTTCAGACATACTGCGATTGGCCATTTACTGGCATTCAACAGTACTTCATTCATGTACTGGTCTACAATCAGTTTCTGCATCTAGTGTACTACATAGTCAACTACTTCATATAGAATAAAAGTATATGATAGGATACTTAATATTGCATCGAGACTCAAAAATATGCATTCATTTTTTTTAACTCATTGTATAGTTTAAACCTTTTCAAATTAAAATTTAAATTGAATTCTTTTTTAAGTTATATTTAAATTTTAACAGTGTTGGCCTTTTATTTTCTTTCTTAATTTCTACTAAGTTTTATATTTAAGTATGATAATAGTTGTATTTTTTAAATTTAAACAGATGTATATGCATTGCTCATATTTACATGTTCAATTAACTCAGGATCTACCTGTTAATCATAAAGATTTTTGCAATTACAGCAATAAAATTGATATATTTTCCGTTTTGGTATTACTGTTGTGGCAAGTTGACTTTTTGTATTATTTTCTGATTTTGTTATCAGTATATCTAAAAACTAATTCTCAATCATTGTAGTATAACAAGATGTTGCAGTTTTTGTAGCATAAACTAGAGTGTTTATTTAAATACTATCTTAAGTGCCACCAGTTTCTTGAATCCTGTACTATCAAAATATTTTTTGAAGTAAATTGAATGCTTAGAATAATGATATTTATGTAAAAACTTCTTAGATATTTTTATTTGTGATTAGTATAAAATTATACTGACTGTAAAATAAAAAATATTGCTTTTTTACTCAAGCATGATGATTGTCTGTATTAATTCCTTCCTTCACCCCCTTCCCCCTTCCTAAACCATGAACATTCTAATTAACACGTGGAAAAGGTAAAAAAAAATTAGTTGCAGCTTTTGACAACTTTCTATTTATAGAATTAGTTTCAATTAAAACTTAATAAAATTTTATTCTTTAAAATATATTATACGAAGAGGATAAACAAGCATTGATTTTCTAGAATCAATATTTACTGCCTGTCTGATTGACTTTTGTTTGTAGATTGTTTAAATTTCTCATACAATATTAGAAATATGGGTTTATTTTATGTAATTTTTGCTATTTTGACCATTTTGATGTATGTATATATACACACACACATAAGGTATCTCAAAAACATAGTGACAAGTTTTAGAGACAGTAGAGCACATCATAAGAATTGAGAATTGCACAAGCAACCCATGACCGGAAATATCTTGGAAAAGGTGGTTGTAGAGATCTAAGAAATAAAGGGTCAGAAGATGGGAAAGTGCTTCATCATGTTGAAACACATGTTTTTAAAAAAATGAGATGATTTGCTGATGACAGAAGTGATGATAATGGGTAAGACATGACTAGGAAATTAAGATCAAACTAACTAAAAGTGTCCTTCCGCTGCTCTTGTATTGTTATCACTCAGTTTGTACGTAAAGTGAATATCTGCCAGTTTTCTATTCATAAAATGTTGGATGTTCTTTTCAAGATGACTATTGCTTGAATGACTGTCATAAAGCAATATTTCCCCTCTCTTGTGACCCTCAATGCTCTTGTGACCAGCATCATCTTGTGGCATATGATGATTCCGGTCATGCTTAGCTAAGCAATTCTCAATTCTTACAATGTACCCTACCTCTCCTAACAGTTTGTCATTACATTTTTGAGGCATCCTGTATATGAGAAGCATTTATAACACCATTATAGCTTTTATATTTCATATATTAAAAGTGAAACAAAATATAAAAATACTATGATAATAATGTACATCATATTAAAAACAAATCAAATTGGTATTATTTTAATATATTAAAACATTTTTAATTTGCTAAATTAAACTATGTTGTTGATCTTGTATAATACATCTTCAAGTCAAAGAACAATCAGAAAAGCAGTCGATATAGATGCTGAATTATATTTAAACAATCAAGATGTCTTAGATAATTATCAATTTTTTCCTCCTGTCACAAGAAATAGGTGAGTGAACAAAATGAATGCTTATCTACTCACTTCCTTTTTGCATAGTTTTTTATTTGTTTTAAGCTATATTGGTTAAAAATTCAATCTAACATACAATGTTTTACAGTAACTTGATTCTGTGAGTAGAAAGATACATTTGCATTAAAATTTAATTGTTATTGCAAGCAATGCACTGAGAGAAATTATTTTCGAGCTTCAAAAAGTTGTATATTGTTTGGTAATGACTTCACTAGTGGAAAATTATTATCAAAAAGGGTAGTATTTAAAACTTAAAAGTGCTTTGCAGTTGATACTTTTTATAAAAAATTACTTGTAGTTAATAATAATTGCAATAATTTTTTTTATAAAAATTAGTAACTGCAAATTACTTTTCATAAGTAGTGCCAAATTTGCTACTTTTGGGTTTTTTAAAAATAATTCAGTTTACATTCAATATAGAAGACATGGATTAAAAAATACAGTGACTCCTCATTATATTGCAGCTGCCATTATACAATTAAATAGGTGGGATTACCAAGACAATTAAGAAGATAATATACAAGAAAATATTTTGTGTCTGTCTCTAAAATGTTTGTTTTCGTACATAATACAATCGATATTTGCATACAGTTACTTAAAAAAACTCTGGTGTGAATCCATGTCACTTTCTGAGCACATTACACAATATTGCGTGTTCAAATAAATAGTATTATAAAAATAAATAGAAAATTAAATCTTAATTTTAAATTTTGTGATATCCAAAGGCCTGAAAACATGAGAAGATTTTAATATGCATGCAGGCATTCACACATACACATGGAATCATTGTGAAAATAGCTAAAATTATTCAATGTTTTTCAGAATATGAAAATTTATCAATATTTCCATAACTCAGTTTTTATCACGATTATAGTATTGGGATGTAAAATTATTGTTGACATGTATATACCTAAAAATCTGTCTATTTAATCTCCAATAAATTATTGGTATGTTGATTATGTTGAGTTCTGTTAAGATTTTATTATATTGACTTGTCAAATTTTATAAACTAGAAAATTGCTGATAAACAACTCAATTTAATTTAAACAATAAATAAAGCATTCCTAAATAATAAGAATCCCAGCTTCAAAAGTTGAAGATCTTTATAATGAATTACCAAACAAATAATACTAAAAAAGAAAGAATTCCTTTCTTGATTTTAGCAAAAAGAATGGGGAAAATCTATGACTTCATGTTATACATTGCTATGCAATGCAGCTGAGGTTCGCAAATTGTTGACAGAACAAATTTTGCGTTAACAAAGTTACATTATTACTACACAATTTGTAGAATGGCACTCTTTTCTTTTGAAAATAGCATTGATTCTTGATACAAACTATTGATTTTTTGTATTGTGTTTCTTGCTACATTGTATTTTTCAAAATGTAGTGTGTTACTTAAGAAGAAGCAACTATCGTAATTTTTTTACATGTACTTCACTACTTCTGACTCTAATCTCTGGTATTAAAGAATTTATCTAATGAATCAAACTGAAATAAGTTTTGAAAATAAAATAATAATAGATGGGTGTATGTTGAGTTAGGTACAATTAAAAAGTAATTTTCATGCATGCATGAGTATAAGGTACTTGTACCCAATATGGACAGTGCTCTCAATACGCACACCCCTAATATTTTTAAAAGTAACAATTTTGATAAAGAAATCACGCTACATGTCCGTGAAGAAAAGCATTTGAAAAGATAATTAAGCCAGGAAAGTACAAAAAAGCGCGCTGTTCGCCATTTAGAAGGAAACTTGTTTCGTGGTGTGCAGATCGTAAATACAGGTAAGTTTAAATTCTTATTAGACATTGTAAAATTACTTTAAATATTGAAAAGTGGAGTGTTTGAGAAAGCTTTTAAAACATATTTTCAATTGTTATTGCATATATTGTTTTTAAAAAGTTTTCGTTATTTATTTATTACATGATTTAATAAAACTACTTCCAATTCCCAGTATGGACACTTTATGTCAACATTGGAAGTACAACAGGTGAATCTTCAGATTCACAAAAAAAAGAAAGCTAAGCAAAACCAACTACCATTTCATAACATTTTGTTGTAATTGAGGTGCTTTGCATCGGTCTTCAAAGAGCCATAACCGAAAATGACTGCCCATTCCTAAGTGTATGTTCTGAAGATATTTACAGTACCCTACCCTCCCCTGCAATGCCTTAAGATGCATTTTTTTATCCCCTTTCCTCTAAAATTCCATAGAAAAGTGGTTCTTCCATTCACCTTTTGTAGTAGTAGATTAATAAGGAACCACCTGCCAATAATAGGGACTAGTGGTTCCTTATTTGGACATTTGAAAACATTTTTTGTTTTTATCATTTAAATTAAATGGGATAGTTACAAGGTCGCTAATTTTAATAAAGATAGTCAATAGTCCAGGGATCATGGTCATATATTTTTGGAGTCCTATTAAATGTACATGGGGGGGGGGGATAGATTTTCCTTAGGGTGTCCATATTAGGCACAGGTACCTTATTAATGTGCCAAATATTTTAATTCAAGTTCCAAATAGTTAATTTGTATCATCAGAATCAGATACTATACACACTTGATAAAATAGTAAGCTATAAATACAGAAATGATAAGACTTGTTTTATTATTTACAATTAAAAAATTATATAATAAATAATTCAAATATGAAAAAGAAATTCAAACAATGATTAATCTTCTTGTGAAAACCTTTTGTTCATCAAAATAAAACTTTCTTGTGTTTTGTATTTAAATTCTAAACGATTTGAAATTAACTCAAGTAATATAAACTCTTCATAAAATGTAGTGAAAATCTTATAAAATTGTGTTACGTGTTAGAAAAACGTGTTTTGATTGTGATTATGTACTGTTAAAAAATACCTAGTATGCAAAAAAAAACTAGTTTTTTTTTTATAAATAGCAATTTATTTTCAATATAAATTCATCAGAAGAATTCAAATGGTAAAATGTACAAAAGATGACATGGTATATTTACAAGTGAAAAATGAAAAATTTATCACATCACATTGTGCAAAAGTGCGTTCATGACAGTTCTATATTCATCATTCATTCCACAAACATTGCTTACTTTAAATGTATATTTACACTCATGTTTTTATAACATAATCTATAACAATATCCACAGAATTCTCTTCTATTATATAATATAATAACTTATATACAAAATTTGTAGCATATTAAATTAAAAATATGCCTTTATAAAATTTACAAATTTTCATTATGATAAAACTATAATTAAATTTTCAAATGAAAAACTTTTGACTAGTTCAAAAGAAAAACCTGGTAAATAAATATTTATTTGTTATATATTATTTCTTATTAAAGAAGGTGCTTGTGCAGTATTTTCAAAATACCCTTTTTTTTTTCTACACAAGAAGTTTTCAATATTAAGTCGAACTTCTGCAGATAAATATACTATGATGAATGTATGTTGCACTTCTTGAAACATCTGCACATATGAAAGCTATCTGTATAAACTGATCCTGCAATTTCTGAATCAACTATCAAAAATATTTTTTTTCTTATGTCAATAACTTCTTTAAAAAGTTCAAAAATTGTCTATATTAAAAGTAGCCTTTTTTTTTTTTTTTTTTTTTTTTTTTAAAGCACTTCTAACTCCATTTTTCAGTTTTGCATTTTAAGTATACACATCAAAAAATGAAAAAAAAAAAAATGAATGTATATATAGACAATAAATCCTTAGGATTGTTAGTATATTTTAAGAGAACGATAGACTGGTAGTACATTTCTGGAATCTATATGAAACAACGAATTTGTTCTTATAAAAATAAATGTAATGATTAGCAAATATCTTTTAATAAAATAATTTGAAAACATTCCAAAAATATCTTAAGATATACGTTGCTCTTACTTGAATACATTATTGGCAGTGTTTGATTAGTTTCATTTTAGAATAATTATTTTTTGATGGTGTGTATACATATTTTAAGCTAGAAATATATTATTATGGGGCTATAATATATATAACTAAAGACTCTGTGAAGTCTTGTTGAAAATTTTCACTTGTAATTACATTTCATCATATTGATAGTGTTGTTATTTATTTTTAATTTTTTTAATTGAAAAAAAAAAAAAACATATATGCTTATTTTTTTCTTCATAAAGCAAAATCATTAATGAAATTGGTGAATGGTATTTTTTATTTATTTTCTCTTTACCTCATGTTCTATAGCAGTGATTCTCAAACTTTATCATCATGTGATATTGAAAAAGATTTTCATCATCGCCTAATATGTAGAGATATATTAGGTTTTTGTATAATTTATCTCCTAAGAAATGGCTAAATTTTTGTACAAAGCATTTGACAAACGAAAATTGCAATAGATATTTTTAATGCGAATAATCATAAAGATTAGAATATGGGTAATAAAACTTAACTTTCTTTTGCTAAGCATAGAACAAATACATTTATTTATTAATAATTATATAGTATTAATATCTTTATGAAGAATAAGTCTATTATTCTGCGACTTATTGTTTGGGAACCACTGACCTGTAGAATTCAGCAAAGGTGAAATTTCAAGGTTGCATGTATTCTTTCTTTCATTCTTTTGCATCAAAATATATTATGTACATAAATACATGTTACGAAACTATTAGCTGGCAGTCATCTTGAATGGATCAGTCTGCTTATGATTAGATAAATTATGAATTTTAAAATCTTTACCTGGCAATAAACAACCTACAAAATCCTCATTGTAAGCAAAACTTACAAGACTGTGGTTATCTGCCACCATGGGCTCCAGCAGAACAAAATTCAGAGAGGATGTAGATTTTGAAACAGAAGTGCTGTCATTTACAGTATTTTTTTTTTTTTTTTTTTTTTTTTTTCAAAATTGCCTCAACCTTTCCTATTGGAATTGATTGTGAAGTTCAGTGTCCAGGCTTCGATAAATTCCAGTTGTCAAAATGATGATCATTTTTAAAATTTTCTTTGACGGGCTATTTTTGTAATGCAATACATAAAATTAAACAGCGTAAGTCAAGAACTTTTTGTCATGCTTTACAAGATCATTTTTACACACATCAATAAGAAAAGCAGTGCAGAAATTTTAACAATTAACAAATATTTTATTAAACAGCCTTTTTTTTTTTTAATCGAGAGCCTCTGTCCCATGAATACTCTGTTTAAACTCAGAGCAAGAACCCCATTTAAAGTTTCTGATTTTTTGTTTTTTCTTAGTATTTAATTATTTTAAATCATTTAAGATAATGTATTTTACTTTCTTTTTTTCTTTTGAAAATAACCTGAAATAAAGAATATTTAGTCTATTATTTCAAAATCTAGGGAAGGGTTGTAGCCCTCCTTCATCCTCCCTTGCCTTTGCCCATGCCTGCCTTTATAAATACAATGATAGACACTTCTTTATACAGAAGTATCTATGATCACAAAATACTATAAGTCAGTCATGAGAACTCTTGGAGCTTGTCGCACAACAGGTGCTTGATGGAGAGTAGGTATGGGTGCCTTATGAGGAATTGTTGAGTCTATGGGCACCGTTACAGGAACATGTAGAGTCTGAGGCACTTCGGTATTTGATGGAGTAGAAGATTTCCTTTTTGTTACCATTCTACCGTTGTGGTGAGGTGTATTAGATTTTCTTTTTCTGTAAGAAAAAAGTATATTTTGAAATTTCTTGAAATTACATTGATAAAGATTTCACTGTCAGCTAAAATCTGTCATAGTATAAATCAAATATAAATGTATTTTTCTATAAAATAGAATTAGTTTACAAAGACCATAGTAATTATCTTAGAGTTAAGAGATTAGTGTTAAAGAAAATATTAAAAAAAAATTATTTCTTTGGTTAAAATTTCTATATAATTTTTTTGCTGCTTAGAAAGTTAATATCTATCAATTTTTAAAATACAGTCAGCTCTCGTTAATTCGAACTCGTCGGGACCACAAGAAATATTTTAATTATCCAGAGTTCGAATTATTGAAAATATGAGAGGAAAACGTGTTTAGAGGGGTACTATTACAAAGAAATTAATGTTATAGTATTTTTTAAATATATTTCGGCTGTTATCATTAGAATATGACTTAATATTACATTGAAAGATATAAATACATAAACTAATTAAAGAATTATGAACAAACAGGGTCTGATTACAAACGGAGCATTCTCTTATCAGTAAAATTTAATAGAAAATTTCGCTTTATTTAAATACCGTTTTCATTCGAAATTACTGTCATGAATTAGCGAAAATATATACACTATATTGCCATTGATTATGGGACACTTGCGATTTTAGACATTTTACTAAATATCTAGAAAAATACATGAGGAATCATCTCGAAACCGAAGCAGGTTGTTTCGACGCCGACGGTTCGACGCCAACGATTCGACGCCAACGTTTCGACGCGTGGTCAGTTCGACGCCGTACTTTTCGACGCCGGGGCAGTTCGACGCCATATATTTTTTTCCGTATTTTTATTTATTTTTAGAATAAATATGCAATATGCCTGATATAATATATATATATTTTTGTTATGTATATGAAGCGTGATTCAAATAAATAAGCAATATGACTGATTTTTATTTATTGAATTATCGATTGTTTGCATGCATATTTGAAATAAATATATGTGTGAAAGTGTTCTAGATTTTTTTTTTTTTTGTCCCAGATTAGTGAGAAGCCCCCTCGCCAACGTCAAGGCCCTGGGACATGAGGGAGGTTGTTTTTTTTTATTTATTTATTTCACAAAACAGCATCAAAAAGGCAAAATACAGAAATGGTAAATAAACATATGGTTACAAAAAAGTTATATTGCAGACAAATTTAATTACAGAGTAACAAGATTACACATAAATAAGATTACATCACAAAACTGTTATTATACTAATCCATTGCAAAATTATGCGCCACACCTTTCAGGTATTCCATTATTTCTCGATTTTCAAAATCTTCAACTATTACTTTAATTCTCATATCAGCTCGCAGATACTTATTCCGCTTGTGCGGCGGTTCATCTCCACGTACAAATTGCTCATAACATTGGTCAATTGTTTTTTGAACACGTCTGAGACCATCTATGAATTTCCATAATGTGGGGTGTGAAACACCAAATTCGGACTGTAAACGTCTGTGTGC
This sequence comes from Maratus speculifer, assembly GCA_964019185.1. Taxonomy (NCBI): domain Eukaryota; kingdom Metazoa; phylum Arthropoda; class Arachnida; order Araneae; family Salticidae; genus Maratus; species Maratus speculifer. The sequence goes on from OZ025295.1 coordinate 71,298,008, forward strand.
TGCTTCCGCGAAATTATTGGTGCGTCCTTCGTTATTTAAGGTTCTAGCATAACATGACCACATTTCTGGTTTAAAAATAGGACGACGGCGACGATTATTTCTCTGAATCCTTCCAACATAATAATCTTCAAAGTAATCTAAAATTGGGGTTAACTGATTAGGTAAATTCTCACTCAAAACTTCTAAAGCATTTTCAAGTTCTTCGATAGGCACAAAACTTAACGCAGGAATCATACGTGCATAGAGAGCAAAATCAGCATCGGTATTATATCGTTGCATTAAATTGAATTCTGCTAATTTGCGCTTCATATTTTTCACAAGGTGGAACAAGCACCCTTGAATTTCGGCGTCTGGAAACTTGCTTGAAAAAGTGTTAATTAAGGCAATTTCAAAATCTAAAGAAATTTTTTTCGCCTTAAAAAATGGCCAACTGTCTTGAATCATTTCAAGCATTCGTGTATATGTTTCTTCCGCCTTGTCGGGTAAGAGGGCATAAATGATTGGCAATACAAAACCTCCACGTTCGGCCATAATAACAAAAACCTGGTAAAAATGATGTGGTGCTAGACTAAAAGTTCCATCAACGTAAATTTTTGTTACGAGGTGAATCCAATCGCTGACACTGGCTTTTCCGAAAATTAAAATTCGGTCTTTATCCCCCACTCCCGAATCGGCGATAACAAAATTTTCCTTATTTTCTCCGTAATATTTATAATTTTCTGGCAATTCAATGGAAGCTCTGTCAATTGGTTGCGACGGGAGTGCATTTATGTCTTTTCTACGTCTTTTAATAACTAATCTTACAGCTTCTCTGCTTGGAAACTGTCCTAATGCTCCAACAGACAGCTCTTGCGTTTCTTCAATGCGAATTACTGCGGGAGTTTCTTGTGTTTCACCTGCCCTTCGCTTTATTGATGTTAAAGTGCGGACAACTTCAACACGTGCTGCATTTCCTTCATGAGCATGATTGCGAACAAGTTTTAAAAATTCACTCGTAACTGCATCAGTGTAAATTCTTCCTTTACATTTATTGTTTTTGGAAAATTCAACTTCACAACGCCACGATTTTTTTGCTCCATTTTCTATATATTTATCGAAACAATATAAATATCCATCGTGCTCATACTTTTCTTTACCTCTCTTAGTCATATATTTTCGGCTTTCAGACATTTCTACGGTTGAAAGTGCTAACATTGAATTTAAAAATATCGACAGGCTTCCAAATAGATTACGGGCGCTTTAGAGAAGATAAGAAATGCGCATGCGTTGACAATCGGCAATACTTAACGACAAATCTGAGGCGATTTCATAACCCCCAACTGGAGGAGGGGGGGGGGTTGCACTTGTCAAAAAAGAGTTAGAGTTATTTACAAGCCTGTAATATGTTTCAAAGAAAGAAGAATAGATAAGGATAAGCTAGTCACAGGCGTCAATGCGAAGTTTCAACCCGTTTCTTCTTATATCGGCAAGGGTTTCTAGGGGAAGCGGTGTTAGCTTTTCTGTGCAACATTTCTTCCCCCCTGAGTGGGAATGTCACGGTTCCTTTGTACATTTACGTGCGCCCTCATTGTCCCCATTATGGACGCTCCCTATCCCTTTGTCAAGGTGAGGACAAAGGAATTGCATGTGAATTCTAGTTAATACGTTATGGAAGCTGCTTTACTTACACTAAAGGTATTTCCAAATTCTGAACAAATAACGTTAACAGTTTTACTGCGTTTTAGTCTTTAAAATTTACACAACTATTCAAGGATTAAAAATTACAAAACAGGTCTTTATTAAAGAGTTTCATTTAATTAGTACTTTTAAAATGTGGATATTTGTGAATTATATTCCTATAGCAAAAAATAGAATAAAATACATTGTAAAGGAATTTAAAAGTTTTGAAGAAAATAGCTCATTAGCAATTAATTTAAATAAGAATGGGTGTTTTTTAGTAAGAACATAAAAATAAAGATATTTTACATTGTAAACATTTTTTCTTTTCTTTTTTTAACACAGAAAAGTAAAAAAAAAAAAAAAAAAAAAAAAAAAAATATATATATATATATATATATATATATATATATATATATATATATATATATATATATATGCTGTTAGAAAGTCTAAATAAGCTGTGCAAACGTAAATAAAATCGGAAGTTCCTAAGTTTCATAAAAAATATATGGCGTCGAACTGCCCCGGCGTCGAAAAGTACGGCGTCGAACTGACCACGCGTCGAAACGTTGGCGTCGAACAGTTGGCGTCGAAACGTTGGCGTCGAACTGACCTGTACCGCTCGAAACTCTTAGTGTATAAATATAATAGTATACGTCATACATCTCCGTGAAGTTTTTTACCGAAACGCCATAGGGGACCGTCAACAAATTAAAAAAGAATGAATATATTTTGAATAACCCTGTCAAAACTAATGTAGCAAAAGCGCTCAAACTCTAGATTATGATTGAATGCCTTATTGTAATACACTGTGTTCATTTTTATGCAAATAGCATGCACACTCGCATAGTAATTAAGGTTTTTATAAAAATGGTCCCAAATTTTTCCAAGTTTTTTCATTATAATTTTCAGAGTTCTTAATATAAAATAATATTTTTTTCAGAAAATATGACAAACAACATTGCACACAGTACCCTGTAATCAGAATTAAAGAATAATAAAAATTGTATGAAAAATGAGTAGGTTTACTATATAATTTTTTACTGCGCATGCGTCAAAGATATCAAAACTTCATTTGCATATTATGTTAGCTAAATGTATAGAGCAACTTTTGTAAAAGTCTCAAAATCATAGCTTGAAAATTCTGAAAGTAATCGTCTATAGAAAAGGGACAAAATCCGTTGTTTCCAAAATGAAGCAAAAAAATGAGGGATTTTATCCAAATGCAGTAGTACATCCCAAATTGTATATTCTATATTGACACTAATCAATGAATATATGGATACAACCCCTCTTGTTTTTGCTTCATTTTGAGAATAACGGATTTTCGACTTATTCAATTGACGATTATTGTCAGAATTTTCAAGTTATGATTTTGTGACTTTCACAAAAGTTGCTCTATACATTTAGCTAACATAATATGCAAATGAAATTTTGATATCGTTGACGCATGCGCAGTAAAAAATTATTTAGTAAACCAACTCATTTTTTATACAATTTTCATTATTTTTTAATTCTGATTACAGGGTACTGTGTGCAATGTTGTTTGTCATATTTTCTGAAAAAAATAATATTTTATATTAAGAACTCTGAAAATTAGAAGGAAAAAACTTGGAAAATTTTGGGATCATTTTTATAAAAACCTTAATTACTCTGCGAGTATGCATGCTATTTGCATAAAAATGAACAAGGCTTATTACAATAAGGCATTCAATCACAATCTAGAGTTTGAGCGCTTTTGCTAGATTAGTTTTGACAGGGTTATTCAAAAGATATTCATTCTTTTTTAATTTGTTGACGGTCCCCTTTGGAGTTTCGGGAAAAAATCTTCACGGAGATGTATGGCGTATACTATTATATTTATACACTAAGAGTTTCGAGATGATTCCTCATGTATTTTTCTAGATATTTAGTAAAATGTCTAAAATCGCAAGTGTCCCATAATCAATGGCAATATAGTGTATATATATATATTTCTTTTTACTGGTGGGAGAGTTCCCCATTGATAATCAGGCTCTGGAAACAAGCACAAACGAAAATTGGGCGAAAATTGCATTGATGGACAGACGGGGCACTTAAAAAACGGATATCAAATGCAAGAGACTATATCTATATACTTGTTCAGAACAATTCTGGCAAAAATGAAAGAAAAAAGTTATTTTAAGGATCTGAAGTCCGGAAAAAATAAGGAAAAATGAAAAATCGGAATCTCGTTAGTTCGAATTAAAGGAAGTCAAGAGGAAATAAATTCGATATACTATTCTATACTATGTATTCTAAACGAAAATTTTTAACGTGATTCTGCTATTGAAAATTTCGGGACTTCGTGTTTAGTTCGAATTAAGCGAAGATTCGATTTATCCAATTTCGAATTAACGAGAGCCGACTGTATCTGTCTTATCTCTGTTTCCTTTTGTAGTTTTTGTCAGTGTTGAATTCAGAAATTGGCCCGAGGGGGACATCCCCCCCCCTCCGGAGTCACAGAAGACCCTCCCGGAGAAAAGCGTCTGAATTCAACACTAGTTTTGTGTTTGTTTTTTAAACTGCACGCTAACCGGAAAAAGTGGCAAAAAAATCTCTTATTTTTATCCATCTAATATTTGCAGGTATGTAGACGAATCTTTAAAGGAATTAATAAAATAAATAAAAGGCACATTATATAAGCAAAAGAGTGTGCACACATACAAGAAAAAAAGATTGCGTGAACTAGGATAATTAATTATACTAAAAAATGCAATGCACATCTGTTTTAGCGGATTGGAATTTCGCTTCATATTTCTGGACTTAAGAATAAGTACGGAAAATTGATTAGCTATACCTTTCTATTTTTAAGATTATAATGGTGTAATGTTTAATAAATCACTTTTACCATTCGAAACAGCGTAATGCAGTTTTTAAAATATTCTTTTTAGTACCGAATTTAAATATTTGAATTGACAATACAAAAACAACAATACAAATATGGCAGAATAATAATAATAAATAAATAAATAAATAAAAGTTTTTTCAGAAACATTTAAGCATTTTTTGCATTGAAGAACATTTTTGTCTATTAAAGGGAAAACAACACTTGCGAATTAATGTGGAAAACTACTGAAACGATTTCTATATTAACCACTTAATGGTCACATTAAAGTACGGTTTAAAAATTCAAAGAATAATTATTCCCACCACTATTTCGAAAAAAAAAAAAAAAAAAAAAAAAAAAAAAAAAAAAAAAAAAATCTTATTTTAATGACAAGTAAAATGATACCAGAATAATAACCAATTACCCTATTTTATAAAAATAGGGGGAATCGAACAATTCTGAATAAAAGCCGTGAAACTTGCAGCCCGTGAATGCGCGACAATTAAATAATTAACGGAAAAAAAAAATCATTTTGGCTATAGCTAAGCTATAAATTGATTGTTCGGCAAGACATAAGAAATGCAATATTTATGCCACTACTATTCTTTAACTAAAAAGGAAGTGATTTTCCAAAAAACAAATTGATCAAAATATAGTTAATTGTAGGGTCAAAAAAATAAATAAATAAATAAAAAATAAATAAAATTAAATTAAATAAATATATTGAAAGAGCTTCAATAGTTTCCAAGAGTTGCTTTCAATAGGATTTTGCATTTTTTTTACCCCAAAATTTTCCCAACCCACACATTCTTTTAAATTTCGAATATTTTAACAAACGTTCTTTTCATACATTTACATAATAATAGTTACCACCATGTAAAATGTAAGGTTTATAGCCTCGACGGAATTTAAATAAATCGAATTTTTTAAATAGTTTTCGCTTTTGACGCTTCTTTGAAAGAATTAAATTAGTAAAAAAAAAAAAAAAAAAAAAAAAAAAAAATCTATTTTTAAGAGGATACTGTTATTATTCTAAGAGATTTTTTAAATCATCAGTTCAGTAAATTCAAAGATTTTCGAATGCTTTCCGCTCATATCACCATTCAAATTTTGAATTTACTAAAAAAAAGTTCTGAGCAAGCAGTTGTTTAAAAGAGGGGAGAGGCTATGTCCTCTCGCTTTTTTATTTTATCTCAAGTGTCCCTTTTAGGTCCAAACACATTTGATCACTTCTTGAAGTTCGGTGTCGGCTCGTTTGTTGTGGCGATGCGGTGTTTTTGATCTTAATGAGTTCTACAGGAAAGGGACGGTTGTCCGGCAAAAGAAAAATTTTTCCGTCAACTAGGGTGGATTGCTTATTTCCCGATTATTTTGTAATTCCCCTCTGTTCTATTATGAAGAAATCGCAAATGGATCCTATACAAAAGACTTCCCCACTTTTTCCAAGAAATCAGTCGACTTGGAGAGTATTGCAATCTGAACTGAGCCTCTATTATCGATAGGGGCACTAGCGATTAGGAGGACGTAAATAGACTTCCCAAATCTATTGTTACAATTGAAGAATAAGCAAACTAACAAATTAACATTTTTAAGAAGAAGAAAATCATGATTTTTCAATCATTGATTTTTAATACCATTCAATGAATTTTAAAGTGTAAAATTTTGGATCACCTGTCTGCCCATCAAATCGCACTGTAACTTATGTAAATTTGCTTGAATTGCAATAAAATTGATGTAATTTTTTTTGTTCGTAGCACTGTTGTTACTATTGTAAATTATGCGTAAAGCTTTGTTTAAATTACGTTTTGTGGGCGAAATTGTTTCAAATAAAATTGAATGAAAATATAATATGAAAATGACGTATGAAAGTGAGATTCATTACAACGTTTCTTATTACAAAAATTACATTTTTATTTTATTTATAATAAAGTACTTCAACTCTTTTATCTGACAGTTGGTTGCCACCATATATTCTGAAAGATAATCTTCGCTTAATATTAAAGAGGTGTTTCTTTCATTAAATAAGACGATTTTTCTCTTCTGTGTGGTAGCTTGGTGGCCCGCTGGGCACAGGTTAAAGACTCAAAGTTTGCAAGGACAAAAATATTTCGAAACAGCATGATTAGCAATTGTTTGAAGCTCATTTTAATAATGTTATACTTTTTCAAATTAAAATAAATCCATAGATATCCATATGCATAGCGATCCATAAGTACTAAGAGGGCTCGAAAAATAGCGTTCCCGGGATCCCGGGGAACCTATAAATCCTTTCTGGGAATGTATATTTTTTCACTCAGGTTCCCGGCCGGGAACCTAACCTTTCACCGTGTCCACCAACGATGCCGCGCACGCATTATAATGCATAAATTATGCAAAAAATAGCACTTAAACGGAACGTAGGATGCGTAATTTCGTCAAAATATAACGAGAAAGGTCCGAATTTCAACAAAAGATCGTTGGAATAAATGCTAATTTCATTAAAGAATCGCAAAAACAGCATATTTTGACAAAAAATCTTGAAAAAACGACAGGTTTCGTTAAAAAATCGCGATAAAATGGCAGGTTTTTTTAAAAACATCGCGATAAAACGTCTGATTTCACAAAAAATCACAAATAAACGGCAAATTTCGTCCAAAAATACCTAAAAGGCAACAGATTTTGTCAAAAGATGTCGGGAAACAACGCTACTCTCATTAAAAAATCGCATTAACGGAAAAATTTGTAATTAAAAAAAATAATAATAATGACAGGTTTCATTAAAACATCGCGATAAAACGGCAGATTTCGTCAAAAAATCGCAAAACTCCCCAGCAAATTTCGTTAAATAAATTGCGAAAATCGATATTTCGTCAAAAAATCGTAAAAACAACAAATTTCGTAAAAAAGCACGAAAATAACGGCAAATTTTGTAAAAAAAAATACTGAAAAGGTAAGATTTCGCGAAAAGATCGCAAAAATGGCCCAAAATTCATCAAAAGATCGCACGAAACAACGCAAATTTCATTAAAAAATTGCAAAAAAAATAAATTTCGTAAGAGAAAATTTAGAAAAACGATAGGTTTCGAAAATATCGCGATAAAATGGCAGGTTTTATCAAAACATCGCGATAAAAACGGCAGATTTCATCAAAAAATCTCAAAAAACGACAAATTTCGTTAAAAAAATCGTGCAAAACAACAAATTTCGTAAAAAAAACACCAGAAAAACGGTAAATTTCGTTTAAAATACCTAAAAAACAATAGATTTCGTCAAAATATCGCGAAAATGACCCAAAATTTGTCAAAAAATCGCGCGAAATAATGCAAATTTCATTGAAAAAAATCGGCAAATTTCATAATTCTTTTTTTTAAAGATAGATTTTGTTAAAATATCGCGATAAAACGGCAAACTTCGTTAAAAAATCGCTTTAAAATGGCAATTTTCGTAAAATACTCACATAAATTTTTCTGGGAACTTGCACTTTTGATCTGGGAACCTATATTTTTCATGTAGATTCCCAGCTGGGAACCTTAAAATTTTTAGAATTTTCAAGCCCTGAAAGGCCCACCACTGCATGTTTGCTACATGGAAAATTCTATTATTTAAACGTTCATAGTATCTTTACGGTCACAGAGAAGCATCCGGATACCGGATGGAGTTGCTGGGAACACGTTTCCGATCACATTTTAGCTCAATAAGACATTAACTGTCGAGCTGGTACGTAAAAGCTATTTATGTATAAGATTGCACCAAATAATTCAAATACATTGTCTTCCATGGTCGAATACTTCTTGAAAAACCTATGTATTATATGTGATGGGCAAATGATCAGTAATTTCTATACAGGCTACCCAAAATAATTTGAATACATTATCATACATACGCAATTATTTCTTGATACAAGTTTTTTAAATTGAACGATGTTTGTTTTTGATAAAATAATATAAAAATACTTCCATATATTAATGTTGCTGTAAAATTAATCTTATAAACATTTGTGAATAATAAGTACAATATGTTGGTCAGTATGATACAAACGGCGCGGCGGCCCTATAAGGCATAAACACGTTTTCATTTTTTTATCTTTTGGAAATAAGTAATTATGTAAATTGCAAGATTGCTTGAAATAATGTAGGAACTAGAGTCCTGCACAGTTTGTGTTATACAGTACCCGATCCGAATCCGACATACTTCAAGCTGAACCCGAATTTACTTCAACTCGAACTGAATCCGAAATGAATGAAAATTAATTTAAGTTTTAATTATTAAAATTAATCTACAGTTATATCTATGATATCAATTTCATCTTATATATATATAAAAATGGGCATGTGTATGTTCTTTAAAATCCAGTAAAACCTCTAAATAGCGAATAACTCGAGATAGTTAAATAAAGTCCTGCATCGTGTTGGGTTTAGGAATTTAAAATGAATTTAAAAGTTGCAACGTTTCAAATTTGAAGTGAAACAATGTTGCATTATTTTTGCACCAACGTAATACTAGTTAAAAATGAATTAGAAAAGTCTCACGTTGTTGAAAAGGAAATTTACAAACTTTCTAAGGTATCGACACGTCTGTTACGTTTATTTGTTTATTTTGTTTTTATCCCCCCCCCCTTGTCCGTTAAAAAAACTGTCCTGATTCTACCGGTCTTTTTCGGCTCGCTGACCCGTGCAGACCTCTAAAGCTGCTATCAGATTCACCAACATTTCGAGCAACTTTTGAGCCATCACTTGATTTCCTCCAACTTTTCGCGAAATATCCTCACAACACCCAGTGTGATAGCAAACTGCAATATTCCCAACTTTTTTCCGCAGTTCCAAAAAAGTTTCCTGGCTATCCGGGACTTTTCATCCAACATCCAGCATTTCAACGAATCAGAGATAAGCGATTGATACGAATTCGCGTTTGAAATGAAATAGACGCCCTCTCGCGGACAAAGTCTGAAACGAAATAGAACTGATACCGTGAGCATCTTCCGCTGAAATCAGTGTTTAAAAGGCCGATAAATAAATAAACAATTCTATAATAAATAAATAAATAAATAAATAAACAGTTCTATAACGCATGCAACGTTGGGTTCTTTGTATTAAAATTATCTAAAATCAAAATTTTATACACAGAGCTTAGATCTATAATATAAAAAAGTACATTTGACTTACTCATGGCAAAATAACATGACAGCAACACAATGCTTGCATGATTCGCTTGCTCCAGCTTTGCAAGAGCAAGAATTTTTTTTTTTATTTTCAAATTTTTGTTTTCCTTTACTAGCAAACCTGAAATAATATGGGGATTTCCTTTTGTTTGGCTTGTTTGTAAACACGAGCCTACAATCTCTATTTCTTCTTCTTTGCATTAATGCCGCACATTACTAATCTCTTTGAATCAATAATTGCTTCAGCTTCTCTAAAGCAATTACTAGATTTTCCAGCATCTAGAAATTCTAAAATTGTCGATATTTGTAATTCATCTCCCATAATTAAATAAAAAAGATAAAAAACTGCACTTTAAATAGCTCTTTAAACGGGTGTCGCTATGCTACAGCATGGAACAAACAGCAATATGTAAACAAACGATTATCAGGTCTATACAACGCCACCTTTCGGTCATTACAAACGCGAATAGGTGTTAAATATTAACGGCTGATACTAGTAATAAGGAAAGGGCAGCTAACGTCACTGTCGGCAAAATTACTGTGGATCCACAATAATTTTCTGCCCGTTACATACACAAGAAGTCAAGGCAATCTGATTGGTCTCATTTGTCTGCGATTAAAAGCTCTGTTGTATGACTGGTCAACGTGGACCATGATGATTCCTGTAATGGTAGCTAAAGCAAAAATGTAATTGGGAGATTGGTTGAAGGAAGCGTTTGTTTGTAAACATGCCCTTTCCTTATATTGGTTTTCCTTTTTTTTCTTCTGACTTTTTTCCAAGACAATTCAGACCTTTTTTCTCTCTTTGAACGGGAAAATGTTGGGGTTAAAATCGATTGAAAAGTTTGTGAATCTGATAGCACAGGTTAACTCGGTATACCGTACTACATTTTAAAGTACATTTCTATATTTAGAGGACAACACATTTCTCTTGTCGATGAAAAACTCCGTAGTGAAACAAATAGGAATCTGTTGTTAAAAATAAATTTTTATATAACTTACCTTCTGTATTTTTGGATGCCGAGTATTATAGCTAAATTTCCGAATACAAGCCCTACAACACAGGCTACGGGAATCAATATTTCTGTCAAAGAAAAAAATATATACAATCAGTCAATTAAGATTGGAATAGAATACTTAGAACTATATCTATTTATCTTTATAAAAATATGTATAAACTCTTATTTACCTTCTATATATTTATGCTTATTTAGATACACTTCTACAACATCTGATTTTTCCATAGAATACATATCATCACCTGAAAAGTTTTTTCTTGATCGTAAAGCTTCCTCCATAGCTGTAAGATTGGAGCAAAACAAAAGTTTTAGAAAACAAGGAAATATTACAGATTAATTATCATTAAAAGTAGCCATGCAAAAACTGTAAAAAAGAGGATATGGCATTTTTCATGCATTTCGTTTTTATCAAATTTGCTACAAAGCAATATCTTTTATTTATTAATTGATTTTGGAATGATAATTTAATTTTTTGTAAATGGCCATTCTCGGATTCAAATTGGATTCTTTTAAGTAACTTTCTGAATTCATTTTTATGCATAAATTTATAAAATCGACACATTTGCGTAAGAAATTGCGTGTTTTCTAATTTTGGATAGAGCAAAAGATTTTATATCGATGCCATTGAGCATGTGTACAAGACTTATCAAAGGTCTCGACCGAGTTCATTGAGTAGTGTCATGCACCATACTGCTTTAAAAGGGCAGGCACATGAAATTATCGCCAAATTTTGTAACCTTACACAAATCATTTTAAATGAAGGCATTTTGGATTTAGCTAACTAATTTCGCGAAATTCTTATTCCGATACAATACTGAAAAAAATTGGCATCGAATCATTTATAATCGAGTTCCTTTCATTTTAACTTTATGTGTTGATTAAAATTAGCTCAATTTTCAAAAATCAGGAATATGAAAGTTACCTTTTTCTCCCGGCACAGGCTGGAAGGATTTTTTTTCTTTATGGTGTATGAAAACAAGATACCACCGGTAAATAAATTCGAATATTGAAATAAAAATTTAGAAAATTATGGAACTTTTTGAATAAATGCTCAAGACTTACTTAAACAGGGTGTGACAGTTCCATTCCAGTAGGTTCCATCGATGCACGTCAATAATAGCGAGTGCGATAGGCTGTCATTAAAAACATGTCCTTTGCAGCACATATAAAGTGCAGAGCGATTATTGCTGTAAACAAGGTAGCCAGCTTTTGGAGGTGGTAGTGCTCGACATCCATTAACTGTAAAATAAAAAAGACGATTATAACGCAATAAAACGCAGTAAGAAGCGAATATTAATGAAAAGATGTAGGCCGATTATAGATATGTTGGCAAGAGCAGGCAGGAGAGAATCATTGCCTCGATCTTGAACTAATTATCAAAATTTTATTTGTTTCTGATATTTTTTTTTAATAGTAATATTTATTCGCTCTAAGTCATTTTATGTAATTAAACATTATGAATAAATGTAACAAAAAATTTTTGATCAGAGGGAAGGGGGTGGTCTAAAGGTCTGCACGGGCCGAAATTTCCAGGTCCGATCCATAGAAAACAAATCGGCCCGGCCCGGAAAAAAGTTAAAATTTCGGCCCGAACCTGGCCCGAGTGAATTTCTATAGAACATTGATCTTTACTCAAACGTAAAAGTTGTGACCAAAGAAACTTACCTTAGTCTTTTTTTTTTTTTTTTTTTTTCATGTTTATAATCTCCATTTATGCAGAAGTGCCATTAGGCTGCGATATTTATGCTTTTAAGGAACCTCTTTTTGTTGTCATGTAAATGTTTCAGTTACCATTAATATTATTAATCCATATTCCATGTAATGGAGACATAAAAATCTAAAAAATGGTATATGGTAAAAGTAAAATCTTCTAATACGGAATAGCATTGGAAAGAAAAAAAAAAAAAAATACGTTCCCTTCTTAGCAGGTAAATGTTTAATATATTTTCTTCTCTCGCGTGTTATTGTATTCATTTTGCATGGATGTTTCAGTTTAAAAGAAAATTCTGTTATAGGCAGGTTTTTTTTTTTTTTTTTTTTTTTTTCATGCGTTTAACTCTAGTTTAATAAGCCTAGTAATCTACGATTCTTTAAAACGAATAAATTCAAATGTTTAATTGTAGAATAATGACGACTTTAAAGTATATACCTTTTTTGCAAAAATTTTTAGACCAAGCCAAATTTTACTGATTTTTGAACAGACTTGTCCACGTCTCGAGAAAAGGATTTTCACACGGGATGATTCAACCGAGATTGAAAATTTTGGTCCGTGAAGACTAGTAGGAATGAAATCAGTTCCGGATTCGTACGGAAAAAAAATGTTAAGCCAGGCCCGATACTCCAGGGAAAAAATAAGGCCCGAGCTCGGCCCGGCCCAAGTCTTCAGAAAAAAGTAATATCCGAAAAAAATATGGCCGCCTGGGCCATGCAGATCTTTAGGGTGGACTGCCTCCCCGAACTCCCTGTGCGAGATATTTTTTAATTCTGTAAGGTTTTTTTTTTTTCTTTGTTAAACGTAATCTATATTTAATAAATGTAAAACGGTAAATTTTAAAATTCACAATTTTATAGGCATTCAATATTTATTTTAAAAACCATACGCAATTTCTTGAATTTGGAGGGGGTCCTCAATATGAAAAATCGTGTAGTAATTTTTAAATATATTATTTAAACATTCAAGGCAGAACTAAATCTCATCCATCGTTAAATACCTTGGAAGTAATTCATTATTCAACGTTAGAGTACAGCACTATTTCTGTTCCATTAGGGAAAAAAAAAAAAAAAAAAAAAAAAAAAAAAAAAAAAAAAAAACCCAGTAATTATGCTTTTTTCACCTGCCTACAATAATATACAGTAAAATGCCGATAATTCGGATTAATTGGGACCAGACTCAATTCGGATTATCTGGAGAATGAAAAAAAAAAATAAATAAATAAATAAAAAAAATAAAAAAATAAAATACAACATACTTACAAAAAATCACCTTTACGTTACACATATTCAATATTTACAAATAGTAAAATGTTTACTTTGTAACTATAAAGTTTTTAATCTTCTGTTGTGACAGTTTTGCGGGCCGCATGCTCACAAATCCACTTGAGGATAAGTAGTTAGTTGGGTGTAGTCTTCACAGGACGTTCCATTTAAATTATTTATTGTTGTGAATGCGACGTTGCTTCATTATGGCTAATAACTTTTGGTTGATCATCATTGGTAATGGTATTTTCATCTGTATCATCTTCATTTTCATTTTTTTTTTAGATGAGCATAAAGCGGTTATTTCGTCATCTGTAAGTGAGGCATACACTTCATTATTTTCAGCTTCTAACCAATTTCTAATGTCACTGCTATCAACATCTGAGCAACCATCAATTTTTTTGAACATGCTAACAAAATCTTCAGGTGTGATTTCTTTTGCATTCTTGTTCATTTCCCCTTATATTTCAATTTTTCGCAAGTGATTTGTAGAAGCATTTTGCCTCAAAGACAAGGAAACAGCCTCCAGAGAATTACGGACTGGCTGAGAAGGATCAGAATGCCATCCTTATCAGTCAGTGTATCTATATGGACTATTTTATTTTGCTTTTTTGCAATGATCTAAGTAAAACTTTATTGTGCAGTGAGCTTTTGATGACTTTTCTAAAAGGATTAAATAGTAAATTGTGAAAAATGGAGTTTCCACACTTAAAGGATATGTAAAGAATTGAACTTTACAGATCGACATTACCCACTTTGACACTATTTTCTAAAAAAATGTATAATGTTTGAAAGAAAAAAAAAAAAAAAAAGGAAAAAAAAATAGCTTGGTTAGATAGTTTTTGAACAACAACACCTGCTATTTACCTGCACACCGTATTTTCGTTCATATCCATTCACACATAATGATTTATTAATGCCGTTTCATGCATTTCCGAACAAAAATAATTTAAAATTATTTAAATAAAATTTTATCGCATTCCAAAGACTTGTGAAACTCAGTAGCGTAGCTATGATTTTGGCGCCCGGGGCCAGCAAGAAATTTTGCGCCCCCACCCCAATATAGATATATAACAATTTCTCTCAATTTGGCGCCCCTAGGCCTCGGCACCCGGGGCGGACGCCCCCCCCCCCTCCCCTTAGCTACGCCACTGGTGAAACTCTATGATTGCGGGTGTAACTAATAAAATATATGAAATCAAAAATGCTTAAGAAATTATTTTAACTACAGGGATACTCAATAGATGGCAGCACCACATAAGTTAACTTTACATAATAAACTGAATTAAATAATGTTTCAAGGAATGAAATAATGGGTATTTTTTCATAACTTTTTATTTTTCAAAATAGTACTCTGATCATAATGCATGCATATAGGAAAAAATCATTTCGAGCATTTTTTTTCTTATATCTTTATAACAACCGAGAACGAAGGCATATAACAATCATAACAAAAAACTTTTTATGGTTAATGTATCAAATAGTCTTTTAGTTAAATTTAAAAAAATATTTCTGATATTTTTATTAAAATTAAAATGTTCCAATGATTAATGTTTTTGAAAAATATTACACTGGATGTAATATCTACTTCTTAATGAACTAATCTCAGAAGCTAATTTTACGCAATATGACTTCATTGACTCAAACGTGTTTGTTTAAATATAAATCTTTTTATCTTCGTTTATTAGGCTTCTTCTTAATTTATCCTGATTACATCACACCCAAAAAAATAACATATTTATTTACAGCAAAAAAATGCAAGCTTTATGTATTTTATTTTGAAAATATAACCCCTATTCTACTTTTGCTAGAATATAGGACTATATTATTTTATTAATAGGACATAGATGGCAGCACCATTATTCTAATTGTTCGTTTGGTTGGGCTTTTGTAACAAGAATGAAACAGCACGGCCGCGTTGAATTCAAAATGATGGATGCTTTAGTTTGGAATTTCGAGACTGAACATACTCGCTATTTATCAATATTCTTTTTTCGAAAAGTTGTAGTTTTTCCTGAAAAAGTTATGCTATTCTGACAATTTTTCAATCTTTTATTTTCTTTTCCCATAATACTGAACTACTAAACTAACATATATATATATAAATAAATAATAAAACAAAATACAAATTGAAAACTCTTCATCGTTATAGTATGGACTTTAAAATGCCAACTTTAATAAATTTGGACTTCAAATGATGTCTCCAAACACGTAACAAAAAAGTTATAATGTTTAGTATCAACGAAAATATTCGATTCTCCGCTTTCTCTCATATTTATTACAGAGAAAAAAAAATCCTTCGAACGACACGAACTCGTTGCTGCGGAACGCTATTTATACTTCACCACCCGAAGTCAAAATTGGAAATCTCGTATTTTCGTTCATTTCCCTTCGCACATAATACTTTATCTTATATTCACTATCCGTCTCTAGTATGGATCAAAGAATCCGGAATGAATTTATTTTTTACTGGACTGGACTTCTCTCCTGATGGCCAGATCCAAGATCACCAGTTTTATCGCTTCTCTAAGCGTAAACAATCTGGGTGAGTTGACTTCCCCCCCCCCCCCCCCCAGGCCCGTAGCCAGGATTTTCTTTCGGGAGGGGCTCAATTTTGGAGTTTTTTCTATTCTTACAAAAGTAATTTGAATAATATTTAGTAAAAAATTTTAAAAATAATCTAAGCTTATCCTAATGTGTGTTTCTACATAGAATACTTGTTAACTATGTCAAATATTGTTATTTCATAGTTAATTTTTTCAATTTCTGTTTCAATTTTTAACTTTTAAGACCATTTCCACTCTCCAAACCGATTCGGGAACCGGAGAGTTTTAGGAAACATTTTCTGCGAAACTTAAAAAGCACAAACTAACAATGTTTGAGATGAGCTTCAAGTAAGGGAGAGGGTGCACATTTGAACTGGGGGCACTTTTGAACACTAAATATTTTCCTTCAAATAAATTATTTTCTAAAAATGTTTATAGCAATATATTACTATTGCTTCAGTGCAATAAGTATACAAAGCTCATCCATTTTGTATGCACAATACTGTCTAAGCAAGATATATATTTTTCTCTCTCTTGAATCTAAACTTAAGAAAATAACGTTGTAAGATTTTTGTTCAAAATGTTGTATCCCTAAAATTTTGATTTATTGTTCAATACTTAAATAAAGATGTAATCTTTAGTTTATAAGTTTTGTTTTATTCAAATTCATCAGCCGAATTGAGTAAACCGTTGTAATGTTGTATTCATGTGATGAAGCACCATTGAACATCTAACACTATGAAGTAAAGAGTTGTTGATGTACCTAAATGTTACAATTTTTGGAATTTTTTCTATATAAAAAGAAGTTAATTAAGAATATCAAAGAACATGAACTGATACTGTTAACAATCCTTATTTACTGCAAACATGTATTACAATCTCTGGATGTATCAGAGATTGGAAGTTTCAAACCTAAATTGATGATGGCATTCATTTATTTAATAACTGCAAAATTCGGATACACAATAATGATTCATGGTTTAGTAGGTTTGTCTAACAAAGCCTATACTCTTTCATTTACTATTTTCCAAACTACAGAATTATTAGTACTTTCGTACTAGATAAAACAGAATTTAAATCAAGTTTTTTCATAAAAAGTGTGAATGAAGAATTCTAATTTTCTAGAAGCATCAGATATCATATTGGTGTATTACAAGGATATTTTAAAACAGTTTTCTCAAACAAACATAACTGAAAAGATATTTTGTGTTGTTTTAACCATGATTTTTGACATCAACTTTGATGGATTAAAGTTTGGTTAAATTATAGAAAAAATATTAGTTTCAATAAAATATAGCTATTAAATTTTATCCGTATTACTTTATATTTCTGAAACATATGCAGCGTTTTATAAAAACTCTCAATGTTTTCTATATTTTACTCATTTGTTCAAAGGTGCCCCTTACTTGTTCAAAAATACCCCTACATGGGACAGGTTTGAAAAAAATATTTCAGCTTTTTAAATCCACAAAAATTTTTTAATTTATATAGAAAACTTTTAATTTCTAGCTCATATGATGAAGAAATGCACTGTTTTTATTATGTAATACTTAAAACGCAAAAAATATAATCCAAATAAGAAATGTACTAATTTTTTAAAAAATTGTTCAAATGTGCTCCCCTCTCCCCTATCCTATGAAGAGAAACGTTCTAAAACATTGAAATGCAAATAAATAATATGTATTGATTTAAAACATGGAATTAATGTTAACATGGGAGAATCTGACATTACGAGTGCGAGGTCTTGAAACTATCGATCCATAAATACAATAAATTACATGCATTATTTATTTATTTATTTATTTATTTTTTTTTTTTTGAAAAAAAAAATTAATTGTGACAGCCATATGTAATCATAAAAATTATGTTTGTATTTCACATTCTCTGTGTATAATAATTATAAATGACACTCGTGGTAAAATAAATTTACTAGCAGTGTTGAATTCAGGCACTTTTCTCCGGGAGAAATTTTTGGGGCTCCAAGGGAGGGGGGGGGATTGTACTTTTTGACGATTGAAAAAACAAAATCACAAATTTTCCGGGACCCCTCCTTTCTTCGGGGGAGGGGGGATGTCCCCCTCCCGGGCGACCTCCTGAATTCAACACTATTTACTAGTGCAACAGAAGCAATCATCATAATTTCTTTTTAAGCCATGATGCTGATTGACTTATCAAGAGTTTCTGTAATTTTCCAAAGAATGGAAATCATGGAAAAACTACTCAGTCTGTCATCGACCATAACGCTTCGAGTCAGATTTAATTATTTTCTTTGCCGAAAAATATATTTTAGCACTGACTTTTGTTACTCGGCTTTCAATCTTAACTGTCAGCAAGTGTTTGATTTTATCGTAATACATCACATTATAGTATTAAAACTTTTAAAACCTCTGTGTTGGTGTCAACATTAGCAATTTGTTTGCACCCTAATTCATATTCAGCTTTCACTTGCTACATTGACACTTTATCTGAAAATATTGCATCAGATTCTCTAATTTGCTTGCTTTTTCCAGTGAAGCACATCCTGGAAGATGTAACTGGAAATCTCTTAGAATGTCTTCATTCGAAATGAATCGATAATTTAAATTTTGAATCTACATGGAGAAATAAGACCGTGATATTGTAATACTTGTCAGTGGATGTAATTTGAGGGTTTGTACCTGTTGCCTGTATAAATGTCAGTCTTGGGATCTTTATTTCAGTTTGGAAAATGTTTTCCCGAAGTTTTGATGTACAATAAAATCTCACAAAAGACTTCTACTTCATTTTTCTGCATATTTATGTAAAACAATTAGGCATCTTTAGCATGGATTACAGTCAATATGTCACGGTGGTTTTTTTTTTTTTTTTAAGAACTTACTATGACTGTTAAACAGAAAACCTTCTGACAGACAGACAAGCTTATAAGAAAATGATTTTTTCTCCCTGACTGCGAAAAAAAAAAAACTCCAGCTGTTGAAGAAATCTTCCATGTGTTTTTCGAAATATTTTCTGAGCTAATACAAATGTATTTAAGTAGCTCAACAAAAGTCAATATGCTTTCATGCCTCTCGATAAAATTTGTATCACAAATGCGGAAAAGTTATATTATTTTGTTTTCTAGGATATATGATGCAATTGCTTCTTGAAGCGCTAAATTTGCCTTCAGGTGATTTTTAAAAACTTTTGTCGCTGCTTTAACAAGTCCATGCATGATACTTTCGAATGAAGTGAATCATCATGTTGTTGGAAACAGGCAAGATTTAACCAATGGCTTTCACAGAAGATGTATCTAATTTTTAAATAGTCTGAAGAATTCTAGAATGAACCCCGCTAACATGACCAAACTTATTGACTACTTTGTCATACGCATATGCGACACATTTATACATGCCAAGACATAGTACATCACAATGTTGTAAAATTACTTTTCTTGAATTTTTGAGACATTTATTGGAATAACACGTGAAAAAAAATTCCGAATTATTGGGTTTTGTGAATTTTTTAATAGTTCACATATCTAACACAAATGGCAAGCTGTTCTGTGCTTGAAATGTCCATAGTTTCAACAGCAATTAAGCTAAAACAGATCGCAATATATATTTTGATAATTAATACTTCGGTAACTGTATCCCAGAATATTTGATTTCATTATGAGTTTCTGGGGTGAAATAAATAGCATTTCTATAGATATTTATAATGTCTCGTTTCAATTCATTCGCTCTAGACTTTGCCCAAAACTTAAAAAATCTCTTAACTAGTCTTTTTTATACCAATTTCTCTAAAGTTAGAGGATCGTCATTGTGGTCAGTGGCTATTTTATTCTGCACAAAATAAGATTGTTTCAAGTATTAGTTCAAGATCTTCTCTAATTTCTTCTTTTCCTGGAGCTCTTTGAAAACTCAACGATGAAATAATTCTATTTCTATTTTCCTGAAAAAATCTAAAGTTTGTTTGTTAAAATAACATAAGGTTTGTGATAATCTAATTGTATATGTTTTAAGAAAAACATTTAGCCTTTTTCCAATGACTGAAACATGTAGAAAATAATCTTCCTAATTTTTTGTGACCTTTCTTATGCCGTATGCGTATTATACTTAATTTTTCTTAATCAAAATAATGATAAGAAATTACACTTAATCGAATTTTACTGCGCATAAAGACAGTAAAAATTACTTTTTAAAAGGAATTTATATTTTTAGTGATACATACCAATTAAAAAAACAATATGTCCAAATAAACGATATAATGAAGGATTAACGTAACTGTAATTCAATAAATGGGTATTTTTACAGCTAAAAATGCAATTGATTTTAATGTAATGGAAGATAAAAATAAACAAAACTTATTTTTTATCATACAGATAATTTTGTATTTTCAAAGTTTCGGGAGGGGCTTCAGCCCCCTTAGCCCCCTCCCTGGTTACGTGCCTGCCCCCCCCCCCCCCCCCACATCCTGTTCCTTGAGTCCCCCTTCTCCTAGACTTTATAATATTTCTAAACTAATGTCATCTATACTACGTTTAAAATTTTGTAATCAGAAATTTTGTGGCAGCGAGGACTTGTCCTCTACTTCTGTCTATGTTTATACATTAATAAAGTAGTTAAAAAAAGGAAATTTTAGATTTTAGCTGATTAAATTGTTCCTATGCTAAGATAATGTACCAACTAAGTATCACTACGGTAAAATTGAAAATATTTGGAAAAAAAATCAGAATCTTACATTTGTAATACAGAAGAAATCCTCTGGAAGGCAGAAATTCGTTGCTCCGGAAGGCGATCTGCACTTCGCCACCGGACGTCAAAACCGGAATTCTCGTCTTCTCGTTCGCTTCTCCGCACGCATACTTCACCTTGTGGCCACTCTCCAGGATGGACAGCGAGTCGGGACAGAACATCTTTCCCCTGGACTGGACACCTCTCCTCATGGCCAGATCCAAGATGGTCAGTTTCATCTCCTGTCCCTTAGACGACTCGAGGACCCAGGTACAGTTGGCCACTTTGGGATAGAACCTCGGGTACCCGGGGGATGATAGGTAGCCACTCTTGCCGGTGATTTTGATGTTGCAGGATTTTTCCACTTTGAGTTCTGGAAGTAAATATTGATAAAATTGTAGATATATCTGTATTTTGATTTAAACTAATTTTTGAATAATTAGTTCCAAAAAGCACTGTGCTGTGATTAAAACTAGTATCTATATTATAAAGGCAAAATGTATATGTCATTTTGTGAATGAAAACACTTTCCTCTGCAATTTCGATTTTGCAATTTTCGCTACAACAAATTTTACACTTCTAAACATCGCACATTTTTAATTTTTACACCGTCGTATAGAGAAAAAAAATGTACTTTTAAATGCAATTTGATTGAAAATTGTATCTCAATTCATTTTTGAGAGATTAATATTTTATAGTTTCTAGTACCAGTTTTGTAATTGTGGCAACAGAATCTCTTTGTTTCTCTTAAAATTGAGAAAAAAAAAAAAAGAATTAGCATTGCGCAACACTTTCCCATGCAATTTCGGTTTTGCAATTTTCGAAACTGCAAATTTTACATTTCTAAACATCGTACATTTTAAATTTTTACACCGTCGCGTCGTGTAGAGCAAAAAATGTACTTTTAAATGCAATTTGTTTCAAAGCTGTATCTCAATTTATTTTTGAGTTATTAATTTTTTTTTTATAAATTTTAATACTAATTTTGTAATTGTGGCAACAGAATCACTCAAAATTGAAAAAAAAATAGAAATAGAAATTAAAATGTTTATACTATTTCAAAAATATCGTCTGTTATACAATCAGGTGAATTTCGGTTTTATTTCGTTTAATAATTTGGATAATAGAGTGTTATACAAGTTGTTGTTAATTTTAGCTTAAAATAATATTTGTTTGAAAATTAGACTGACAATTTAAGATGTATTTTTTACTGTAACTAATTCTATAGATTTATTATAAATCAATAAAACAGTTCTTTCTTAAAGATTTTCTTTCGCCGAATTTCGACGGGTTCCACCTCGTTTATGTAATTTGCAGCGATATAGTAACTTTAGTTATCACTTTGGGCAAATAAATGCATCTGCATTTGTACCGATCACTGATGCATCGAGGATGTACTTATGTTATCTTACAGTATTTTATCGCCTTTTGAATTGCCGTTTGGCGTTAGGGCATTGTTGCATTTCTACATTGTCTAAGTATGCATAAGCTGTCTGAATTAGTCATACAATTCGCACATGAAATAAAATAAATTATTGCATTTGAAATTGATATGCATTTATGAAGGGCACCAAAATAGACATTTTGCAGAATATGCCTCACAAAGAATATTTATTATTCATTTACAGGGCATCACAAAAGAATTCTGTTACATAATGGTATATAGAGGAAACATTATTTGCGACATATTTTAATTATGTTAAACTATTTTGCAAATAATAAAACTGATATGTGGTGCTAAGCTTTATCGCGAGATACTTCCTATGTAATAGAAAATGCATTTTCATATTGTTGAACTTGATATAATATTTTAATTTATTAAACGATGCACAGTTTTGTTACATTATTCTGAACTTATTAGAAAGTCTTTCATAATCTATGCTTGACACATGATTTTTCTTACTTATTTTTTTTTTCATCTCCTTTTTTTATTTCTTAGGATGCCTTGCATATTGCGGTAGATCCAACTTTTTTTTTTCATTGCATAGCTGAGGGCGGTCTCTACAGATGCCATTTTCTATCTGTTTAAATTTTATTTTGTAGGTTTGATTTTTTTTTTTTTTTTTTTTTTTTTTTTTACTAGGATACTTTTACTTCTCGAACCAATTTAAAAAAATGATGAAATCCACACGAAAGAAAAAAAAAGGTGGAAAAAAAAGTTAAAACAGTAAGAAACTTCCTTATAGAGATCGATTTCAGATATTCAATGAAAAAAAAAATCGTTTTACAATATTGAAATGCAAACGAGATTTTAAATATTCATTCATAATTTTCTCCCATACGAATAACATTGGCGAGTGGGTATTTTTGAGTGAAAGAAATAACCCATTATGGAGAATATTCTTTTGTCCCTTAGTATTTGTTTTAAATCATTCGAGAAAAAAATATTTTTTTCAAAATTATTCTAGAAAAAAAAAATTTAGTTAATTAGTTAATTAAAATTGAAGCAATGAACCTCTTACCTTATTTTTTATATTTCGCGTGAGTGAAGTAACCCGTTAAGAAGAATAGTATTTTTTTCTTTAATATTTGTTTTAAATCATTGAGAAAAAAATATTTTATTATTTTTTTTTTCAAAATCATTCGTGAAAAAGAAAATTTAATTAATTAACTAAATTTGAGGCAACGACCCTCTTACCTTATTCTTTCGCCGGTGCATATGCCTAGGCTAAAATCAGGTCCTATTAAAAACCTACTGGTTAGATTTCATGAGGCAGGCAGAAGTGGGACAGTCATCTCGCATAGATCGATTCGCGGGGGAGGTTGGAGGACCATTGAAGAGTCCCAGATTAGTGTCCTCATCACATGAATTTGGCTGAATCATTCGAAGGTTTGTGGTTGTAGTACTACTCATGTACAGGACTGAAATTGTTGCTGACGGGACGAAAACCTCTTACCTGGAGCATATTATTCTCAATCTATATTTTGGGAAGTTCAGTTAAAATAGTCTAGTTAATAATTCAGTTATTGGAAGGAAAAATTAAACAATACGCATCTTAAGAGGAATTTCTTTGCAGATCTTTTTTTTTTTTTTTTTTCAATCTAAACATTTATATTTTATCTATCCTTATGAATTGTTTAGATATTTATTAAATAAACTAAAATTTTAAAAAGAAAGAAAATTCATGTGTCAAGCTTAGATTATGAAACCTTTTCCTACACATTCAGAAAATCGTAGTAAAATTTCATCATTTAATAAAGTGAAGATATTCCTACTCTAAGTAAGCAATTTTTAAAATCATAACACATTTGGAAACACAATTTACAGCAATTAAAATCCATAGTCGGAAAAACATCTGAATTCTTTTGTGAAGCCCAGTATATGATAGACAGAATTTTCATCGATAAAGTAATATGCAAAAAGTTTAACTCAATTAAGGAACTTAGACTACAATTGAAAAAGCACCTACAGCAGTTTTTGCTCATATATAGTATTGTAACCTATTTTTTTCTCTTGTGCGTGTGCATGTGCGTATATCTTTGTAAATGAACGCTAAATGCTATACACATCATATTCTACAGAAAGCATTTTGTAGTAAAACCTGCATATAGCCATCATTAAAATAAACTGCAAACGTTTTTCCCTATATAGACCACAATGTAACGAAATTATTTTGAGTTTCCATGTAAACGAAATGTAAACGTGCTACATATTTTATTTTCAATACCGAACATGTCATGGTAAGCCTAAAATATATGTACAGTTACATAGAAATTTAAGTGAGTTAAAGCACGGATAGACGGCAACACAAATGGATAGATACACCGAATTCATAAGCAATTTTCAATTGCATTAGAATGTTCTAAATCATGCACCGGCTTTTAAGTATAGGATTAAATTATACATTTATAAGAGCGTTCCATACTTACTCTTCAAAAATCAGTGTTTATATCAAATTAATTGTGGAAAAATCTTTAAATAATTATTTTTTTGCTCTTTTTACATGAAATTTCTGCATTTGACTGTAAAGCCCTCTTTTAATTAATTTTGAACTTAAATTGTCTTTACTGTGATTTTTTAAAGAAAGTCCCTTGACTTGCGTCCCTCCCAGGGGCAGAAAAGGATGCCTGCTGTAAAAATATTTATTTCATTATCCATGATATGTTTATTGATTTAGCTGTAAAAAGGGAGTTTATAGAATGAATAATAGGACAAAATTAAATGGCTCTTGCAAGCTTATTCTTAGCATTTCTCAATTGTCGCGAAGTTTAATAGAGTTTCGAACGAGATAAGTTTCCGCTTATCTAAATAACTTTTCGTCACTGTGAGGGATAATGGCCTTGCTGTAATAGCCAGAAGAGGCAAAATGAACAAAATGACTGCCAGTATTACATAATTTGGAATTCATCAAAGTTAATAATGCGTTTGAATATTTCAGTTGATTAAACTCATATTGGTTATATATCCTCATGTTTAAACATTAATACAATTTACGAAATCTTCTAAACGAATCTTACGAAAATCTCTCGAATCTTACGAAATTTGTTGTAATTTCAAATATATTATTTAACCGGTTAACTAATCTCTTGTGTCTCTGCAATATTTTTGGACAATTTTTATTTCCTTTTGTGTGTATATATCAGAGAGAAAAGATGGAGAGAAAAAGTGAGAGAAAGAATCGTAATTATGCACAAAGATTATTCTACCAATATTTTCTCACGTTTTTGTATTTTATATTTTTTGACACAAAAAGAATGATAAAACACCGACAATATCATCATTTTCCAAATCGCTATCAATTTCCATGAACAAAAATAAAATTATAAATTAAAAATGAAATTGTAGAAAAAAAGAAAAAAAAGAAAGAAAGAAAAGGGAAAAAAGAAAAAAGAAAGAAAAATCGCCCTTGAACAACGGTACTTGGAATAATTATTTTGAGAAATAAGCTGTACTCGATTTATCCGGAATATATGGATGAGCGGTTAAACTAAAAAGAAATAACAAGTTGAATGTAGATTCTGCCATTGCAGAATTCAGTTTCGCCTCCGATTAGAGAAAAAAAATCGATAGGGTCTTTTAGAAGGGCGACCCCGTTTGGAATGTAATGAACTAACTTCATTTTGCTTGTGTTTATTAATATAATAGCAAACAGAACGGCGTGAAATACCCAATTGATTAGCAATTTCTCTCTGAGTCATTGGAAGTGCGGAATAATAAAGTTTTGTTTAAAACAATTTCACGTGCTACTTCTTCATTGACTAGATTAATCAAAAACGGATTTTTTCTTTAGTTTAAACGTTTTTTTATAGACGCTGAGAAAAAGGAAATGCAATTTAACAATAAAACGAGTGGAATCCCGTCGAATTCGACGAATGAAATATTTAAAAGACCCGATCGATTTGGTTTAAAAAAAAGCAAAAGTAATTATATTATTGAATCAATATATAATAAATATATTTCCAAACTTAATGTCAAGTTTGCCAGTTACAATTTTGCATGCAAATATTCGCACATCTTCAGTTAAGATTGTAATCTGAGTGCCGACGAAATCCAGGAATTTTATTTTATATGCACTCACAAAAAAAAAAAAAATAAAAATAAAAAAAATAAAAATAAAATAAAAAAAATAAAAAAATAACTAATTTCATTTTTACTATGGCATTATTTTCACTACTGAAGTCATCCGAAAGTAAAATCTCAATCTCAGTGTCCATAATGAAAAGAAATATTGAAATGTAATATCGTTATGAGTAAAAATGCGATGTTTTAAATAGTGACGTCATTTTCTCTTCAAATGTTTTTTAAAAGTTACTCTTATTAGTAATATGAAAAAGGCATCCGTAATAATATTGTAATTCCCAATTATCTGGTTGCTGAATGACATCATTTTCCTCATTTGAATTTTCTTTAGACATTAATTTTTATCATAAATTATTTTCTGTTATTTTATTTACATTATTATTATTATTATTTCTCAGTAAATATATTTTTTATATTTATATGCAATAATATTGTGGTTAAATTTTACGAAAACAATTGACTTTTTTCTTTTAAATGCAAACACATGTTCACTGATGAAATAAAGCTTCTGACTCGTGGAAAGTGATAATGGAAAATAAATTTTTATTATCGAGAGAAAAGCTAAACTGAGTTGCCACCATATTTAAGAAATATCGTGAAAAGCATTTAAAATTAAAAATAAAATATAAAAATGGAAATAAATTAAAAAGTAGCTAAAATGGGCACAACTACAAATAAATAGCTTTCATTTAAAAAAAATAATTATCAAAATCGGTTGAGTAGAAAATTCAGGGCTGACGACATGACATTTTTTAGCTTGTCTGAAAGAAATAGCAACGGAGGCTAAAAAATCGATATTTTAAAGTCTAATAAATAAATAAATAAATAAATAAATAAAAAAGAAAAAAGGAAAGAAAAAAAACCTTTTTTCTATCAGATGTTTTGAAACTGAAAAAACAAAAATTTTATCGCATTATTCTAAAGAGATGCGATTACCTAGAGTAACTGAATTAAATAATCCAGCTATTTTACAATGATTTAGAATATATTATTTGAATGTGAGATTGTTGTAAAAATAAATTAGCTTAAAATAAGTTATAGTACAAGATAAAATAAATAAAGAATGACATTGCCGATCTCGTTTTCCTATCAATAGTTTCGAAAACTGTAACGATTAGAAATAATCAATGCTGAAATGAAATAATAACATTGCTTGATTATTCGTATTTAAACTTACAACCAGCATTGTTTCTGAAGGCTAGGGAAAATGTGTTTGAGTGTTTACACAAGATCGCATTAAATAGGTTCACTTTGTAAATTGTTAAATTGTGCTGCGCACTGGGAAATGCTTTAGTAAATGAACATTTATTTATTTAACTGCAGCTGATGGATGGCATTTCATTTTGATTGGTTCGGAATTGCATTGTAAATAGAAAAGCTTTGTTTAAAAACTAGTATGATTTTTTCGACACGTAAGATTACGCTGTTCTGTATTCTCATCATGATACGAAAATTCTATATCTTTTCTGATGTTACGTAGTCTTTTAATTCTTTGGAAAAAAAAAAAAAAAGGTTTGGTAATAAATTTTTAATTTTTTTTTCTTTTACTTTTATTGGTAATAATTTTCATATTATTATTTTTATTGTAATTACTGTATCATTATTATTACCATTATCATTTGCGGAGAACAAAGTTGCAAAGTAAAACGATCAATAACAATAATATATTATATTTTTTGCCTAAAATTTTAAAGTTATTTTTAATTTAAATAGTACATACATTTTATTTTACGCAATTATTCTTTTTTATATTTGAGATTTTTAAATAATTTTTGCAGCTTTTTATTAAAGAAGTCTTATTTTTTCTGTTCATTGTGCAGTACTTAATGTGAATATCTTTTGTCTTTATGGGATAGCCAGGATTTTGTTTCGAGGAGTAGGATTGACCAGATCTGATTTTATGCAGTGCTATAGCAATGGGCATAATGTAGCTATAATTAGGCATAAAATTCTAATTTGAGACAAGGGTGCACCCTGAATTATGCAAATGAAACAATAGTATATCTTAAATTAACAGCTTTTAACACAACAATTGTTACCTTTAAAGATATATCAGATATATTTTTAACTTTTCGTTTGCATTGCCAACCTAGAATTACAGATATACCGAAAATTGTATTTTATAAATATTTTTGATAAACGCTTTTTAATGAAGCATAAAAAATGGTTATTTATGATCTTAAAGTAAAACTATGATCATACTTATTTTACAAAGTTACTTTTACAAATAAATAACAATTAAAAATAATAATAACTATAAATGAGCGTTATCTAGGACATTAAAAAATATACAATCGTCATACTTATTCTTCAAAATTATTTTTCATAGATAATTTTTAGTTAAGACGATCCGGGACACAAAAATTTTCAAATTTTCTAAAAGAAATTATCGCATTAAAATATTTTCCTTCTTTTTCTCCCCCCCCCCCTCTTTTTATGTTTAAATGACGTTTAAATCATGTTCCTATCTTAAAGAAGATGAAATATTATATATATTTTTTTCGTTTTTGTTAGCTTTCAAAATTTAGTTTTCAAGCAATGGTTATCATGGAAATGATTTATTGTGAAAACGCGTTCTCCTTCATGGTGGGTGTTTTCATAATTTTTCGGATTTAAATTGTTAAAACTCAAGAACCGTTAAAGATAAATATTTCAAACTTGAAACATGTTTTTTTTTTTTTTTTTTTACTTTAATTTTGATTCAGCAAATTTGAGAAAAAAAATTACTTTTGGATATATTATTTTTTTAATAAAAATTATATATTTTTTCGAATTTTTAATTTTTAATTTCTTTAAAAATTAATACTTTTAAAAATGCTGAATGAAAATGAAAATTTAAATATTTCAGTTTATTTAAATGAAAAAAAAAGATTATTAAATATTGTTTTGAGTTATGATGATTTTAAATTATCCCATTTTTAAATAATTTTTATTATTGTTATTATTTTAATTATATGAAGTTTTATCTTGTAATTTTGTTTGCAAACGATATGATTAACCTTCACAAAAAATTCAAAACTTTAATTCAATAAATAAAAATTATTTTAAAATGTGTCCCGGACCCCTTTAAAATTTTTTGTATGTATAGCTGTCATACTTATTTTCAAGAATTATTTTTAACAGAAATAAATTTTAATAAATATTTTTTTAATGAAATATATATCAGCGTTATTTGGAATTTTAAGAAAATAGTTGCTATACTTATTTTTGAGAATTATTTTTCCTAAATAGTTTTTCATTAATATACATTTTTTAAAGAAATACAAACATTATATAGGATTTAAAATATACACAATTGTCATGGTTATTTTCCAGAATTATTTATCTAAACAATTTTTAATTAACAAGCTTTTTAACAAACTATGATTAATCTTTACTTGGAACTTTAAATACACATAACATACACATGAAACCATTGATTGTAAAACATTACATATTAACAAAAATTGAAAAATGAAATAATAGGAATATTTGGAATTTGCAGAATCATTGTAGACTCTTCGGGCCCCAAATACTACAAATATAGAGTGTGATTTCATTTTCGCATAAGCCATGAAAAGCAAAATAATACGAATTTTGGGTTACCAGCACACATAATATCAAAATAACGTGAATAAAAACATTAAAACAAAATCTCAACACATCATTGAAATGGATAGAATAGGCAAATAAATTACACACCAAAACACAAAAGTCATCCCCAAAATGATACAGCAAAAAATAGCACTTCATAATCGCAAGCAGTTGTTAAATAATAATAATAATAATAATAAACTCAAGGACACTACAAAAAGTAGACCAAGGAGTCCCAATCCTTAAAGACAAACTCCATTACATAGAAAAAGCGCCCTCCAGTACAATGAAATCACCCTATCATCCTATAAAATGCTTTAGTGCTACCATCATGTGTAAATACAATTAAATGATTATATACGTATTTTTTATGAATTACTCAAATGCATTATATTTATTGGAAGATGCCTTGCATATTTTCAGTGTATATATAAGTAAAATTTAAAATGTTTTATTAAATGAAAAACATTATAAATAATAATGTGTAATGGATTTATTAAATATTATAAAAATTAAAAATTTTGAATTCTTATTTTACAGAAATACTTTTCAGAAATAAATAGTAATTAATCTTTTAGTTGAAATTTAAATATGTATTACCTAAGATACGATCTTAAGAAAAAAAAGTTGACATGTTTATTTTCCAGAATTAAACTTCCATAAATAAATATTAAGTAACAGTTATTCTAATGAAATTTAAATACAAGTTTTTTAGAATTAAAAAAGAAAAAAAAACTAGGTCATGTTTATTTTAAAACTGATCATATTTATTTTGATGAATATCTTTTCAGAAATAACTTTTAATAAATAACTTTTATTGAAATAAATGTTATATATGACCCTTGATAGAAGAAAAAAAAAAAAAGTTAGACTTAATTTTCAGAATTAGTTATCGTGAATAATTTTAATTAATTATTTCTTAAATGAAATATAAATAACCTAGAAAATTATTTATAATAGATATTTTTCAGAATTTCTTTTCAGAAGTAAATTTTAACTATGATTTTTTAATAAAATAAGTATATTTAAAAAAAAAGTTATGCTTATTTTTTAGGATTATTTTTAACAAATAATTTTAATTAATTATTTCTTAAATAAGATATAAATAACCTTTATTTAAGATTTTATAAAAAATTAGTGATGTATATTTTCCAAAATTTCTTTTCTGAAATAATTTTTAATTATGATTTCTTTAATGAAATAAATATCTTTAAAATAATGTTATTATTTTTATTTTTCATAAATAATTTTTAATTAATTATTTTTTAAATGAAATAAAAATAACCTTTATTTAAGATTTTATAGAAAATTAGCGATGATCGATATTTTCCAGAATTTCTTTTCAGAAACAAATTTTAATTATGATTTTTTTTAATGAAATAAATATCTTTTAAAAATGTTATTACGCTTATTTTTAGAATAATCTTTCATAAATATTTTTTTAAATAATTAATTTTTCAATAAAATATAAATAAGCGTCATCTAAGATTTTAAAGAAAACTAGGAGAAATTTTAAATAATTAATTTTTAGAAATAATTTTACAATATTATTTAACTCAGAAAGTCTTGTCAATTACATTCTTTAAAATCTTCAAGATGCAATATTAAGAACAGTGAAAGATGATTATTTCTTTATAAAAATGAGTTTAATTTATAAAATCAATTAAAAATAATTTTTTCAAAATAGTTATTTCAGATGCGAATTTGTTCGTTTACGAATTCATAGTGTCAGTACTTAATACATTAAAAGATTATAGAAATATTAATTTTAATTTACAAATTTATTGTCTTAAAAATTAATACTGAATAAAAAATTTTGTTTAAAAATAAACCTAACTTTAAAAAAAAAAAAAAAAAAAAAAAAAAAAAAAAACACTATTGCCAAGGTTATTATTTAATACTAAAAATGACAAATTAGTATGTTTTGGGCTGTATTATGATAAATTTTTGAATGCACACCTTCCTTCATCCAAATTATTCTTATTGATCATTAGATTAGCTAAAGATTTGTATTCATTAGTGGGTTTTAAAATGTTAAAATTAACTATACAATTAAACGTACATACATAAATCATCTGAAATTATGCAAAGTCAGGTCCACCCATTTATAAATGTTTAAGTATTTTTATTGATTTCTTGGTCTCAAAGGACTTTATACAGGGTTTTAACGATATTCTATACACTTATGCTACACGTTATATAGCTAAAAACTATCATTAAAGAAAAGGTCGACATAAAAAGTTTGGTTGGTTGCTAGTGATCGGTAGACTAAATTATCTGACATTGATTTCTAAAGGTTAGTCGCATTTTTTTTCTAAGTTCATTTAAAAATACACATTGTACACATACATGTAAAAACATTCAATCATATGTTAAAAAATAAATAATAAAATTATTATACTATTCTAAAATTCAGTTCAATAGTATGCTTTTACCAAATCTATGTGGTGAAACCTATTAATCTTAAACAAAAATTATAACAGTAGCATAAAGGAAAAAAGTGGCAACATTAAAATCAAATTTAGTTTTTTTTTTCTGTAATATATTTAGTCTATAATCCTTTTTTTACTTTTACACGAAACGTGCAAATTTGCGTTAAATTTTTCACTTACTAATTCTTACAATATTTTTGATATACTTGTAGAATACTTTATGCAAATATCATGTAATATTTCCGACACATTAAAAAAATAATTATAATAACTAAAAAAGATCAAATAAAAGAGCATTTATTTGAATGAAAATTCATAGAATGTAAAAGCAACTCAATGAAAAAAAAAAAAAAAAAAAAAAAAAAAAACTTTTAATATGTTTTTGTATTATATCTTTGATTAATACAATACAAAGCTTGAAGAGTTCAAAGATCTATTTAATTCTGTAACAGAGGAATTTGATGAATTTCTTTTTGCCATTCTATTTCAAAAAATCTGAATATGTGTTTTCAAACAATGTTGAAACCTTTTTCTTTCTTTTCTTATGAAAATGATTTCTGCATTTGCAGCTCTGGGGGAGAATAGAATGGTCTTTTCGAATGACATGTAGTTCTCTTATGGTCCGTTAATTGTAAGCAGCATTCTCTTTCACACAACCCCGGCCGTCTTGGGCAACTCCAGAGAATGAATTTTTTCGGCATTCGTTAATAATTTTATACAAAAGTTTTAATCTTAATATTGCAATATGACCATAGAAAGGTATTCAAGCAAGCCCCTTTCTTATCAAATACTATCCTAACGAAAAGTAAAATAAATTAAGTATGTAAGAAACACTACCAGAATCACGAGTAAAATATTCATGAATCAAAATTAATAATTCTATTTTTAAACTATTTTTAAATAATTTTAAATTTGAATTAAGTATGATAATGTTATCCCATACAACCTATTGTCTTCCTACCTTATGAGAATGATTTATAGGAGTAAAGGATAACTCCAGTAAAGTGACTTGTCTCTGTATTCCACTTTATACCGTATTTTGAAATATAATGCGCATCATAAAACGCAACATTAGTCAAGTTAGGAAATTTTTATTCATATTACACGTGGGCGAGTCGACGGGACATATTTATTTCTGCCTGGCAGCTGTTTTCCAAGCACGTGGATGGCATGAGGCGCGCACGTCTGTTGTACGGGCAGGTGGTCTGGAACCGTATTGTACAAAGGTATAACAAGCTAAATGAGTTTCAGTCACCGAGAAAAAAACGAGGGTGGTGGCTATTTTTCGAAAGTCAAAAAGTTGGTAGAGTTCAGATATGGGTCTTGATGAAACTCGATCTTGAATAATTGGCAGAAATTTGATTGTACAGGGTAACATCTGACTTTAGTTTACAGCGATTAGTTTGATAATTTTTATCTGAAAATGAGTCATGAAATTCATATTTATATCAATCCTTTTTTTGCGAGGTCAGTGAGTGTGCTAACAGTATATCAAGCTGTATGTATGTAGCTGCATATATGTAATTTTGATTAGTTGCAATCAAAACAACGAGAGGATTTTTTTAACTGTGATGGGGCGTACATTTAAGATATGTGTGAAAAAAATGGTTTTATAACCAGTAGTACAATATAATTAAAGCTACTTTTTGACATAGTACATAGTCAATATGAAAAGTAGGACATTGTCAAATCGGTGAACGACTTTTCCAATATCCTCTTCTTAGAAAGTTTCTGCCAACGTGTTGAGATAAGTCTCCGCGGTATACTGAAGTGTTGCTCTTCAGATTTGTCTTCAGCTATCAAAGCTAGTGAAAGTCGCTCGGAGTCGGATATGGGCTATATGCTGGGTGATCGGCATACACAATTCCCATCGAAACTGTGTGTCCATCAGTTTGGCCTCACATTTTTCCTTTTTTCGAGAGTTAAATTCATTTCGGAAAGAACATGTCTTCCATTTCAACGAAAATCTTCAAGATTCTGCGAGGATAGATTTTCCAGATGCTGGCGACAATCTTCTATGACGAGGGTATTAGAAAACAAGATCACCTGTATGGATATGTCTCAATGTTCACGGTGATTATGTCAAAAAGTAACTTTGGTTGTAGTTGACTCCTGATGATAAAACCACTTTGTTATTCACACTTGTCTTTATTTTAAGCTCCGACATAGGTAGGAAAAAATACTACTGGTATAAGAATTTAAGAATATCATCATATCTTTTTTAAGTAAGTTTTAGATTATCGTTTGTGTGACTAATCACAAACTATTTAAATGGGTTAGGTTCCCTTAGAAATACCCCACGGAGGGCATTCGCTTTAGGGCTTATATTCCTCCTGCATATAATCGACCGTCATAAGTAATACCATACCAAAATGTTTAACTAATAAGCAATGTTATAGTAGTCGACAAAAACAACTTTTCCCTAACCATGAGGTGGAAAATGTTTTCAGTATCAGTACATACTGTGGCAGACATATCTTTAACAAATACAGATCTTTAATTGCTGTATAACACACAAAAGGCAGCTAAAAAATTATTCAAAAGTTTCACAGATGAGTCTTACTAAGACTATTACAAATAATTTCGTGATGTAACAAGTTAAATAACTTAAAGCTATTGTAACTGCAGTACATTTTCAGTTAATTAGTTTTTGCTTTTAATGATATATAAAATATAAATGTTATAACTGCACTGTAAAAATATGCCCTGAATTTTAGAGGTGTTACTCTGTGAATTTTTCTTGATTTAGCTGAACATTTCCGTTTTAGAAAAAACTTGGAACTTTTCCTTTAAATACCGGAAATTATTATTCCTGGACAATCGTCTAATTTAAAATTTCCGTTTAAAAAAAATATCTGCAACTATTCCTGGAATTACCGGAATTGTTTATTCTAGGGCAGTCGACTAACTGAAGGTTTCCATTTAGGGGAGTAGAACGGAAAACCTTCAGCTCGGTTTTTTCTTCAACGCCTTAGGTCGAAGATAAAATCAGTCCGAGTTCCCGAATACATTAACAAATTTGCTTGAAAACTGTAAACACAAACTCAACACGTGCATTACTTATAATATTTACTTTGAAGACCGAATTTGTTATACAGAAAAGAGGTTAGTTATTCAATTATAACTTTTTATAATGAATAAGTATTTTAAATAAACGCTGGTTTGAATAAAAATTCTTAAATGCGGTTATTACGCGTTAGGTCTATTGAAATTTTGAAATATATACTAGATATACTATATAATCAAAACGATTATTGTAAAATAGGATTAAGATGACTAATTCTAAGATTCAGAAGTTAAAACTGATTTTCTGTCGATTTGTAGACAGAAATGCCCAAATGCAAAATATATAATTAATTTAATGTTTTAGTCACTTGTAAAGGTATTTTAATAAAAATTTTGAAAATATTTTTCGGAGACATTCATGAAAAAATATCAAAATTTATATTTAGGTGTCCCTTTCAGAGTGATTTAAGATATATTGATGTTGAATTCAGGGGGTGTCCGGGGGGGCATTCCCTCGAGGAACAATAAGATGTGTCTCTTGGAAGATTTGAGATTTTGTGATTTTAATGCCAAATGTGCTATCCCCAGGAACTCTATAATACCCCTCCTTCCGAATCCGATAAAATCCCTCCCGGAGAAAAGTGTCTGAATTCCCCACTGGAGTATATTTATTTTTCCTTTATATGTATTAACTGCAAATTCTCTGCTAAACTGAAAGAACTGGAGAGTGGAGTATCTTTGACAGAGAGAGGCAGATACTTTGACAGTAGCAGTGTTGAATTCTGACACTTTTTTCCGGGAGGGACTTTTGTGTCTTCGGGGGGGGGGGGGGGGGATTTGTCCTTTTGGACCATTGAAAACCCAAAATCTCAATTTTTACGGGGGGAGGAATTTCACTGCTCTAGGGGGATGTTCCCCTTGGGCTATTCCCTTCAATTTAACACTGAACATTAGGATTTTCTTTTTATTTTGTCATTCTAAGCATTTCTTCAATCGCACACAAGATGAAATAATGGTAGCCGAATCTTCAAATGAAAAAACATTGGTATGTATAAGCTTGCAATTGTCTAAAAGAAAAGAATATTTCAAGAAACAAAAATAAATTTGCTTCATATACTTTTTATACATTTTGTATATAATGATTTATGCATAGATGTATTCGTTTTCCTATTTATGAAACATCATACTGTAAATTATCCATTTTTTAAAATAACTCTAAAATCAACATTTTTGTTTATACAAAAAGTGTAACAAATAACATGGAAGTGGTGAGGAATAGGACATGTCAAATTCCTTTTTTTTCTTTTTTAATAAGATGAATTTTCATTCCAGTCATGAAGATACTGGAATTTTACATTATGGTACATACTACATAATTAACCTGCAATCTTTGTTTGATTGTGTATCTAGCCGACAATATACTATTTGTGCCTTATAGCATTCTTTTACTCCTATACCATACCTTCCTGTAAGTGGGGAGGAATGGGACACATTTTGAAACGTGCACTTTCTTTTATTATAAAATAGCTTATGCTTGTTATGTTTCTATATTGTTCAGGGATTTTAAAAAGTGTTTTACCTTGCACTCTATAAATAGAAAATTTTGTTTTTGTATCAAACAAAGTTTATTATCTTACTTTATAAAAAGTGTCCCATACCACCCCACTGTCCCCTATATTATTAACTAAACATGCTAAAATATATTTATTTCTGACAATTGCTCAAGTCTTTCTAATAAAAATTTAACCCATAACTAATGTTAGCGGTCTGAAGGCAGAGTTTTAAAAGTTTCACAGTTTAACTCGTAATTTTTAGTTTAATTATCGATACTGGTCGAATTTTGTTTTGTTTGGAGCCTTATTACTATTTCTAGAGACTTTTAAATAGCTGAATTTTATTTATAATAGTCAGATACATAAAGTTTAATACCTAAATAGTATTCTGATAATTAATGTAACATTTCATTCATTTTTAAATTAAGCGGTCTGACAGACCGCTCACAGTAGTTATGTGACAAATCTTGTCACAGCAGTTAACAGTTAATATTTTTGAAGTAAAATTTTTTAAGTTGTATTTTCTCAAATGTTTGTATGAATATTTCGAATCAAAATTAAATTTTCGAATTGCTATTTCTTGAAAGTAAAATTTATAAATTATTGTTATCGTTATTTTAAATGAATTGGAACTGAAAATTGAATTTTCTATTTAGTTTTCAGAAAACGGTTAGATTTATTTATTTATTTTCCCTGGTGGCTTTTTAATTATTGTTGAATAAACTTAAAATTAAATATTTTTAAATAGTTTCTAAATATATTTATATATATATTTATTTATTTATAACACTGATTATATTTTTGTTTAGCGAACTGTTTTCTGTAGTTACCATATGGCTTTAATGTTCCGAGATCTATAAAAATGTTTATTGCTGGAGTATTAAAACCCTGCTACTCTATAAAATCACTGTTTTAGAGGATCCATAACTTTCCATGGCTTCCAATGATGTTTGGGACACAGGAAGAGTAACACATAGTTGATGGTGCTCTTCCTTGGCCTACAATAAATGTCATGGAGAATCAGACTGGTTTACGTTGATGCTGGGTAACATGTTGAGAATTAGAGTTTTTCAGAGCTTATACTTCAAGACGACTTGCTGCACGGCATGTAAATTTCGTAATGCTTATCTAGTTACATATTATTGTATTACAAACTTTCTTTATTTTCATTTTTCAGAATCTTTGCTGACATAAATCGAGATACAGGAGGCAAAATATCCAGGGTAAATAGAAAAATAATGATACAGTTGCAAACTGCCAATAAATCTAGTTAATATACATAGTTTATGAAATGTATTTTAATTTGTGATGTTTTATCAATAAAGTATTTTTGATATTACATTTAGTTTTGCTTTTTTATTCATGCTTTTTTTTATATTTTCAACAAAA
Organism: Maratus speculifer; assembly: GCA_964019185.1. Lineage (NCBI taxonomy): Eukaryota > Metazoa > Arthropoda > Arachnida > Araneae > Salticidae > Maratus > Maratus speculifer. The sequence goes on from OZ025295.1 coordinate 71,336,358, forward strand.
ATTCTATTGTCTTTAAAATATGTAATTTGGATTTACTTAAGTAATCATGATTGCTAATTGATATCAATAGTTTGATCACAATTGCGATTGTTAATCAGTAAAAGAGGGAGGGAGGGATTAATGACTATATTGACATGAATTACTGTCAGGATTTTTTTCTAGCTGAATGCATTGAAATAGTTGCATTTTTAATTAAATCCTATTTTATTTTGGGGGGAATTCACAAGAATTCACAATATGCTCACTCCCCCCCCCTAAAAGCATAGGAGGGGGGTGGAGTGAGCAAATTGTAGAATTTTGAAGATCTGGGAAAAATTTTATTGAATGGTTGATATCCTCTTGATTTTCAGCAAAATGTTTGTCATTTACTGGGATATTTCGAAAACAGGTCAATTAATTAAAAATCTGAAAACAGTCCTTAGTAACAGATTAATTTTTGCCATGTTTAATACGATTGATATTTCATTGCGTAAATGGTGGATGTAAAACTGCAATTTTCGATGAACATATATTTTTTTCAGCGATATTTTTTGTTTTGAAATATACATGTAAATAAAATGCTTTATTTTATATATTTTCTTAGATTGATAACAAGAGTTACTATTGAAGTTTTACAGTGTACAAAGATAGAATTTTTAATCGTGAATAATTAGGAAAAATTTTAAACTTCTGAATTTCCTGTAAAGAAAAATACTTCTAATTTTAGAGGTTTTGTCAAAAAAGAGTAGTAAGTGTTAAATGTTGTATAGTACTAAATGTTATTTTCAAGGTACTATGTAGTTGCTAATCTTTTTGTCCTTTTTCAAGTTACCTAGCTATAATGAAAGTGGAAGTGAGTTAAATGAAATGTTTCTAATTTGTATATTATTATTCCCATTTTTTAAATAAAAATTATCTTCATCTATTTTTTTAAAAATAAAAAGATTGGCAGCTAGATATTTTTATGTGAAGTTTTAAATTACATTGGCACAAAGGGCATGTCTAAAATATCATTATGGCGCATACTAAAAAAAAAAAAAAAAAAAAAAATATTTAAACGGATTATGACATCGCAACGATAAATATTCTTCCCTCTAAGATTAAATAAAAGGAACAAAAACAATAGCCTACATATAAATATATATAAAAAGCCATTATTATCATCAAGTTTGTAAAAGTTAAATAACTCGGATGTTTTAAGCTTATATACACAAATTCTATAGACATTTAAGAAGTACAACTTTTACAACATAAATAGAGTAATTCATTATTAAATTAGACTTGAAAATTTAAAGATTTGTGCATAAAAAGGTAAATTTATAGTCAGAAGTGATGGTATATTGATTTTCAGAGTTATTAGGGGGTATTAAATGTCTTACTTTCTGCCTGGCAGTACAACTTAGTAGTAATGCAACATTTATTTTTTTTCTCGATCTTTATAAAAAATAAATGCTTACAATTCTTAATATAGACAACCTAATTTCTTTTCTATGTAAAATCATTTTTTTAACATTCCATACTGAAATTTTATTTTTTTTATATTTAAGTTTGATTAAAGTAAATGTAAAATTGTTTTTTCAGTCTCATTCACGGCGCGTAAGACGGTAGCTTAACTATTTGTTCAAGAGCCACCAAAAACATTGATAATGATGTAAAAGTAATGTAGTTTGAACATACATTTTATTTGTAAGCTATTTCTTTATCTATTGAAAGTTTAAATTTAAACTAAGGTACCCTGGGGTAATAACGCCACGTTAAGGTTCTACCAATTTTCACGGCTTAGTTTTTTATTGTATTTTTCAAACAAATATAGGATCTGATATAGCAACGCATTGACTATCTATATAAAATAAAATAATTTAACAGATATGTATTCATAAAATGTAATGGCGTTTTTTCTTGACCAATGCTATTTGCCGTTACTACCCACCTATATGGGTAATAACGCCATGCAAACAAAACTATGAAATAAGATGGAATAATTGCATGTAGATAGCCCAATTCTAAAAATACAAACTCTACAAACTTAGAAATTGACAAATTGCATTCTAAGCTATTGAAAATGTTCAATATTTTGTGAAAGTGTAAGAAAAATAAAGGTGTGGTGTGGGAGGGGGGAATGAGGCAAAAGAATATCAGACCGTGAGCTTCTTTTTGCTTAAAAAGGACCGCTTAAATAAAAATATGAGAAACATTGCACAGTTTTAACTGTGTTTATTTGAATCAGTATTTAGGATGTAGCTCGGCCACTGTAGGGAATCAACCGGGGTTTTAATTTCAAGCACTGGCGTTATTACCCCGGTATAGCTATTGCGCAGTATATTTTAAATTACAAATTATGTCGACAAGATATCCAAAATCTTCAACAACATTTTAAAAGTACATGAAATGCACTACAAATTTATGTAATTAACAAAGTATTTCCGGATAAAAAGATAGTCTTCACATCACAAAACGTATCTCGCAAATTTTAAATCAAGCGTTAATTTTAGTTGTTTGTAAAAACAATAAGACCTAAAAATGAAACAAATTAACTTGAAGCTGTTTTTTGTGATTCATATGACTCAAAACCCTTCTGCGCAGAACACATGGGTGCCATTTATCTGATTATTTCATAATTATGCAAAATATAAGCACTTGGCGTTATTACCCCGCCTGGCGTTATTACCCCAGGGTACCTTATAAAAAATTTAAAACTTCATTTTTTATTGAAAAATGACTAATTTTAAATAAAGATATTATAAATTACTTACAAACGAAGTATGCATTCAAGATACATTAGTTAAACATTATTATCCGTATTTTTTTTCGGGAGGAAGGGAGGTTGAACCAATAGTTTTGCTACAGTCTTGCTCGCGGTGGATGCAAATCAAAAACCAATTTTCAAATTTTTACCTTAAGGGGTTAAGGAGGCACGGCACTTTTGAAAATGGAAAAAAACTAATATCAATGTATCTTTTTTTTCTTGAAAATTATTGAAACAATTTAATATATATCATTTTATTATATTGGCAGCAATTATAAACATAAATATTTGTTTATTTAATTAGCTATATTAAAATTTCAGTAAATAAAAAAGATCTAGATATAGCAAATTATAATAACGCAAAAAATATTACCAGTAACAAGTGATAAACCAGTATCAAGTGGCATACAAATTACATCTCTAATTCCCTCATCAATGTTAAACATATCTGTGTGCAGTACTTGTCTCCATAGGTAATGCATATTTTACAGTGTGCAAAGTTAGTTCTTCAAGCATCAATTTTTTGTGTGAAAATATTTGTTAAATATATATTTAATTTTATTTCTTACTTTATTTTGCGAAGTACCAACATTTAAGTTATATTAAGTATATATTTTAGAATTATTTTGATATTTTGATAACTAAAAAACAAATCATATAACAGTACACAGAAAAAATGAATTAAAAATAATAGTTTGCTATTTTTTAAAATATATGTAGGCATTAATCCTCTCCCCTCCTCATACGTATAACATTAGAGTTTGAGATCTCACTATCTCAGTGTGAGACAAATTTTGAACGGATAATTGAATATGGCTGAAAATAACCGGGATAAAACTGAAGATACCAGTTTGAAAAATGAAAAAAAACCTAGGTTTAAACCTGAAAGCAACAGTTTCTAAAATGGAACATTTCAGTTTCTAAAACGAAACATTTCAATTTTCAAAACAGAACAATTTGGTTTTCAAAACGGAATATTTCAGTTTCCAAAACGGAACATTTCAGATTCCATAACGGAACATTTCAGTTTCTATAACGTAGCATTTCAATTTCCAAAATAGAACATTTCAGTTTTCAAAACGGATAACTTCATTTTCCAAAAACGGAACATTTCAGTTTCGAAAACGGAAAAGACATAAAAGTAAATTTTGCGTGAAAAAAATGGAACAGATACGGCAACTTTGCTGCCAGTACGTTTTCCGTTTTTTCAAGGAAATTTTTTTTACAGTGTGTCTCATCGAGAAATTTTAAATCTATATACAATTGATGTTATAATCGTGTCACCAAAATCTTTCACATATGAACAGTGATTTACATTTCTGTTTACCCAACTGCAATGTACAAAGAAGGGTGGTGCTTTTATTTGTGATTTTCGAAGCTTCGAATTTCAAAGATTAAGGTTTATCACTCTATGTGTATACGTTATGTAGGTAGAACTAGATGCGAATGATTTAACAAATTTCAATAAAAAGTGTGTGATAATCTCAAAATGCCTTTTATAGCAAAATACTATCGCAAGAAGATACCCAACCTGATCGGATGTTTTTTTTTCTTTCTTTCTTTTTCTTCTTCTTTTAACTTGGGTTATAAAAGAGCACTACGAAAAACGCCCCGAAAGTTTTGTTTCGCAAATTCGCGGAAAGAAAAATATCAAGAGTCCCTTTAACTGTTCATGACATGCTTATAGTTCCAATCACTTGTTTCTTGGGATTTTCTATCAATATTTAAATTATTTAAACAGCGTTATTATATTGTACTTACTTTGCCAATGCTCGCATTGGCAATCTAAGTCAAGAATCTGGGTTCGAATCCCCGTATATTTTCGTTCAGTTTGAAAAATTCAATTCGTATGATAACATTGTAAATGAGCATGATTTGTAAAAAAATAAATAAACAAATAATAATAATAATAATAATAATAATAATAATAATAATAATAATAATAATGTATGATAAATAATAATAAATAATGCTAATAATGACAAATAATAATATTATATGAGGATGAAACTTTTCTGGGGGAAGAGAGCATTCTACTTTTATTAAATAACATAAATTAGCATTTGGCTACTATGGAGGGTAGGGGAAGTTCATAGATTTAACTTTATATTTCTCCTCACAGAAATATTTTCAAAATAAAACAAATCCCACTTTTAACAAACTTGATGAGTACCATTGTTTAATACTCATTTCATTAACTTTCTTTCAAACAAATTGAGTATCTTTCCTTGTTAGACGGATAATCCCTTTATTCTGTAACTTATGATTCTATTTAAGTCTGTTAAGTAAAAGCTTTAGCAATCAGGTTTTTAAAATTAATTAATCAAACATGTTTTTTTCTCTTCCATATTTTGGCCTCCGATATTTATTATGGTATGGAAATATAAAGCTATTCTTCTGTAAATTAAAAATAAATAAAGATACAAGGTTTTCGAAGTTAAACTTTCTAAATTCAGAATGACATGTAAGACGTGTAATGTGTCCTAATGATGGTAGACTCCGACGAAAAGTTACATGACATAATTCATTTTTTTTTTTTTTAATTAATAAAAACTATCCCAAATGGAATGTTCTATACTAGTATCATTTTAATCATCCTGGAAGAAAACTTTACAAACAGGAAAATCTTTTTTTAAGGTCGGCATTTTACGTGAACGAACTTTAAATGAATGTCTTCCTTTTTTATTGGCTTCACCGTTTTCGTAAGTTGAGTAGATGTTTCTTTTATGCAAATCACGTTCCCCAATATAGACAGCGTTGCCTATTGGCGACTTTTTGTACAATAATAATAATAATAACAAGAAAAATATATTCAGCACATCACTTGAAGTGCCTGTTATCTTAGTCGAAAGTTATAATGAATTATACAACGCCTTACACAGTCTTTTGAGTTTGGGAAGTTCCGTTTCAAAAACCACGTAAATAATTCTAAGAAATATACTCAGCTATTAGTGGACATAAACAAAATTTTCACACTTATGTGACGCTAAATATATCTTATCCAGAAGATACAATAAAAATACCTGAAAGTTTACCGCAAAACCGTTTATTACCTTGTAATCCAACACTAGGCTCTTTGATACGCTTTACAATATCTCCTTATACTTGAACTTGACACTCTATAAATCTAAGAATATCTTTCCTGAAGTAACCTTCGAGGAATTCTTATTACAGCGAATATATTACAGGTGTGGGATATAGTTATGTGTATCACTCTTAAAGGGCAACACATAAATCCGGAACTTCGGGTTTTTTATTCTTTTAGGTAGATAGATCATGGACTCGAGAACCAGGAACTCGACAAAAGCGTCTCGGTGCAAATTTCCAGGTGAGTGTATCGAATCCATTTACGATCTGACCTTCATGATGCCATTCTTGAAATAAAAAAAATCAGCCTCTTCGGGTACGATATATAGTAGACCATTGTTTTCCCAGAAAGTGGGGTGTAATCGAGTTGTCAGGTTTTATAAGACTCCACCCGCTTTGCGAGGTATTAGTTCTTTTTTTTTTATTTCTTTTCTATTTTACTTATCTGAATCATCTCAAACTTCATACGTAAATAGTATTTATTTTTTGAAGCGTTCACAGTTTATGCAATGAAACTTATGTAAAGAAATCCTTTGAAATAATTCTTACCTATTTATTACACATTTAAAATCTAATACAAAAATATTAATATATGCCGTTTAGTCATTGCCATTATTCTTTTTATTATTATAAAAAGAATAATAAGAAGTCACTGTATCTTATTGTAATAGAAACATACAAATGATAATTGAGGCTGAAAAGGTTAATTTGGATGTAACAGAAGAATGAAACGTTTTATACTAGCTCTTATTAGTGATTTTGTTTGCGTATGTTATGAAAAATCAAAGCAATTGATTAAATAATGTTAAAAAAGGAGTGCTTAGATTTCAGAAAATGATAATAAATAAATAAATAAATAAATAAATAAATAAATAGAAAATAAAAAGCAAATAATTATTATACTTAATTCCGGGTGTACTTTAGGGAATTTTAAGTGAAATTTAATTTTTCATGTAAATTATAAATAATAATTTTGATTTCAAATATACAAATTTATTTATGTGAATAAAAATGGAAAAATTATGTTTCAAAATATTTTTTTTTTTTTTTATTCTAGCAAAATATAAAGTTTGTTAAATAGAAAACTGAATAAATCTGAAAATTTAGATTGATTTCCAATCCATTATTTAATGTAACAATAAATGTTATATCAAAAAGTTATGGAGTAGTTTTAAGAAAATGAGCCATAGTCTGCCTCTACAACCTTGTATGTCACAACTTTTTGTCCCAATTTAAGCTCATTTAATTTTTTTCCTTGTGGTATATAAACTTTATGAGTTACACACAAAAGAAAACGTATTCTTCGCGCTTGAAATTTTGCTATTGCATCGAAACAAGGTAATTTTTCTCGGACTTTTCGTTTTGCCCTTCTGTGCTATTCGGTGTGTCCTGTAATGTGGTTTAAGGGTGGCAATAATGGGACATTGATTTTGTAAATAAAGATCTATCATTTTCCTCAACAGAGTATTTTGCATTTGAAATGCTCACTTTAATAAAAAATGAAAATACCGGGCTGAAAAATCTAAAAGAGGGCCACTTTTAATGAAGCATATGCGCCTTAGCATTGAGACTTGATGCATTTTATAGACTTATAGGCTGAATTTCGGAAACCAATAAAATTGTCTGTAAAAATCGTATTTATAAACATTCACATATATTTTTTATACAAAATTGTTAATTTTACGCCAAAAGTGAGTTTTGTTGTCAAATATAGTATTTCGAATCCAAATCACTATACGCACTCACAACAGACGATATAAAATTCAGACAGAGATACCCAGAAAAATTTTACGATAAGTTGATAAAGCCAATTTAGCGCTTCTAATAATGCAATTGTAATTGCGCATTTTTTTCAAAATAAAATTCATAGATTATTGGAAACATTTTAAATCTTTTTTCGATATTTTATTATTTTTATTAACTAATTTTTATTTTAAAGAACTTTAAGAAACTTCTATGTTTAATAGTTTGATAAAAGATTCAAGAATTGCAATTTCAGAAAGTTGTGCTGCTGTAAAATCAATTTGATTTTTGCAGAAGAATTTTTTCGGTTTTCAAACATTAGCTTATAGGGTTATAAAATGCATGTGATCTTTCTGACAGGGTGTCGTAAAGAAATGTCACGACATCGCTTAGAATAAAATAAAATAAAATAAAATAAAAGAAAAGAAAAAAACAAAGAGAGAGAAAGAATAATAATAAAAATAAATAAATAAATAAATAAATAAATAATCTAGAAAGAGATAGAAAATGAAATAATATTAATGTATATAAAAGTATTAAAATAAATTTTTATTTTAGCTTTCGTAAACAAGAAATGATAACAATAATATGTGTTGTTTGTTTGGAAGTTTTATTATACTATAAGCTCTCTTTTAGTCAAAGCCTGGGAATAGCAAAATCACATGAGCGAAGGGATTTTCTCACCATTAGTTATAAAAGGAACAAATGTTTACGAGAAGCAATAAAACCTAGAGTCGCCATTTGTGACGTTAACGTACACAAGCAACAATGAAAGATTTACAATCAAATTTATTACTCTCGTGTGTGGTCTACTTGGGGTGGCCGGTTCGGAATTGTAGCTCCGGCAATAAATAATGGAGGAATAATGTCTAAAAATCCAACCCCGTTTCTTTTACCTGACCAATGGACAGTGAAATATATTCAAAGCCAATTGGAGTCCGAATATAATACCCAATGGGGTCAAAAGGGGCGTACAGGATCCGGAAGGAAAACGCCACACGTGTCAGTCCAGTTTTAGAATTGAAAGTGTGAAGTAAGAAAAAGATTTTTTTCTCTTCTCTCTGCTGTGAGTTTCCCGCTAAGATGAGAGGGAAAAAGAAGAATTTATGAAATAAGGCAACTTCGAAAATCGGGAGATGTGATCTTAGGCCTCCCGGATGAAGCGATGAGAAGCGAAGCTATGCTCTGCACACAGAGAACTAATCATCGACTGATTTCTAATACAAAAAAGGAATACCTGAGTTTTGCCGAGCGGACTATTTATTCATCTGATGATTGGAGCGATGAGAAGCGAAGCTATGCTCTGCACACAGAGAACTAATCATCGACTGATTTCTAAAACAAAAAGGAATACCTGAGTTTTGCCGAGCGGACTATTTATTCATCTGATGATTGGAAAGTGCGTGAAATTAGAAAGTTGCTAACTATTTGTGTTAATTAAAAACAAAATGCCTTGGAACTTGGCATTCGGATTTATGTTGTGTACTGACGAACTGTATGGACAGCTATAAGCCAACGTCGACCAATACCAGCAACATACTTGTAAGGTGAGAAAATTTCATTGTTCATGTGACTGGCCAATTTATTTTACTGATATAATGTTGTGTTAAAATTTTGGTTTTTAAAATTTGATTATTTAAAATTTGATTATTTTAAAATTTTAAAATTATTATTATTTTGGGGCTCAAAATTATCAGAATTTAATGCTCAAACTTAATTAATAGTAAAATGAATAAATAAATAAATTAATAATACCAGTAAAATAATAAGAATAATAAGAATGAAGGACTCGATTTTATAAAATATGAAAATTTGGGGCTTTGCCTATAAGTTGTGTCGTGAACTAAAGTGTTATGTGCTGCGAGGATAGCAGAATAATAGGAAATGAATAAATAAACAAACAACAACAACAAAAAAAGAAATGAAATAAAATATTTTGGATATTTCACTATAACCATATTTCAGTAGTTATTGCCTTGCATATTATATTTTATAGTGTTTGCATGATGCCAATTTATGTGTTTTAATAAAATTTTGTATATATGTACCTATTCTTGTCTTTATTCCAGTTTTCTCCCTTTATGTATTTTAAGGTAATTTCTAGATGCAGATTAGGGAATGTTAACATTTAAATTTGTAGATTAATATCTCAAGTTTTTTTATTGACTCATCAATCCCAATTTTCACAAATTCATACGTTAAATAAGGCGATCCTAATGTTATTGCAAAACGTTAATTTTAAGCATGATATTAAGGAATTAATTTCAGTAATTAATAATATCCGATCTTCGTTCACAACGCCGAAGGGATATTATTTTCATTTGCCTTCGTACTAACCACGTCACGATTGCGTACCTAGTAGGAGGTGTTTATTTTCATCACCACACTACTGAAAGTTTAATGGTGCTCATACCAGGTGTATGAATTTGTATTTGGGATTCAAAATTAAAAATTTTCTGCATTTAAATATAAATAAAGATAGCCAGTATTATGACTTTATTCTTAATTACCTATCTTCTCTTAGCTTTTTCTCCTTCTACTAACAAACATTATTTATCCATATTGTGTTTATAAATATTGTGTGTATATCTAAAAATTTACGAAATTGAAATATAATAGTTGAGAAGATGAAACAAAAATATACAGAAGAGTTGGTTTAGCTCACGACACATTAGCTTGTAAGATTGTAAAGAATTTCGTTACTATATATATCCGTATTGCGGAAAATTTACTTTGTCATTATATTTATGTGCATTTATAAAAATATTTAGGGCTATTTCATAATTTCTATTAAATATTATTCTCGAATGAGTATAAATTATAATAATTCATTACAAAACTCATATCTTGAGAGTATATGATATCATAATTTGAGGTGTGAAAGAGTTCAAAAATAAAAAACAAAGGAAAAATTATCAAACATCAGTCTGTGTGAGATTTTCCAAATAGGTAAATAAATATGACAGGCAGAAATAAGGCAAGGCAGTCTTCTCCCGAAAGGGACACATTTAAAATTGGAATAGACACTCTATTGAACTCTTTACAAAATTTTGAGGACAAACCAGACCAAAATATATCATATTTTTTCGAAGAGTTCGAAGAATTAGCCGCAGCGGCACAATATCCCGATGATTTAAAATTGGTGTTGGCAAAGTCAAAATTTAAAGGCCAAGCGAGAGAGATTCTAAAAAACACAGCTGAATTGCATAAAGCACAAAACTATAACACATTCAAAGAAAATGCGATAACACAATTTAAAAAAGAAAGATCGTTTGCTGACGCTCAGGCGCAATTCATAAACGCAAAACAAACACCCAACCAAACTATTGAAGAATTTACTAAACAATTCAACATTGAGGCACAAAAATACCTTGTCTCGTCAGGACATGAACAAAAGAATGGAGCTAAAGAATTATTAGAAACGATTAAATTAACTAAATATCTTGAAGCACTAAGAACCGGACATCTCCTTTGAATTAAAAAAATACCCGCCCACAAAGTTTGATGAAGCAGTAAAAAAAGCTAAAAATATCGAAAGTGCTTTGAACAGTAAATGTGCAGGAGAAGTAAACAATTTAACTGAAAATAGCGAAAATAAATTATTCGAGGCACTTCTTAGCATGTAGCAAGAACAAAAATCGGAAATACACCAATTAAAAGAACAAATAAAAGATCTAAAAATTCAAAAAAATGAAAGCGAACATAACAACGCTGAAGTAAATCAGATAACACATAATTTTTGTCATATCTGTAATAAATCCAACCATCAGACACAAAATTGTTATTTCAATCAAAAAAGTGCGAATTTTTTTCAACCAAGGGGAGCGCAAAACAATGTTCGGCCACGATTTCAAAAAAATTATTATCAAAATAATAATTATAGAGGCTTTCAACGATTTCCACAAAATTATGCACAACATTTTCAAGCGCCACAAACATTGGATTTTGCAAGACCTTATTACAATCAAACTAGATTTAATGATATGCAAATTCAAATGCCAAATTGGCAAAATTTGACCCAATCACAAATAGGAACTAATCAAATGTATCCTGGAAATTACAATATGCAAAATATGATTCCAATGCAAAACTTTGATCCAACACAAGGAAACAATACACAAATTGCATATACAGGGCAGCATCAGGGTTTCGCAAATATGCAAAATAGCCAAAATCCTTTGCCGCAAAATAATGAGGGAAATAGGGAACATCAGCCCACAATTACTTTTCCTAACGAAAACAGAGACAGGCGAGGAAGACACAATAATAATAATAGGAACAGAGGGCAAAGTCATTTAAACCGGTAAGCGGGCCTACAAAATTGAGAGAAATACAAGCCCGTAGGTCCCGTAACATTGAGAAAAAACAGGGTTATAATATAAAAAATAAATCAAACAAGGAATTAAAAATATTGAAACAAAAACAAACTAAAAAGACAATGATAAAAAAAATGAGAAAGAAAAAAAAGATATAACACAAAAATTGATCGCAAGTTCTAACTCGGAAAAAAACAATGAATTACCAATATGGGACTTAAAAATAAAGAAAGATTTAATTATACCCAGCCTTATTGACAGTGGGGCGAGTATAAGTTTAATATCTCCAGGGGTCTTTGAAAAAATAAAAGAGACGGATATAAAGATTAAATATTTAGCCAACGCTATAAAAATTACAACTTTATCAAACAAATCCATTCCTTTTAAACACTGTGTAAAATTTAAGTTTAGATTTAACAACACTTTCTTAAATGGCACATTTTATGCAACTAAAGATGAATTTGACCGTAATTACAAAATTATTTTAGGATATGATTTCTTAAAAAGTAATAAAATAATTATGGATTTTGAAAATAATACTTTTAAACTCAATAATTCAATTATACAATTAAACCCCAATGAAAATCAAATTACGGAGGTGAATAAAATTAAGCCCGTACAACAAAATGATGACTTTCAAACAATACCAAAACAAATCAAATCCTATCAACACAATAACATTCCGAAAATTAATACACGAGTATTTGTAAAGAAAAGCATTACTTTGAGACCTAGAGAATCGAAATTAGTAAATTTAATTTTTGATGGGAAATTAAGAAACAAGCAACAATTTTTTTTCCAACCAAAATATAACAACAGGAAATTAGTAATCCAAAATTCAGTTCATGGAAACAAGGAAAACGAAAATAATTTATTCACAATATTAGTACAAAATAAATCTAAACAATACTTGAGACTTCACAAAGATCAGGAAATGGAAAAAATTACCACTGATTTTTTTATAAAAGAACAAAGTAAATCAAAAACTGATAATATTTACGAAGTAAATAACTTAAATATCACACAAATTAGAGAATTACGAAAAAAAGAACTTTCAGAGAAGGATTTTAAAATAGATCACTTAACACCGAAGGTACAAAAAGAAGTATTGAAAATTTTAATGAGACATGCTACTGCTTTCAGCAAATCATACAAAACTCTAGGAGAAACGGACGTAATAAAACCGAATTTTAAATTAATGCATGACTTTCCTATACAAACGAAACCATTCAAATTAGCGCATGATGTAAAAAAATTCGCGGAGAAAGAAATTCAAGATTTATTGGATGCAGGTATCATAGAGCCTACGAACTCAAGTTATGCTTTCCCAGTAATTTTCGTAAAAAAAAATTCTATGTCAAAAACCAATGATCAAAACTTAATAAAACTTAGAATGGCTATAGATTTTAGAGCTCTTAACGATATATTAGAAAGCGATCCGTATCCAGTCCCTAACACAAAAAATATTTTACAAAGCATCGCTGGAAAAAAAATATTTACAGTTCTAGATTTACATTCTGCATTTTTTCAAATCAAATTAAAAGAGCAGGACAAGCATAAACTAGCATTTATCACGGAGGATAACCATTTTCAAATAACACGAATGCCATTCGGAACTAAAATCTCGACAAATATATTTGCTCGTCTAATCGATATAGTTTTAGGTGATTTAAAAAAGAAATACAACATTCAATACTTTATTGATGACATTTTACTTGCCGCTGATAATATACAACAAATGCACACATTACTAGAAGAAGTACTAACACAATTAGAAAAATTTAATCTCACAATTGAACCAGCTAAAATAAAACTATACATGCAAGAAATAGACTTTCTGGGATACAAAATTAGTGAAAAAGGATATGCACCCTCAGAGAAAAATATAAAAAAAAATAACAAGCTTTGCAGTCCCTACATCTCAGAAAACAGTGCGAGCATTCATTGGATTATGCACGTATTTTAAATCAACTATAAACAATTATGCAGAAATTATAGCGCCACTGACAGATCTCACTAAAGCGAATACAAAATTCAAATGGAATGACAAAGCACAGGAATCATTTGAAAAAATACAAAAAATTATCATGGAACAACCTACCATACATCCCCCAGATTTTAATAAAGATTTCTATATAATTACAGACGGATCAAAAATTGCAACATCAGGTATACTCGCGCAAAAACAAGGAGATAAAATGATACCAATTGAATTTACGGGAAGAAAATTAAAAGAATCGGAAAAGAGATATCCAAGCATGCAGATAGAGCTTTTGGCAATATACGAAACTGTAACCTATTTTAGAAACATTTTATTAGGAAGAAAATTTTTTCTCCTAACAGATTCAAAAGCATTAACATACCACTTACACTTGGAAAAACAGCCGGAAATTGTAGCACGATGGTTACTTAAGCTACAGGATTATGATTTTGAAGTATCTCACATTGAAGGTATTCATAACCCAGCAGATTTCCGTAGTAGAGAAACAAATGCCTTAACTATAGCGGACGATTTAAACAAACACCTTTTTGCGGTAAATAAAAATTTGAATGCAGACAATATAAAAAAAGAACAATTAAAAGACCCTAAATTAAACGAAATTATTCAAGCTTTACAACAACAAAAAAAAGCAAAAAAATATGAAAAATACAATTTAAATAAAGAAGGAATATTAATTCTAAGAAAATCACAAAATTCAAATAATGATGATTTATATATTGCGCCACAGAATTTAAAAGAAGATACCATAAAAAGCGCACATGTCCCACACTTCGCTTTTCTAAAAACCTATGGCATAATAAAAGAAAGATTTTTTTGGTATAGAATGTATCAAGAGATAAAACAATTCTGTGCGAAATGTATAACATGCAATACATTTAAACAGCATAAAACGATAAAAATTCCACTGAAAACAATGGATAAAAATTATATACCTGGTCATAAATTAACTATTGACGTAGTAGGAAGTTTGGTTACATCTCTAAATAGGAATAAATTTGTTTTAACTATTGTTGATACAGCATCACGCTTCCTACAAGCATTTCCACTTAGATCGACGGATACTAAGGTTATAATCAACGCATTAAATGGTTATTTCAGTACTTTTGGATTAGCGAAATATATCTCTACAGACAACGGAGCTTATTTTAAATCGAAGGATTTCAAAGATTATATGAAAAATTTAAATATTGAACTAATACCTTCGTCGGTGTACCACCCGGAGTCGCAATCTGTACTTGAACGAATACACCGGGATTTAAAAGCTTCCATAGCCTCTATGTGTAATAAAACTTACGAATGGGATATAAAACTTCCATATTTCGTACTTATGCATAATTCAACTGTACATAGAATAACAAAATTTTCTCCAAGCATGTTATTTTTCGGTAGAGAGATAAAAACGCCATTCACGAATTTTGAAGCGCATAATATGGATTCTTACAGTACATATGTACAGAATAAGCTCAAACATATGCACGATATAAGATATGAAGTTATGAAGAATCAAGAAAAGGCGGATTTGGAACTGAATAAGAATTCGAAGTTAAAACACAAAGAATTAAAATTGGGTGACGAGGTCTACATGAAAATGCTGAGAAAACCTAAGGCATTACATCAGAAATTTTCAGGCCCATATTATATTGAGAGAATTTTCAGAAATGATAACTACCTCATAAAGAACAAACATAGGACAGACCTGAGACCTATTAGAATTCATATTTCTAAATTATTTGCGCCCAATATGGCAAACAGAACAGAAAACAAATAATCATTCCTTAGAAAATATAAGTGTAAAAAAAAAAAAAAAAAAAAGTAAAAAAAATAATAAAACAAAATAAAAAAAATAAATAAATAAAATTCCGAAAAAAAAAAAAAAAATTTAGACTTCAAGAATTTGTTAAAATTGTTTTAAGCGTCTACTGAAACTGTCAAAATCTTTTAAATATACAGTATTTAACATATCAGCCAAACTAAAAAATTTTTACAATTAAACACAGAAAATTCTAAAAATGTTCGAATCTTGCAAATTACATACAAAATTAACGTTATAAAAAAAAAAAAAAAAAAAAAAAAAAAAAAACGGAGCTATATTATGGTCTCATACGAAATATATTTCGTACTTCCCGGGATGTGAGAACTTATTGCTGGTCGATAACTCGCATGGTATGGAAAATATTTTTTAGGAGACTATACATAGACAAAATATATATAACAGAGACAAATAAATATTAAAAATAGGCATTACATGAATAGTCGTAATATATTACCTAATATAAAAATAAACTAGATTCAAACAAAATATATATACATATATATAAAAATTATATTTACGAATTTTTCATAACACGGTATGTCATACAAAAAGGAAAATGAAGATAGAAAAGGTTTCAGAAGAATAATACAATAGGATCGTGAAATAATGTATGATAACAATAAAAACGGGAATGAAAATGCAGTCATAAACAGTAGCATGAACAGTAGTGAATTCTAGTGAAAATGCGTCTCAGAAGGAATTTCGAGAGAATAATATAGGTATCGCGGAGGTGAATATGTTTATATACATATTATATTTGGCGGTTTTCAAAGGCCAACACATTGCAATGATAATTTTCTCACATTTAATGTATTTGTGTATGTTATTTCAATTTTTGTATTACTATGTCCATTTGTCATTACATGTATATATTTATAATAATGGTATTGTATTCTTGCACATCTTTTAATTCTAAGTGATTATATTATAAATCTGTATATATATTATAGCTTATTTTTGGATAGAATAATTTTTTTTCTTAAAGTAAGAGGGGATAAGCTTGTCGTAAAGAAATGTCACGACATCGCTTAGAATAAAATAAAAGAAAAGAAAAGAAAAGAAAAGAAAAAAACAAAGAGAGAGAAAGAATAATAATAAAAATAAATAAATAAATAAATAAATAAATAAATAAATAAATAATCTAGAAAGAGATAGAAAATGAAATAATATTAATGTATATAAAAGTATTAAAATAAATTTTTATTTTAGCTTTCGTAAACAAGAAATGATAACAATAATATGTGTTGTTTGTTTGGAAGTTTTATTATACTATAAGCTCTCTTTTAGTCAAAGCCTGGGAATAGCAAAATCACATGAGCGAAGGGATTTTCTCACCATTAGTTATAAAAGGAACAAATGTTTACGAGAAGCAATAAAACCTAGAGTCGCCATTTGTGACGTTAACGTACACAAGCAACAATGAAAGATTTACAATCAAATTTATTACTCTCGTGTGTGGTCTACTTGGGGTGGCCGGTTCGGAATTGTAGCTCCGGCAATAAATAATGGAGGAATAATGTCTAAAAATCCAACCCCGTTTCTTTTACCTGACCAATGGACAGTGAAATATATTCAAAGCCAATTGGAGTCCGAATATAATACCCAATGGGGTCAAAAGGGGCGTACAGGATCCGGAAGGAAAACGCCACACGTGTCAGTCCAGTTTTAGAA
This sequence comes from Maratus speculifer, assembly GCA_964019185.1. NCBI lineage: Eukaryota > Metazoa > Arthropoda > Arachnida > Araneae > Salticidae > Maratus > Maratus speculifer. The sequence goes on from OZ025295.1 coordinate 71,353,715, forward strand.
TTGAAAGTGTGAAGTAAGAAAAAGATTTTTTTCTCTTCTCTCTGCTGTGAGTTTCCCGCTAAGATGAGAGGGAAAAAGAAGAAATTATGAAATAAGGCAACTTCGAAAATCGGGAGATGTGATCTTAGGCCTCCCGGATGAAGCGATGAGAAGCGAAGCTATGCTCTGCACACAGAGAACTAATCATCGACTGATTTCTAATACAAAAAAGGAATACCTGAGTTTTGCCGAGCGGACTATTTATTCATCTGATGATTGGAGCGATGAGAAGCGAAGCTATGCTCTGCACACAGAGAACTAATCATCGACTGATTTCTAAAACAAAAAGGAATACCTGAGTTTTGCCGAGCGGACTATTTATTCATCTGATGATTGGAAAGTGCGTGAAATTAGAAAGTTGCTAACTATTTGTGTTAATTAAAAACAAAATGCCTTGGAACTTGGCATTCGGATTTATGTTGTGTACTGACGAACTGTATGGACAGCTATAAGCCAACGTCGACCAATACCAGCAACATACTTGTAAGGTGAGAAAATTTCATTGTTCATGTGACTGGCCAATTTATTTTACTAATATAATGTTGTGTTAAAATTTTGGTTTTTAAAATTTGATTATTTAAAATTTGATTATTTTAAAATTTTAAAATTATTATTATTTTGGGGCTCAAAATTATCAGAATTTAATGCTCAAACTTAATTAATAGTAAAATGAATAAATAAATAAATTAATAATACCAGTAAAATAATACGAATAATAAGAATGAAGGACTCGATTTTATAAAATATGAAAATTTGGGGCTTTGCCTATAAGTTGTGTCGTGAACTAAAGTGTTATGTGCTGCGAGGATAGCAGAATAATAGGAAATGAATAAATAAACAAACAACAACAACAAAAAAAGAAATGAAATAAAATATTTTGGATATTTCACTATAACCATATTTCAGTAGTTATTGCCTTGCATATTATATTTTATAGTGTTTGCATGATGCCAATTTATGTGTTTTAATAAAATTTTGTATATATGTACCTATTCTTGTCTTTATTCCAGTTTTCTCCCTTTATGTATTTTAAGGTAATTTCTAGATGCAGATTAGGGAATGTTAACATTTAAATTTGTAGATTAATATCTCAAGTTTTTTTATTGACTCATCAATCCCAATTTTCACAAATTCATACGTTAAATAAGGCGATCCTAATGTTATTGCAAAACGTTAATTTTAAGTATGATATTAAGGAATTAATTTCAGTAATTAATAATATCCGATCTTCGTTCACAACGCCGAAGGGATATTATTTTCATTTGCCTTCGTACTAACCACGTCACGATTGCGTACCTAGTAGGAGGTGTTTATTTTCATCACCACACAGGGTTAATATACGTAAATCATGTTACCACTTTAGGGGGAAAGTTGAGGATCCGGGACTCGATATTGTAAAATATCTGTAAGGGAGAGAGGGCGTTTGTCTTTTGATATCTTTATAATTTTTTATCTAATCAAAATTTTCTTTTTTTTTTGGTAACTTTTCCTTTGCATCAAAATAGTCTGTTGTCTATTTGTATGAAAATACAAAGCTATTAATATCATTAAATAATTATGTATATATAATGTTCCAGTGTTCGATATCTTGCATATCTGCCTTGCACGTATAATTCATTATTTGAGAAACCAGATTCGAAATAATTCTTAAGTTTAAAAATAAAAACATAGAGAAGGACGTTGTACACGTGTTTTGTTGATAAGAAGTTCTGTTTTACCATCTTTGTGCCACAAATGAAAGAAGACAATATTACTGCTGATTTCATTATGTAACGAAAAGCTGTTATTGAATATTTTTAAGTAGTAAATAATTTCTTATTGAAGTTATTTCATATATAATAGAGGTATTTTATCGATTTTTCTACATTTAAGTCAGTAAAATATGCGGGTAATAAATGTATATCAATTGCAAACGTATAAAATAAAAAGAAAGAAAAAATAAATAAAAATAAAAGAATTTTTTAGGCACTGATAATGATATCATTAATGATGGGGGTAGGGGGATTCAGAAATGATAACGTATGCTGTCGTAAAGGGAAGAAAGAGGTCCAAAATTGCCAAAAAGTTGATAACGTTATGTATAATATACAAAAATGCTCCCCTCGTATTCTAAAATATGTTTATTTTAAAAGCATTTAGTAATTTTTGAGACACCTTGTATTTACTGCATTACATTTAATTCACCTTATTCCACCCATATTTAAGTCAGTAAAGTATGCGGATAATAAGTGTACATCAATTGCAAATGTATAAAATTAAAAGAAAGAAAAAAAAAATTGTAAAAATTAAAGAATTCTTTAGATACTGATAATGATATCATAACGGATGGGGAGGAGAGGGGTAGGGTCCGAAAAAGGATAACGTATTCTGTCGTAAAGGGAAGAAAGAGGTCCAAAATTGCCAAAAAGTTGATAGCGATATGCGTAATATGCAAAAAGGCTCCCCTTATATTCTTAAATATGTTTATTTTAAAAGCATTTAGTAAATTTTAAGACACCTTGAATTCACAGTTAAGGGGGGGAAAGAAAAAAATAACGTAATGGGCAAACTACTGATACGATCCACCACTCAACCCACTTCTGCATTGAATGTCAGGAGGAGGAGGACACGCTGAATGAGTAACTCTTTTGCTGAGGGGGTTTGACATCAGGAGGCGCTAGCGCGAGTAAAGAGAGGGAGAGTGAGAACGGGAAGAGGGAAATCATCTCGATCCAGTGCATCCATTGTGGTTTCTCGATTTCGCATCCCGCACCAGGAAAAGAGTTCGGATGGGGAGTATACTCCGATATTTTGTGCTTGTGTAGTTTTTGTAAGATGCCACAGCAGATGAAAAATATATAATCGTGAGAATTAGTTGCTTTAAATAAGTATAAAAGCAAAAACAGTAAAAAAAAAAAAAAAAAAAAAAAAAAAACATTCTTTTATAAGCATTGCCTGCTATCTTGAAAATCACGTCTGACCTTTTTTACTGTAATTTACTTCAAAAAAAAAAAAAAAAAAAAAAAAAGTACATTAATATAGCGCTGGAACCAAATTGATGGCTAATTCACTAATTTTTTTAACACTTGGTAGCAAGCACAAGCAAGCAAATTTATTATAAACTATGCAAATTTTTATTTGTTTCTACTTTAAGTTAAGCCAACAGGAAAGAAAAAAAAATACACATAATAATTTAACTTTTTTTCTTTTAAGATTTCTTAATTCATTTCTAAGCATATAATAGTAAATTTATTAATATTAAACTATTGACTGATAAAAAAAAATTGTTTTTATACTACACTCTTCATTTTTATTATAATTGTTTTTTCTAGCCTTTAGCTTTTAAAATGTGACGTTGTTACATTTGACATATTTTGCAGAGCATGTATTGGCGCATACTTAAATCCATAGTTATTTCAACAGTTTGTGGACGTTGTTCAATTATACAAAAGTACGCATTACAAAGCATACGTGGCGACCTATCACAAGTGACAGCTTAACGGAAAGTACTTAATTTATAAGTTGTAAAAAAATTAAATTTTGTAATTGCCATTGAAACACACTTATGAATATAATTTTTCTAATTCCAGCCTGTAGGTTAAAAATCGATTACGAAATTCTTTCTTTGCATACAACAAGGAAGAAAAAAATCTTGCACCATGCATGGATTATGAAACACAAAACAAAATTTCACAGTTTTAAAAAAAATAAAATATACGTCCAATTATACCGTATGGAAACGCACACATTTCATAATTCAATTTTAGCTGTTCCCATTTACAATCGGAAAAGTATACGAATTTTTTCAGCAGCACCATATTTGATATATGATTTATATCTATTAACTTACATGCAATGCCAATAAGAAACTCATACACTTTAGTTGAAAATTCCTCTTCAGCAATTTCCTCTAATAATGAGAATGGTACGTGAAAACTTTTGTGCAGTCCTGTATATGAGATATAAAATTTATATAACAGGTATTATGCAAAAGATTAGTTAAATTTAATAGCGCATAACGGATTTTAAAACGTACACCCCAGAAATTATTATTCAAAGACAATACTGTAACCGATTTTTTTGTTTTTTTTTTTATGTGTGTGTGTGTCCCTGTAAATGAATAAGAAATGCTATGAACGTCCTGCTCTAATGTGATTGTAGAGAAATTTAGTGATTTATATCGGTTTAAGTACATTTGAAATAGCGTAATCTCATTGCTAGTATATACACCGCTAGAGGATACATATCGCTGTATACTCTACTCATGATAGAGAATCAATGCCTACTTACTTCATATACATTATAAAACATACTTGTACCCTAAACAAACTTTATCAATTGCATGAAAATCCGAGTATATTTACGAGAGTTAAAGCGTGGACATAAGGCCAGATACAACGAATGCTATTAAACACTCTCAACTTTGTTGGAAAGTGTTAAAAACCAGGTTGAGTAAAAATGATACTCATCTAGTTTTGATAGATAAATATATACTCAAGATAGCGTTAGCGTTTATTATCGATGTCGATCGCGGATTTTTTTAAAAAGTATATATTAAAAGTTACGACAATGCTCATAACGCATTTTCTGCCGAAATAGTTTTTAGTTTTTACCCATGAAGTACACAAATATTTGCATGCATACACTGCTGCCGATCGTGGACACGTTTAAAAAACACAATTTTCTTAATGCTATAAATTCTAACTTGCTTACATACCTCATTCTGTTTTTAAAGAAGTAAGCTTCGCCCACTACGTTGATTTAATGTTTTTTTGGCGAAACCGAACTAAATACATCGGTGAATTCAATCTTGTGTTCAAACGTAAAGCTTTTTGAAAAGGCTAATTTTTCAAAATAGGATTATTTTTATAATAGGAATTTCGTCCATAATTCCATAGCTAAATAAATTAGAACAATACGAAATATTTTAAAAGCATTCATTAAAAAATGTCTAACTAATAATGCAAGTTTCATCAAAAACCTTCCAGCAGTATACTTTTTGAAAAAACTAATATTTCATATTTGGGCTCACCTGATTATAGAAATTTCTTTCATTGTGTAGGTAAGGAACACAGAACGATTTACAACTAAAACGTTTTCTGAAAAATTACCTAACTAACGGTGCAAGTCCAATAAAACCCATTCACCAGAACTCAAATTATAAGCAGCCGTAATGAAATTTGCATTTGAATTCTATATAAATAGTAAATAAGCATCTTGTTTATAATGTGAAACTTTCGTATGCTATTCGCGACATGTTTAATCCAAGGATTGAATATTTAATTCAAGGCTCCCAATAAATTAATTTTTGCATGCAAGACATATTTTCATAACTAAATCGTTAATGCTGTACTCTTTTGTAGTTAAAATTTCCCCCTAGTTTTCAAGATAAGGTAGGCAACTTCTATTACTTGTCACAAGTAAATGTCATTATCATTGGCAGCATCACTGATAGCGTTTTATTATAAGTAGACACTAATTTCATAATTCTATTTTAATCCATTCAAAAGGTTTTTGATTATGTTATATTAGTTTGTACCTGTATTTATATATTTCTTATTTAGGACATTTCTTTTCCTTTAGATGTGTTATTTTTCAAAAGCAGTCGATAAGTATCCGTCGCTCACTCATTCTATTTTTTTTCTTTCTAGTTTTCATATTTAATTTTTTTTTAATCAGGCTTATAAAATAATTAATCTTGGTTTTAACCGTGTATTTATTGTTAACAAAAGTTACAATACACAGAAAAAAATACAATACAAGGAATATAAAAAGATGAAACAGAAAAATTCCAAAAATAACATGATTCGTAAATTTTAAATGAAGAATTATCCTTAAGACGATTTGACTTTCATTAATATTCATTATATGTCTAAAGTAGGCTTTGACAATTACGGCTTCTTACATCTTGTTAATATTTTTTCCCCCTTTAAATTCAAATACTCTCCGAAGATAAAACTCGCGTAAAAGAGGTAAGAAAAAAACTATCCTTTCTTTAGCTTGAATTCTTTCGTTTTTCTTTAGCGCCCTTTCAATTCGATCAATAATCTCATTTTATTCTTAATACTAAAAAGCTTTTTGAAAATCTCCGTAAGAATTTCTCAATTCAAAAATAAATAAATAAATAGTTTAAATTGTAATAAAAAAATTAAGTTGACTAATAATTTATTTTTTGAATAGATTAAAATATTAATAAGACTAAAAGAAATTCTTCGAAATTTCCAATGCTCGAAGCTAGTTCAAATTAGACATGAGCCCGAATCTGAGTCAGATCCGGACTCGGGCTGAGTCCGACTTGGACTTAATTTTTAAACCTGTCTATGAGCTTCCACTCAAAGTAAAATGTAAAATTTCTCCTCCCAAAATAATAACAATAATAATAATAATAATAATAATAACGATAAAGTTTCCTGATGCTATCTGAGCCTAAAAAAATAAAGTAACGCTTTCTTAAAGCATTTTTCAAGCTTTTAGAATCAGTTTGAAAGAGAATTGAATTGTTATTGATGGAATTTAGAAATATTCCGATTTTTGGTTTTAAGGGGTCAAAATTGTGTACAAGCTCTTCGAGAAGGGAATGAATGATTAATTAAAGGTATTTAATTTTTTTCGTGAAAAATTAATAATTTAAAAAAAAATCCTTTTTATAATTGCATTTGCAATTGCAAAGTTTAGAAAAATCTTAAGGAGATAATGGATTTTCAAAATCACGAAATTCGACTAAAAATCGATTTTTTATTATTATTTGGTGAATTAGAAAACTAAATACTCAAAAGATTTGGTTGTAAGAGAATGTTTTGGTTCTGATGCTTTCTTTGAAGAGATAAAGCTTTTATACATGTAAAAACTAAAAACAAACCAGTAACAGCCTCTTTAAAGAACTGTAATGAACTAAAAACCTTTCAATCTTTTATCTTTGTTGCTGTGTATTTTCAAATCAATGAACAACTGTAATTTTTAATTCAATCTTTTTAATATTATTTTTTCTGGTTGGTAATGGTGCAATGTAAATATTTATCATATGCTTTTTCTTGAGAATAAATTGTTTGGATTTGCTAAGGTTTACTTTATTTTTACATTTGTTTACCTCGTAAATTTACTATATATATATATATATATATATATATATATATATATATATATATATATATATAATACCATTAAAAGTAGACAAGATTCACCAATGGATTTTATCAATAAAACAATAAACCAAAACGAAGAATTAAATTGAATTATAGTAAACAATATTAACCATTTGAAATTAACCATTGAATTTAATAACTTATAGCACATTGAACATGGAAGGAAAAAAGAATAATATGAATACAATTGAAATTTGTAGAACCAAAGCAGAATCTTCAGGTCCCAAATACTTTAGAACTACAAATGGAGTGTGTGGTTTCATCTTCGTATTTGCCATGAAAAAGCAAAACAATACGAATTTGGGACTACCATCACACAAAAACCAAATTATTAAACAAGGAACAAAGATATTTTACAAAAAGGAGTTGAAAGTAAGTAAAAATAATAGTTATCCATAACAAACAAAAAAGATAAAGCTGAATGGAAATATAATTGAACCGGAAAAAATAATTAATAATCGATATTAACATAAAATTAAATTAATAAAATGATTAAAATTAGAATTAAGAGATAACATTCATATTAACATATAACTTAAAATACATTATTGTTACTTTAATCAGTAACATTTATTGTGATTTTACATGGTAAAAACTCATTATCTTAATATAGGATAATAAAAATTAAAAAATAAAAAAATAAAAAAATTAAAATAGTAATAATATTATTAATAATAATACCAAAAATTATATCAATAACATTAAAAATAATTTGATAATTAAAATATAGCTATTTAACTATAGATATAACTAGACGAATATCCATATATTGGTGTAAATTAAACAGTTTAAAAATGATGTTAAAATAAATAACCCACTCTCAATTTTTTTTTGTTTTAAATAAATAATTAACCTTTGCGTTTTTATCCAGACAACACCACCCTCCTCCGTACTCTAACATCTACCCACCCAACCAACCTATATATATTTTTTTTATTACTTTTTAACATTTTTAATTTATTATTATTATTTTTATGTTTTATAATTTTTTTATATACATTTTTTACGCAAAGAATTAATTATAAGATCATGTAATATCTAATTATAAATTAAAGAATATGTGAATTTTTTAGGATAACCATTATTTACAGCATCATATACAAGCTTTTTAATATTAGTATTAATTAAATGGGAAGAACATAGCCATTTTATTCTATATAAATGGTTAAGTATTATATTACGATATACAGAATTATGAAGACATGATTTAAAATTAGTAAAAGTATTAACTTTTAAATTAAATTCTTTCTTTTTGTAATAAATATCAGTTATAAATGTGTTCTCTTTTAATATAATTTTAATATCTAAGAAATTGATTGTATTATTAAAAAGTAGGTTTTTTGAAAGTTCTAGATTAGAAGGATAATCAACAGGGAATTGAGATATACAGGTGTTATCAGTATCAATTAAAATTACATCATCTATATATCGATATAAATGTATTGTATTATTTAAATAATGACGTTCATATATATATATATATATATATATGTATATATATATATATATATATGTATATATATATATATATATATATATATATATATATATATATATATATATATATATATATATATATATATATATATATATATATATATATATATATATATATATATATATATAGAACATGTAAGTCGCATCTACTGCATCTGCATTTTAAGTGTTTTAAAATATGTAGATAAATACTTATTTCAAGAAATAAAAAGTTAATTTTTTTTTTTAAATTTTTCGGCGTATATAAAACCGTTTACTGCCTCAATCTCTTATATAATCAAGTAATATTTACCTATATAAAAATTTGTATAAATAATGATTAAATTTAGATTATTTTATTATATTTTAATTAAAAAAATATATATTTATATAGTTGTTTATGCCTAAAATGCTATTGCCTCAAAGCTGAAAATTTTCAAACGTTCTTCGTGAATTCCTAGTTATTATATTCTTTAGGAATTTAAATTGTATAAAAATGTGCATTTCAGGCTATTTTAATGTTAAAATTAAGTGCATTTGAAAATGCCTAGCTATTTTTTTTTTTATTATAATAAATATAGCATAGTTATGTTTTTTTTTTTTCCTAATACAACCAGTGAATTTGAAAAGTTTATGCCAAAATTCAATAAAAAGTATTTGATAAACAAATAAATTTCAAATTACTCTGTCTCATTAAAATGTTGTAATATATCCTTGTCAACTTTTTTGTCGCTAACATTCCTATACCTCGAAGCGAACGCTTTACTTTACCTGTAAATCTGTTTCCTTGCAAGTGAAATGCATTGAAGGTAAAGCGCGCATTGCCGACGTATTTCGAACTTCGTACGAAGGAACAGGTTCTCAATTTGATGCTTATTTTATTTTATTTATTTATTATTTGTTATTATTTATTATTTATTTTATTATTATTATTCCATATTATTATTATTTTTGTATGTCCACCGCTTATTCTGAAACTAAGTAACAGATCCATGTTTTTTTTTTTTTTTTTTTTTTTAATGGAAAAAAGGCACTTGAATTGATCCCATTTGAATTCCATCAAAAATGGGGAGGATGCAACCAAGTGATGTAACGCAATCAGGTTAGCAAGGAAGTCACTATGATTATTTATCGCATTGAGCAACAACAACAACAAAAATAAAATCTTGAAGAAATACATCAGGTCCTAATTATTTAGGCACATAACTAAAACTTTTAACATGAATCATAAGAATATTGTACGTTTGGAATTCCTATTTCTAGTCGTTCCCAAGATCTTCGAATACATGTTTTTTTCTGCATTGTCTATTATTACGTTTTCAATGTAGTGGTGGGTTGGAATAATCCTCGTTTCCAGTCTTTGTTTATTTCATATCTTTTTTCTCAAATCGTTTAATAACCGCAGAATGTTTATACAAATCCTTCTCTTTTGCTTTTTTTTTATTATTAAACTACAGTTGATTCGTTGTATAATGCTTACGTAAGAATTCCAGCGACTCCCCTCCCCCCCCCCGCCTTGTCAGCAAAAATAAGCAAACACTGGACCCCCCCTCCCCCCCCCCTCCCTCGTACTGATTATGTAATACTTGAACGACTCCAAAGTCATAAATACTTTTCGGCTACGTTGAAAAGTGTTAAAAAAAGTATATTTCCTCACTGACATATTCGTTACAACGGATAGACTAAACAAATAATAATAATTTTTTTTCAACATTTTCCGTCCTTATTCGCTAGTTCTACTCCAAAAGCTAGTTCTGCTCCAATTCTGCAGTCTGCAAATATGTAAATGAATGCCTTTTCCAATGTTTTCAAAAACATACAGGGTGTCCTATAAGTCCATTCACTTTTCCAAAAAATTTCGTATCGGAAATGGTCTGCACTATAAGATAAATTAAATTGGCGATATTTTCTTTCTGTTTTTTTTTTTTTTTTTTTTTTTTTTTTTTTTAATGTAGGGGAAAAGGAGTAGGGAAGTAAAAAATAGTGAAAATTTTCTTTGAACTAATTTTATTCACATAAATGTGAATTACTTAACAAATCTCATGGTGCAAATAACTACAATTTGCTGTTTTATTTATTTATTTAAATAAACTTTCAAAATATCAATAAACTTATAAGATGTCCTGCATGTTGATAAGAAACTGCAATATATTTGTGAGATACAACTGATTTTTAACACTATATATGTCAACCGACATCTTTGTTAAAACGGAGATCTTTTTTATATCTATCATCGCATCTGCTTCGTTCAGTTCGTCCCCTCTGTGCTGCCCCAAAAACATGCCAGAAAAAGAGAGAGAGAGAAAAGCTGTCCCTCACGGGCACACACAAACAAGTGAAGATTAACCAAAGAAAAGGCCTCATTTTTGAAATCGGTAACAATATAATGACCGCAGCTGGATGAAAAATAAAAACATTACAATGAAGTTCCACGCGACTCCATAACCACCGAAGAAAGATATTACCACCCCTCCTCTTTTTTATTCTCTTTTGTATTTCGACAGCTTTTCGGGGGAGTTGTAAAACAAGCTTTCGTGTAACGGATCATAATCTTTTGATAGACGAGCGCGCACGCACATCTGCGCTCGCGTTCACTACCCCACCTAATTCAGGTATGACTTTTCTAGAGGTCGACTTTTTTTCTTTTTCTTTTCACGGTGAAGGCGAAAGCAAAAGCGAGATGTCTGCTTGCAAGAAGATACATCGAATGAATCTTGCTGAACTACCTTCAGGTAGATAGCATACTTGCCAAGTTTTACATATTAGGTGTAAAATTTACACATTTGGGCTGTTTTTTACACTTTTACACATAGGATACTTTTTTTTGCACATTTTTGCAATTTTTTTCCAAGCACTATTTTCTCCCTTAAATTATGAATTATTTTCTAACTACTTTTAATTATAAATACTTCACTCTTTCTGGCACAGTGTGCCCACTCCCCCGGGCACACCTAATTTTAATTCCAAACTTGCAATCAACACCAAGAATGTTTTAGTGATATTTTGTTTTTATAATCAAAGCTTTAATTAAGGAAGTCTTAATTTCTAAAGTCATTTATAAATTGTGGTGCCAGACAATAATTTCTCATTTTACGATCAGAATTTACCCGTGGTGGAAAAGGTTAAGGGGATATATTTAAGTGTAGTTAAAAAATCAGTTTGTTTCATTATTAAAACAAATTATAGAATTTTAATTTTCATTCTGTGTAAAAGATAACTTTGTTTTGAGTAAATTTTGCCTTTATTTTCTATTAAAATGTGAGAATTAAAAACTAGTGATGCAAAGAATAATGGTTTGACCAAGTAACTGAATAACCAAATATTCAGTATTACTTTTGATAATGATGTTTTAAGTAAAGCAAACAAAGTTAATATTGCCTTTCTGTGCTCTACATTCCATTGCAGACAAAATGTTTACCCCCCCCCCCCCCAAAAAAAAAAAAATTCTGAAGTTATTTTTTAAAATTTTTATACATATACCATTTATGCAACATTAAAAAAAGATTGAACATTTTTTACAAATTCATTAGAAATGTCGTTCATACGCTATTTTATAAAAAATTATTAAAATGTCATTCATTAAAAATGTCATTTTACACATTTGAATTTTCTCAGGTTAGCAGGTATGCATTTAATTTGGTGCATATTTAACCTCTTCGAGGGTGGTGTGTTCATTTATGGACTACCTAATTTTAATTTCCAAATGCTTCATTGGCACCAGAATATTGAAATGAAAAATTTCTATTTATTAAGCACGCGAACAAAAGCTTTTGCTTATTTTGAAATAAAATTGTTTCTAATTTCTGTTGACAATCATTCATTTCAGCATTTTGCGAATGGAAGTAAGTACCCATGGAGGAATGAGATAGATGGAGGTGAAGTAAGCCTCAAAAAAAGTTTGCAATATGAAACCATTTATCGCTAAAATTTTAATGTTCCAAACAAAAAGACATGGAAGGGATTTTGTATTATAAGACGAATTGAAATAAATGATTTACAAATAAAGCATATTTTAAGAAGAAAATAGCAAATTTTTAAAATCGTCTTTGCTCTATTATTATTTATTAAAATAAATTTTTGCTTTTAAAATAAAAGAAATTGGAAAATTAGCAATAATTAAATGTCAAATTGAAATTAAATAAGATATTGAAAACGTTTGATACGAACTAAAAATTGTGTTACTAAAAGTTTCCTAATTTAATGTAATTTTAAATACTTTATAACATAGATGAAAAATGTTTATGACTTAATAATTGCATGTAAATAAATATTTAAAATATAATGATGAAAACATTCTTTTAAAATCTTGTATGAAAACTTAAGTAATAAATATTAATCTAAAATATAAATTTCTAACGGCAAACGATTTTAAGATACTAACAAAAAAATATTATATTTTTAAGCAAAAAGTTAAAAGAATTTTCTATATTGATATTTAAAACACATATGATAAAATAATTGATAAATTCTTACCGGTGAAGCAATAAATTAGTTCTTTTTAAGAAAAAAACGAGAGGAAAAAAAAATACGGGTTTAAACCTGTTTCAATTGATAGGCGTATCAAAGCACGTGGTTTTGTTGGTACTTAATGTAAGGTTACTTTTTTAGCATCATCCCCAGACATAATACTTCCACTCCACATATCTCATTCCTCCATAGGAAGTACCTTGCCTCTTACAGGATTAACAAAGCAGTCTAAATATTTTGATATTATAGATATTTAGTTTGTTTTTCTCGATATTTAGAATTATTCCAATTTTAAACTGTATTTATCACTTTTCTATAGCACTCGCGTTCCATAAATTTGTTTTTCGTTTTGCTTAAAGAAAAAGAAAGAAAGAAAAAGAAAAGGAAAAAGAAAAGGTGTGAAGAAAAAAAATTTAATTTATGAATGCTTTGAGAACAATGTTTTTTTCAATATTCAAACAAATCTCTTAAAAACCAATTTCAAATGTTTAAATAGAAAAATTTGAAAACATAAATTTTAAATCTTTCTATGTCTAAAAATATTCCAGAATTTTACAAATATTCTTTACAGATGAATTTGAAGTTTTGCCAAAAAAGGAATTATCAGATGAGACTTGTAGCTGTAAATAATCTTAATCGAAATTATTATCGGCTGCAGAAAAAAAGTGTTATGAATCTGGCAACAGAAAGTAGTTGTTAAAAAGAATAGTTTTTGTTTTGTTTTTCTACAGAATGTAAGTAAAGTTTCTTGATAGTAAATTGAATTATTTTTTTAAGTTTATAATTTAAAAAAATAATATTATAGTGAATGACGTAATTTGTAAATATTTCTAAAATTTTTATGAACACGCAAAAGCCTTCAAATCCGCATCGCACGCACAGTCTTATTGTATCACCTAGCTTCCAGATTTACATGACATGCCTAGGTAAAGTTAAAAATACATGACCACTTTTTTTTTTTTGTTTTTTTTACTCGTAAAATTCTCGTTAATGAAAATGATAATGGAAGATTCCTAATTCTCTAAACGTTTCCTCTTTCAACATACATTTAATCAATGATTGTATTATAATTGTTTACGTTTATGTGTGAAGGATAAAACACAAATTATTAAAGTGCGTGTAAAAAGATTTTGCAATTGTGTGTTCATTATGACCAATTTATCAGCATTCTTGAAAAAATGTGCAGCGCCACTCAAATCATTTTTAATTAAATTTATTTGATTAAAAAACACTTTTTTCAATTATGTGACTTTTGTATTTTAATGATTTTCAGAAGCATTTTATTTAAATTTGCTGCTTATTCATTCATAATCAGTTTGTCGGTTTGTCCGTCCGTCTATACACATATAACTGAGGGGGAAAAAAACTATCCAACCGAATCATTTGAAATTTAAAATATATAATTTTTGTATAATTTTGTGGAGTCTTTTCAAATTTTATGAAAATCGGATGTATAATTTAAATACAGGGACAATGAAAAATATTCCGTTATATTAAGACCAATGGGAAAAAATAGTTTCAAGTGCATTTTAATGGTGTTACACTCTTTCAAACATAATAAAATTGATATGCATCTATAAAGTATGTACTAAAATATACATTATGTACAATCAGAGATGCAAAGAATATTTGTTATTAATTTACAGGGCTACACAAAAGTATTCATTATTTAATGGTATAGGTTGAAACGTTGTTTAGGCACGTTTAAAAAATATTAAATTAATTCACATTTTATGAAATTGATATACGTTGTACAGATTTGCTACCAATTACTTCCTGTATACTAGAAAGAAGATAGTATTTGCAGGGATGCATAAAAAATTTCGGTTACTCTACTGTACCCGAAGTACTGAATACTATTACATCAAGATATGAATATTTTTTTAATTCCCTTATAATACGAACGATCCACATAAGATTATTTTGTCAGAATTATTGATTTTAGACTGTTTTACTTATACATATTAACACAAATACAGAAATTTGATATATAAAAACCTCGAATTAAAGTATTACGAGCTTTTTCTCAAAATGAAGAATTAAAACAATATATTATCTTTTTTAATCAGAGGGAACCCCTGGTTCCTGAAACCGCAGTTCAAAATATGTATTTTTTTAAAAAATTCATAAACGTAAAAAGAAAGCCAAAACTAGACATATTGTTCTGAGGAAATCAGAGAGATTAGAGACAGCGTCTTATGACGACAAATTCCCAGTCCTATTTTTTTAATGCGTTGAATTATTTTAAGTTACTTGAGAAGAATGAATTTTATTAGTTTTTATTCAAAATCATCTAAGAAAATAAAAAAATAATTAAATTCGAAAATCTGAGGAGGGGCAATTCATCCCTCCCCTTGCGGATACCTGTGGGGACGATCCATTTAATTTATTTCCACTTTACAGACTGTTTGAAAAGGGTCTAACAAATCATCTAAAATTCATTCCGAGACCACCCATCTGCTGTTCTGGGCTCTCTTGGGGGTTTTCCAAACCCATAGTCATCGAAAATTGATTTGAGTTAATCTCAAAGGGCGTGACCCCCATTCCACTTTTTTTTTATGGTTGAGGTGGGATATCCTGACTTTTGTTATGCTGGTTCGCCATCTGACATCAAATTGAATTGAGATGAAAGCAATTTTTGTCCTATTAAATCAGTAAGACTAAATTTTATCGATGGTTAATTGAATGATAAATTAATATTTTGCTTGAAGAATATTTCCTTCTTTCGTTGTGTGCATAGGTTCAGGAATGGTTGGCGCATTGCCATCCTGAGCATTTTTAAATCTCTCTATTCTAAATGAATAAATAAATAAATAAATAAATAATAAAAAAAGTAATTGATGATGTCGCTACTGCTGACAATGAATCTCATTCTTTGTTAATATTAAGAAAACTGTTGCATACAAAAACGTGAAAATTGGTGTGAAGAAAGAAGAAAGAGAAATGTTTAATAAACACGTTGATGCAGACACTTTTTAAATCGACTAATTATTTAAAGAAATATTTAATGTTAAAATTGGTCAAAATCGTTCCATTAAAAAAGTTTTTTGGAGCAAAAATCATACATAAGAATTTGAACATTTTTAGATATTTTCATACATTCGAAGTTTCCAATGTACAGACTATATTTTTTTAATTTGACTCATTTTTTGAAGATTTATTTAAATTTTAAATTCAAATTTTCACCATTTTGACACATATTTTTTTACATATTTTAGAAACGTGTCTTATTTTAAATTGTTGCCATCGGTAGAAACAGCGCAGGGAATAACATTTTCTTCAAATTAAAATTTTATTTAAATGTGCGTATTATAAATATATATTTAAAAAATTAAATTAAAATGAAATGACTATTACATGTTAAAATCAGAAAAATATTGCAAATTACGGTATAAAAAACTATATTTACACGTTCTCGATTTAGACGAGAAAATCTCATTTTCAGGGATTTCAAGACCTATACCATGGAGAAATATTGATATATGATGCCAAGTTTTAAGATTTCTTTTTTATATAGAAAATATCATAAATTAATTTTAGTAAACCGCTATTGATTAGACTAAATTTTATCGATGGTTAATTGAATGATAAATTAATATTTTGCTTGAAGAATATTTCCTTCTTTCGTTGTGTGCATAGGTTCAGGAATGGTTGGCGCATTGCCATCCTGAGCATTTTTAAATCTCTCTATTCTTAATGAATTAATAAATAAATAAATAAATAATAAAAAAAGTAATTGATGATGTCGCTACTGCTGACAATGAATCTCATTCTTTGTTAATATTAAGAAAACTGTTGCATACAAAAACGTGAAAATTGGTGTGAAGAAAGAAGAAAGAGAAATGTTTAATAAACACGTTGATGCAGACACTTTTTAAATCGACTAATTATTTAAAGAAATATTTAATGTTAAAATTGGTCAAAATCGTTCCATTAAAAAAGTTTTTTGGAGCAAAAATCATACATAAGAATTTGAACATTTTTAGATATTTTCATACATTCGAAGTTTCCAATGTACAGACTATATTTTTTTAATTTGACTCATTTTTTGAAGATTTATTTAAATTTTAAATTCAAATTTTCACCATTTTGACACATATTTTTTTACATATTTTAGAAACGTGTCTTATTTTAAATTGTTGCCATCGGTAGAAACAGCGCAGGGAATAACATTTTCTTCAAATTAAAATTTTATTTAAATGTGCGCATTATAAATATATATTTAAAAAATTAAATTAAAATAAAATGACTATTACATGTTAAAATCAGAAAAATATTGCAAATTACGGTATAAAAAACTATATTTACACGTTCTCGATTTAGACGAGAAAATCTCATTTTCAGGGATTTCAAGACCTATACCGTGGAGAAATATTGATATATGATGCCAAGTTTTAAGATTTCTTTTTTATATAGAAAATATCATAAATTAATTTTAGTAAACCGCTATTGATTAAATCTGCATCGACTAGAACGTAATACTATAAAACCTGTGATTATAAAAGCTTTCGAATGAGAAAAAATTGTGATTTACAAACAGAAACAGGTAAGACGGAATATTTATTAGATTCCAAACTTTTTTTTATAGATTAAAAAGAAACAAGTAGAATAAAAGAAAGCGTACATTTTTAAGGCATGCGCCTAAATCGATGCTTTTGTGAAAAATTTCGATTTTTTTTATTATTTTAAAGTTCATAAAGTTCAAACATTTAGGGTTCCAAAAATACCTTATTGGTTCAGAGATACTTAGAAGCAAAATTATAGTCCAAAATAAAAACCATAAATGAATTTTCCGAAACCGGAAGTGATCATTTAAAGATCCATAGAAAGGTAAACAATGCATTTTAATAAACAAATAAATAATGTATAATGTATACACAAACTTATAATACACTTACAAATATGGTGGGTTTTAAAGTTGTAAACTTTACGCATAATTTTTTGTGCTATATCAAAATCTTAATATGCATTTTCTGGAAAACTACGTTTTTCATTCTGTACGTTTACGCGAAACGTCATTTCTGAAAAAGTTTTTATATTGAAATCAAATTTTGTCACAATTTTCTGACTGTGTATTGGTATGTTATGAATCAAAATGCTTGCAAATCTATATATTAATAATTTAAAAGCTATTTTTATTGAAAAATACACATTAAAACAATCATACTTTGTATACAAAATTTGGTTTATGTTCAAATTTAAGAGGTAATTGCAAATATTTTTCTTCATAACACAGGTAACTGGTTTTCTAATATATTGTTGAAAAAAGGGTGAAATATATTGAATAGATTTCTTTACAGAAGGTTTGGCAGAAACGCAATTCTTTACTAAAATTTGACTAAATATTGCCTAAATTTATAAAGTTAATTAAAATTCCATTGAATGAATTCGTTCGAATATGAATTCGTTGTTTTATTTTCTGTTTTATTTAAAATTAAAGTGTTTAATTAAAAAAAAAAATTTCAAAAGTGTCCCGAAGGCCAAGCACATACCTTAAGGGATGCAGCGCCATGGAGTTCAGTTTAATAATTTTCATTTCCCACTTTCTTTTGTTGACATTTTGTAATTTTTGGTAACATTTCTTTCCGCATTCTCTAACTGACAAATCATACATTATTGCTCAAATTACAGAGATCAGCTGTGGAAAATGATAACGTCATTTGCTTATAAATAGGAGCGGCCCCAAAATTATTCACCAGGGAGAAGAAGATTAAGTAAGAAATCTAGAAAAGAAGAAATTTGGTACTTCCTTTTTTACTACATCGTGCTCTCAGCATTAAGTAGAATATCTTAGTCTATGATTATTTTCCTTTCGTAGCTTATAAAGTTTTATCATTTTACAGTAAAATGAAAGCATCTTATTTAAAAGAATGTATTGGGTATAGATAAGCATTGATTTTTGTTTCCTTATAGACCTGGAGGCGGCAGTCCAAACAATCACCCTATCGAATTGACGCCTGAAATTCCAGAATTAATTTAAGCTCGATTCGCATGTTAAAATGCAACTGGTCTGCCAAATCATATCTTGGCGGAAAACATTTCAAAACCCGATTTTAGCGGTTGGCTCATAGGTTTTTCATTGTGTATTCCTGCCTCCAAATGTGTAAAAACACGAAAGACTGGGAGCAAGAAAACACAATGGAAAACCTACGAGTCAATTTCTAAACCGGGTTTTGAAGTTTTTCCCATCAAGATATGACTTGACAGACCAATTGCATTTTATTATGCGAATCGAGTTTTAAATAATTCTGAAATTTCAGCCGTGAACTCGATGAGGTGATTGTCAGTGCTGCCGTCTCCCGGTGTATTAATTCAAAAAAAAAAAAAAAAAAAAAAAAAAAAAAAAGATTTTGTATTTTAAAAGTAAAAATGTTATAAGATCACACGTATGTGTGTTTCCCCGTCTGACATAGTCATTTTTCTCGAAAACGACATGTGCTATGCATATATAACGTTATCCACTTTTTGGCAATTTTGGACCTCCTACCCCCTTACGATATTAGAGGTTATCATGTCTTCACCCCCCCCCCCCTGTCTAATAATATCGTTATCAATGTATAAAATTTTTATCTTTACAATTTTTTCCTTTTTTTCTTTTAATACGTTTTCAGTGATATACATTTATTGTCTGAGCGTAGCGAAGTCTTATACTCAGAGTACGTAACGATATTAAAAATCAAAAAAATTCTTTCGTCAAGCAAATCTCAAAAAGTACTTGTCGGATTTCGATTCTGTTTGTACCAGAAGGTACCTATGAAGGTAATCTGGTGAATGCACCTACTTTTAAAAATTTATTCCAAATAGTTTAAAAGTTATATTAAAAAAACTGATAAAAAGGCACAATTTATTTGCATACGTCACAGAAACTTGGTGGGCGTGATTTTCACCGGCTGGATATTTTCGTAGATAACCGAATCATTACATGGAGTAAATAGTAATCATTTACGCACTCAGAAATATTGAATGCAATAAAACATTTTAAAATTTAATCATGCAGGAAAAAAAACTGTTATTTTTTTATATTAAAAAAAATGTCATAAAAACTTTGATTTTGAGATTTTGTGATAATCTCTTAATAGCATTTTTTGATCGCTAAAAGAATGCTTTATATATTTCGCGTATGAAAATTAGAAACAATTACGTTTTTAAATAAAAAGTTTCTTTTATGACATCATTTTCCCTTTATATTTATTTTTATTGCATGTTTTCTTTTAAATTATATTTTGTTTGTGTGTGGAAGTCAATTCTGTTCATTAATTTTTCGGCACGGATACCACAAGCGCATCAGATTTGGCGCAATTTTTTTCAAACCCCATTTGGCGAAAACTCCGTTTTCAAATAACGCTTACATAGACATTTTAAAATTATTTTCTATTTTCAAAAAGAACTTACCGTAAATAAAATAATAATATTAATAATAATTAATAATTATAAAAAGAAATATTTTATATAATTAAGAAATGAATGTAAATAAACATTTTATGAGTAAATAAATAATAAATAAATAAAGCCGGGTTACCATCTCAGGTAAAATAATGCCATTTTGACGCCAGTTATGTACCCTGGTGCATATGTGACATCTTTTCCCATTTTTCATCCTTTCCTGTTGGCATACAACTTTGAATTTTGGAATATGTATGCATACCTGGGAACAATACTGGAATTAGACATTGATTTCTTTTAAATTCGATCCAAAAAGGGGCAACAGGGGCTATTTTTTAAAGATTTATTCAATTTATACTGCATAAAGGAGCCACTTACCTATTTTAATATACAAGAAGAAGTAAGTGGTATGTTTGTAATTATTTATTTCAAAATGAAAAAAAAAAGAAATAAACGAAACATTTTCTGTTATTAAAAAAAAGAAATAACAATCAATAAAGGATAATATTTTTAGAACAAACAATTTATTATAACATTTATATGATAACCAGCATGTTAGGCAACTGAACGCCATTTTGGCACCAATTAGGTACCTCGGTGTGTATAGGGCATATATGTGCCATATTTATTTGTAAAACTGAGCATGAACGTTCACCAAGTGTGTTTTCATAGTCGCTTATATCTTTTTGCAACATAGCGCACCTTTCGAAGCCAAAACTGCACAAAAGAAAAAAAAAAATCAATATTTGCAGGTTTTTTTTTTTTTTTCTTATATAATGCACATTTCGTAATCAGTAGACTCGATAATCAGACCTGTTTATTGAACAACCTACATCTGACTTGTGTGCTCGACATGAAGCCTGCTTATAAGCCATTGTCAATATACAGGGACGAGATAGCACACAAGGAAATATTACAACACAAGAGAAGTACAACTAGGAGCTCCACACAAAGTGTGTGTGCAATGGAGCCAGTGGGATTCGAACCCACAATCTCACTATTAGCGGCGTGATGTCTTAACCACTCAGCCACGGAGGTCCATAATCAGACCTCGTTTTTTTGCTTTAAAAGATGATATTTCATATGACGTCTTTTTTGGATTCGTCGTTTTTCCATATTTGATAGTATGCGTCTACTCAATTTGTAACTTTTTTTTTTTTTTTTTTTTGTAACTTTTTTTTTTATTAACAGCGAACATTTGGATTTCCTATTTAAATAAAAATTCTTCTAAATACATAGAATTTTGTTAAAATAAATAAATAAATGAAATGCGGACATCTATTGCTCAAAGCACAAAACTTTTCCTATTGTGTTAAAAAATCTCGAAAAAATATAATTTTTATGATAATAAAAAGGTGACTTGTGAAATAACAGAGTCATATATTATGTACGTTATAGATTAAGTATGAATTTTTCTCCACCATTTATAAATAATAATAATAATAATGAAATAAAATGCGGACAGACCAAAGTCTATATTTCACTGAAAACAACAGCCATTTTCTAAATGCTTTAAAAAAATGGCCAGTAAAAAGTGATATTTCAAAAGCATTATGAAATTAGTTAAAAATTATTTATTTTAAACTAAATGAATAAAAGATTTGTATTTTTAATGAAATAAATGGGATTTGAAAAATTATTGGAAATTTATCACCATAGATGTATCAATATTTCAATCAGTACCTTGTATGCAAAATGGAACAATTAGCAATATTTTTTGTACCCGAAAAATGGTCGTTGTTTTTTTTTTTTTAAGGTTAAAAAGTAGATTACGAAATATTCCTATACAGAGATGCCAAGCCCCCGCTTATTGCATAGCAGAATTTTCTTATAGGAAAAGTTATTTTTTAAATCCGCAGTATGTTCCAATTTAATAAAACATTTTCTGTATTAAAATACCGGTATCCAAAATGCCGGAGACTTGGCAACTCTGCCTATAACATTTTAATTAACCAAGGTACTTTTTTTAATCGAATTCAAATTTAGTGAAGACAACGTTTTTTGGCCAAAAGCAGCTTTTTTCCACATGTGTAATAACGATACAATTCCTTGATGCTGAAATAAAATGTTTTGACTTATGCTATTTTTGCTTCCTCTTATTTATTTATTTGAATTTTAAATAAGATGACTCAAAATCGTGTTTTTTAAATGTACGGAAAAAATGAATTTCGAGAGAAGGCGAAAAGAACAATATTTGGCGATTTATTACCTGCGTTTGGCTAAGTGTCTTACTACCTTGTATTTAATACTCTTCACAATACTTCGCTGTTATATGGACTTAGGCGCTTTTATAAAAAGTTTGACGTAATTTGGGTTTAAGAAAGTGATTTTTTTTACTGAATAATACAAATAAATGAAAAATGAATACTAAGAAATACTAATAAAAGAAAAATGAAGCATTATATTGATCTATGTATATTTAAAAATGCACCATCTAGCACTAATTAGATAATTTATGTGTATATAATAGGAGATAAATAGCTTTTGATTCTGTATTTCTATGCTATAAATCCTTAACGTTTCTGTGTTTTTCGTTATCATTGGGAGTACCTAGCCGATTTAAAAAATAATGTGGGCAAAAAATGTTGGTAACCATCTTTGCTGCAAAATATACTATATTTTGCGTAGGAACAATAATCACCATCAATGCACGAGCAAAAATAGTTCTAAAATTGAGAATTCTTTGATGTTGATATGATTAAAAATTTAAAATCTTTTTTTTTTTTTTTTTTTTTTTGGCAATTTTTAAGATATAATATTCTCGTTATGAACGATTTCTAAAACATTCGACAATTTAATTTCACAAATTAAACATTTTTTTTTTCTAGAAAAAGTTTTAAGCCCAATTTATTGAGAATATTGCAATTTCTAGGATACTGTTGGGGTCAGAAACTATAACTTTGGCATCACAGTAACTTATAAGATGTAAGTGCTCGTTTAGGACAAATTTTTAAAAAAGGATTCCTTAACTCTTATAGACAACCTCATTGTATCCGTGGAAAACAGATATTCAACAATATAAACTATTCGGACGAATTTCACACCATATAAAATACACTCCATTCTCTTCAAACATAATAGTTTATGTTATTTATAGTTTCTCAAATCGGTGCGAAGCTTCTGTTTATGCTCACGACATCATTTCAAAGAGTTATATTTCCAATATAGGAAAATTTAGTGTTTTATTTTCTGTATTACTTTTAACACTTTGCATATTTCCAATTTTATATCAATGCATGGTTTGCTTTTTTTTTATAAAAATAGTAAATGCAACTTTATATATAAGATTTTGTAATTCTATGATTCAATATGCTTATTTTCATCATATTTTATCACAAGTTTATGACCAAGTAAAGGTAACATCTCATTTCTTTACTTATCGCAAATTATTAAATGTGTATGCTCAGCAATATCGCTCAGACTAATCCCTCTAAGGGAAGTCTTAGTTATTCTCATACTTACTGATTTAAATGAAGTGAAGTCATAATAAACTATCACTATTATACATGAAATGATTTTATAGAAAATAATACTTTAGGAAAATGCTTACTATTTAAAAATATAGCTTTTTGTTGTACGATGAATTCAACAATAATATTGTCTCTTGCACTTGATTCCTTGGTGGAGAGGGGGTAAGCATAACTTCTTATTAAAAAAACAGGTGACCAACATTCTTCCAATTTTTTTACTAGTAAACACAACAAGTATTACTTCGAACCCGGTTTTTGTAACTAAGCATTATATCCACATATCGCAGATAAGTAGAAATGATAATCCGTATTTTGGATAGTTGGGATACTTCATATTTTGGAATAAAATGATTTTATAATTACTTAATAGTTTTAATAAACGTTTAATAAAAATCGATCACAGATTAAGAAAAAAGTTTATAGGTTATTTTGATGTAAAAAGAAAGTTGGTAAAAAACAAAAATTTTGGTTGGATGAAAAATGATAACGTTATAAAAAGACAACTCCTTACTCCCCGCTCCCTAGCAATATTTTATGATATAAAGTGCCAGACACCCTCGCTCCCTTAAAGTTATAATATTATGTATGGACAGACCTCTAAGGAACGTAAAAAGTTTAAACTTGATTGAGTTATTCAGGCTTTTGATACAAAAACGCTTTTGTAGATTATTAGCTATTTACAAAAAGTTTTAGTAAAAATTTAGCGGGTTAATTAAATTACTTGAAAAATAAAATCCTTTTGTATATCGCGTGTGGTATCGTTGAAAAAACTTCGTGATATAAAATTCAAAAACATTTTTAATTTTGCGGTTGCTTTATTTTGTGAGAGATACCTGTACTACAGAAATGTATTGTTGTTCTCTCCTACTTTAGAATCTACAGAAACTAAAATTATGAAAAAAATAGGGATAGAAAGCATCTATTTAAATCGTGGAGGAAAACTATTGTAATTTTCGTAGGTCACATAATTTTTGAGAAAATTGCATTTTTCTGTTTCAGACAAACGTTACTTAACAGTCGCTCAGGGGGAAAGTATACGGATACTCAAGGTATTTATCTGTCCACGCAGAATCATCCAAAAATTGTTGGTAATGATTTTCGAAAGAAATTATTAGTAATTAACCGAGATATTAATAAAAAAAAACTGAGCTATAAAAATACAACATACACTAAGATGACGTTTAAACCTCCTTTCGAAGCACGCTCGGCACAATGCCTACAAATTCTTTATTTTAGATGCGATGAATCATAGACGTAAATCATAGTACGAATCTGTTTGTATGCGAGACAAACTCGCACTTTTACGATTTTTCAAAATGCTATAATTGTGTTAATATAACTTAGGAACCATATTTACTGCGTTATTTATATTTAAATTCCATTTCTATTTTAGAGTGTATCAATATAAGCAGTTCATAGTTATATAAATTTCATCTTTTTATCATATAGGTAAATGCTTACCCGGTACACAGGAATACAGAATGATAATAATCCCGCCACATCGGCATTCTCTGTCAGGGAAATCCACTGGCAGTTCGAATTTACAGTGAGGCATTCCTGAGCATCTGAAAATAAAGAATATGGTTATAGCAGGTACAACTGAATATATTTTATTCGAAATATTAGTAAATATTTCCGATTATATTTTTGAAGATGTAAAAAAAAATAAAGTCATGAATTAAGCTTTGAAAAAATTAGTTTTTAAAAAAGTTTTTCTTTTTAATTTTAAAAATGCTTTTACTCGCTCCCTGATAAATGAATTACCAATCAAGTTATAAGCGTTTTTGATCACATGACAATGTATTTTTCTACCTTTGTTGGGTAGATTTCGTAAGAAATACTACCTATTGCAATCACACCAGTTTATCTATCTATCTATCTATCTATCTATCTATCTATATATATATATATATATATCTCTCACTTTTTTATGGACATGATAACTTCTATAATTCTTCACCAATCTCCACCAAACTGGTACATAAAATCAATGGTGATAAAATCTTGGCTGAGTTCGTTAATGGGCAAAATCGGACCAAGGGGGTCGGAACAGGGGGCGTTTATGTGAAAACCGAAAAAACGCCATAACTTCTTAATTAAAGTAGATATCGAATCGGTTTAAAGTTTATATTACTTCTTAAAAATGGGCCAAAAGTATATACATGACAGATTTTTGATAAATTTAGAAGTGGGCTCAAGGGGCGAAAAAAACAGGGATTTTGAGAGAAAAAAATTCATAACTTCGTCAATTTTTAAGGTATCAAGTCCAACTAAATTTTTTATAAATGTTCTTAAAATTATCAAAAACTTTTGTATTTACAAGTTTTTGATAGGACCAACTTTTACCGATGAAAAAAATTAAAAACGAAAAGAAAAAGGTTGGTGAAAAAAGTGAAAAATCCATAACTCCGTCAATTTTTAAGATATCAAATCTGATTAAATTTATTTTACATCTTCTCAAAAATATCTACAACTTTTATATTGACAAGTTTTTCATAGAACCAATTCGTATAGCAAAAAGAAATTAAACAAAAATAGGAGTTGGAGAAAAAACATCAAATCCAAACGGCTTATATTCTGACTCATTTTTAAATTCATTTTTGATTTTAAATGCATCCAAATGGTAGATCCTCTTATTTAGAAACTGTATAAAGTGACGCATTGGTCAATTTTCTGATAAAGACAGAATATATTTAAAAAAAAGGCTACCAAAAAGGGTATTTTGAACAGAATTTCCGAAAGTCATCGGGACTGAAAATTGAAGGAAGTATTCACATAAGAAATTGCGTTTTTTTCTGACTCGTTTTTAAATCCATTTTTGTTCTCAAACACATCCAATTTACATATCCTCTTATTTAGGAACTATATAATGTGATGCATTGGTCAGTTTTTTGATAAAGACAGAATATATTTCAAAAAAGGCTACCAAAAAGGGTATTTTGAACAGAATTTTCAGAAATCATCGTGACTGAAAATTTAAGGAAGTGTTCAAATAAGAAATTGCGTTTTTTTCTGACTCGTTTTTAAATCCATTTTTGCTCTCAAATGCATCCAATTTACAGATCCTCTTATTTAGGAACTATATAATGTGATGCATTGATCGGTTTTTTTGATAAAGACAGAATATATTTTGAAAAAGGCTACCAAAAAGGGTATTTTGAACAGAATTTCCCGAAGTCTTCGAGATTTGAAAATTTAAGGAAGTTTTCACATAGCAAATTGCGTTTTTTATGACTCGTTTAAAAATCCATTTTCGCTCTCAAATGCATCCAATTTACAGATCCTCTTATTTAGGAACTATAATACTGTGACGCATCGGCCAGTTTTTTGATAAAGATAGAATATATTTTTAAAAATGCTGTCAAAGTGAGTATTTCGCACAAAATTTTCCGAAGCAATCATGATTAAAGAATTAAGGATGTATTCAAACAACAAATCGGTTATTTTATGACTCATTTTTAAATTCAATTTTTTTCTCAAATGCTTTCAACTGACAGTTTTTTGTTATTTAGGAACTGTATAATGTACTGTTTTGGTCGATTTTTTAATAAATTTAGAATCTATTTCAAAATATGTTGTCATAATGGACATTTGAGCTGAATTTTTCTTAAGATGATTCTGATAAAACCAGTTTTTGAAGAAAAATGAAATTAAAAATTTTTCATAAACGGCCAAATGAAGTTATTAAACTGGGTTTATCTCTAATCATATATATATGTATATATTTGTTGAAATGAGCACTCTTCGAAATCTACCTCCGCCTATAGGCCCAGCCGACAGGGATTTTGACTGGTTGTTCTGCTCTCGCCTGGAAATTCGATTCAAAACGCCAACTTTTATAGTAATTACTGAAAGATCTATTGTGTTTACAGAAAAACAGAACATGTTTTTCTATTTCGTAGTGCCTGAATTACAGCATCTGCCAGTCTGATGTATTTACGAAAAAAATTAAATTAAAGTTTATGTTATAAAATTGCTCCCTTGGATTTGAAAAAAGCCTTAAGAAGCAAATGCTTTTAATACAGACTTATTCAGACACCTATATTTAAATATATTGGTGCGTTTACGAACGATTTTTGATGTTTAAAATAAAGTGCAAATAAATAAAAATTAATTATTTGGAAACTAGGATTGATTTGTATGCAATCAATACGCAAACAAAAGCGGCAATGTGAAAAAAGATCAAGATAGTTACACTGTGCAGCAATGTAATTTATCAAAAACACACTTCACTTTTCCCTATCAGCTTCTTCCCGTGCTAAGTTGATCCAAGTATTCACAAATGGGGCGTAGCTCTTCACGTTAAATATTGATACGGTAAGAAGAATAGAAAATATCTGATAATATGGAAAAGAGCAATAAAGATAGAAGGAAGAAAAAATATTTTTTCCCCTTCTCAGAATAACTACGCCCTCTGAGTTTAAAAAACAGAAGTCCGCAATTTTAAGAAAGATTCAGGGATGCTTTGAAGTGGAAGGGAGAAAGAAAATAAAGGAAGTAGCCTGTGAATGGAGGAATTTTAAAATGATGAACTAAATCGCATTTTATTTTTTGCATTTGAATCGATGAAAACTATAGCAGAAATGAATGATTGCAGGTTCAAGAGCTATATAAAATGGAGATGAGTATTTATTTTCTTTTATAACAACCCAGTTGTTAAAAGGTAGAATTTTTCTAGACTGTAGCATCAACAAACGGTTGAAAGCCGTAAAAGTCTCGGTTGCAAAATAAAAATTACATATTGATTACCGCCATCCCTTTTTCTTCCACACCCCTCAGTTTCATAGAAACGTGATGCATTGCGTAATGAAAGCTTAAGATTATTTCATTGTAAGGCATTGACTGAAGGTCGTGGTAATACCAGTATATTATGATATGTACTACTAAGACACATTAGATCTTTAGACCAGCTTTTAATACTTTTAAAGATGATCTTTAATCCAGAAAATTCATTTGTGAATAACGCAGTTTCTCATTCAAAAAAAAAAAAAAAAAAAAAAAAAAAAAAAGCAACAATATTTTGATGTTTTATAAATGTAAAAATTAAAGAGTTATGAAACAGTTTATCTTAAACTCTTTATTTTTTGTATGTTTGCAATCAGGTAAATGCTAATGATTTGGACATGAGCTTATTTTATTGAACGTTTTTTCTTTTTTTTCTTTAGTGCAATTTTAAATCAATAAGAAATCATTGTTAAGTACATAGATACAATTTGTAAATAGACTTGGATAATTTTACGTTTATGAGAATAACGAATATTTACTTACAATGGTATGGTAGCATAGAAAAGAGATTTATCGTATTTTTATATTCTTTTATCGAATTTGGTTTATGTATGCAAAGATGACATTTGATAAAGGGCTTTTCACTTACTTCCTGATAAGTTAAAGATTATAAAAGTTATGCATAATAGGCGTGTTTCCAACGAAAATACAACATTTCTATATATTAATAAATTAATTATAAATTAACAAATGAATTTTAAGCCATTGCTTAGTTGGCTGATCGTAGTTCAAATATCGTCAAGTATTTTTGGAGTTACATTAATTAACTGAAGCCATACACGTGATTTTTGAAAGCAATGGATGCTTATAAAAGAGTGTTTTTCTAAAAACGAAAAACAAAATACTAACCTTTATACTTAATAGATTTTCTTATTTGATCTTTTCTCTTTAATTTGCTTTCTTAATCCGTAAAATATCTCCCTAGTATTCGCGTCTTAATATTGTGATTTTTTGATGATTTTTTTCACATCTATAACTGTTTGGTCACAAAGACATCAATCTACCATCCCACTTTAAACGAATATGTTTTCAATGTAAGATCAATTTAATCAAGACTGGAATTTTACAGGACATATTATTGGTATAAAATATATCTAGTGTAATCAGGCATTTTCCAATTGTTTTTCTACTTTTACTTTAACCATGCAAAAGGTCCTTGCTGCAATGCTTAGCTAATTTTATGCTTTTTCTGTTCTCAAGCATTCTCAATTTTGAATTCAAATTTTCTCGAGGTTGTTCCCTTTGATGTAGCACGGAAGGGGGATGTTTTTGCAAAATCGATGTCGGCGTACTTCTCTATTGTTTCGTGTGCTTCTCGTCGGCGTTTATTTTTGCATATCTTTGCGAATCGTTGTTACTTCCCCCTCGCGGTAATTGTCTTCAATCGGCCTTTAATGAGGGGCTTGTGAATGCAAAACGGAATGCAAGGGAAGTCGAGCAAAAGTATTTTTAAAGGAGCACGGAGAAGCGGAGTTTTTCGTTTGAACAAGTCGGTTTTGAGTACAGCTAATTGACTTTGCATCATTTACCGCTAACTGTAGCGTATAACACAGGCAGTAGAGAAGGGAGCACTAAGAAAACTAATTTATTATTGATCATCATTTAGTGACTTAATCCGCCTGAGTTTTATTTTGCTTTTATTTAGTGTCTTAGATATTTATCTCATTTAGTGAAAGAAATTTTTTTCTAAAACGTTTGATAATATTCCGGCATTGCCGAATATTTTATTTTAAAGGTTGTTTTTTAAAACATAACAAATAAAACCATTAGACTAGAAATTTATACAATTTCGCATATATTTTAAAGTCTTATTTTAATGTTAAACTTATGTTGTAAATAGATGCTTTCACAATTTTCCAAAATGTCCTTTGTATTAATAGAGGTATTTTTAATATTTACATAAAAATGGAATTTTTAGTTTCAACAAATTGGTTTTGAGAACAGTTAATTGATTTTACTTTATTTACAACTAACTGTAATGCATCACAAGCAGTGGAAAATCGAGCCCTTAGAAAGCTGCTAATTTATTATTGATTATCAATAAGTGATTTAATACAGCTTTTCACATTTTTATTTGGTGTATTCGATGTTTTTCCTTCTCGAGAAAGAAATCTTTCTCTAGAATGTTTGATAATATATTCCGACATTGATGTGTATTTTATTATGCGGGTGAATATCACAAAATGTCGGATTTTGATCATCTGAGATATTGAAAGTATGCATTGAAACAAATCCAAAATTTCAAGAAGTGAATTTATTTTCTATTATAGAGTAAAAAAGGATTTTCCATATAAAATTGTTAAATTCTGAAGAACTTAAATAATAATTTAATTTTTATGTAATTATTTGTCCCTTCTCAGTCAATTTCATTCTAAAACATTTTCTTTTTTTTTTTAGGTCTAACATTTTAATTTTGTGTAAAGGAACATGTTTTCAGTATAGTGCTTCAAATTTCAAGTAATGTTCAATTTTATTAGTTAATTCATAAAAACCAGAAAAATGACATAATAAAAGTCTACTCAATTTTTACAAAGACATTAATTTTCTTATTAAAAAAAAATAAATAAAAAATAAAGATTTTACTTGTAGATATGATTTTACTACTTCTGCTTGGAAATCTCAAAAATAAGAAGAATTACTCTGCAACTCCATATTTATACCTGATTAAGAACCAAAATGAGCACGCCAGGAAAATGACATTCATTCATTAACTATGGAAAATTATTTGTAAAGTGTAGAATATGCTACCTTCTTCATACATTTGTTTTATACGGTATACATATTAATTAGAAAAAAAAAGAAAAAAAACCTAGAAAAATACATTTATGCAGTATAAAACAAGGCCCTCTACTTAGCACATATCATTGTATGACATGCTAGAAAAATGACAATCTGAAATTCTAAGTCTTTTAATTCCTTTATTTGTGTTATTAGAACTGTAATGACTCTTGAAAATACTTCTAAAGATATTTTTTGTTAAAATGTATCAAAAGAAATTGCATTATATAACATTTAATAGGAATTTTACTGTGCGGACTGCAATTTCCGTATTTTTTTATGTTCACCCATACAATCCTTTTGAAGTTTAAGGAGAAATGAGCTGCTTTTTTACCCCACATATATAAAACAATTAGATTGAAAATTTGTAAAAATTTAAATGCATTTCAAATTTTTCATTCAATATAAAACTTATCATGTAATATCAAGACGTCTTCTCAGTTTGATTGAAATATTTATTTTATTAATAAAAGTATTTGTAATGTTCACCAAAATGAAATTCTTGAAAAATACTTGTTCTTAAATATCGGTATATTTTTAATGCATCGGTTGCTTATTCAAATCCCTCCCCTTTTTTATATTACAATACATAAAAAATATTCAAAAGTATAGTTTGCGTTACATTTTCTTATTCAGATGATAATGTGTGCAAATTTTCCTACAATCCAAAGGTTTCTTTTAATTTAAAACTTATTAAGCTATATTAAACTTACCTAATTGTGTTCTCAGTTTGATGAAGATAATTATTTTATTAAAAGAGGCGTTTCTAATATTCATCAAAATTATATTCTTTTGAGTTGGCAAACATAATTGACTTTGTAGTTCTATTAAAAAAATAATTAATAAATAGAAAAAAATAATTAAAATTTTTTTTATGCATAACCCGCTTTTTTATCTCTCGCCTTTTTTTCCGTATTATTTAATATGAAAAAATATATAAAAATATTCAAAAATATGTTTTATAATATATTTTATTAGTATTTAATATATGTACAAAAAATATATTTAAAAAATATTTTTTTCTTCATTAATTATTAAATTTTAAAGGAAAAAAAAGATAAAATTCATAATATACTTGAGAAATAAGAAAGGGACGGACGGGAACATGGATAAATGAAGTACCTCTGTTCGACCCAGGAAAAAAAAAAATCACAGAGTAAGCAGTCTATTTCAGTTTTTCCTAGGAAAAATGAAAATCAATAAGGAATAGTGGTGGTCTAATATCGATTTGTACTCTTTTATATTTAAGTACTTATAATACAGACATTTCAAGATGTCAAGGCTTCGAAATCTCATACATTGATATAAGCTCATAAAAGAGTTATTGGAATAATGACGAAAGGTTTATTCAATTAAATTCTAAAACGACAAAAACGCAATAATTTCATAAAATTATTGTAATATGTTTTTTTCTTTTTTGTTGTTGTTAAAGTATAACTAAATTATTATAATATCTAGGGTAAAAAAAAAAAAAATAAATAAATAAATAAAATAATATATAATAATAATAAACACTGTCATATCAACCAAGTTTAATTTTTTCTTCTCTTTCCTTTTCCTGTTTAAAGTCATATAAAAATATTTTGAACCAGATTTTTTTTCTTAATAAAAGAAATCAAATAAGTACAACATAGAAACAAGAAATATTTTAATAAATAGAATTTTTGTTTAAAAATATGCGTAGGTATAATTCATAATTGGAAATTTTGGAGCCATGTAATGTGTTTACTTAAAATCATACAAGCAACACAATCAATTTTTTTGTATTAATTTAATATTTATAATTGATAAACATTAAATTAAATATTAAGTTTTAAAATTTTTATGTAGAAAATTTATAAAAAATAAAAATATAAATATAAAAAACTTTTTATAAAAGTAAAATAATATAAAGCGTAAATTTCTGAAAATTTTATAGATCTTTTTATAAGATAAAAAATAACTGTCATTGTTGAACTAAATATCAAAACAACTACATATGTGTGATTGCATTGTTCCAACAATAGAAGCAATAAGTGCCTGAACTTGTCTCTTTTTAAATCTTTGAAGATAAGCATAAATTAATTTTCTTACTTAAAACAGTTTCTGCTCTCTTCGTAACAATTTTGAAATCGCAGTTTATACTTTAACGCATTGCATATTTTGCAGATACACATAAAAACAACAACATTTACATTTTGCTTATTAAAAATAAGCTAATTTTTCAGCATTTTTTGGGGGGTTTTATAATGGTTTTGAGTATTTAAGTGTTTATTTTTAAAAACATACCATCCGTCCTTCTTCTTTTACGGTTTCATATATATTTCACTTTTACAAATCGTTCACAATAAATTACCATGACATAAAAATTTAAATAAAATAAGACATATATTTGTACTATAGTATATGATTCGCATTCCATATATTTGCCACAAGTTACAGCTTGTTAACTCTGGTTTTTGTAACATTTATCCCTCAAACTATTTAGATAAAACATTTATTGCAGGCATATTTTAAATAATGCATAGTTCTTACATGTTTTAAATAATAGGAAATTCTATTGCTTTGACTTAAAATTCACGTGATTTTTACGATAGTTATATACATATGAGTAGTGAAAAATTGGCGCAAAGATGAAGCCTAGTGGCACCAAATCTTTTTTATAGTATTCTTTAGCTTAATAAAAATTCTGAAATTCTGTCATCAAATAAGGCGAAAAGTACTACTAAAATTATGTGATGTCAATAGGATGCACCTCTGCTTTAATTTTCTATCACTCACATATATATTTCGTTTAGATAGAAAAGAGATACCATCATTCAGTCCCATCAGATTTTTTTAAAAACCCTAATGAGGTAACCAGGAGGGACATATATACTCTACAGTTGTGGTTTCCACATCTGAACGGTCACTTTTAAGTAGTCACAATTGCATTTCTTATCTCTTTTTTCGATCTGCGATCACACTTAACGACTTGTTTATATTGCACATTTGACTTCGCACTCTTGCCCTCAATAATTATATAGGACTGAGCATTAGAAGGATAATCTTTTTGCAAATAATACTGAAAGTGTTTTCTCTAAGCTGATTGATTCAATTTTTTATTAGCATAATAATCTAAAATTGTAAATAAAACAAAACATCATCTTTTAAATCTGTTCATTTGTTGTTATTTAATGAAATAAAGTGGGCACTCGTGCATCACCTTATCCTATTTAAAACAAGTAAGAAAAATTATGCTTTAAGCATAGATTATGAAACATTTTCCAAAACTTCCTGAAATCTTTAACAAACCTTCGTTATTTAGGGAAATAAGGTATTACTATCCAAAGCGAAATATGGATTCATATTCTTTCGAATAGTCTTGTATTTGATCTGTCGGTTGATATATATACTATGTAATGGGAAAATTTAGTAAAGCAAAAAAAAGCCTAGATGGTTGAAACTTCTCTTTCAGCAGTTTATATTAATAGATGGAAACATACTTGAATACTTTTGTTCAGCTCTGTAGTTTACCTTGTACCTTTATTACATGCCGGCATTTTGAAAAAGTTTAGTTCAAAGAAAAACACTTATGAAACTACTTAAATCATATTTCCAGAAATTATCATACATAAGTGAGCATGGAGCCTATTCCTTCCGTGATCCTGTATATCATTTATCTATTTTCTACAAACATTTCTTAGTAAATTGAAAGCAGCTCAACATAAAAATGCATAATTTATTTAAAAACCACCTTTAAGGAAATTACTCTGATATTCAATAACCCTTGCGAGCTCTTTTGTGTAACGCTGTATATCAATTATAGAAATTATACACACTATATAATATGCATACATTTAGTGAAACTTAAAAACGCATATCATAATTAAAAATGCATTTCATCCATCCATCAGCCGTCATTGATAATATACAGTACTTCGGATAGAATATACTATTTGAAATCTTTTGTGTGTTCCTGTAAATGCTATGCACTTCATATTATGCGTAAAATATTAAACTTCAGCGGTGAATACCAATTTTATTATACATGTAATCGTTTAACATAATTCAAATATGTCGCAAACAATTTCCCCTTTATTATTGTGTGATGGAATTATTTTGTATGACCTTGTAAATGAATAATAACTATTCTTTTGACTGCATATTTTAGAGAATGAATATAAAAGTGAATATGCTTGACAGGACATAACACCATTAAAATTAATTTGAAACGATTTTTTACACAGGCCGTAATGTAACGGAAAACTTTTGGCTATCCTTGTAAATAAACTAATCATGGTAGAAACTTCATTTTCAGTAGGGTTCGTGCGAGGGTAAACGTCAATAACATCTAAAAACTCTATTGCAACCCAAGGATATTTACGAGAGTTAAAGCGCGGACAGACGGCCAGACAAATCGAAAGCATAAACTCTTTTCAATTTTGTTCGAAAGTGTTAACAATTACACTAGTGGACTCGCTCGAGATTACACTAGTGGGCGGGTTTTTCGCTTGAGTGAAGTAGTTTCTTAATCTTTAATTATTTTAAGTCATTTGAGAAGAATATATTTTATTATTTTTCCCAAACTCTTTCTTTGTTCCACGTCACTGCCTATGGAGTAATTTGTTTTACATTTTAGCTTCTTAATATACAATGTAAACGACAACAGCAAAAGTTGCTCATACTATGGTGATAAGTAATTATTATTAAGAGAAACGATCTGTAAACTCTCCCACTCTCCTCTTTCTTATGAATAAAATGCCTAAGTTAGAGGAATTTTCCTTCTAAAGTGCATATTGTTGTTTAAGATGCTGGGAAATATTGTACTTTGGTGCATTCAAAGATGTTCCACAATTCATTTTGCCTCAAGGAATAGGAATGATCGTATTGTCTTTTCCCCTTTTTGTCTAACAAATGATTAATAAAGAGTTCTCTTTTGTATAACTTCATTCATAAGAAAGCTACTTAAAATAAAAGGAAAATCTTATGGTAAATTAATTGAGATTTTCAAATTAAAATTCCATCCAATAGATATTAATTCTTGCAACTTTTTATAAGATCTTAATTTAGGCAAATTCTAAAAAATAATTATTGATATAAAATTTACTAAACTCACATTAATTTCTTAAATCGAAATTCTCAAAGGAAAATAAAATTATAATGTAATTCCAATTTAAACACCTGATTTTTTTATATTATGAAAGCAAGTCATTGTGTATATCATATATAAATTTCCAAGTGGACGAAAAAGTCCGGATTAGGATTCGAACTAGAGATCTTTTGACTGAAGTCGCTAATGCTTTACCATCTTAGCTATCCCGGACGAAATTGGAAAATCTAATTCAACCAGCTAACCTTATCTTCTTAGCTATTGAGGTCTACATATGTGATCCTTGGATGTTAGCCATTATTATAAAACTATGTACAATACATAAATTTTTATTATGAGTTCATATTTATAACCATTTAATTTTCAAAATGAATCCAATAGATTTTAACACTTGATTTATTTTCATGACTAAAGCGTAGGTTGCAAGTGAGTTTTTGAAAATTTTATTCAATTCAGCGATCGCGTAAAAGTAAATATTTATCTATATTAGGATTTTAATTAAAGTGTCATATTTTTTTAAACGTTATAAATATTTACTACATAACTTCCTTTTGTTTATTTTGTGATTTTATTATTATTATTATTATTCTTTTTAAGTATCATTTTATTGAGGTCCACACCTGTGGACCTCAGTATTCAAAGACGATAAATAAACTCAGGGAATACTGTTATCGTGTTTAGAAGTAAGTATAATATTTTTCATAAAACGGCGTAGAA
Source organism: Maratus speculifer (assembly GCA_964019185.1). NCBI lineage: Eukaryota > Metazoa > Arthropoda > Arachnida > Araneae > Salticidae > Maratus > Maratus speculifer. The sequence continues at coordinate 71,391,022 of OZ025295.1, forward strand.
AACAAAATGAAAGTTAAAAAATAGCTTGAAAATAATTTTTCGTGCACATGTGTAGGTAAAAAATGCGTTAAATCAATTGCATCACTATAATACTCACTGTAACAATGATCACTATAATACCATATTTCATCATTATGCTCTCTTACTATGCTTATAATTGGAATGAAAATATTTCATTTAGAAATTATTAAATAAATGATTAATTTTCTAAAGAAAATATTTTAAAAAATGTAAATGAGTATAAATTTTAACTAATTTCTAAGTTATATTTTTCTAATTAAGAAAAAATATTCTTAATTCCATAAAAAGTAATTCCTATAACAGAAAAAAAAAAAAAAAAATCTGCAAATTCCCGCGTGAAAATTTTCTTCTTTTGTTTTTTCTTATGAATGAAATTCCAGCTCGTAGGAAATATTTTCTGGTAAGCGTATAAATATAGCTGAAAAATATTGTGCATTGATGCATGCGAAGTGTTTTACAATTCATTCTGTTTCGAGAAACTAGAATGCTCTTGTTGCGCCTTTCTCCTTTTCTCTGAATGAAATAAACTATTAATTAAAAAATACTTTTTTAATAATTTCATTCATTACGAAAACCTCTAAATACATTAAAGGATTACCATAGTATTAAAATTTTAAATGAACTAAACTTGAAATTGATAGAGGTTCATTCTCGTTGTATAGCTGTAACAGTAACTCTTTCACTGGATTTAAAATAGAGGTTGCGGTACACAAAAACAAAAACCTTCAAATTTTCGGAAAAAAGTTTTATTGCATTAAAATTTTCTTTGCTTTCTTCTGCTTAAAATGACATTTAAATCATGTTTATGCTTTAATTAGAACAGGAAATATTGATTTTTATATTTTGGATTGTTTTTAAAATCTAGTTTTCAAACAATGGTTGTTATGGTAATCACTTCATTTAATAATTGATTTTTTCTTCATGATGGGTTTTGTCACCATTTCTCCTTTTTAAATTGTTATAACTAAAGAACCGTTTAAGATAAATAGTTTAAACTTGGTGCATGTCTCTTTCAATTGTTTTACTTTAATTTTGATTCAGCAAATTTGAATTTAAGAAAAAATATTTTTTTAAATATAATTTTTTTTTAAGTTACATCATTTTTTTTCAAATTTTTACTTTATATATTTTTAATTTTTATTTAAATTAATAGTTTTTAAAACTCTGAATCAAAATTAAAGCTTATATAGTTCTGTTTATTTCAAAAGGAAAAGAAATTGATATTCTAGAAATAATATTTCAAGTTATAATGGCTTAATTTACCTTACTTTTTTAACAAATTTTAAATTGCTTTTTTTTATGATAATTTTTATCATGTGCTTTTGTTTACTATTGATAAGGTTAATCATGTAAAAAAATTTCAACATTTTAACTCTGTAAATATATACATATTTATTTATTTATTTATTTATTTATTTTTTTAAATGTGTCCCGGGTTTAATGTGTCCTCGGGAATGAGTATAATCAAAGTAGATTAAGTTCATGCAAAATTTTTCAGAGACATATTTCGAAGTAAAGTTATGGGGCTTTAACTATATTTCAATAATTTAGTACATTAAAAACTAACATATTCTTAATAAATAATGATCGAATAATAATTACATACAATACATTTATTTGCAGTGACGAACAAAATTTAGAGAATTACTTAGAATAAGTTTTAAGATTAAATAATCTAATAGCATTTTAAAATATATATCATTTTGTAATCCACTGTGGCTGTTGTTTTTCATCATTTTATTTAGTAAATTTTTTTTACATATATTTTTAGTACAAGTTGCAGGTTTTTTTAGATGTTAAAATAAAAATATATTTCAATATTAATATTTTACTATTATGTATTGCTAATTTTACTCCCAACTTTTTTTCCATACATCTGATGAAATTTTATTTCTATTAAATTTGTAAATAATCCCTATTTCAAGGGAAAGAAAAATAAAAAAAAGAAAAGAAATCACTTTTAAACAGCTATTACTCGTTCAGTATAAATTGTAGGAAAATGGGACTTTCTTTTTGCCTTACTTCTTTCTATAAGACTATTTTTATTGTATAACTTATAATAATATATTATTTTAAATATAACTTCTTGATTGAGGAAATTTTACCACTGTTCTAGGCATGCTTTTTCTTTTTTTTCCCCACTTGTATACAAAAGTAATTTTTTTAATAATTATTATGGGGGAAAGGAAGAATTTTTAGACGTATATAAATGTAAATGAGTTTGAATTTCGTTATATTTCTGTATTATATTTTCTTATTTAAGAAAGATATTCTTATTGTGATGATCAATAATTATTATTAATAGAAAAGAATTTCAACGTCCAGAAAGTCTTTCTTCGCTCAGGTAAAATTTCATGTTGCAAGAATTTCCCTTAAGTTTTTTCCTATGTTCTTTACTCAACAAGCACAAAATTTTATCACACATTGATGGACAAATTTTTAAACGCAAAGGTATAAAATGATCATGGAAGCGATTTGGAATCGTAATGATTTTATAAATTTTTGATAAATAAATTACCTATTGTCTTAAAAGCGTTTTTGATCACGTGACAAAGCATTTTTCTTTCTTCGTTGACCTGTTTTTCTGCTTTCATCGGGAAATTTGGGTCAAAGCGCCCACTTTGATAGTCTAAAAAATCTATCGTGTTTACCCCCCCCCCCCCCCACACACACACACAAAAAAAAAAAAAAAAAAAAAAAAAAAAACGGAAAACGCTTTTTAATTACATAATTACATAGTTTCTGAATAACAACATCTCTCAGTTCCATGCGTTTCCAAACAAAAACGAATTAAAACTTATGTCATCAAGTCGCCGGTTAAAATGTTGTTAGACCGTGTGACACTAACACAATCTCTATGCATTGTAAAATATTTCGCAAAACTAATTTATAATTAAATTTATATAGAACAGGAATGTAAATTTTACTTTATTTTTATTTATTTATTTTTTTATACATACAAATACTATACATACGAATATTATATTATACATCGTAACATATACATAATGCCATATGAATAATATCTTTTACATATCATATGCACAATATATACATAATATCATATACATTATTTCATATTAATCATATTATAAATACGAATACTATTTATCATATATGCATAATAATTATCTTAATAATGCTACAATGTTTTGCTCTTTCTGTTCTTGTTTTCGTTGAGCTACGCAAATTAAAATCAAAAGAATAAAACGGACACTATTCTAGCCTATGAACAAAATTTGATAGTAAATTTTTCAACCTAATAAAGTACTGCAATATGAAAATTTTGTTCATAAGGTTGATAAAAATTATTACAATATTGTTCTTTTCCAAGAATTTTTTTCCAAACTCCAAACCTGCATTATATGGATCAGAAATTTACCCTCTAATATCGTATGACATGACAGCAACAGCTGGAGTTTCATTTTTGTAGCTTCTTCCCTTCCTCTTACTTTTTCACTTTCTGAGAAAAACGTCAAAATACAATATGAAATGTTATTTTTAGGGAGATCGGATGTCATCGAACATATTGATTTATTTTTCCTGTGTATTTTTAGACGAAGAGTTTGCATGTTTTCAGTATTTTTATACTCTTCCTGCTTCGCAACTAATATATTTTTTAGGTTGATTTATTTATAAATCAACAAATTACATTCTCTTAGTTCAGAGGTTCTCAAACTTTATGTAAAAATATTTTTGGGGCCTCATAATATAAGGCTGTAAAAAGATATGGAAATTATTGCATAACTTTTATAAGCTATCACTCCTATAAGCCTTCATATTTTCGCGATTTTACATTAGAGAGTATAAAGCTTAATACCATCTATCGGCATTTTTTTTTTCTTTTTTTGAATTAACGATGTATTTAAACGAAAGTTTCGATCGTAAAAAGCATTTCTACCCAGAGCGCACACTGGTACTCCAATTACTTGATTTCAGAATTGAATTTCAAAACTTTTAAAGCCGTTTGGCTGATTCTGCATGCAGTGGCGCAGCCAGAATTCGGTTCTAAGGGGGGTTTTGAGTTTCTGATAAAGGTGATTGCCGGTTATTTGAATCGCCGGTTAATAGAATCAGTAATAATTAGAATATTTACTGTATAATACTTAAAATCAAAGAGCGTCTGTGTGCCCGGAAATCATCATTTTTTTTTTTTTTTTTTTTTTTTTTTAGCATGAAGCATCCAAGAAAAGGAATTTAGTTCAAATAACAAATTTTTACTTAACTGATTCATGTAATATGCACTTTCACAGTTTTAAGTAGAATTTTCGCCATTTAATTGAATCACTTTTTTAAATGCAATCTGATTCAATAAAGTGGCGGATTCCGAAATGCGCCAAAACATTTAAATATTAAGTTTGGATTTCTTCATATAAGCAGCAATTATAGCGATCTTTCTTAGCTCTGGGAAGGGTTTTAACCCTAAAATCACCCCTTGGCTGCGCCACTGTCTGCATGCACACATACCGTAAAGAACCGAAAATATGCTCCCTCAAAATATAAGCCCCTCCCCCTTCATATATTTTACAATCTGTTTAAATCCTGGGAAATTTATAAATTCCAAATGCATCTCCTTACCCTCCAAGTTTTATTTATTAATTTTAACAAAAATTCCAATTAGGTATCCCTTAAAATTATTAGAATTTCCTATCTGCTAAAGAACGACTTACTTTCAATACTTTATGGCATATATATGTGCATATCTATAACATCTATATATATTGGATTGCACGTGCTTCTAGTTGCGCGATTTTCAAGAAAATACAAATTTCAAACACAAATTTCAAGAAATTACAAAAATACTTAAGTATAGTACTTTTTAAAGAGAAATGAGCCGCGTATGGGATAAAAAAGATTTCACTGTGACTGCAACTGAGAAAAAGGTTAATGACCCACGGTGTAAATAATTTTGAAACAAATCGACAAATTTCACACTTAAACAGAAATTTTGTTAAAACAATAATTGAAGTTTTTAAAGTAATTGTTAAAAATGTATAGAGAAGAACTGTAAACTTATCAAAACGCAACACATAAAAAAATGTATTTATTGTAAAAATTTCTCAAAAGAAATAAAACGGCTGATTAATTAGTTTTAGTTACAGTAGAGGCGATTTATTCTAGTATATCAAATAGGATCAATTGTATGCATATGAGATATACAGATATAAATGTATTCGTGTTCACAATGATATGCGTTGGTAGTATTTGGGAATTTCGATATTTCCTTTACAATAACATAGAAAATTTGAAAATATCTGATGTCTTATCTATTAGATGGATATTTTTTTAATCTAGAGTAAATATATTTCCTGAATTCCGATTAGCATATTCTTTTAACTTAATTTCAGACAGCTGAATCAGTTGAAAATTAAAATGTTTCATCGATGTTTGTGGTACTGCATATATTTTTTCCATTGAATTTTTTTGTATTCAAAATCTAAACATTCGAAATCTTACAAATATCAATTCAATGTTTAGTTATAATATATTTCAACCCTCTGAGCATTTTGGGGGCTTTCCTGCATTTTCAAAAAAATACTTATAAAACTTTAAATTTTCTTTCTCTGTTTGATTCTAATATCAGTTTATAGTTCTTTGTCTGGCATCTTAAAATACAACACTGCTGATTTTTTTTTTCTCTACAACCGATTTAAGTTATTTTAAGGAAACGGAATGACATGGGCACATCGATTAAAGACTTAACATTGACACACACACACATGCAAAAAACTAGTTTGTTTTGTATCACAAAACTTACTTCTTTGTAAATCAAATGGTCTGCGACCAAAATTGAACATCAATCTATTCAATCTTCATAAATAGCTGTCGTGGAAAAACAGAGCATAGCAGCAATACTTGTTGAGCGGTTTGCACCCAAACCTAATAAGGATCTATTTATGTCAAAATTTGAGAGAATGTGAAGTTTGCTAAATTTTGTAAATTATTTATTGGAATTATATAGCTCTAGCAAAAACCTTATGCTGCATAGCAGTGAACTATTGTTGGTCGACTGAACGATTAACCTCTAACCAGCGTCTATTTATATCAAGATCTAACAGAATAGGAAGTTAGCTGAAATTCCATGTATTAGTTCTTGAGCTACAGCTATTGCAGGGATATTTGAAAATACTGTACTCCAAAGTCATTTATTGTGCGATTTTCTCCAAAACCTATCCAGCCCTAATTTACGTCAAGGTCTAAATGAATCTCAATTTTGATTAAATACCTTTCATTAGTTCTTGAGATAGAACGATGGTCGAAAGTTTTCACGAATCCATTCCTTGTAAAGATAAAAGAAAGTAAATAAACATATCGTCGGTACCATGTCAAACTATCCAATGTGCAAAAGCGCATTTTTCATATTTTGTGCCATTTTGTTTTATTATGCAAGATACGTACTATGCGAAAGCGGCACGTTCCTAACTCGCTTAGAAACTTAAATAATGTCTATGTCAAAGTATCCAATGTGCACTTTTTTCTAAAACTTACCATGTCAAACTATCCAATGTGCGTATTTGATCGTCTGTCACGAAAATTGTAATATTTTTCGTTTTCTGATCATTTGTACCATGTCAAACTATCCAATTTGAAAACAGCCACTTTTCGGGGTAGCAAAATTTTTTTATTATTGCTGATTTAAAAACAGCTCCAGTCAGAAATAAGAAATTTGCTCTTTTTTATTTCATTTAAGCATGATGCCACTTTATTGTTCTTACTAGCAACAATAAAATAAAATATAATAAAAATAACTTTTATTAGTTTGAATTTTTTACTTCTACTTATCTGATGATCATTGTTTCAAATTAGTAAATCTGCTGCGTTCAATAGTTTGGATCAGGGTTGGAAAAAAATCATGATTTTTTTAAAAAAATCAAAAAAATCGGATTTATTTGATTTAAATCAGATTTTTTTGATTTAAATCGGATTTATTTGATTTTTTTAGCATTCTATATTTAATTACTGTGTTTTTATGTTTTTACAATACATGGAGCAGTTTTTATAATAAATAACTAAAAAAGAATAAATAATACTTATAACTTATAAAAATAATATAAGAAATAACTAAACAGTTAAGAAAATATTATATTCTAGTTACTGATTGGTACTAAAAATTAAACATCTAGGCTTTAATCTAAAGCCATTCTATTATTTTGTAATTGAATTGTGCATACTAAATAAGAAACAAATTTAAATATGCTGTAAATGAATAGAAAATGGTAAAATTCAAAAAACAAATTAAATGCAGTAGATTCCCTCAAATCTGCAGCACTAATAGCCACAAGTCTCTAAAATCTGTGCATATTTTACAGATGTAAACAATGAAGCTTTCAGGTCAGGTATAGGGACAAAATTAGATTTTTTATTTTTATATCAATTCTATATATATTTTAATCTGTAACTTTCATTAATATTACTAAATTCATGCTTTTCATGAAGGAAGAATAAATTTATTTCTGAAAAAATTCAAAGTATTGCTAATATCAGTGGTGATCATAATCTTTTTTCAAAATGCATTTATACATTCATCAAGCTTTTTTTATTACTGGAGTTTGGTTAAACCTGAAATAAAACTTCTTTATTTTATGATTTTGATGTGAATTAGTAGTGCACCTTTATGGGGCAAGTTTCATTGAATAAAAAAAAATGCATCTCATCTTCATAATAAATATTTAGTTATACATTATTGATTATTTACTTCATCTTTGCTGCTTTCAATATTTTAATCATTTTTAATTATCAAAATTTTTATTTTTTTAGTTTATTACCTTACATAATTGTTTTAATGTTTTGCTATGTTATAAGCATTCATTATAATTTCAATTGCATTATTAATTACTATCAAATTACTGTTTAAAAATGTAAACAAACCTATGACCAGAAATCAGCACAACCTCTGGTCCCAAGCTATGCGGATTTGAGGGAGTCTAGTGTGTTCATTTAATGCAAGCTATTTATTAAGTGATAAAAATCACAATTAATTAAATATTTTTAAGCAAATAGGAAAAAATAAGGGATTTAATTGTTTGAACAAAAACACTAATTTAGAAACTACTTCTAATTTATTATGAAGGCTTGAATGAACTAGTCCAAAAGAAGAAAATTGTCTTTCTACTCCAGCAGATAAATGCACGGCTGTTGTTATTTGGTAAATAAATTCAATTTCAATTTTACTGATTCTCTCTTTACCTCCTATTACATAAAAGGACTTCCAGCAATCATAATCTGTCATAATATCAGAAACTTTTTTCTCAAGCAATAGTGATTTTTGGAATGGGCCATTTTTTGCTTGAAAATGTACTACCGTGGTGAGAAGATTTAAACAATCTTCTTTAATGAATGCCAAACCTTCATTATTTTCCCCTACACTCAGGGAAATTTCATTTGGATTTAAAACAGAGGGACTTGATAAAACTCCAGCAAAATGACAGCCATTAATAGGTTATTCATATCAGAATCCCATATCTTGCTTTAAATTTTGTAATTCTATCATTATCTAATACATTTTCTAACTTTTTACCCAAAATTTTCCTTTGATATGAGCATTCATGTGATATTGCAAAAAATTGATTTAAATCAAATGATTTTTTTTTAAAAAATCAGTTGATTTAAATCTAGATTTAAATCTTGATTTAAATCAGTCGATTTAAATCATGCCAACCCTGGTTTGGATTGTATAAAATTTGGTATTTACGTATTCAATATTAAGTACTTAATTTCTTTTAATAACTCGAAAAAACGAATGTACAGTAAATTGATAAATAAAAACTTTTTTTTAACTTTTTTTAAATTTTATAAAAAATGATGAGAAAGCATATAAATAACCCACAAATAGACTGTATGAGAACAAAGGTAGATTTTTTATCTTCATTTTTTAATAGTAATCTTTGTCTTATTTAATCAATGAAGTAGTTGGGCCAATGACTATATAAAATTCCGAAGAGTAATAATGTTATTATTAACGATTATTATTATTTCCAAAGAGTAATCTTGCTTTATTGAATTTCTATAATATGAGTTTGAAAAAATGCCTTCAAAGAATATTTGGAAATCATAATGCATTATAAGCTATTATTAGGTGCATTCGTCATTATATAAATACGTAGAACTTATAATTGTTGTTCAGTCCGCCCGCCTGTCTATGTGTCTACACGTCCGCCCGCATATAACAATGAAAAAAACCTCCCAAACCGAATTCTTCGAAATTTAAAGTAGATAACAGTTGTATATTTTTGCGCGACATTTCAAGTTTTATGAAAATTGGATGTATAATTTAATTACAGGGACTGTCAAAAATATTACATTACGGTCAATTAGAAAACACAATTTGAAGTGGTTTTAATGTTACACTGTTTCGAACATGATAAGACTGATATGCATTTATGAGTAACACAAATATACACATTTTATAGAATCTAAGGTGCAAAGAATATTTATTATTCATTTACAGGGCCACACAAAAGTTTATCGTAACATAATAGTATAGGGGAAACATTGTTTGGAGCGTAATTTAACTATGTTAAAATATTTCACCATATACTGAAATTGATATACGTTGCTGAGGTTCACTACAAGTTACTTCTTGTATAATAGAAAGTGCAAAGTATTTACAGGGACACAAGAAAGTTTTCGGCTGCTATGTATCTGAAGTACTGTACATGAGAAGATTCTTGGAAATACATTTTATTTTTTATATGAATTTCTAAGTTTAAAACATTTCGTTGTATGTATAAACGTTCTCCAGATCATATACAGGGCTATACAATAGAATTCGAAGAATTACTACATAAGAACGAAAATGCATTTTTTTAATGAGTTATGGATTTTTACGCTTAACTACATATATACTTGGGGAACGAAGACGTTGAGAGTACAGTTTATACTGTGAATGTTATGCTTCCGCGACAAGAAAAAGTGCGTTGACTATTTCAATAAAATCTCCCTCGGTATCTCTTTTTTCTTCAAAATTTTAATGTGAAAACAATCTATTGACTAAATGCAACTAATTTAAGTTAAAATTTGTCACTATTACGACTTGTACAAATAAAATTTATATAAAAAAGTATTTATTCGCTTTGGCGAAATTTTGGCGCTAATAAACATGTGTTGTACAAAAATTGCAAACCTTTTTCAGATAACGACACCCCGCGTCGCCTCCAATTTCCGGTCAGTTAAGAGATAATTACTTGAAGAATGGAGTTTTTAATCTGCAATATATTGTTTTTATTTTTGAAACTTTCTAAAATATAGAAACAATATTTGTAGATTTGAACTTATCAGAAAAATTTACCTTATAATCATACCAAATATGACAATAAAATATTAAACCAAAATAAAATAAATAAAAAGGTTTCTATTTAAGTGCTGAGTTTAATGATCGAGTGAAACAGGTTTTTAAGGCTGAAACTGAATCCAAATTTCAGTGATCTTTCTATTTTCGGCCGAAAACAAAAACGAATGTAAAAAAACTATAAAGTAAGACATACATAAATATGCATAATTATTAATTAATTATACATATTTATTAAATATGCATAGTTATTCATTAATTATATAGCTATTTAAATATACATAATTACTATTAATTAAACGCATTTATTTAGTTAGTATAATTATTAATTAACTATACATATTTATTAAATATACACAATTATTAATAAATTATGTGTGTGACTCAAGTTGACTCGCTATGACTTAAACGCAACATTTTTTATTTTCATAATATAATACGTAATTAATTCAACCATAACACAGAAATATTTTCTATTGTACGAATTTCATTAAATTTATAATTCCCACTCGCATCTTGAGTCTATGATGACAGATAAATTGTAAACAAAGTAGTTCATGGCAATAAATAGTCTCATTTGAGCCGATGCAGCTCAAATCAATGAGTAATGTTGAAAATTTTTGAAGAAACGAGATTTTTTAAATAAAAATAGTTTCGATCAGGCTGAAATGTCAGCAGCATTTTCGCTGAAAACAAAGTTTCGGCGAAATTCAGGTTTTCGGCCGAAAACGAAAGTGAATTATCGGCCAATTACTACAAGGGTTGCAAATAAAAAGTCGGGGAAAGTTATTCTGCTCAAACATAAATCTTTCTAACGTCAAAACGGAGTCATTTTTCACAAAAACTTAGGCATATGCAGCGCAATGAGGGGGGGGGGGGGGTCTAAATAATTGAAAAAAGAAAGTTTTGCTAAAAAGATTACTGTTTTACTATCCTTTTAATGCCAGTAGAAATTCACGTTTTAATATTTATTTTATTTTATTTATTTATTTTTCATTATTATTATTATTATTATTATTATTAGTTTTTTGTACTTTAAATTTTGAAGTTGCTTTTTTTATTGGCATGTTTTAAAAAAAATTCCTGCGCGGATGTTTTGATTAATTATAAAATAAATAGTTTATCTTATGTCCTTTTTATAGTCTCCTTTTTGTAAATAAATAATTAAAAAAAAAAAAAAAAAGTGATCAAGTCTGCAAACCACAATCATACCCGTTATAAAATCTTTTTGTTTTAATAGTATGTTTTCTCATCGCAATTAAGAAAATATATAAATAGATTTTACATGAAATACAAATGGGAATTCGTGTGTTTCTTCAAAATTGCACATTGAGCAATGTTAGATACCTGGTACACATTACATACATATAACTTTAAACCTGATTATTAGCAACACATTTATCAAAGAAAGAATTGCGATTCGTTTACAAAATAATTAAAAAAATATAGGTGATGTTAAATTGGAACAATGTTTATTTTTAACTTTCGAAATATTTTAATTCTAAACATTATTTTTTAAGATGAAAAGTTCTTGGAAAATATGTATGTTATTCTAATTTAAATAATGTGCTTTGATAATAAATTGTCAATAACCAATTATATTTAATCTTTCAATGAAATGACAAGAAAAAAATCTTTGAAATAAGATTTTTGCAAGCACAATTCAAAATTAATATTATGTTGCCAAAATGAGTGCTATAACGCCAGATAGTGCAACCATGTTAGGTCACGGTTAAGCCAAGCCGCCAAGCCAACGGAGTAAAAAGTCTGTATAGGCTTTTACCAATGACCTTAACCCGGTAAGTCTCCATCAACCTGAACCGCCAGTTCAGCGCTTAACTCTCAGTTGAATGTGAATCCTAATTTACCGTTAACTCAACCTGCCGAATTCGGACAAGAAACCAAAACAAAAGTTGAGTTACTCAACCTTAATATGGAAGACAGGTTATTCGACCGCGCATGTGCAGTCGAAGCAAAGATGGCGGCTGTTTTGAATTGAACATTGGTGGATTTTTTTTTTTTCCAAGAGAGCTGTTTGTAATTTATTAAGTAAACGAAATGTTAATTATAAAATATGTTATGAAAGAATGTGTTACCTTAAATTTTTGAGGGTTTTTTCAACATTTTACCTCTGTAAACGAAAATTATATTAGTTTGTGATGAGTCTCCAGGCTTCGTAGGCTTCAGTTTGCATAGAAATTTTGACATCAGGTAGCGCCATCTATTGAATGCCAATAGAAACAAAGTTCTGATATGAAACATTTGGTTACATAATTTAGATTTTTTTTTTAATAATAAAAAAGAAAAGCAGTTTTTTTTTCCTACATTTCAGTTTCAGCTTTTTTATATTTGTTTAAACCATGCAATCGTAAAAGCAAGAATTTTGTGATCGCAAAATAATAAGCCGTTGAACTATAATGCACTATAATAATTAATTTTCTTACTTGTTTTAAATAATTACTTTTGTTTAGAAGCATTTTTCAGAAAATTTATCTTGAAAATTTTCACATTTAAAAATTTACGCATCAATTACTTTAGTTAAATTAATTAAAACATTACATTTACGTTAGAAAAACATTAGAATGAATATTTGAGAAAATAGATGTATTTTCAATATTTTAATATTCGTTGAAAAATAAATAAATAAATAAACTAGCTTGTTTTTTTCTTTTATTCAAATTACTATTGCTAGCCTGGTCATAAAATCGTCTATTAAATTTAATGATTAAAGAAAAAATATAATTTTTTTTCATCAAGTAACTTTTATGAAAGAATTTTACTGTCACGCAAAATCTTGTAAAAATAAAAATCTTATAGTAACTGCATCGGTGTTTCTAATCTTTTAATCTAATTTTGGGAACGAATAAAACAACAAAATCTCAACGGTAATTTGAAATTTATCTGTATAAAAATTAAGTACAAGTATGCATTTAAAAACTTGTTTTTGCTTCGTAATTAAAAATTGGTGATACGTGAGTACAGAACTCATGAACGGGATACGTACGTCATGTGATTCGTTTGGCCAATCAGGTATGTTTATTTCAACCTGATGTTCACTAACCCTAGGTTGACTGATCTCGGTTCTGAAGTTAACGATGAATTTCAAATATTAACCGACGGTTAGATTTGCTAACCAAAGGTTTCTCAACTGCGAGTTGAACAGCGGGTTGAAGGTTGATGAAGACTTGCCCGGTAAGATACTTAGACTCCAAAATAGCAACCTTTTCATAGGTCGACATGTGTGCCTTCCGTCACGTGACGGAGGGCAGATTTAGCACGCCAAACCGGTTTTCCTCCCGCCGAAACTCATATTGCTATGTTTGTCTTGAATTGGACCGCACTTCTTCTTTTCTCTTTGTGAAATCTGAAAGTTGCCAATAAAGCGATCACCGCCAATAAACAGCATCTTTTCGCCAAACATGTTGGATTCGAAACCATGCCGAGATAACAATGGGATTTGGCGTCTACGTATATGAGAAAGTCAATGGCTTTTACATACTCGCAACTTCAACGTTCCCCAACTTATAACACAAAAAATGTATACAATGCCACGCAAAGAATTGGATAGATGGCCGTCTATGGCTGATCTCTGGAAGTTTGATTTTAGAAGTTTTAAAGTGTGTTTTGATCTTTATTAAATTTTAACTGAATAGTTAGTATATAAAGATAGTAGGTACAATTTAGGGCTGTACAAATGTATCGTCTATCGGTAATTTCTGAAAGGAAAATTTGAAACTATTATGCATTTGTAACACTTTCCAACATAGTTAAGTAGTGTTTGTGAATTCTGTTTGTCTGTCCATGTGTCTGTCTGTCTGCCCGAACTGGAATTTGCATTAGGATATTAATAGAATTGTCTCTGTAATTAATATATGTTATTAAGATTTGCAATGCCATGTTCGGTATTGGAAATAGAGTATGTAGCGTTCACAGTTTATTTACAGTGACAGTCAAAAGTATTCCATTACATTATGGTCTATGGAGAAATGTCTTAATTATTTAAATACGTAGCACCTCAGGTCGTCTTTTGATCCATCCGTTTGTCTGCTTAAAACAAAACGAAACAACTCAACCAAATGATTTTCAATTTAATGTATGTAATTGCCGCAGAATTTTGTCGAGCCATTTAACATTTTATGAAAATCGAGTCAAAACATAAAAAGATATTAAAGTTTTCTTCATTCTATTAAATCTTATCATTCATAATTAATTCAAAGACATCCCGTGATAGGGGATGATTCTAGGTTGTGATAGCGCCCTATTTAAAATGAAGACAAAAAATTTCCATATTGCTGAATTTATAAAATAAACAAACAAATCAAAAAACAAACTAACAAACAAACACACAGACAGACAAACAGACAGGCAGACAAACAAACTGATACACACACACAAACAAACACAGACAGACAAACAAACAAACTGACTGCCAGACATACAAAGAAACACACAGACAAACAAACAAATAAACAGACAGACATACAAACAGAAAGACAGACATACAAACAAGCAAACAAACAAACAAACAGACAAACAAACAGGCAGACAGGCACATAAATAAACAAACCGACAAACAAACAGACAGACTGACAGACAGATAGGCAGACAAACAAGCAAGCAAACAAACCGACAACAAACAAACAAACCGGCAACAAACAAACAGTCAAACAAACAGACAGACAAACAAACTCACAGACAAACAAACAGACAAACAAACAAACATACAGACAAGTAAACAACAAGCCGACAAACAAACAAACAGACATTCAAAAAACAAACGAACAAACAGACAGGCATACAAGCAGACGAACAAACGAACAAACAAACAGACAGTAATTTACCTAGTACCTTTATTACATGCCAGTATTTTTTAAAATTTTCTTCAAACACCAAAAACTCTTAAACCACATTTCAAGAAATTATCATTTATGAGTGACTATGTAGCTAGTTCTCTGCGTGACCCTGTATTTCATTTTATCTATATTCTACAAAAAATTCTTAGTAAACTGAAAGCAGTTCAACGTAAAAATGCATAACTTATTTAAAAACCACCTTTAAGTTAATTATTCGCACATTCAGTAACATTTATGAGCTCTTTTGTGCACCCTGTATATCAACTAAAACATTTATACACACCATATAATTTGCATACATTTAGTAAAACTTAAGAACGCATATTATAATTGAAAATGTATTTCATCCTTCCATCAGCTATCATCGATAATGTACAGTGCTTCGGATAAGAATATAAAATTTGAAATTATTTGAGTATCTCTGTAAATGCTATGGACTTAATATTATTAGTTAAATATTAAGTTTCCGCGACGTATATCAATTTTACTATACTTGAAATCGTTTAACATAATTAAAATATGTCGCAAACAATTCCCCCCTTTATTATTGTGTAATGGAATTCTTTTGAGTTTTCCTGTAAATGAATAACTATTATTTTCACGGCATATTTTACAGAATGCATATTTTAATGCACTTTACAAATCCACGTAAATTTGAATATGTTTGAAACGATTTTTTCCCATAGGCCATAATGTATCATAAATCTTTTGACTATCCCTGTAAAACTAATCATAGTAGAAACTTCATTTCCAATGGTGTTCGTGATATGGTAAACATCAATAACATATAAAAATTTCATAGCACTCCGAGTATATTTACGGGAGTTAGAGTGCGGCCAGACAGACCAAATGCATAAACACTTTTCAATTTTGTTGGAATGTTTTAATAAATTTGAATATGTTTGACAGGGTGTAACACCTTAAAAATTCATTTGAAACGATTTTTTCCCATAGGCCATAATGTATCAAAAATTTTTTGACTATTCCTGTAAATGAACTAATCATAGTAGAAACTTCATTTTCAATAGAGTTCGTGCTACGGTAAACATCAATAACATATAAAAATTTCATAGCAATCCGAGTATATTTACGGGAGTTAGAGTGTAGCCAGACGGACAGACAGACCAAATGCATGAACACTTTTCAACTTTGTTGGAAAGTTTTAATAAATTTGAATATGTTTGACAGGGTATATAACACCTTAAAAATTCGTTTGAAACGATTTTTTCCCATAAGCTGTAGTAATGTACCAGAAAACTTTTGACTATTCCTGTAAATGAACTAATCATAGTAAAAACTTCATTTTCAATAGGGTTTGTGCTACGGTAAACATCAGTAACATATAAAAATTTCATAGCAATCTGAGTATATTTACGGGAGTTAGAGCGCTGACAGACGGCCAGACGGACAGACAAACCGAATGCATAAACACTTTTCAAATTTGGTGGAAAGTGTTAAAAAATTCATTTGAAACGATTTTTTTCCCATAGGCCGTAATGTAACAGAAAACTTTTGACTATCCCTGTAGATGATTTAATCATAGTAGAAACTTCATTTTCAATAGAGTTCGTGCTACGGTAAACATCAATAACATATAAAAATTTCATAGCAATCCGAGTATATTTACGGGAGTTAGAGTGTAGCCAGACGGACAGACAGACCAAATGCATGAACACTTTTCAACTTTGTTGGAAAGTTTTAATAAATTTGAATATGTTTGACAGGGTATATAACACCTTAAAAATTCGTTTGAAACGATTTTTTCCCATAAGCTGAAGTAATGCACCAGAAAACTTTTGACTATCCCTGTAAATGAACTAATCATAGTAAAAACTTCATTTTCAATAGGGTTCGTGCTACGGTAAACATCAATAACATATAAAAATTTCATAACAATTCGAGTATATTTACGGAAGTTAGAGTGCGGACAGACGGACAGACAAACCGAATGCATAAAGACTTTTCAACTTTGTTGGAAAGTGCTAAAAAAACAGGGCTGGGAAACATATCGTACTTGCCCGCGTCTTTGTTTGAAAATTGTTTCCGTGTTTTCTTACAATTTGTAAAATTACGTAGCGTCTAAAAACAAACTTTTTCTTTATTAATTCCCTGTATATTTGTTGATAGAATTATTAAAAATTCCGAAATATTTAAAATTTAATATGCTATAACAAAATTTTTACAAGACAAACTATCGTATGTGGTACATTCGTTACCATGACTCAGTGAACCTGAGAAATTTACAATATCAAACTATCCAATGCGCACATTCGATACTTTGAAACAACGAATCTGGGGAAAAGACGAAATTTGTACCATGTCAAACTATCCAATGTGCGTATTGGATAGTTTGAAGCTGAAAAAGAAGAGAGAAGGTAAAAACGTACAAATAATCATACCATTTCAAACTATCCAATGTGATTTTTGGACGAGAAAAATTATTCAAATGTTTCATCTCGATGGCATGCTTAAATAGATATAAAACAGCACCCGAAAAATGTAATAATTGTTTACTGCTGTTTAGCGCTGATTTTGAATCCACAATTAAAACTGTTTTTTTGCTCTCCTGAAAAGTAAGCTGTTTTCACATTGGATAGTTTGACATGGTACCGACGAATGAGGCTTATTATTTTTCTCCAATTTTTATTTAAAAAAGATCAACACATGTCTTTGCTTGTTTAATGGATATCTACAATTTTGGAAGGTTATAGTATCATATCAGAAATTACAAGAGATATAGGACTCTTTTCTATGATTAGGTAAACTTATAGATCGCAATAAAGGCACCACGCTACAAATTCATTTAAAATCTAGGCGATCCTAGAATATCCTTCCAAAGGCGTATTACCTGAAGGTGACAATGGGTGTTGAGGAGTTATAATATTTTTTCCCAAGAAGACAGTAGACATTAAAATGAACAAAAATCAACCAAAAGTACAAATTTTAGTTTTAACGTTGAAATTTCTTAATAAAATTTTAAAGCTGTCATTATTTTCGCAGAAAGTGTGTTCTTATACTTCTTAAAAGAAAGAAATGGGAACATAAGCATTTAATAGATTTTTCAAAGTCTTAATATCTCAAACAGTCAATCTTGATAACATATTACAACAAATCTGTGTCTTCAATTTTTGTTTATTAATACTGGTTTATTAAGGCTATTTTCAACTGCTCTGCTCAACAAACGCAAAATGTTTTCACACATTTACAAATTCATTTTTACCGTAAAAATGTAAAACTGGAAGAGCTGTCTATGGAAGCGATGCAGAACCGAAGTGAGTTTTCCATTTTTTTAAATCAATAAATTTCCCATTGAGTTATAAGCGATTTTGATCGCATCACAAAGACGTTTCTCACTCCCGTTAGAATCGTTTTTATTCTTTCGTA
This sequence comes from Maratus speculifer, assembly GCA_964019185.1. NCBI lineage: Eukaryota > Metazoa > Arthropoda > Arachnida > Araneae > Salticidae > Maratus > Maratus speculifer. The sequence continues at coordinate 71,409,568 of OZ025295.1, forward strand.
CTGAAATTCGATTCATAATGCCCACTTTGACACTATTATCTGAAAGATCTATTGCGTTTGCAAAAAAGAAAAAGTGAGTGGGATTAGATAGTATCTGAACAACAATACCTACTAGTTTCATGCATTTCCGAACAAAAATTAATTAAAACTTATGTCATAAAGTTGTCCTTTAGAATTTGAGAATAGCCTTAAGGTGATATAAGATTTAACAACGTATTAATTCGTAACAAAGAGTAATTTTTTAAAATATAAAATCAGCTACCAAAATATTTAATTTCGACGAAAGTTGATTTTCTTTTTCAAATGGCTATTGAATTGTAATACAGATTTTTTTATTTTATTAATATATAAAAAATTTACAAATGACTTTTAAAGGCTACCGTCTTTTTAAAATTTGCTCTTTCGCAAAGAGTCCTGCGATGGATCGGGTAATCCGAATTTACAATAACTCTACGCAATTTACAGTTCTGATCGGTCAGTTTGGCGTTAATTTATTTCGTTTGGTGTCCAGATATGTATGTATATATTAACCATAAAAAACAATTATAAATTACCAACAGAAATTGTGAAATTATAATTTAAAAAGAAATTTATTCCTTGACAATAAAACTGTCCCCTTTAACTTTTACAAAGTGAATTATAAAAACATAGAAAAATTGGAGAAAAAGATAATGGAAATTCGTAGAACCAAGACAGATTCCTATCAGGTCCTTAAATGCCTTGAATTCTACAAATAAAGTGTGTAATTTTATCTTCGTATTAGCCATAAAAAAGACTAAAGAATACGAATTTTTGACCCGGACTTTTTTCTCCCAAAAATGAAAAATGGAAAATTTACATCTGTTATAATTAATTTACCGATTGAATAATCGTGTTTAAAATTAATCTAAAGAATACGAATTCTTTATTATATAAAATTGATATTAGAATCGACTTTACAACATTTTTAGTTCAAGTTCAATTATTTTGGTTCCCAGTTGAAATGTGTCAGATTTGGGTAGGGTTATGGGTCGACGAAATTTTTGTTCTTAAATTTGGGTAGTATGTCAGCAAGAATTTTTTATTGGCTATGAATCAGCGGGTTGACTTGTGAAAAAGAATTTTCGTATCTGTGTAGGACTTTATTTCCATTATAAAAGAAAAAAAGAAAAAGAAAAAAGAACACAATAGCTGATCTTCTACGCAGCACAAATTTTCGTCTTTACTCGTTTTACATACGAATATTTTTCTTGTAATTTCAGACGAGCAGAAGCATCGACAAATGTGAAATCGAGAACAAATGAAGAGTATTATCATAAATGTCGTCAATGTGTCCTAGACATTGACATTCTAATTAATTATGCACTTTTCCTTTTTCATTAGTAATAACTGAATTAATTAATTATTAACATTCGTTTCTCTATTTTCATAGAATGCTTCTCCACGAAAGGCATTCTCATGTAATTAGATCATCCGACTGAAATTTTATCAAACAACAAGCGGAATCCATGCAAAATGTGTATCATATTCCAGCTGATAATTAAATAAAAAAAAATCACATATTTATTGTAATATTTGTAAAATAGTTCAATACTTTATAGGATTAGTTGTCTTTATTGAATTTATTAAAAATCAGCAATGTTAGCCATTTTTTTTTAAAGAAAAGTGTAGAGTGACCGTTATACAGGGTTGGAAAAAAATCATGATTAAAAAAAAATAATAATAAAAAAAATCTGATTTATTTGATTTAAATCAGATTTTTTTATTTAAATCAGATTTATTTGATTTTTTTTAGAATTCTATTTTTAATTATTGTGTTTTTATGTTTTTACAATACACGGAGAAGTTTTTTTTTAAATAAATAACTAAAAAAGAATAAATAACATTTATAATTTATAAAAATAATATAAGAAATAATTATATAGTTAAGAAAATACTATATTCTAGTTACTGATTGGTATTAAAAATTAAACATCTAGGATTTAATCTAAAGCCATTCTATTATTTTGTAATTGAATTGTGCATATTAAATAAGAAATAAATATGTTGTAAATGATTAGAAAATGGCAACATTTAAAAAACAAATTAAACATTCATTTAATGCAAGCTATTTATTAGGGATAAAAATCAAAATTAATTCAATATTTTTTTAAGCAAATAGAAATAAATCAGGGATTTAATTTTTTGAACAAAAACACTAATTTAGAAGTTTTGTCCATTCCTAATTTATTACGAAAACTTGAATAAACTAGTCCAAAAGAAGAAAATTGTCTTTCTACTCTAACAGATGAAACTATGGGTGTTGTTATTTAGTAAATAAATTCAATTTCAATTTCGCTGATTCTCTCTTTACCTCCCATTACATAAAAGGACTTCCACCAATCATCTGTCATCATATCTGGAAATTGTTTCTCAAGCAATGGTAATTTTTGGAATGGGCCATTTTTTGTTTGAAAATGGGTTACAGTAGTGAGAAGATTTGGACAATTTTCTTTAATGAATGCCAAACCTTCATTATTTTCCTCTACACTAAGTGAAATTTCATTTTGATTTAAAACAGACAAACTTAATAAAACTCTAGCAAAATCCAGCATGTAATTAAAAAGAAAACTATGTTTTAATTTAAAAAAATTATAGCATATTTTTAATAATAAGTTAAAATTAATTTGTAAAACATTGTATAAAAAGTAAATGTTTAAGATTTTAGGTTTTAAATTGAAACAACAACAATGCATAAATAAGCACATACCATTCGTCTGCTGTCAATGACTACAGTAAACAAACTAGTTATTTTGGTTTTGGAATGTTTTTAAAAATTTGTAAGCATTGATTGAAATTTGACAGTGTAATATGGTAAGTTTTAAAATTTGTTCCTTGCAGGCAGTATCCGATTTTTTGGTGAACATTATTGAATTTGTTTAATTATTAACTTGTGAAACAAAAAAAGATTCAAATCATTTAGTTGCTAAGATTGGCAAACAAAATATAATCTAGTGTTTCACCTCATCGTCAAAGTTTATTGCAAAAGAACAAAGAATTAAAGGATTAGAAGGAGAACACCTGTACTTATCCTCACCTGCCACATTCTTTCTGATAGCAATTTTGGAAATACCAGAAAAACAGCTGCTACTTATTTACACCTACTTCTTATTTGTCTACTGACTAATTTCCAACATAAAAAAATTTTTATTAAAATCAAATGATTTTTTTAAAAAAATCAGCTGATTTAAATCTAGGTTTAATTCTTGATTTAAATCATGCCAATTCTGCCGTTATATATATATATATATATATATATATATATATATATATATATATATATATATATATATATATATATATATATATATATATATATATATATATATATAAATGTATGTTCGTATTTTAGTTATTAACTAAACTAGAGAATAGTCTCAGTTTTTCCCTTTTAATTTTATTATTTTTCCCTTCAAATATCTTTAATTTATTTATCTTTTTAATAAATTAATCGAATTACTCGTTTTTATTTTCACTTTAGCCTTTGCACCAGTAAAAGCTTTTCTCTCTTTAACTTTTTTTAAATTTCCATTTGAATATTTTTCTACCTCATTTGTTCTAGAATGTTCTTCGCGCCAAAAGAAAATCTAATAGTAATGATTTTTTTTTTTTTAAATCCGCGCTTTCCGTGTTTATCATTAATTAGTTGCTTTGTCATAATGCAGATATTTGTATTCTTGCGAACTCACTATCTATACATCTTTTTCGGTCTGGCTCAGTTGACCTTTTTTCGCAGATTAAAAGTGTAACTACGCTTAAGAAAACTATTGCATATAAAAAATATGAAAATTGGTAAGTTTTATCGAGAAAGTTAAATAAACACGCTGAAGCCGATAGCTTTTAAATCGAAGGATCATTGTAAGAGCTATTTAAAGTTAAAATCAGCAAAATTAGTTCTGTTAAAAAAGTTTCACGTAGGAACAAAAACTGCGCATAGGTTTAATTATTTTGGTAGAGACATACTTCACAAGATTGCGGTGTTCAATGTATACACTATCAAAAATTTCAAAATTTTGCTGCGTCGTCACTCCATCACTTTTATAGACTATCTGTGTTTTGACCAATGAGAATGCTCTATAATACAGTGAAGTAATAATTTTATATAAAAGCAGTGGAGTGACGATGCTGCAAAAGTTTCGAATTTTTAACATTGTAACTGTATTTTTAACATTACTAATTTTGGGGGGGGGGGGGGGGTTCTCTCTTTTTTTTCTTTTTTCTTTTTAAATCTAAAATTTTGTTATTTGAATTCATATTTATTTCATATTTAGAAAAAGTCAATTTTGTAAATTTTTCGCTAAATTTCGAAAACAAACTGTTTTTGAGATTTCTTAAGATAAAGGAATACTTTTCGGAATCTTGGTGACTCGAAACAGGATTTTTTTCGTTTGTAATTATTGTATATTTTCAGAGATTAACCCGTTAACGCCAACTTTTCTTACACTTCTTTTAATTCTTCTCCCCAGTTTTTTCCGTCTGTAGTTTTCAGTAGTTTTCAGTTATTTAATCATTCAAAATTTGAGATTAAATAAGGTGAAAATTTCCGCACCTAACTCTTTGCACTCGAAGTTACTCTCACTCACCACTAGTGTTCTCAGGGACGTAAACCACTCTAGTCGCGTAGGGGGGGTGTAGGCTCATAAATTTCCGACTTTTAAGAAGGAAAATTTCCGAGTACTATAGCCAACATGAGGACTAATATATATATACATATATATTCATAGATATATATACATTAATATATATATTATAATTCTCAAAATAATTATGACTTAGTGTATCGAGATAGTCAAATAATCTTATATTATGCTATTATTAGTCTTATATAACAATATATTTTACCCATTAGTAGACGATCTCCTGATGGAATAATCGTACCACCCGAGAGGGACATGGGTATTGCATAATATGAATAAGCAGTCACAGGGCTTTCCAACGATATATCATACGAAAGGTGTCGGCTAAATTTAGAAAAGCGGTGACTTGTGAGGACTAAGTGGGTATCCAACGATATATCACAAGAGAGATGTAGGCCAAATTTAGGAAATATTTCCTTTCCCAAAGTAGACTCTTCCTCTAACTGTGAATTTTTCATATATCATAAATAATATTTATCGGAGGGCCCTGTAAAAAAATCCGATCTTAAATGATAAAACGCTACAGTTTAAAAAATGATCGAAAATTGTCCACGGTAGGGAAATTGGAGGGGGTCAGGGGGAGGGGAGAAAAGTTTATAATATGATAGAGTGATCTGAGGGCTCTCTTATGATACGCCACATGGTCCAAAAAGTGTGGAATTTTTCCACCCTCACTTCAATCCCCTCGGGAGTGGAAATTTATAAATATTGCTGAAACACTTATTTAATTTGTTTTTAATAATTTTATTTTCTGCCGTTTCATGCTATTATTAAAAAAGACTGCTGAGATGTGCCAAATGTCCTAAATTTTTCGACCCCCCCTTTAACCCCCTGAGGGGGGATTTCGAAAATCGTTGGATTATGTGTTTAATAATATTTTTAGTAGATTTATTTTCTGGAATTTCACGCTCCTACCTGAAATTTTTGCTGAGATATGGTAAGTTGATCCAAAATTTTTGACCCCGACCCCCTTCTTGTCCCTATTAGGGGGGGGGGAGGGTAATTTCAAAAATTCCATCTTAGTGGACACGTACATCATAAGAATTTTCATGGTTCTACATTCAATATTTTGGGCCGAACGTTGATTATCAGTCAGTCAGGACAAACTATTTTATATATGTATAGATATCTCTACTAGCTGACCCGCCCGCCGTTGCCCAGCCATTAGATAAAATATATACTAGATATATCATATAAATATATTAGATGCATTATATAGATAAATAACAAATTATTAAAGCAAAGTATGTGAGTTTTCAGGTGCGAATTCATTGTGTTTTCAAATTATACTCAAATTATTCTTAAAAATAAATAAATAAATAAATAAGGCAATTAAATAGAGCCATCAGTTTTGCTGTCGCCGTATGAAAACATGCACAAAATACAAAACAAAAAAACGAAATGCATAAGTCAAAAGTAAAATTCTTGTTTCTCTACAACCCCCCTTCCCCTACACACACACACACAAGCACACCAGGCTCAAAAAAAAAAAAAAAAAAAAAAAAAAAAAAAAAAAATGTATCAGTAAAAAATTTCAAATTGCAAAAGAGGTTTAAAGATCGATTTAATCATCAATTAGCTTTAAACAATCCAAAGTTGCGCCATTTTATCTTCTCCAGAGGCCGAAATTATTTTCAAGTTTCAAATGATTAAATTTTGTTTCTTATCTATACACACACTCACACACATATTACACACACACACACACACAAAAAATGTATGTACAAAATAATAATCAAATTATTGTTATGCAGAGAGACAAAATTATTATATCTGGTACTATAACAAAGTTTTAAATATATAGAATATTTTACATATTGACATTTGAACTTCAAAAAATAAATTAACTTTCTTAGTATTAATGAAATAATATTGATAAAATATAAAAATATCCATAGTACAGTTTTAACTTCATGCACAATACTAAATACATTGACTTGAGAAATGTAAAATGGTTGGCAAAAAAGAAAGCAAATATATTGAAAGAAAAAATTTAGTTAAAAATAATAATAACTTCATGAAATTTAAATAATAACTAGCTTGTCATATCCAGTTTGAAACAAAACTAGCAAATAGTTCGGGAATTGCGATACTAACTGTTAAAAAAAAGTTAATACAGTGAAACTCCAAATAACGGACACTCCGAATAAGGACCACCTCTATTTAAGGGACAAAACTTCCGGTCCCAGTCCCTTGGTATAGGACGTGTAATATATTACCTCTGAATAAGAGACACTCTATTTAAGGGTATGGTATGGTATGGTATGTATGTCGGCCGATTATCTGCGCTATGGGATATAGGCCCTATGGGGTGGGATGCCCTCCGTGGGGGTCTTTCTAAGGGAACCTAACCCGTATTTACGCAAGGCTCGAAGAAAACCACGGAAAACTTCGAACGGTTAGGCCGACGGTCGCGATTGGGTTCGAACCCAGCACCTACCGTCTACCAGTTTGAGGTCAGAACCTCTCGGCCACTGGTGGGGCCTCTCTTTAAGGGACACTTCAAAATGAGATTAAAGAAACTGGTTTTTGAATTTCATATAATGAAGTAGTCTGGGATGAAAATGAAAATACAGATTTTTGTGAACTTATAAAACAGACAGAGAGTCATGTTGATACAGAGGCATATGACACTATTAACAGCCATTTATTTACTCACATTTCTGATTCAACATTAGTGCTTTTATCCGCATTGAAAGTAATGATGAAAATTGTGAGGGTGATTCTGAATGTGGAGAATAAAAGAAACTTGTGAAAAAAAGAAGTTTACATATGCTTTTAAGCTGTTCTGAAACCCCAAAAAGACAACTTTTAAGACATATGTTTTGATTAATTTTTATCCAGAAATGCCTGAAACTAACAAGTGTTGTACAGAAAATATGTAATTGACCAATTTTTTCTTTTTGCAAATGCAATAGATCTTTCAGAAAATATCAATGTGGGCATTTTGAATCAAATTTCCACGCAAAAGAGAAATAACTACTCAAGAAAGGGTAAAAAGTTTTTTTGGGCAAAAAAGGCTTTGTCATGTGATCAAAATCACTTATTACTTACAGGTAATTTATTTTTCAAAACATTTAAAATACAGTTCAATTGCAAATCGCTTCCATAGTCAAGCATTCCAATTTTATACCTTTCAATTAAAAAATGAATTTGTAAATGCACCAAAAAGTTTTTCGCTTGCTAAGTAGAGCAGTTGAGAGATTTGTTACCTTAAAATACGCAAAACAGTTAAACACTTTTTTATTTTTTTGGTAAATACTACTGGTAATGAAGAACTAAAATTTATAAGTATGGTAAATGAACATTTGAAAGGTTTATACTGAAAAATTGAAATTTGCAAAAGAATTCCTTTTGATTGTTACTTGAAGTAAAATTTTTTCAAAATTTTTTATACTTTATGCTGCATGTGCACAGTTTGCATAAAAAATACAAATCAATAATTCTACAAATCATTTAATGATTTAATAATTAACTGAAACTTTTAATTAATTCTCTTTTCTTCCTTTTGTCTGATTAACATAATTTATACACTTCGGGTCATTTAAGAGGCATCATCTTTAATGCTTTGCTATTTTTATATCCTTCAGAATGATTAATTAAAAATAACATAAAAACTCTGAATAAGGGACACCTCTATTTAAGGAATTTAGGAAAAAAGGTCAACGGAAAAAAAGGCAACGGAAAAAAGGTCAACGGAAAAAAAGGCAACGGAAAAAACGTCAACGGAAAAAAGGGCAACGGAAAAAAGGTCAACAGATAAAAACGGCAACAATAAATAATAGTAATAAATGTCAGTTCTTCAATAAATCGAAAGTTGATATACATTAGTTATTAAGGGAGGTATCTTAAGTTTTAGATTACGGATTCTATGTTTCAAGTAAGCATATAAGTCTACCGGTTAGTACACGTGTATCGGTTATTTCAACTCGATTGATGAATAGCTTTACGTATAAAAACAGCGACTTTCATATCTTTATGCAAACTTTGACCAAGGTCATTCTTTGGAGTGAGAAAAAAGTTTAAAACAGGCAATGAAAAAAAAAAAATGGTACAAATACATTTTAAATGGGATAGAAAAAAATGGCTAATTTTTTTTTTCTTTTTTTTATATTTAATTATGTTACTAGAATGTTAAGGGGGATAACAGAAAATGAGTCGAAATGTGGAGATTTGGCACAAGAAAACTCAATTTTGGATACAGCAGCATAAACCATTTAAATTAAAAATTTAAAAAATAAAGAAATTTGTTATGGCGATTCTATTGATTATAGTAATAATAATAATAAAAATAATAATAATTGAATAAAAAATTGTATGTATAAACATATTATTTCATTTTTCGACAAGTGAATTGCATTTTGTTATAAGGTTGTGTTTTCTCACGATGACCTTTATCAGACTTTCGCGTCCGAAAATTCTGTCGAAAACACCATTTTGGACCGCATTTTCTGGAAGGCCACCTGCATTTATCGAAAAATGAAAACATTATTCGACGTTATGGTTTCTAAATAAGTCCCCCCTTGTCAAATCCGCCCTACCAGTGGCTAAGAGGTTGTGCTCTCGAAGCTGGTAGACGGGAGGTGCTGGGTTCGAACCCAATCGCATTCGTCGGCCAAATCGTTCGGAGTTTTCCATGATTTTCTTCCAATCTTGTTTCTTTCTTGCCTTGTAATTATTTTTATTAATAGAATCACCTTAACAAATTTCGTTATGTTTTAAATTTTATTTTAAATGGTTTATGCTGCATGTTGCCAAATTGAGTTTTCGTGTACCAAATTTTAAAATTTCGACTCTTTGCTGTTATCCGTCTGAACATTCTAAATATCAAGACAATTTTTTTTGTGCCTTTTTTCCACTTTATTAAAATATATATACCTGTATTTTTTTTTTCACGTTTGCCCCTTTTTCGTCACTTAAAGAATGTTTTTGGTCAAAGTTTACATAAAGATATGAAAGTTGCTGTCTTTCTACATAAGCTTTACATGTTGCCCTTCTTTCCGTTGACGTTTTTTCCGTTGACGTTTTTTCCGTTGCCCATTTTTCCGTTGCCCTTTTTTCCGTTGCCCATTTTTCCGTTGCCCTTTTTTCCGTTGACCTTTTTTCCGCGCACCCTATTTAAGGGACAAAAGTTACGGTTCCAAAGGTGTCCCTTATTTGGAAGTTTCACTGTATATATCGAATAACAGTACATTTTTACAAGGTAATAAATAATTTATTTGTCCCCTCAATAAATAAATAAATAAATAAATCTATTATTAAATATGAAAACAATAGTTATTTACACATTTTATATATCTAAAATATTCTGTAATAAAGTAGCTTACTTACTTCAAAAGGTTTTTTTGGAACTCCAGCAACGCAAAACAATATATGTATATGGGCTGAAATTTTATCATCATGTTTTTTTTCTTTTTTTTTTTCTATGTGTATTCCTGTAATCATTATCGAAAATGGAATTAAGTAACGCAGATTGCACTTTTTGTCTCTTACATTTAGGTGAGGACATAACTGATGCAAAAATATTGAATTATTAACCAAATACCAAAATATTCTCGCATCAACATTTTGTAATTGAATGATTTCGTACTATGAGCTTGAATACTAACGGTTTAAACAAAGAGTTAATGCAGGTGCTGCTTGTTTTGTAATTGACACATAGGACAGGAAGTTCAGCGCCCAGTTGTCTAGGTGCCCAAGCTTTACTTTCAACAGAAAAAAAATGTTCTATCTTTCTATTTTTCAGAAGTCAGTTAAAATCTCTAGCTGTTTTTAATTTGTTTGTTTAAGGAATATTTTAGAGACAAAAATTTGTCAAAAATACGGGATTTCTTAATATAAGTTTTAATTCTTTCTAACGACAAACTTTAAAACAGCGTAACAACTTGATGTTATCCCTTATTTTTCGGACTAAACAAAATGCAATAGTATTAATAAAAATATTTTTAAAAAATGAATACAATTGATTCAGGGGAAAAAAAGAGACGTATTATTTCTGAGAGAAATATATTAGTATACTGTAAAATATTCATATTATTTCGAGATAAAAATTCAAAGTATTTGAGTATTTTCAATTATATATCATCCTATATCATATATATTTCTTAAGCACTTTTTTAAATTAATCCAAAATTACGTAAAAAGGTAAATAAAAACTGTTTCCCATTTTTAATTATATATATTTTAATAAAATAAAAAGAAAACACAATATTAGTTAGTAGGAAAAAATAAAACCATAATTATTTTCAATTAAAGGTAAAATTTGTATAGAGTGGAAAACATCCAGATTTCTATATGGAAAAATATTAAATATTTGTATTTCAGTTTTGAATTTTCATCGGATACCATTTAAATTCCGTGATACATATTTCTAACTAAATTTAAAGTTTAGATAAAAATATAGGAGTTTTTTCACTTTAATCAGTATAGCTTAAAATTTCGAGACTAAACTAAAAACTTTCCTGTAGTAAATAAATACAGGTAGATTTCGATATTTCGAAGTCAAAAGGCACAGAAAAAAAAAATCGGAATATTAAGGTTTTACTCAAAATACCACAGTTACAAATAACATTACCATTGCTACAATATGTACATAAATATTTTTTTTTCGTCATATCGAGGTTTCCAAATACACAATATTTGACAAATCAAAATTTTTCTGAATAGTTTTATCAAAAAAAAAAAAAAAAAAAAAAAAAAAATCCTATATATTGATAAGTTATATTAATTAGTAAATTAAACTAATTAATAAATTACCAATTAGTTAAATTAATTAGTTCCGGTTAAGAATAAATTTATGTTTTCTTCGTTATAAATTGTTTTTTCTTATTAGAAACTACAAGGGGAAATAAATCCGACTAAGAATAAAATTTTACAGGTTTTCTTCGATCTAACTTGTTTTTCTTATTTAATTAAAAACTACAAAAATATTTCTCCAATTCATATATATTTATAGATTAATACCTTTTTTTTTCGGCTAAACATACTTTTTTCCGATCGAACAAGAATTTTTCCGACTGACTTTTCCGTTTTTCCAATTTATAAATTTTTATGGGTTAATACGTAATATTATTTTTTCCGACTAAACATGCCTTTTGTGATGGAACGGAAAAATTTCCGAATGATATTTTTGTTTTTTCAATTTATAAGTTTTTATAGGTTAATACCATTTTTTCCGATCGGACAAGAAATTTTCCGACTGATTTTTCCGTTTTTCCAATTTATAAGCTTTTAGAGGTTAATACGTAATACTGTTTTTTTTTCGACTAAACATGCCTTTTCCGATGGGACGGGAAATTTTCCGAATGATATTTTCGTTTTTCCAATTTAGAAATTTTTATAGGTTAACACCATTTTTTCCGACTGACTTTTCCGTTTTTCCAATTTATAAATTTTTATAGGTTAATATGTAATACTGTTTTTTTCCGACTAAACATGCTTTTTTTCCGATGGAAACGAAAATTTTCCCAATGATATTTTAGTTTTTCCAAGTTATAAGTTTTTATAAGTTAATGCCATTTTTTCCAATCGAACAAGAGTTTTTCCGACTGATTTTTCCATTTTTCTAATTTATAAGTTTTTATAGGGTAATACATAATACTATTTTTTCCGACTTTCCGATTAAACGGTAAATTTTCCGAATGATATTTCCGTTTTTCCAGTTTATAAGTTTTTATAGGTTAATAATATTTTTTTCCGACTAAAGACACTTTTTCCGAGCGATCTGGTAATTTTCCGACTGATTTCTTCTGGGGGGGGGGGGGGGTGCTGCACCCCCCCCCGGGATTTACGCCCCTGAGTGTTCTCAGGTGTCTTCGTAAATCTGTACGCCAAATGCTTTGGACACCACTAACATCTTAGATTATTTCTCCATTTTTATCACAGATTATTCGGCCATTAGAAAAGACGAAGAAAATTAGTTTAAAATACTGGCATCCAGAACATTTAGAACACCCATTTACGCGGGACACAAGTGGTCATGGAGAATGACTCCTCGAATGCAAAAGATTAAATTCTGGTACTGAAATAATAATAATAATAATAATAATAAACAGTTGTAGGTGATCTGTGAATAGATTGCTGGGTGGTAACGGGTAAAGAAATATTTGTCGTTTTTTACAATGAATGTAAAAATAGTCCATATCTGTATATTCGACCTTAAAATGTTTCATGCAAAGGGAAATGGATGGCAATCCAATTAAATAATGAAATAACACCGATAAAATTTATCTATGGCCAGAATTATTTCTTATCTTGCCTCTCCTTCTCACTTAAATATTCGTGAAGATTATTTTATTTGTAAAAATTCTAATAATCTTGTCAATGATCTTTCATCCTACCCCTCCCCCTCTCCTGCGTGGAGGTTGCTTTTGTCGTTCTTTCCCTCGTCTATTTTCATTTTATTTATATTTGAAGTAAATATTTATTATTTATGTATTTATTTGTTTGTTTATTTTATTTACTATTATTATTATTCCACCTTTTTCTCTCTCTTTTACTGTTTTTATTTTATTTTATTTTTAATTAATTAATTTTATTTATTTATTTATTTTATTATTTATTTATTTATTTATTTATTTATTTATTATTATTATTATTATTATTATTATTATTATTATTATTATTATTATTATTATTATTATTATTATTATTATTCCACTTTTTTATCTCTCTTTTATTATTTTGACATCACTTTTGTCTTCCCCCTGTGCTCTTTCAATTAAGTCACTTGTCGCACTCTTTGTAATCTCCACTCTCTTTCAGTCTTTCTTTTAGTTTATTTCTAACTCTGTCCCCCTGGGACACGTGTTGGTTCAGCTGATGATGAGTTGTTATTGTTGTAGCTCGAAATGCGTCCTGATTTGTTATTTACGTTTAATGGTGATTTATAAAGGTGTATTTTTGTAATTAATCCGATTAAAGATTACCATTGCTCGTTTAATTAGGATTCAAATTTCCGTAATAGTTTTAAATCAGAGAAAATTAAATGGTTTTTAGACTCTGCGGTATTTGAATGGGGACTGTTGAGCTTATAGGCACAGAGCCCCCTAGTGCAATAAAAGTAAACAAGAATTTTTTTTTTTTTTTTTTTTTTTTTTTTTTTTTTTTTAAAGAAAGAATAGTCAAACATATAATTGCGGGGGGAAACTGAGATATCATACAGTAAAACCGTTGAAAAAAAAGGGCTATTTTATTTTTTATTAATTTAAGATAACTCTAGAATAAACAAACAAGTGTGAAAATTGTTCTTTTTCTTCATAACTGTTTTTGAGTATTACATTATGTTGAAGCAAGTATACTTCCATGTTGAAATAGTGAGAGTTTAAAGAGAAAATTCTTAGATTTTTAATTCCTTAAGCTGAATTTATTATTTTTTCATTTATTACAGTTATGTAATTTGTTTTTATAGAAAATTCTTAAAATAAATAAGTATAAACAAATACTGACGAAAAACCTTTATTTTTTAGATATTACAATGAGATAAAATTATTTATTCTTTTTTATTTCTTTCTATGCATTAAAAATATAAAGGGTAAAAAATACAGCTGAGAAATATTCAAAAACAAAACAGGAAAGATAATATGAGATAACTGTTATCGTAATCGATTCACGCTCTCTCTTTTTCTTTGTGTAAGTTAATGCATCTCGCCTGATCAACTGTGAAAAAGTGTTTTCTTCTCACTGTTATTTTTAGTGATAAAGAATATATTTATTTACCTGGACATATTTTCAATAATAAAAGTTGAGACATTTAAGAAAGAGCGTAGGTTTATTTAAGTTATGTGCAATTAAATCACGAGTTTCATTAAATAAAATTCGTTTAAGGAAAAAAAATTGTGTTTAACATTAGGATTTAAATTAAAATTGAAATATTAAAAAATATATTTTTATTAGAAATATAAATGGTGAAAACTGAAACAAAGGAATAAATCATAATGAAAAAAAATTCACACTGAAAATAATGCACTCAAAAATGAGTAAATTGATGTACTCATCTCGAATTGAGTACATGATAAAAAGTGAACACATTTCTTTCTCAATTTTGAAACATCATACGTTATCAAGTCGAAACAAGCGATAATTTTGTATTATGTATTGGTCTATTTCATTCATGGTGGCATAAAATATGCTTATTAACAGGGTTGGCACGGTTTAAACCAATTGGTTTTAACCATGGTTTAAACCATGGTTTAAACCAATTGGTTTTTTTTCTCAAAAAAAACCAATTGGTTTTTTTCAAAAAAATCTAATGATATTTTCTTATTTTTATTTACAATTTAAGATTTACAAATTATTGGATGTAAATATTTTCTACGTTTAACACTTTATTTCAGCAAAAAGTATTAAATATAGTGATTCGAGGGGTTTTTTTATGTATAGGATGAAATTGAGTATGCATTGATGACTATATTCCATTACTCTAAAGAGAAATCTTAGAATATGTGAATTGATCAAAGATTAAATGGATTAAAAATAGGTATTCTGTATTTAGTATAAAATATTTTCATTTAAAAAATGCAGATTATTTAAAGCAATCTATTATAACATGCACAATGCTTTTGAAAATGGAGCTATAACTGGGTGATGTTTAAGATTTTAGTGAAACTATAAAAGAAATTTTTTTTTTCTATTGGGGAGATTATCTTTAAGAATTAAAATCAAAATATGAAGTTGAATGAGTATTCAAAAATTGGGTGCTAGTTATAGTATTTTAATAATAACAAATTATTTTTTCCTCTCAGTTATCTGCTAAATCTAATGACCATAAATGTTGATATCAAATTGTTTCTCAAAACACAAAACCCCCCCAAGAACAATCTCAAATTTATTATTTTTTTTTAAATTGTAGAAAAGAATATTATATTCACAAACTACATCAAATGTTTCTTATAAGTAATAAAAAGATTATTTATAAAGATTTTCAAAGCACCAATGTTTCACTGTGTAGAGTAGCTTATTGTTTGAACATAAGACTTTACTAATAACTATTTAAATTAAAATGATATTTTTCAATTTTCTACATAGTTAACTATAATTATTTAATTTAAATTATTTTCAAATGCAATTATACTACTTATAATTCAACAATGTCTCTTTTTATCAATAAATATGCATGTATATGTAATAAAAAAGGATGTTTTAAAAAAACCCGGTTTAAACCAAAAAAACCTGGTTTAAACCAAAAAACCGGTTTTTTTGGTTTTTTTTAAAAAAAACCTGTTTTTTTTCCAACCCTGCTTATTAATGCAAATATATTGAATTATGCAGAGTATTTTAAAATAATTAAAAAATGCTTGCAAATTATTCTAATCATAAAAATATTTGATTTGGACATTTTGTTGATAATTTTGCTATTTTTCTTAATAAACGATCAAGTAAAAGTTTATTGTTAATAATTTTGAGCAAGAAATAAATGCCAGTATATTTTAACTTCAATTTGTAAGTTCATGGGGCAGTTCATAGCGATTTATATTCGAACACAACCATACAATCAAAAATGAGTACACATGTTTCTCAGTTTTGAGTACATTTGGATCGGAGCTATTTTGAGTATGTAAAGTACGTAAAATTGAGTACTCTTTTCTCAATTTTGAGAACCCATTTTCTTCAGTGTACCTTATCTCCATTTAATCTCTAGTCTAAACAGTTGTGAAAATGATTTTTATGAGTAGTATTGTTATTTTAGCTGTAAATTATATAATTACCTGAATGAATATCACAATATTTCCAAAATTTATTTACGATATTTATCTATGAACAGGTGATCGCTTTTTAACACTTTTTAATGTAGTTAAAATGTGTTTAACTTCCGTTTGTCTGCACTTTAACTCACGTAAATATACTGGGATTGCCGTGTAATTAATATATGTTGCTTATTCAAGTTTACTATGGCATGTTCACGATCGAAAATGAAGTGAGTAGTATTTATAATTCGTTTACAGGAAGGCTAAAAAGAATTCCGTTGTATTATAGTCTATAAGGAAAAATTTTCTGCAATGTACTATAATGATGTTACACTATTTCAAAAATGTCGAAACTGATATAAGTCACGTGCACTACAAGATAGAATTTATCGGTCATTTACAGGGGCGAAAAAAATTTTGATCCAGTATTGTTTATGGGCGATAATTTTTGTAAGTGTATGAATTCAACTGTGGTAGTAAACATTTTTAAAATTAATTTTTTGCATGTTACTTGAAGTACATAAATTCTATAGGCCACATGCAAAGTTTCACAAAAGAATTCGAATACATTTACGTTTTTGGTGCAAATTCATAAAATTGAGTTTTAAGCTCTCTTATATATTTGACTGAGCTAAATTTTAGAATTATTATGTAGCTTATGTAACAATCTAAAAATAATATACAATACTGCACAAAAGAATTAGGGTATTTTTCTGACTATGGTGGTAATTGTTGAAACTGGATTTTCAAATGTGTTATTTTAAATTGTTTACTTGCGATTTCTTCATTTGTATAATTAAACAGTGAATTTCCGTTACAAATTCGTAAAGTGTTTCATACTTGGCGCATAACTTTACTTTCTTGTTTAGTTCTTTAAGATGTCTAAATTTATTTAAGATGTTCTAATGACTGTACAGTTTGGTTATCAAATTAATTATAAAATCCCAATTATTCAAAACTTTTTTTAGAAAAATATTTTAATTATCCCAGTAAAATAGTTTTTATTTTTATTATTATTTCTTTCTTTTATCACTTTTGTACAGCAGGTAGAAAAAAAAAAGGGAGAGAGAGAAAGAGAGAGAACAAACCCCACATTATTACTAAATCGTCCCAGAAAAAAAAAAAAAAAAAAAAAAAAAAAAAAAAGGCAATCAACTGAGAAGTATGGCTGGGATCCAGATAGATTGTCCGCTGTTTACCAGATGAGATTGACCAATCAGTAACTTTCGCTGTTTGAAGTAAACAGTGAAACGTTTACAAAACGAAAAATTCATTTGGATATCGGACTATGTCTTCTTTCAATTTAAGTTATAAAAAAAAAAAAAAAAAAGCTTAGAAATATGTTTTTGTATTAAAATTGTATCAAATTCTGAAATGTTCATTACAAACACCTAATTAACACATCATGTTTGTATTTTACGACAAATTTTAAATTCAATATATATCAAATTGGAAATCATTAGATGAAGCAGTTTAAAAATTGTGAAAGTTTAAAGTTTCGAACTCCTAATTTAAATTCATTTACAATAATTGGAAAACAGATTGCAATGTGGATAGTTTTTTAAAGCATAGCTCAAAACCTATAGTTGGAAGAGAACTCTGTAAGTTTGTATTTAAATATTTGAAAACAGAAATTGGTTTTTGTTAAACTATTCATATTTTACAATTCATATTTCTTTTTAAATTAATTTCGAATATATATATATTTTTTTAAGTTAATTTTCGAAAAACATATAAATTATAACTATGTTTTTCTTTTTCAATTTTTATTTTTTGATAATCTTTCTTTTAATAACACCCCACTTTTAATTTTAATCATGGATAGTTTTGGATATATTGAATGCATAATGCAATGCTGAGATATCAGTTTGAATTGACAAGCATTACATCGTCTTTTTTTATAATAAAGAAAGAGACAAACCGAATTCATAAACACTTTTCAACTTTGTTGGAAAATGTTTAAAAATAATCAAATCTTGAAAATTTTCAGACGCTTGTGTATATTTATTTTTAATACTTATCGAGAAACAATTTTTTACTTCTTCTGAAATACTTCCTTAACATAAAATAACACACTCAAAGAAATATTCAATCGATGCACATTGCATATAAGCAAATATTTGCTCTTAGAGGTAAAAAGGGCATGCCCTTTTCATCCCCCCCCCCTCTTCGTTATTTGAAACGCTACTTAAACTCACATTCGAATATTAAACGTTTCCCTTTATCCGAGCCCCGTATATATTTGCACAGATCTTCTTTTCTTTTCTTTTCTTCTCTCTCTCTCTCTCTCTTTTTATTTTTATTTATTTATTTATTTTTTTTTTTTTCATTACTTGCAAACGGCAGATGCGCTGTTTTCCCAGCGGAGATCTTATTTCCTCTGTCTGAGATCGCGATTTTTAATGAATTATATTGATTTTTCCTTTTTTATTCGCTGATTTTTTTTAAACTTTATGAAATATTATTAATTATTAAATTAAAAAACAACTTTTAAGTGATTATTACTGTTTATTAAATCACAGCCAAACTCGATTTCCTTTATAAGGAAGGGAAAGAATCGAGTTTGGCCGTAGTTAAATACCAACATAAATGTTCGTAAATTGTGTTTAGCAAAATTCAAATTACTATCGTATTTATATTAGATTAATTTTAAACACGATTATTCAATCGTTAAATTAATTATAACACATGTAAATTTTCCAAATCTTCCAGAATTCGCCCTGGATGGCTCAGTTGGAAGAGCATTGGCGGCTTCAGCCGATACATCCCTGGTTCGAATCCTGGCCCGGACTTTTTTCACCCCTTGAAAAATTTACATCTGTTACTAACGTATTTATTTGCATGTTTTGGCACATTTTTTGTTGGCAAAAATATACTGTAAAAACAGCCTTTTCTTTTTCTTATAAATCTTGAAATATATAATATAATCACGAAAGAAAATAAGTAAATAAAAATAAAACATAAATAAAAAATATTCCCATTCCAAGTTACTCACGATTCTGAATTTTTATCTCTGAAATACCAAAAATCAATAGCTTTATTAAAATTTAAAGAACTGTTTATTAAAATGATAGTTTCTTGTCCCGTGACATGTTTTCCCCGAAACTTCCTGGGTAGTTTTATTGTATTAATTAATAATATATCATCTCGACTTTGAATATCTTTGTTTTTCTTTCTTCTTCTTATTATTATTTTCATCATTATTTTAATATTTTTTAGGTGCTGTCAATTCTCAAAAACATTTATCTGAACATTTTCATGGTCAGCAAATATGTTTTATAGACAAATATGATAATTTAATAACATTAACATTAATATTGAAAATTAATATTATTTATCACATTTGCATGTATAAATTCAATTACGCAGCTGAAAATGTTTATTTGAAAACTGACATCATTCCAAAAAACCAGACACCGTTTAGAAAAAAAAACTAATTTATTCACTATAAAAAGAACTTCGTAGCACTGATTTCTGAATTTTCTAAAGATAAAGAATACTTTACAGGATCATGGTTATCTCAGAAGTTATTGAATATTTTCATTCGTGGCTGTATTATATTTTCGTAAACTAAGTCACAGTTTTTTTTCCCCTCTGTGTAAGAAAGGGCGAAAATTATGCTTTTGTTGTTAGTGTTGTTTTTACTTTATAGAATTCAAATATTTCAAAGGAAAACAAATTATGATACAATGATAAAATTCTAACACGATCTTATTAATGTAAAAGGACATTTTACTCATTGAGAAATTTTTTTTTTTGTATGGGGCCATATAAAATTTAAAATTTTTCATTTTTTTCAAATTGAATCTTTTGAGCATTTTAATCGATTTCATACAATTCTGTACCCTTTTATACATAACTTCATAATTTATAACACATTTGTCTATGATCCATATTTAAGGATTAAAAACTGAGGTCCGTGTTTTTTGGATACCTTATGCAGTAAAACCTCCCTAAAGCGGCTATATTCCGTTCTAATAAAAATTGATCGGAGTGGTGGTCCTTAATGGAGGTCATGTAGATTTTTATTCTTGGAAAAAGAAAAAAATTAATATTATTTAATTTGCTTGTCACATTAGGAAAAAATATAAAAATTTAAGAATCAGAATAAAAGATAATTATATAAGTTAATTACCTCAGAGTTTAAAAAATGAATACATTCAAGTTTTCTTTAATTTTACGATTTAATTTTTTATAACTTTTATTTCCAAATTCTTTCGAAAATGAGTAAATTAATATATATATTGATCGGGAACAAATAGTGACGATTTCATTACCTTATCTATTTTTTCTAGATTTTCCTGACAGAATAGGGCAGGGGACTTTATTGACCATAATTCTTAATTTATCATCAGAATTAAATTCATTGCCTAAAAAGCTACAAAAGGATTTAAATATCTAAAAGTTACCGGTGGAAAAAAAAAATTAAAACATAGTTTAGAAATTTGACTAATAATGTGCTCTCCGGAATTATTTTTCTAATAAAACCTTCTTAAAGTGAACAGGAAAAAACGGGATTTGTTTCATTTTCTTCAAAGAAATTGGTCGCTCACGGAGGGAGTTCGATTTTGATGGTCTCTTAATGGAGGTAAAATTAGTACTGAGCCTATGGGAATAAATTTCGTTCCATGTAGAAATTGACGTTTAGGGAGGTAGTCGTATAGAGAGGTTTCACTATATAAGTATAGTGTGTTGCGGCCTCTTGAAGTAGTAAACACGTGTTACGTGTCGGCGAAAAGAACAAGGCCGGGAATGACTGATCCAAATAGAATACGAGTTGGTCTTTCCCCCAAAATTTAGACACCATGGTATGATACCTGAGAATAACAGCAAAAGCCCTCAATTAGATACTTATCTGGATCACAAAGAAAGTTATTGAACATCTTTTGAGCCCCTCTGTGAGCGTGAGGATGTAAAAAGTCCCACGAGCCCTTACGAGCAGATGCAGAACTATTGAACCTATCAAAATCATCTACGTATCGAGAAAAGTGCCCTCTTTATGCACCAGACGGCAGATGCTTTAGATTTCTTTGCTGTCAATGCATTTCTTTATTTATGCAATATAGGATTGAAGAAACCACGTCGAAATTGCATTTAAATTAATAAAATCTTTTCGACTTCACAGTAGATAAAATAGTGAGCCGTATACTTGTTTAAAATTTAAAATAATATGGATTTAAAAATATTTTTTCTTTTTATAATGGTAAAATATAAATGCATGCAAAATGCCTATACATTCAGAAAGCTTTTAAAACTTGAATGAACGTTTCTTAAAATATTAAAAATTAAATAAAAAATAGTGATAAAAATAATACTCATTTGTGTAATTTACAAAAGAAAAAAAATTTATATATAAATACTTGAAATTCTACTGATTAGTCTAAACATCAACTACTAAAATTTAATCACTTATTATATAAAAACTGTACATAGTAATAAAATCTACAACTTTATCCGGGTTTTATTTATTTATTTATTTATTTATACTGATTTGTAAAAGGAAAACTCTTAAGCCCTAAAGAACCTTATTTGTATTTAAAACATTTATTTCATAGATACTTTTGAAGATCTTGAGTTGCGAATTTGAAAAATTCGATTAAATGCAAAGAAAATATTTTTAATCGCACATCTTTCAACTCAGCGCTTGAAGACTATACACAAAAGACAAAAAAGCTTTTAATCTGCTTTACTTTAATCTAAATCACTAGGGACAGTCAAAAATGCTAAAATAAACTTTTCCTCTCCGTTTCCTCAGTCTCTAGAGCTGGTTTCGCAAATGTATTTCACGGTTGCACATACCGTAACTTTTTCGGATTGTACAAAGTTTTGCAAATACAAATGATTCATTGTTCGCTGAAAGTTCAAAAGAAAAGCTTTAGAAAATAATTAGCTAGAAGAAAATATTGATTTTTCAATTATAGCGCTTGTTTTATTTTATTTACTTTTTTGTTATTATTATTATTATTGTGTTATAAATACATATTTTTTTTAAAGTAAGATATTCATAGATTTTTGCTTCTTTCATGTTGAAATCTTTCTACACTGTAATTTTCCAACTTGTTTTAATTTAAGTACGATCTATATCCCTTTTTCCTAAACGATTATTTTCATCTTCTTAAACACAGAACTAGTTCTCAAGTAGGCTTGACATAGTTCTGCAAATCTGATTCAGTAGAAATCTCGACTTTCCCGCTTTGTTGAATTCTTCATACTTCTATGACCTCTGACTTCATTAATTTATCTTAATACGACCTACATATACTCTGTTTAGTTTTTAATCATTTAATTGTTCACATTTTGAATAAAATTTAATTAGTAATAATGTGTACAAAAGAGGAATTAACTTTAGTGAAAATTAGCATTTAATACTGGCATATAATTATTTAAAATAACAAATTCATTTGATTAGAAATTGTAATTAAACGTCAGTTTGGTTTTAATTATAATCAATGTTTCTGTATCAATAGAGATTCGAGCTCTTGATATTTTGCTGTCGGGCAGCAAAGAGAGAGAGAGGGGTGGAGCCAATACAAATTAACGTGCCTTGCTCTTTTAACCCTTTCCGACGCGGAGTAACGCTCGTATTCACCAATTACTTCGACCCCGAGTTATACCGAAAACCTCGTTCGAATGCTTAAATGGTATTCCTCTTTAATCCTGATTGGACGTCTTTTTGAAAATATTCAATCAAATGTTATCAGAAATTTCATTTGAGCGTTCGACCGAGGTTTTGTAGGTTAAGGTCGATGGTGAATACGAGCTTAAATCTGTTATAAGAGTAAATCTGGAATAACTAATGGATTACTATTCGGAATAAATCTGAAATAATTAACTTACACCAGAATTTATAAACGAATTTACCAGAAAATATAAACATGCTTTTCTTTTCTTTTTTCTTTTTTTTTTTTTTTTTTTTTTTTTTTTTTTTTTTTTTAAGTATGATACAAAAGGAAAATTTTTAATTAAATGTTCTGGGTGCCGGTAAAATAAAAATTAGGTGTTTTTTTTTTTTTTTTTTTTTTTTTTTTTAGGACACCGTCCGCGAAATGGTTTACAATCTCAAAGGTAATATACAAAAATTTTTAAACAAAAGATCGTGAATAGAAAATTTAATATAAACTTTCTAACATATTAATAAAATAATGTTTTGTACACTGTTAAAAATCTGGAACTTTTGTTGCATAGTCAATCCACCACTTTTATAGACTATCTTTTTTCTGACCAATGAGGTTGCTCAATAATATTGCTTAATGATCCTATTCCATAAAAGCAGTGGAGTGATTATGCAACAAAAGGTGCAGATTGTTAACAGTATAACGATTATCCACGCAAGCGCAATTTATTTTAATGTGCATTTCATAAATGTAAATTAAAAGAATGCAACCTTTATGAGAAAGAAAAATTCAAAATTTTAATTTTTCAAAAACAAGATCTCATTAAAACTATCAAATTGAGGAGAAAAAAATCTTTCTACAGCCTTTTCCAGAAAAATATATCTTACTCTTTTCTCAGAATGTGTGTTTAAGATCAAATCAAGTCGGCTTTATTTTTCATACTTTTAAATATGATAAAATTACGGATATTTTGTTCCACACGAGCGTGTTATCCAAGCATCTGCTTTTCATATTAAGGTACATTTTATAAATGTAAACTAAAAGAATACAACACTTATAGGACTGAAAATAACCCAAATTTTCAATTTTTCAAAAACAAGATCTTATTAAAACTATCAAGTTAAGAAAAAAAATTATTTCTATGCAGTATTTCTTAGAAAAATCTGCCCCACTCTTTTCCCAGAATGTGTGCTTAAGATCAAATCAAGTGGGCTTTACTTTTCATATTTTTGAATATAATAAAATTACCGATATCTGGCTCCGCACGAGGATGTTATCCATGCATTCGCTTTTCATATTAATGTACATTTTATAAATGTTAACTAAAATAATATAACACTAATAAAACTGAAAAAATCCAAAATTTCACTTTCTTCAAAAACAAGATCTCATTAAAACTATCAAGTTAAGAAAAAAGAAAAAAAAATATCCTTTTAGAGCCTTTCTCAGGAAAATCTGCCCTACTCTTTTCTCAGAATGTGTGCTTAAGATCAAATCAAGTGGGCTTTACTTTTCATATTTTTGAATATGATAAAATTACCGATATCTGGTTCCGCACGAGCGTGATAACTGTAGGTTAGATCTTCTTCACCGTAATCCATTTACCTAGACTCCACCAAAGATGCTTCCCAGCAGTGTTTCTTTTTTAAAACTGCAAGGGCTTCCTTATGAATTAATGTCACAAACCAAATCAAACCACTCGAAAGAAAAAAAAAAAAGAGCATAATGAGATTCAAAGCATATGCACGTTAAATCCAAAGGTCATTGATTTTTTGTTTCAGGAAGTGAACGTTTTCAGCAGCATCCCTCTAGGATGATGAAAGAAAATATGTGACAGTAAACAATGCAGTCGAGAACATTTTTAATCAAAGACTTGATAAGTTCGAAATAGAGTTCCGTTACAAGACATTTTTCTCTAAGAAAAAAATGTATAAATATAAAACATACGGAGGTTATTTGCACAGATTTTAAAAGATTTTCGTGGTATTTTCTGAATTATTGTAAGCATTTTTTTCTGTTTTAAATGTTTAATTTAATAACCCTTATTCTAAACTTCCTTTCTATACTGTAATTTTCATGAAATTAATGTCTTTTGCAGTACCATAAGAAGTGTTGACTACCATTTCCATTATTTCCGCGTAATCTGATTTTTGCAGTCTGTGTGTTCCGAAAGCGAGCAAAACCGCTACGAAACACTCAAATTTTTACTGATTTTGTCAAAAATTTCACAGATTTTATTTTTAAAAAAGTGTTTAATCCGTCCGAACGTTCTAAAATTTTTGTAGGTAATCTAAATTTGGTCTATTGAGATACTATGAAAAGATGTGCTAAAATACGGACTTTTGTTACTTTTAGTGTTAAAAAAAAAAATGCCGCTTTTGTGAGGCGTGAAGTGACCTGCGTTTGCCGGTGTATTTAAAGGATTAAAATTCATATTTTTAAAAACCGATTGCATTATAAATCATGAAAAGATTTCAGCTTTAAGAGCACTGATTTCAGCTTGCCGGTATCTTTAAACTGCTTCCTGGAAAGGCGTTACCATAAAGAGGAAAACGCTTTCCGGAAAAAAAAGAGATAAGATTATTTTTTATTTTTATTTCAAAGTGTTAAAGGCAATACATTTTTTACGCGGCATTTGAGACTTAAGTGTACAATATTTCAGAATAGTCTTCCGTTTTTAGCTCTACTGAGGATTTTGCTGATGGTAGTTAATAAATAATGACAAAATAGCTCCCCCCCCACCCTAAAAAAAATCCTTCTTTCCGATCTTCATTTATTCCCGGTGCGTAACTGAGGTATCTGGGCATGAGTGAGCATTTTTTCTCTCTAGCAAGGACTGAGCTGAATTTTTATTGAGATTTCTTTGTAATTTTTAATTAATGGCTCAGCTAATTATTAGAAAATTAAAATTCTGAGACTCAGGTGCACCAAGAGAGATCCTGGACTAACTTGTCACAAATTTTCATCTTTGTACGTTCCGTAGATCTTGCTAGCCATCGCAGCCAAACGCTACAGACAGAGTGGAAATTCATTTCATGAATATCGACAACAAATACGGATTTGTATGATTTTGTTGTTGTTGTTTATTTGAAGAAGAACGCGACGAACTTTTCTATCCAAATCAATTTCATTGACAGCATTTTAGTCCACGAATAGGCGCTTCTATATTATCATAACAATGAAGAAATAAATCATTTTAGGAAAAGCTCGCAAACAATAACAATACGCTGTAATATAACTTCAGCATGTATCGAAAGTAATGAGGAGGAATTACTTGGAACTTAATACCCCCCCCCCCTCCCTCCTCCCTCCCATAATACAAAAACAATCTTTGAAAAACATGACTTTGTTATTTTAGTTCTGATTTTTAGTATTATTTTCGTTGTAAATTGAAGTTACATTTACCTTTTACTGACTTCGTTCGCTATACTGGCCGGTTCCTCCAAATGAACCTTGAATCAAACGAAATATATCCGTAATTTAAAACTTGTGTTTCAACGTAATATAGAAATTTACCTAGAATAAATTTCTGCATTGCCGAAAATGATACGAACACGAGTGCGCTATTATATTTTCTAATGTGTCAGATGAAATTTCGGCTGTTAAAAGTACAATTTCTTTTAATTGGTCATTTTTATATAGGATTTGTTAAAGAACGAAATGCAATACCCTAAAAATACATCTGAAAAATTATCTAACAAATAATGTAAGTCTCATCAAAATCCTTAGTAGAATATTTATAAAAAACTTATCTTTAAAAATCGGGATCACCTGATTATTAAAGGTATTTCCCCTATTTTTATAACTATAAGCAGCGTAGAGCGGTATTCAATATCTTAAAACCATTCTTAAAAAATTATCTAAATCATGCAAGTTTCATTAAAATTTATTCTTTTTAAAAAAGCTAATTTTTAATAATCATGTTCGTCTAGTTCTAAAAGTTTACCCCATAATTCTATAACTAAACAACGTAGAATAATATGTTATGTACAAAAACTTCTTTGAAAAATTAGCTAACTGACAGAAAAACTTTTATTGAAATTCAGTCAAAAGAATTTTTTAAAGGCTAATATTTCGTAATCGAGTGTACACAGCATTATAGAATTTTTCTCAATAATTTTATAACGAAGCATCATAAAATAATATACTATATATTAAAATCGTCCCTGGAAAAATATTTATTATAATAGTGCAAGCCCTTTAAAGTCCATTCAGCAGAACTCAAGTTATAAGCAGCTAGAACTAAATTCTCATTTGCTATTTATAAATATATCGATGATGCACAGGTTATTTTTTTCCCTCTCGGAAAGAATGGATATAGTAAAATATAATGTAAAAAAAAATAGATACTTTTATTAGAATCTTCAAATTTCATGCAGTATTACACCAGAACGGAACTTGATTTTTTGCCGTTACCAAATTTGAAATCTATGTCATTCTGCTGTGATAAGGAAATTTTTTACTCGAATTTCAAATATTTCTAACGAGTATTAGCATTTTATTTTTAGTAGCGGTTGAAATATTTTGTTGTTGAGTATTTTATTGATTCACTTACTGAATATATTTAAAGAAAGATAATGGGGATTTACCTATGTATTTTTTATAAAAACATTTGTCTAATCTTAAAAATTCCATTGATGTGTAATAGTAGTTTTGAAAATCTGGACAAAGTCTTTGTCCCCCCCCCCCCAAAAATGTCAAGTGGTTTGTTTAGAAGATGATCGTTCCAATCCGGTTTTTCTTTTAGCATTTCGGTTGTAAGGCACTCTCTTTTAATTGTATCGATATGCATATTTTTATTTCCAGTTTAAGTACTGAGTAAGTATATCTTATATCTAGAGTGTAAAACACCTCCATAAGATGTGATGGATGGACGATTGAACTGCTGGGTTTAAATCTACTCTTTGCTGCAGTTATTTTTATATGTTAAATAAAGAAGTCCCCAGAAAATGCTGGAGTTTTGTATGTGTATATCTTTATTTAAGCTTAGCATTCAAGAGGAATGAATAAATGGACTTTTTATTTCGAATTAAACTGTTTGCTCTATATACCATATCGTTGATGTCACCTACAGACCTTGAACCCTGCGTTTTATAATTCTGCTTTATCCTCATCAATTAATAATGTAATTACGATATCTTTACAATATTTTTGTCTTATCTGCAATTATATGTAGAATAGTTTGTTAAAAGAAATTTTTACAAAAAGTCAGAAGTTATACGGATTGAAAATGTTAATCCTGTTTTTATAAAGCGTGACTTTCTTCAGATTTTACAAAATGCTGACTATAATTACGTCGAGAATTAATTGTAGAAATCATTTTCCTGCTTTTAACATTTTCTGAAAGAGTTGTAGTTGTTGTAAATCTTTTCATGAGTTAAATTTTGTGAAAATACTTTCGTGGAATAAAACCTTCGAAAAAAAGAAAAGCTTATTGAATTATAATCTATGTTATAGGGATTGCTTTTATTTCTAATAAAATTTTATTTCTACTTAGTGTGTTATTTAACTGCTATTTAACACTTTCCAATAAAGATGAAAAGTCTTAATACATTGGGTTTTTCTGTCCGTCTGTCCACGCTCTAACTCCTGTAAATATACTCGGATTTTCATGCAATTGGTAAATCTTATTTAGGGTCTCCTAAATACGTTAAGTATATGGGATTCACAATTAATTTACAGGGCACCCAAAAAAATTTCGTTACATTATGTTTTATGGGGAAAAATCATTTACAGAATATTTTTATGACATTATGCTAATTGAAATTGATATAAATAATTGAATTTCAATACGATTGCGTTAGAACAGAACATTTATAGCATTTTAATCCATTTACAGGGGCACACGAAAGAAATAGGTTACAATGGTTTAATAGGTTTCTTCAATTTGATTATAAAATAATAACTAAGCTAATTAAATAATAATAAGTTGATTATAACTCAGGAAAACGTTTTGATACATTAACAAATTCACTTTTTAACAGACAGATATAAAATTGGAAGCGATTTGGAACCGAACCCAGTTTTACATTTTATGGTAATTAAATTACATATAAAGTTATAAGTGATTTTGATCAAATTATCACGCTTTTTCCTCCCTTCGTTGGACTGCTTTTTCTACTTTCGTCGGTAAAGGCGGTTCAAAACGTCAACTTTGACGGTTTGTTCTGAAAGATCTATTGCATTTGAAAAATAAAACAAAATAAAATAAAATAAAATAAAACAGAAAATTGAGTGCAATTAGGTAGTTTCTGAACATCAGCCCCTGCTAGTTTCATACATTTCCAGACAAAAATGAACTAAAACTTGTATCACAAAACTGCCCATTTTGA
The DNA here is from genome assembly GCA_964019185.1 of Maratus speculifer. Lineage (NCBI taxonomy): Eukaryota > Metazoa > Arthropoda > Arachnida > Araneae > Salticidae > Maratus > Maratus speculifer. The sequence continues at coordinate 71,438,853 of OZ025295.1, forward strand.
TTTAAGAACATCCTTAATGGAACATCGGAACCATTATGTGAAGTAGTGCGCCCTTTGTTAACTGTATTGGAAAGGAAAGTCATATAAGAGTATTGATTGGATAAAATGAATTATCTTTCATGTAGTTCACAATATATTGCATTAAAAATATAACAGTTTGATAAGAAAAAGTGAAGAAAATCGGAAATTCGTCTTGAGAATTGTTGTTTGAAATTCGTTCGCGGAATTTTACTCACAAACATCATTGTTACGATTGAATTTTTTACTCGCGATATCCAAGTTCACCTAAGTTGCGACCGGGTTTTATGCAATGTATGGGTGATTCTACGATAAGAGGTTCAAAAACATAGAGAATTCGGCCAAAAAGAAAAGTTTGAGTTTGATCAAAAACCTTTAAATTATGTTTTTTGTCCCGTTTATTTACTTTTTCATGTAAGGGCAAGTCACGCAAATCACTTTATACATATTTTATAACTTTTTCTGGTCAGTGACTCGCTCCCCTGGCAGTTATCTTGCCAGGGGAAATACGGCAGGGGAGAGACATTTTCATGTAAATTCAAATTTTTTAACTGACTGAATTAGTTTTTGGGTTAATTGTGTATTTCACTTTAAATATTGCCATATATTTTAGGGCAGTAAATGCAATTAAATTAAATGAATATTATAAGTTTTATGACTTACCAGGGGGAGATACACGATGTCGCAACAACTAAAAATGGCGACGCTTAAATGGCTTGCGCGTTTAGTATTGCTAATTTCAAGCCAATAGATGTCCTTAAGCGCTACTTTCGATATAGCCATCCTTGAATTTACATTTGTTTCAGCGGAACGAAATTTGACAGGGTAGATACACAAAAAAAGCGGGACAAAAGTTAATTTTAAAAATTATTTGAAATTAACAAAATTATTTTATTTTTTATTTTATAATACGTAAGTATAATTACTTAAATTCCAATTAAACATATTTTAGCTAAGCATCTGACGGAAAAAATATATATATTGTTTGAAAGCTAAATTGAAACCGGCAAGAGGACCTGCCAGGGGAGAGACTTTTTTAGACTTTGTAAGAAATTTCAGAAAAAAGTGTTTTAATTAGGCATTCAACCGTGATGTTATTTAATAAAGTATATTAAGATGATGCGATTCATTGCAAAAAATAGCAACATATAGAATAAAAAATCTGTTTTAAACGGATTGCCGTACAAATTACCTCTTATCGTAGAATCACCCGTATATTCAAATCACATTAACCATTTTCTGTGTCTTAACTTTTTAAAACCGAACTTGTTATGAGTTTGACTGTATTTATAATTTAACCACAGCAGTTTTAATATCCTGTTTTGGTACTTATTATGAAAACTTAAGATTGTTTCTGGAACTTAAATATTCCTTCCATTTATTATTTGATTTGGTAGAAAAAGCCATTTCCAGTCTTTCCCTCAAATTTCCTGCCGATTTCGTCAGTTTGATTATAAAATCAATCGCAACAAATTAATGCAATGTAAGTCGCCGTCCCTCTGCGGAAATATGTTCCATTAATGGAACATCGGTACCATTAGGTGAAGTAATGCGCGTGATCGGTACACGCAAATCGATATGAAAAAGAGAACCGCTAAATCTTTTACGTGCCTATGGTGAGGTGCATCCATGCTGTTCGAAACTCGTAGGCGTTTTTTATGTGAAAACAGGAACACATTCATGCTAATGTTGGGGTGAGGGAGGAATTAAGCACTTCACGTTTTTATTTCTCCATGCAAACTGACAAAAAAAAAAAAAAAAAAAAAAAAAAAAAAAAATATGAAAAGGGAAGGAAATTTTACAAATCAAAAATGAAGATTTCAAAAATATGAAGTAAGATTTCCCTTTCAAGAGCAGATAGCTTACGTTTAAACTCTCCAATGCATATTACAATTGCAACAGTTTTTGTATATATCACGAAAATATGTTAATTTTCGTACTTCGTACCGTAAACTATTTGCTCCAAAATATTATGTATTATTATGCATGGCTTTTCTCCAATTTTGTCTGGAGGAATGTAGGTTTGTTTTTGTTAATTTATTTTACTCATTAAATAATTAAAAACTATATTTTATATAAAAATAATCTCTTTCGCGAAAGAAATTTCTAAAATGTCTTAAAATTCAAGAACAATTCTGAAATGTTCTATAAAGTTGTTAATATTTTTATTTTTGAAAAAGCTCGACTTCTAATAAGAATTATTGTTAGCAAAATGTTATTAACGCTCGTTGGGATATTTGAAATACTTGCATAATCTTTAAGTAGAGTTTCTTTCCTTTTATTTATTTTCTATTTTTTTTTATTTATTATTATTATTATTATTTTTTTTCGTGGGTATAATGTATTTGATGAGTCTTTTTTTCACTCTTATACTGATTTCGATAAAAATAATCAAAAATGTCTATAACGTACAGTTTCAATAAAAAATGTAAATGCCATATTAAGAAGTAAAATAAGAATTTAGTTATAAAGACATGGGTAAATTAGAAATTTTGTTATAAAACACAAAGATATCATTAAACATTGTAACAAAATACACAAAATACTACTAATTGTTTACAAAAATTTCTAAAAAAGTGGAGAGGACATATCTTTCTTTGGGATAAAAGAAAAAGTATTGTAATGATTTTCCCCATTTTGGTAACGATGGGAATGAGAAACATAAAAGTAATATAAGATACAGCTATTTATAAGGTTTCTATCAATAATGTTTTCTATTAGATCTTCTGACTTTCATAGATCTTATTTGATAAACTTTACTTGATAGAAGAAGGCGTTTAATACATTTTAACTCGCAGTATTAGGGGAAAAAAGAAAAAAAAACAAGCTAGAATTACATACAACAGTCCAAAAGAAAAAAAAATATAGATATTATTTTGTAGATTTGTGTTATTCTTCATAAAAAAAAAATCTGCTATGAATATGAAAGTATGATCCAGCCTGAATCACGGACTAGGCTCTTCGGACGTCTGTCTATCCCGCATTTTCTTTTCTCTACGGCACACGCGTCGTTCTGTATTCGTTAGTGTGGAAAAGCGTCATCTGTTCTCGACTGCACCACTGAATAGGTGGCTACTTATAGCCACTATCATAGAAAAGTAGGTACTTTTGTTGTACGGTCGCGTGCCGATTACAAAGCCTTTTCAAGGATTACATCGTTGGGGGAGATAGCATAAAAAAGGAGGGGGAGAAAGATTTATTCACAGTTGCTCAGTCAGTAGACATCCTATGCATAGTAGGGAAAGTGGAGTTCTGCCCCTATCCAGAGTATGCAGTTATTGCAAACGTGCAGAGACGTTGCCTTGAATAATGCATTTTTTGCATTAAAGCATTTCAGCTCCAGCTACCAGCGGTATTAAACCGAATTATAAAAAAGAGATTTTAATAGTTTTTTCCTCTCTTTATCGAAATTTAAATGCTTAATGTAAAACGAAAATGTGGATGTCCAGGTGAGCGATATCAGAAAATATTAGATTAGAAATCCGCTAGTTTCATTAGATGTTAATGACACGACATGATGAGACAAAATCAAGCCCCGATTATCGCACGTGCATCTGGTGCCTGTACCCTGGGCATGAAATTTCTAAGGGGGAAAAAATTTATCCTAATATTATCTAAATTTTTAATGTGAAAATCATTTTTGTGGAAACAAATGTGATACTTGAGATAGTAATACGATGAAATGACAAAAATATATCTTAATATATGTTTAAATGCAATTTCAATAAGTGATAAATTATTATTATTTCTGAAACACAATTTCAATTTTCCAGGAGACACAATTTTGTTAATTAACACCTTTTAAATATGTAAGAAAAAAAAAGTATCAGAAATTAACCAATTAAAAGCGGCACAAAAAACAAAGTTTCTTAGGCACAAAAACTTGCTAGTCCGGCTCTGGACAAAATGACGCGATGGAGGACATAAAGAGCTTTTTTCTGAAATTGATATTTTAGTGAGATTGATAATATATGTTCACAAAATATTGGTCTAAAATTACTAACTCCTTTAAAATATCAATTTAATCATCAATAATCCAAATTAACTGATAACAAATCGAAGGACTTTAAACAAATGAATGATCTACAAATTTTCATTTATTATTATTATTATTATTATTATTATTATTGTTGTTGTTGTTGTTGTTGTTGCAAAGTTTTAAAGTCAAATAATTATGAAAATTTCTTCCTTTCTCGACCACGCTGTCTTGAGATATTTAACAAACTCAGATGAAAATAATATGTATTTTATGAGGAAATGAGCATCAGTGCTTGCCATTAGCCATTTATTGGTTAATGAAAAAAAGAACAGAGCTGCTTCTGACACCATTGAGTATATGATGTTGCAGCAAATGTGGTGGTAAGTGTTCTATCAATGTTGTAGTCGTAAAAGAAAAGAAAAAAAAACAGACGGTATATGCTATGGGCAGAGGGTATACTACAGAATCATAAAGTTCATGGCTGGAGTATACACATAGCATTGAGAAACAGGAGGTATACGGAGCTCAATTAAAAAATCCAAAAGGTATACGGCGTATACTCTTCCATTGCACCCTTGTATTCTACTGAATACTGTTTTTCTTATATTAAAACATTTTAGCACGAGTTGCCAAAAATATTAAAGTAAACCAATGCTTACCTACTCATCTATTTTACTAAAAATGGTCAACAGTTTAAAGCCATTAAAAAAAAAAAAAAATTGTTTTTGAGAAATGTAAAATTATTCTGATGCCATTTAGCGCATACTCTAGATTTTCGTATTTTGTCTCTTTCTCTTTTTTTTTTTTTTTTTTTTTTGTAATTCAATAAATGATCTCTTCTAATGCTATTTTCTGTTTAAAGCTATACCAAATAAACAAAAAATCGCCCCAGTTACAGGTTTAATTACAAACTCATATTAATCTTATCTCAAGCACAGTGTGAAAAAAAAAAGTTTAATTAATGTCTTAAAAGTTGCTTATTAAACCCGAGAGAATCAAAGAATATAAAATCACTTATCTTCAAAAAGAAAAATAAGTTCGCTATTTCTCTTCAGGGGAAAAAAAGAGAAGAAAAAGAGAAAACAGAGAAAGAAGAAAAATGAAGTTAGTATATTCTGTCTGATTTTGTAATAACAATTAGGTTTTTAATTAAAAAGTATGTGCAAAAATGGATTTTATTTTTTCTATTAGACCAAACTATTATAAAGGATGTTTCAATAGAAGAAAGTCCCTGAAAATTTTGAATTTTTTGTTTTTCTATTCTGAAACATTACCTTTCCGATCAAATTTGAACTGCACAATTTGTGAATCAAAGGTCATAGAAGTATCCAAAATCTACAGGAAATATATATTTCTTCAAAATATATAGGCAACTAGCAACTCATTCTTTTCTAGGAAGGATCTTGGATCTTTTATGCGTTGACAACACCGGTATGCGAATTAAGCCTCATCTGATATTTTCAAGAAACATTCCAGGCAAACATTTGGACAAAGAAGAGTCCGTTGCTTCCTAAGAACATTCCTGGATATTTTATTCTATTTTATTTATTTGTATATCAATCTTAAATTAAAGCATTTTAGAAATTTTGCTACTTCTTCAACTATGAATATCTGAAATTGAAATTACAGTACAGGCGAAAAGGAAATAACATCATAATTGTGTATTAACTAGTAGGAGATGTTTGTCCTGACGGTAGCTAAAAATTGTGTTTATCACATAAATTTGGGAAAACTGATAAAAATTGACAATATAGAAGCGTTTATATGAGCAAAGTTCAGCTAGTTTGTGTTCTAATAAACACACTGTCAGCATTTACAATACTTCTGGGTAAACCAGGCTTTGTGGCTAATATAACATTAACAAAATTAAGATTTTATAATAAAACAAATTTTTGACAAATATGCAATAAAACTGCGTAATTAAAAAGTCTGCTGCAACTATTGAAATAATACTAATAATTAATAATTATTACTATTTTTATAGCACTTTGAAATTGTATTTTTTTTCTTTAACCCCCCCCCCCCTTCCGAAAAAAAAAGGTTATCATTTTTGCCTTTTGTTGGCAAACTTCTGTTTCTGCTGTCAAGTTTCGGGTACACACAGATGATATACAGATCTCTCGCAGGGAGCGTCAATTCGAATGACTGTTTTTGGAAGAAAAAATGTTTTCGGCGTGCTATGCGTTACACTGGGTTTTATAATATAGAGATGCAAGATTTCTTTTCAATATAAAGTCAGAAAAATATATAAAACATTTTTAAGTACAACAAAAACTGGAAAAGTTATACGAATGACTAATTTAGGTGCTTTAAAAAGAAATTCATAAGTACTCGTGACGATTTCTAAAAATATATGTAATATACAAACCGGAAGGTTGGTAAGCCTGTAAATTGAAAAAATAGCAGATTTTCTGTTTCATAATAATTTTCTGTGTAAATTTTGCGCGCCTTGGGAAACCCTGGTGTAGAAAAATAATTAATACAAACTGTACTTGGTCCTCTACAGTTTGTTTCATATCCAAATTTCAATAAAGTTTGTTAAATGCATAGATATACTCTCTGTATAGTTTTGTAAAGAATGGAACTGCTTTATCGATTAAAATACGCTTCTAAACATTTCAACATTTAGTTATTATACGAAGTGCATTCACAACATTCATCTCTCGATACGTTTTCAATTATTTCTTTTACATGCCTTTTCTTTTATAAGTCTTTTTCTGCCAACCTCCTTCAGCGATGCATAAAAAGATTCTTAACTGTATTTTAAATGCAATGCATAAATTTAAGGTAGATCACTGAGGAAGCAGAATAACCAGTTCAATTTACATTTAAATTCAAAACGGGTCAGAGAGATAAAAGGTTGGAAAATCACTTCTTAGATAACACGGCACATACAATTAGTATGCACATGCATCATTGTAAATTTTCCAGGATCAGAGAGGAGCATTCTCATTTTCAACAAGTATAGGATCGGAGTTATCGTATCTTTTCTCAATTACCGAAGGATATGGTAAAAAAAATGATTCGCTGATTAAGAAATTCAGAAAACTGTCGAATAAAAATTGCGAGACAATTAACAATGATTAGATATAGATCAGAATATAATACAATGGATGAAAAACGGATTTTACACTTAAAATGAGTTTAAAATGGATTATTAAGAACAAGTAATGTTGATTCTTTTTAAGAATCTTAAATTTATTATACAATTAAGGAACAACTTTGATGTTACGTGTAGAAGCTAATAAATCATATATATAATTGTAATTAATTTTTCAATTAATTATCAGCAGATGATTATTAATTGAAAAAATAATTAATAATATATAAATATACATATTATTATATTCACCAATGCTGAGTTTATTTGTGTCTCATATTACGCCGCAGGTTTGTGTGTTCCATCTTGCGCTGCAATTGCAGTCTTATCAACAAAATGTGAGTGAAAAGTGCCTGGCTGGGCATCGTCCTCGTAGCTTAAATAGTAGAGCACATTTTTCACTATAATGGTTCTGCGCTTCGCTAGTAATGTGATATTCACTTATTGAATATTCGCCAATAAACCATTATCACTTATTAAACGATTTTTTTCGCTATTTTAAATTCTGGTATGGGTACATTGTATGGGTACATTGACACAAAGTGTGTGTGAAAGAGAGATTTGCTTTTTTAATATTTACAGTTTGATAACTTGAAATTCCTTGAGAACATCTCCTTTCATGCATATAGAAAAGGAAAAAATATATACCTAAGTTACAATTTTCTAACTAAATGTTAGAAAATAAAGATATTCTATTATTTATTTCTGGATTTTTCAAGAATTATTGATGCATGTGAAATTTATTACACAATAAAAAACTAAAAATGAAATATACGCATTTCTCACGGAGGGGATGGGGCAGTAGAAAGGAGTTTCACAATATGAGTTTGTGATAGTCTGCGTAACGAAACTTTTTTAGGGTTTCGTTCATCTGACTAAAACCCTATTCGTCTCTGTCTTCTGTCTCTCCATCCGTCGCAGAGACCGTACACAAAAACTGCATGAGTGACAGACTTCAAATTTTGTATACTTACAGCTAAATACCTTGTATCACACGACAAATCATAAAATTTTGAAAAGATCTATAGTTTTAATTATATAATTATTTTTAATGTCATCCATTAATTTTTACAATTTAAATTTTAAAATAGAAAATTAATTTCAACGGTTTTCCTGTAAACATCATAGTTTGGAGTTAAAACTTCTCGCTGGTAAACAGAAAGTTCGAAGCAGACGCAGTAATTTGAAATTTTCATATTAAAATGGACTTAATAAGAAGAAATTTTATATTTGTTCTAATTGATGGGTTTATATTATTACGGTTCTGTTCATCTGACATTCATAATATTTTTTGAAATTCAATTTTCTTTCTATTTTAAAAACCTTTACGATTTATTAATTTAATTATTCAGCATTTTAAACAATTTTTTCCGCTTTTAGAAATTTAAAATTTTATTTATACCTCCGCTAATTTTTTAAAATTTCGGATTTTTTAAAAATTCAGAATTTTGGATTTTATTTAACTATTATGATTAATTATTATGATTTGAACATTTTTAATTTAATTAAAGTAACAAACTTATTTTTATAATTATTTTAAAATTAAATTTGTTGGTGTTCCCATCTATGTAAGAATTTAATAATTATAAATTAACAACTTGTATTTATTAGTTAAAGAATAAGTTGATTTGAAAGAAATATTAAACAAAACCCTCTGTGCAATCTTTCCCTCTTGCTACTAAGATACACAGTGGTGGCTCCGTTTTGGAATCATAGTACTTTGTGAGATAATTGGTAAGTATGAATGCAAATTCTTTTCCTCCTTGTTTGTAAGTTTTGCAAAGTATTGAAATAGCTCACTGAAATTGAAATATCTTCCGTAGTTTGGAAAGTTGTATATATTAGAATTAGACGTGATTGTTTGCTGTAAAATGTGAAATCTTCACCGATCAGAATGTAATATTGCATCTCGTCTGGTTTGTGAAATTGAGTTGTGGCGCTTTAGGAACTTTCTATCCTATAAAATTATAAGTATATTTCCATTTTTATTCGAAAAACTGATCATCTCTTCTTTAATGACAATTTTAATGGAAAGTTTATTGTTTGAGAATTAAAAATAAAGTTTAAAATTATTAAAAGAATTACCAGAAGTTAGCAGTTCTGCATCAAAAGATAAATTAATATGTCGATTCGATTCATGATTATTAACTATAATTTAATATCTTCAACATATTTACCGTGCCGAAGAGGTTGAGGAAAAATCTTTTGACACAATTACTTTCGAACAGTAATTTTTGCCTTATCTAATCAGGAAATTTCAGCGATTAAATATATCAAAAGTTATTATAAAAAAGGCGTACAAAAATTAAAAGAAATACACTCGTCGCAAATAATAATAATAATAATAATAATATATATATATATATATTTGCACATAATTTTAATAAAGATTGTGTTTATTATTATTTTTTTTAAGGTTTTTTGTTTTAATTTTAACAACTTTTCCTTTGATAAATATCAAAACAGATTTCCCCCTTCTCCCATTAGCTCTTTAGAGGCCTTTGCCATTTTTATTGAAAGAGTCTTATTTTCATATTGGAAATGTGTTTGCCATTTATATATAGGGTAAGGGCACGTGTGCGACATAAAAGGAACCAGGGGATATTCAGAAATGAAAGGACCAGACGCATTTGCTTTTCATATGGTGATACGGGTCACATGGCACTCTGCCCCCACTGCTGAAATTAATGATATTGAAATGTTTACTGGAAATATTTTGACGATAGACGTATGACGTGTGATATAGAGTCGTGCTCTATAATAACTAATACATACAGAATAGGCATTCATAAATTTAAAATTAGAATAAAATTTCCAGATTCAATGAAATATATAAATTTTTCTTCAGATATTTTAATAAAACGTCTGAAATCAAAAGTGTCCAGGGATTTTTGCCCTTATAATATTTTAAACATTTCTAGTACTTTGGATGCTTAGTTCAGTAGCGTGTTATACGCAGTCAGCTAAGCTAAATTAAACAAATACGACTTGATAAAATAAATATAAATCAGGTCATTTATTTTTAATATAATAAGATTGTCATAGGTTCGGCACAGTTTCGAAGACATGGCAGAACTGACAATCGCAACAAAGCAGTTTTTTTCAAAAGTTGAATTAATGTCCATTCTTTATTCTAGTGGCAATTAGAGCAATTTTTCATAAATACTTTCAATTATTTTAGTACAAAATATAATTAAGATAAAAAAAATTGATATAACCAGTTAAACATCATTGTGTTTCATTCACGTAGCATATATTTTATTTTTATACCAAAAAATGTTTTTCATTTATATTAAAAGTAACAGCAAATATATAGCATAAAGCAGCATGTTCAACCTGCGTCGCTTCGAACTTTTATGTGTAGCCCGAGCCATTACAATCATTTATCCATATTTTAAAGATAATTAATGTGTATAAAAAGTATTAAAGACCTTAAATGTTGTTTCATTTTTTTTCATAATAAGACAAAATCTATCCTTTTGTTAATAATTTGAAATTATGTTAAAATTTCTAAAATACTGTTTGTTTAAATATAAATTCTTTTTAAATTTCAATTACACTATTAAAAAAAAAAAAAAAAAAAAAAAAAAAAAAAAAGAAAAGAAAAGAAAAACGACAAATGCAGTAATTAAAATTTGACATTGGAAATCGTAAAGGAGGAATAAATAGATGAATAATAATGATCGTTAAATACTTTCAATGCCATAAGAGAGAAATGTATGAAAGCAACATATAGTAAAATTTGCGCCGCCCGCTGGACAAAAATTCAAATAGTCAATTCCACTGTTTAAATTTGATTGAATGTTTTTTTTTTATATAATTTAAAACAATTTTATTTTACTTAAAGGAAATCCAATAAATTTCAAAAAGCCTTTTGCTCATAAACTGGAACAAACTTAACATAAAAAAAAGTTAGATTAGGAAGCAGTCGGGTGCATCTGAAGCCATAAAACATACTTTTTTCTACACTAAAATGTGCTTTTACACAACACTACGGAATCAACTAACAGTATGCAATTTGCATAAATTAAAGAAAAATACTATTTTCCCTGGAACATATTCACACCCTTTTTTTAAATCTAAGAAAGAATAATTATGAATAAAAAATAGTTAAAGAAACTAAATAAATAAATAAAAAAAAACTCATTCATTACACTTCAAATCCATACTAATAACTAAATTCAGCGAGTTACAAAAAACTTCATTTGTCCACTACCGAAAACCACCAAGACTTCACAATTCCCTTTATCAAAAAGTCAAAAACTTTATGGAGTATTTTTTTATTAATTGAGTAGTTTCACTATCGACTTCACACTTCACAGCGCAACGACTCATAGAGTTCATTTGTTGATGAGCAAGACTTCGCAAATCCAATACAAGGTGTCGTAGCAAGATTTCGTGGAATGCACACCTTACAAATTAGAAAATTAATCTTCTACTGAATTCCATGATTAAGCATGCTGTCTACAGAGATAAATCAGATCAGCCTGAACCAAAGTTTAGATCTGAATATGGACGACTGCCATTATCGTGACCCCGATATAACTTTTTCTCATTCAGATTCTCATTTCATTTTAAACTTAATTCTAAAAGATATCGCAAAAATAATTCGTTGCTAAGATTTTTTCCCCTTCCTCAGAATAGATGCAATGATGTTGGTTTTGCGAAGTCAAAAGAAAAAAAAAATGATGGGAATCTGGTAACAGGACGGGTCACAGGAATTTACCCGAGCCCGAGGATTTTCGGTTTTGACTCTAATTATTTTGAAGAGTAACGAGTTCGGATGTAGGTAATTTTTTTTCAAGAGAAAAACCAAAATAACGTTTCAAATTAAATTGAACTGTCTGTTTTAATAAGAATTGCATACATTTATTTTTCTTCATAAAAAAAATATGCATATATATATATATATATATATATATATATATATATATATATATATATATATATATAGATATATATATGCTACCTCTGACAATAAAGTTCGGTGAATAGTCCTGTAGCATTAATGTAGATGAAATATTAACGAAAGTTACCATACCATCCTTCAAAATATTCATCTCCTATAACTATGCACCGCTGAGATCTACTATACATGTCCTGGTAAATTTGCAAGAAGTCTTCTTTTGGAATGAAGTTCAAAAGCTTCGTCACGTTTCGTTGAATGTCAGCAATATGGTCAAATCTCTTTCAAAGAGAGTTTGAGTCATGAAAATAGGAAGAAGTCTGGAGGATTGAGATCTGGGGAGTTTGGTAGGTGTTCAATTTGCACCATCCCTCATGAATTTCTTTCGTTGTCTTGCAAAGCTTAAAACCAAACTTTAAACTGATCTTTTATTCGTTCATTTTCCTGGTCTCAGTTAAGAACCAACACACTGAACAAGCACTTAGTAAAACACGTCTTACACAGCACATAAACGACGCTCAACTGAACAACGGTGGGGGAAGATGGTCAACACTTGCCTCAATGCAGGTGCAGCGTTTTGTTTCCTAGTGTTGCTAGGTTGGTCGTTCTGAATTCATTCACCGAACTTTATTGTCAGAGGTAGTATATATATATATATATATATATATATATATATATATATATATATATATATATATATATGTATATATATATATATATAAACATCTTATTAGACACATGATAGATCGGAAACGGCAGCACAGACAATACCTCATCGAGTTCGCGGCTGAAATTCCAGAATTAATGAAAACTGGATTTGCATATTAAAATGCAATCATTCTGCTAACTCATATCTCAGTAGAAAACACATATAATCCAATTTTAGTGGTAGACTTGAAGGTTTACCGTTGTGTTTTCCTGTTCTAAGGTTATAAAGACATGGAAGACTGGAAGTAGGAAAACACAATGGTAAACCTACAAATCAGCTGGATTTTAGGCGTTTTTCATCAATATATGAATTGGCAGACCATCTGCGTTTTAATATGTGAATTGAGCTTTAATTCTGGAATTTCATCCGTGAACTCGATGAGGTGATGTCACATTTTTTTTATATTTAAAAAGCATTTATATATATATATATATATATATATATAAGCAGACTACATAGAAAAATGTTGCTAACTTTCTTTCAAATTTCAAGACAAGTTTGGATTTAAGTGTTCTGAGTTTTAAGAGCATCGGATAAACTCTTTGTGACACAAAAACTTCGATTTGAAAAATATTTACTTAGATAATAGAAGACATTATTTTAAGCTTGTAAAATATAATTTAAAAAATAGACCATAAAAATATAAAAAGTTAGGTACTAAAAGGCATTTTTTTCACATCTGAAATAAACAGAAAATTACATTAATAAATATTGTCAATTTTCTAATACAAAATTGCAAAATATATTAATTTACTTTTATAAAAAATCTACTTTTAGACGTCACCACTCTGGCGACGACGTCCAAAACCTCCTTAAATTTTTAATTTTACAAAATTTACGAAGCTTATTTTAATAGTAACGGGCCGTCCCAAATGATAGACGAAACTTTTCTATGAAAACTTAACTCAGTATCGTATTGGGTGGTTTTCAAATGTATTGCCGTATTAGGTGAAACAAAAATTGAAAAAATAATTTGGTTTAAATATAAAAATTTACTCAGGTATGAGTTGCTTATAGTTTACAACATTCTAAGCAGTAGATTATTTGTGAGTTTTTTTATTTATATTTCAGAAATTTCAAGAAATGTCTTGTCCTGTCACTATTTTTCTCATAAATGTGACCTCTATAAAACATTCTGATTTTTTTTTTTTTTTTTTTTTTTTTTGTATCAATAATTAATTAAAAAATTGCTTAAGGTTCTTACATACGTATTAATAAATCAAAAATGTATTAGTATTTCTTTATTTCATAAATTTAAAGCATTTTAATAGTTGTTTATGCCATGAGTGTTACTTTTCTTCTGAAATAAAGGGTATAACTTCTGATTAAAAACAAATTTAATTAAAAATTAATTATTTTCATTGCAGTTATAATAAAGAATTACAAAGTTCTAATAGACAAAACAATTAATTTAAGTGAAGTGACAAATGCATTAATAAAATTCTGATTCTTACTTCTGTTACAGTAACGTTCATGAAAAGTGGTAACACTCATGACAAGCGATAAGACTCATCTTGCAGCAAACAGCTTTTTTGTAATAATATACATAAAAAAATATTTTTAAAAGTTTAAACTATGATTTGTGTAAAATAGATAGTCCTTTGAAAATTATTTATTAAGAATTAAAATTTGAATCTTAAATAACACTTACAAAACACGTGTGCAGACATGAAAATCCTGTTACAATTTTAAAATAATTATAAATATATGTAATATGACAAAATATGTCCCTGAATCATGAATCTATTATAATCATAACTTAAATCTTACACATGATTTATAGTTTTAGAATTACTTAACTTCTTTTCTCATGAGTGTTACGTTTTCCAAGTAACACTCGTGTAAGGTAACACTCATGTACGGTAACACTCATGACATTTATTAAGGAATTCTTCACTAAAATAAATTCTAACTGTTTTATTGAAATTTTAGTTGGGCCTATTGATTCCTGAACAAAAAATACAGCATTCCCTAACTTAACATTTTTATACGTTAAAAAATGATAATAAATAAATGGGTAACACTCCTATAAGAAAATAAAAATACTCACCATGTTGAAATGAACATTCTGATAAATAGCAATTATAGAACAAAATTATCGCATTCTAAATAAGCTCACTGTAAAGAAGAAACAACATCGTTTTCTCACTACCGTTGCCAACTGCAATATACAAATATTTTTAAAACAAATAATATTAACTTCCCTAAAGTAACACTCATGTTCTGCATATGCGGACACAAAATACATTTAAATTTTTAACTCTTAGATACTAATTTTAAATATATAGACTATCTATTTGTTTAATTAACACAGGATATTTTACTTTTAATCCATATATAAAAATTTTAAAATGTTTCGAAGCATAAAAAAGATTAAAATTTTGCGAG
Organism: Maratus speculifer; assembly: GCA_964019185.1. Taxonomy (NCBI): domain Eukaryota; kingdom Metazoa; phylum Arthropoda; class Arachnida; order Araneae; family Salticidae; genus Maratus; species Maratus speculifer. Next base: position 71,453,953 of record OZ025295.1, read on the forward strand.
TTTTTTATTCAGGACAAGTAAATTCCCATTACTTGCTAACTAAAGTACAAAAAAAGATCACTATTTCACAACTCTGAAAAAATCTAATGAATGCATTGAATTAAGCATAAAAAGATGTGGTACTACCTGATTTTAGAATATCAAAAAATAAATTTATTAATATGAAATTTAGATTTAAACATCAGGACATCAAACTGGCAGTTCATGTGAAATTCACCCTATTACAAAAATCTCGTCTTTTCCTTAAAAAAATTTCAACATGTCTTATTGATTGGAGCTGTATCGGCTCAAATGAGACATTCTTTATCCATTGCTATGAACTTCATTGTTTATCATTATCCGTCACGACCGACTCAAGATGTGAGTGCTAATTTTAACGCAACAAATGCATATAGGGCTAAACTTTGAAGACGCTTTCTACACGTTCATTAAAAAACTGCAGTCGTTACAGTAATAGACTATTTTTAGTTTGAAATCGGACGCTTTGAGAAAGTACAGCAGAGGATTATTTACAAAAATTATATAAAAGGTAAAACAAGATATACAGGGTGTCCCTAAACAAATGGTATATACGCTAGGGGGTGATAGAACACATCAAGACGAGTAATAGTAAATAGGAAACCAAGGGTCCCAAACGTTTTTCAAAGGAGATAGCCGCCATTAAAGTTTGGGGTCCAAAATTTCAAATACACATAAAAAACGAAAAAATAGGTCGATTGATTTTCGGTTTTCACTAAAATTATTCTTTATGTTGGTATTTTTTTGAAAATAAATTTTAAAGATAAATTTCGAAAAATGTCGATAGAGGGCGCTTTAGACTTTGAAGTAATGAAAAACTATTTTTTGCCATGATTTTTTGCATCTCATTGAATGGTTTCGTAAGCTTAGACTTAAACTTAAATTTTGAGCTCAAAATCTGAATAGTTGGAAGCGGTTAAGTAGCACAAACTTAACTGTGTTCAGAGGGTTTAAATTTCAAATGATTATAAAGAACAGAAAAATTGGTCGATTGATTTGCGGTTTTCACTAAAACTATTCTTTATGTCGGTATTTTATTGAAAATGAATTATAAAGATAAATTTCAAAAAATTCCGATAGAGGGCGCCTTAGTCTTTCGATTAACGAAATAATCCATCCTAACAGGCTCAGACTGGCCCGCCGGCCCATCGGCCCGAGGGCCGGTGCGCCCTCATCCAGGAAAGACTTTGCGCCCTTAAGTACCTAAGCCGCTCCTGTGTTTTTTCCCTTCGTTGTACACAAACATTCAGACTAGTGTATTAATTTTCAAGAATTCGTTTACTAAATAACCGTCAGTCAACAGACAGCACAAGCGGGGGAGGGTACTTTTTTTTATTATAACAAAGATATTAAATATATATCGAAACAATTTTAGGATCGGAAATCTAAAGTAGGCATCTTATCTTTGCATGAGTTTCAAAGAAGAAAATAAGCAACCATGGAAAACTTTAGTAGGTACTGTGCCCTAAGCTGGATTTTTTTTCATTGTTTCTCTGAGTGATATCTTTTAGATTTTAATCGCATATTTTGCACATTTTCAGTCCTTTAACTTAAAGTATCTTGCCTCCTTTCCCATTTAAAGCCTGATTTGAATACACCTACAACTAAAATCGTGTTTTATGAAAATAACCTGATAAAATAAAGAGATAAATATTAGAAGGCAAAAAACTCTTTGTGGGGGTTTGTTGCAGACTCGAAAGCATGTTTCTTATCTAGATTAAAATTCTGCAAGTTGTGAAATTCAGAGTTTTTGTTATTCGCAAAACATACAACATCTTCACTTTATTTAATGTCCGACTTTCTGTCGTTTAATGGTTATTAAAAAATTCTAGTATGTATTTTAAATTTAAAAAAAAGTTTAACTATGGGAAAATCTATTATTAAATAAAGCGATGATTATATTAAGAAATTATGATAGGTTTTTTAAATTAAAAAAACGTTGGCCACAGGTTCCTGTAACTTCCATGAATAAAAACCCTGGGACATTTCTCTCAATTGTCAAAATTTAAATATGTTCTTTGATCTCCAATTATGATAGGACTTTTGCAAATCATGGGAAGAGACTAATGATTTTAGACTAATGAAACAAAGGTTTTGATTAATTTTTTTTGTAGAAACCTTCTAACAGTGAAATACAAATTCAACATTTCATGGATATATAAAGTCATTTTTTAAGAATACAATTTACCTCTTCCTACAAGATACCTGACTCGCAAAAGTAATTTTTATCAGATTGTAAAAGAAATTGAATTTATCTCATTTTTTGGGTTACGTACTCAAAAAGTAAAATCGGAACAATTATAAGATCACTCTTCTGTCTGTACATCTGTCATAGCTATTTTACTCGTAAACTATGGAACGTGGAAAGTTCAAATAGGCTGAAAAAAAGAAGAAATAAAAAGGCTATTGACCCATATATTTATGTATTGACCATTCACAAACATATTTAGAAAAAAATGTAGAATGACTAATCAAGTTACTTGGGAAAAAAATCTTTTCTTTGCATGCGTGAAAGTTCTTGTAAAGCCGAATTAAAAAAAATACATTTTGCTGGACAGAACTGGGCTCCTGTAACGGAAATCTTTATTTCGACATGTCAGCATAACCCAAATCCTAGAATGAACTATGTTAGTCACTCCTAATCATTTTAATTCAAAGTATTCATAGTGCAAACTCATGCAATTTTTTTATATCTAATACAAAAATAACAGTGATCGTTCGTATCAATCCTGGTTAATCCCTTCGATATAAGTGAGGCAACTGCCTTCATTACCAAATTGCGTTGTGATTGTTTTTGAAGATGGAATTAACTTATGGATCGTAAATAAAACATAACTTTAAATCAGATCATAATAGAATTAAATAAAATAAGACTCATGGTCGAAAAGATACCAACAATTTTTTAACAACTAACATATAAATTTATTTACAACTATTTTACAAATTGTCGGTGCGTCATAAGACACATTATTCTCAATATAGATAACATAAGAAAAACAAAAAAAAAGCACTATTAATTCTACTTGTATAATTATTGTTTTTAATACTATGATCTTGAATACCAATTGGAGCGTGCAGAACCCCCTACTTGGCATTTTGCCCTAAACATTTTGGGAAACAATATAAATTACAAGAAAAACCGTACCTTCATATTATTTCGTGCCCAGCACTCAGTTAAGGCTCGCATTCGGAGACATCACAGGCGGTCACACATCATCACTGGTGGACATCACATTCGGATCATAGGCTATCACACATCATCACTGGCGGACATCACATTCGGATCATCGGCGATCACACATCATCAGTGGCGGACATCATTTTCGGATCACAGGCTATCACACATCATCACTGGAGGACATCACATTCGGATCATCGGCGATGTTGGTAGGTCCTCCTTGGAATTAATAACACTTCTCTTCTAAATACATCTTCGCATCTCGGAGCGAACTTTTCATCTCCACTCTTCAAGAAAAAAGTCTATATTCTTTTTTTTTATGGCGGGCGTGGCTAATACTCCCCTTCGATTCAATCTGCCCGAAAAATGACCATTCAGTCTCTCCCCCGGCCTATTCCTGAAGCAGATTCGTTGGCTTCTTCTTCGAGCGTGGGGGGCTGGCCCCTCTTGTCTCCAACGCGCTCCTAGCCGGAAAAACGACCGGTAGCCTCAACTAGAGAAACGTGTGCGGTCTCGCTTAATTGGCTTGTAAATCTACTAATAAACCATTCTTGACGTAAATGTCAAGCGATTGTTATGCGAGAGCCCAAAACTGGTGCCTTCTAGATGCCAGCTGAGATAGGGGTCTGCCTTGCTCCTGACATGAATAGCGTTAGACATACACTAGTATTTACAATCCCTATACAAAAACATCAAAGGATACAATATGTATAATATACCATTTATATATATATATATCTATAAATCACGGAAGATTGCTGGATGCTTATGTTCCCAGCACATTTCTTTTCATTTTAGGCACTATATTTTCAGATATATCGTCGAAAATGTAATAAAGAAAATACGCCTATTTTTATTACCGAATCTACTGAAACTAAAATAATAAAAAAAAATAGTGGTGGTAGACGTTAATTTAACCTAGCAGGAAAACTACAGCGATTACTCTAGGTCACATACTTATTAAGAAAAATTCATTTTCCCTTTATAAATAAATTTCGATTTGCAGGTATTCAGCAAAAGTGTTGAGGAGCGGTGGAGGTACCTATCGTAGAATAAGTATAAAAGGATTGTTGATAATGATTAAAAAAAAAAAAAAATCTCGGTCATTAGCCAGTATATTAACCCTCAAAGACACGGATGATTTGAACGTACATAGAGACAGATGCGGCGTACTCTATGTGCCATTGGCTTTTAAAGCCTAGATAACAATGTTTTATAATATATTTGTGTAATGCAATGCCAAGTCACTAATTCATATATTTATTGCACGAAACCCCCTGTACGCGAGTAATAGTCGCTCTTGACTGGTTATTAACTGACTGAAAACTAATTCTTATTACATTAAAAAAGTTTACTTAAAAAAAAGGTTGAATCCCTAAGCAGTATCACCTACACTTGATTTGGCGCCTAATGCAAGAAACCTCCTTTCTTTTTCTCTCAACTTCCAGTGCATTAATGATGATAAGTAGAAAAAAGTAATTACCCTTACAGCTTCTGCTAAAAATAATCATAGAAAAATTTCCTGAACTAATAGACGGGTTATAATCTCTACTAATTATTTTTATACATAAATTGTGTTCCCGAAGTCGTTTGCCTATAAAAAATGGTACCAACTTTGAATTTACAAACAGTAACAATCATTTTTGACATCTCATTTGTGTTTCTTGGATCCAAACAGCCAGAAAATGCATCGCTTATCCGTATTATCTTAAATCTTGATAGCGTTAGAAGAGTATAAATTTGAGAATTAAAGTTAAACTCATTTAAAAAACATCAATTTCTATCTTCATAAAAATCATCTGATTGATTTTTTATTAATTTATTAAATAGATAATATGAATAGATCCAAACATATTACAGACATTTTCTCTAGTCAAAAACTTTTTTTATATATGTTACAGGCCAAACCCGATTTTAGGCCAAACCGGTCTATCCTAACGCCCATCGGATAAACTAGTTTTTCCTAGGCCAAACCGGTCTATCCTAACGACCATCGGATAAACTAGTTTATCCTAGGCCTAACCGGTTTATTCTAACACTCACCGGATAAACTAGTTTTTCCTAGGCCAAACTAGTGTATCCTAAGGCCCATAGGACAAACTAGATTTTCCTAGGCCAAACTAGTCTGGCCTTACTCTTATAGGATAAACTAGTTTAGACTGCTATTTATTGGTCTGAACTAGATTATCCTAGGCCAATTCAATTTGGCGTGATTTTATTGAATTCGATGACCGCCTCAACGCCAACATTCTTGTTTGTCCTAGGCTGATCTAGTTTATTCTAGGCCAATGTAGTTTTACGTGTTTTTAGCTCACGTGCGACAAAGCTAGAGAAATAATGGGCTCACAGGTTCTGTATGTATGTATGTACGCATGTATGTACGTATGTGCGTACGTATGTACGTAACGCGATTACTCTTGGTAGAGATATCCGATTTGGTTCAAATTTTGGATATAGGTTCATTCTGATACTTTTCTGATTAATTTTCGGAATTCATTGGATAGGAATAAATAGGGGCGAACGGGAGGTTAATTCCCCACATTTAATTTAGAGAAATGGACTTATCATGCAGAATTATCCCTTTTCATTTTAAATTTTAGATATAGGATCATTGTGACAAGGCGCCTCCATCATTAGTTGTGGATGTTTATTGTTTAAGTCTAAATTTTAGACTTAAACAATAAAAATCCACAACTCTAAAAGAAAGGGCAATGTAGGTAACACAACATAATTTAGAACCTGGGCCCTGGCCTGGAAATTCCGGCCCGTGCAAATCTCTGACAGTATTCTACAACCCTTCGAATAAAATACATTATATAAGGGTGATAACAAAACCACTTAGCACAAAGTTAGCTATGGAGCAGTAGTCGGGATCAATATTAAAAATAATATTGCCCAATTAAAGTGAAGGCTTTGCCTTCACAGGCTGTTTACACTAAATGTGTATTACAGCCTTATTTTTTAAAGAATAACACCCTCGAAAAATAAAGTAAGTTGGATTACTTTTTCCTATTTCCCCAATTATACTTAACCATTGAACCTGCAAAACTAATCACAGATACGCTTTATAAAATTAAACAATTATCCAAAATTTGAAGCAAATCAGATAATTCTACTCAAAAACAATTCATCTGATTTAAGGAGGGTAATCCCCCATACCTCCCTTTATACTTAATCATTAAACCCTCAAAACAATTCAGGGATTCGCCTGAAAAAACTATATTCAAAATTTACGACAAATCGGATAAATTTGCATAAAAACCTATTTATCTAATTTAAGGAAGGCGGCAAAACGCCCATTATCCCATTATACTTATACAAAGGAAAAACTCAAATTAATTAAGAAAGCACCTGATCAAATGAATTCATGTCCAAAATTTCAAGCAAATTGTATAATTCTGTATTATAACCAATTTATCTAATTTAAGGAACGAAATAAATTGTAAGTTTCCCCCTTATATATTATAGAAGAACCATCAAAATTAGTTAGTGAAGCGCTTCGTTATAATGAACAAATCCAAGATTTGCAGCAAATCAGTTAATTCTGCATGAGAAACACATTTGCCAAAATTAGGCGGAATCCTACCCCCGTTATTCTCGTTGTTTTTATTCAATTAACCCCACAAAACTAATTAGGGAAGCGCTTTAACAGAATGAATTTATTTCTAAAATTTGATGCAAATCAGAAAATTCTGAGTGAAAAAGCATTTACATAAATTATGGGGCGTTACTCTTATTCCCCCCTCTCCCTTTATATTTAAACAATGAAAACTCACAACTAATCATGTAGGCCCCTCAAGAGAATGCTCCTATATCCAAAATTTGAATAAAATATGCTAATAATGCATGGAAACCCATTTATTTGAATTAAGAGAAGGGCGTATCAGCCTCTCATCCCCCCCAGACTTATTCTTCTCCAGTGATATCCAAAAGTAATCGAAAAAGCTTCTTATAAGAATAAACCTATATTGAAAGTTTGATGCAAATCGATTATTTCTATCAAGAATAATTGCGTTACGTACCTATGTACATACATAGATACAGAACCTACGAGCAAATTAGTTCTCAGGCTTTGGTAGCCTTATGAGTAAAAAACATGTCAAATTACATTATTTCTATCAAGAGTTATCGCGTTACGCACATAAGTACGTACATACATGTGTACATACATGCGTACATACATACATAACCTGTGAGCCCATTATTTCTCTGGCTTTGAAGCCCGTGAGCAAAAAACACGTAAAACTACATTGGCCGAGGATAAACTAGATCAGTCTAGGACAAACAAGAATGTTGGCGCTGAAGCGCTCATTAAATTCAATAAAATCACGCCAAATTTAATTGACCTAGGATAAACTGGTTCAGACCAATAAACAGCAGCCTAAACTAGTTTATCCTATAAGAGTTAGGTCAAACTAGTTTGGCCTAGGAAAATCTAGTTTGTCCTATGGACCTTAGGATAGACTAGTTTGGCCTAGGAAAAACTAGTTTATCCAATGGGCGTTAGGATAAACCGGTTTGGCCTAGGAAAAACTAGTTTATCCGATGGGCGTTAGGATAGACCGGTTTGGCCTAGGAAAAACTAGTTTATCCAATGGGCGTTAGGATAGACCGGTTTGGCCTAAGCCAATCTAGTTTGGCTTAAAATCGGGTTTGGCCTGTAACATATATATAATTAAAATTATTGATAAATTCAGGTAAAAAAATTATGAATTATGACCAACATTAATTTTTTAATACAACAAGCCACAATTGTTAAAAATGTCGATGTATAACTTTATAGCTCATTTGAATAATTATTTTTCGAGACACAGAGAATTTTTACCTTTTCATAATTTAATGAGATCGTTTTCTTTTATCAAAAGAACCACAGAAAACAGAATCGCAGAAACTTACAAGAAACACAAGTTTTCTGTGACACAAAATAAGTTTTTTATAAGTTTGAAATTATTGTATAATTTTACTGGTGACTGAGTTTTTTTTTTTTTTTTTTTTTTTTTTTTTCGATATTTGTTTTTTCGAAGATTTTTGTTTTATTTTTCGAAATTTTTGGATAAACTTCTAACACTGTTTTATACAGGGCTGCGGAGTCGGAGTCGGAGTCAGACCCATTTTTGAGAAAAAGGAGTCGGAGTCGGAGTCGTAAAAAACAACCCGACTCCGACTCCGGCTTTTTTCTTAGACAGTTTGAAGTGAAATTAAACCAATAAAATGTAATTTTAAATCCATAGAAGGAATTCTTATTGTTATTTTTGGATTGTATCGGACTACCCAAGTTAAAGATTCCCAATATTCCGCCCAGCGTATAGAGGAAATGAAAACTGTTTTTAATTAAAAGCTCTAGTAGATCCCAGATTATTTGTGAACTAGTAAAATTTTCATCTTTACTTTTATTTTCTTCTATCTTCACAAGAATAAAGTATTGGATTCTTGAAAAATTTCGATTTCCGGCATTCGATGGATTTATACGTTTTAGAAGATCCTGAACTGAACATGATTTGATAGTTTTTCGAAAATGTCTATCAGTGTCTGTCACTTCGTGAGTCTGCATGCGACAAAAATTTTGGAGCACTCTATATCAAGAACTAATGGATGGAATTTCAATAAACTATACATTTTGTTAGATCTTGATTGAAATTGGATCTGATTAATTTTTGCTGTATATCACTCGACAGGTGGCTTTGCTATGCTGCATTATTCGCAATTTCCACAGTAGCTATATCTTAAAAATTAATGCACGGATTTTTATAAAACTTTACATTCAGTTAGTCCTTGATATAATTAGGTGCTGCAAATTTTTTGGTGCAATTCGCTCAATAGGTGGCTCTGATATACTGCATTGTTTATGATATTGCAACAGCGCTATCTTAAAAACAAATGCTCGAATTTTCACCAAACTTTATATTTAATTAGTTTGTAATCTAGATTAGTATAGTTTAGTGTTTGGTGTAAATCGCCCTACAGGTAGTGCTGATATGCTGATTTTTTTACGATTTTGAAATAGCTGTGGCTCAATCACTAATGCATGGATGTTCATTAAACTTTAGATTCAGTTAGTATCTGATAGAAATTGATCCTGATTCGTTTTTGATGTACATCACTCAACATGTAGCGCTGTTATGCAGAATTTTAAAATTTCAGCAATAGCCCTATCTCAGAAATTAATGTACTGATTTTCACGAAACTTCAAATTCAGTTAGAAGTTGATATAACTTGTTGACAAGATTTTGGTGTAAATCACATAAGAGGTGGCGCTGCTATGCTGCATTTTTCAGGAAGTATTAACATGTGTGATATAGAAGAAAGTTCTAAAATTAACACATTTGACTACTTTTTTTCCCTTTTCCATTGAAATTTTTCTGCTCTGGAGAGCACTAGTTAACATAAAAATTGTATAGATTTCCCTTTTTCGAGGCCACGGATCCGAAATAGTAAAATATCCGTTTTGTTATCTCTTTTAGATTTCGGTAATTTCATTTCTCAGGTTTGTGGTACGTAAAATTAAAGAATTTGTAAAATGGAATTTTTTTTTTTTTTTTTCAAAGCTCTAAAAACTGAATACCGAAATAATGACTTTTTGCCTTTTTTTCTTTCGTTCCCTCATAACTTTAACCAGCATCAACATTAGTATATTAGCTAGCCAGGAAACCAGGAGTCGGAGTCGGAGTTGGAGTCGTTAAAATTTCCGGAGTCGGAGTTGGAGTCGGAGTCGGAGTCGAAGTCGTTAAAAATTCCGGAGTCGGAGTCGGAGTTGGAGTCGGCCATTTTTCCCACCGACTCCGCAGCCTTGGTTTTATAACCCTTTAAGCTTTAAGAAAATTATTTAAACTATATCTCTTTCTTGTAAATGATACATTTAAATAGGGTGCCAAAAATGTATGTTACCAATTTAAAAAACCAATGTTCGTTCATTTGCTAATATATAGACAATCTGAAAAGCAAAATTTATAAATAAAATTTAATAATCGATGTTATTACCAATCAATTCGTACCTACGTTTTTTTTTATATGGCCATTCTCAGGAGAATTGGGAGAAGATGATCACTTTTTCCAAAGTGATTCTTATAAGGCATTTATTGACAAAAGAATAAAATAAGTAAACTATAGCCTGACATCAGTCATTTACTACAAGTTAATCTGTGTTCAACTTGTTGGAACTTTAAAACATTACATGCTTCGTTTTAGAAAATTATGTAACAATCTGTAAATTTTATGGAACTTTAAGCAAAGTCATCTATATAGATTCAGAGATATAATTTTAAGCCATTTTCATACTTAGCTCAATGTGTATGTATTAAACGTTGTCGGAAGCTATAGATACAACACAAGCAAGTAAAATTGACGTGAGTTCGTTAAATATTTTTGCGCCCTCTGAAAATCCAAGGTCTGAGCCCTTTTCCCTGACCCAGTCCGACCCTGCATCCTAATACTATTTTTGCCGTTATTTTTTGCATCTCATTAAATGGTTTCGTAGGCTTAGACTTGAACTTAAATTTTGAGCTCAAAATCTGAATAGTTGGGAGTGTTTAAGTAGCACAAACTGAACTGAGTTCAGAGGGTTTAAATTTCAAACGAATCGGAAAACTATAAAAAAACGGAAAAATTAGTCGATTCGTTTGCGGTTTTTGCTAAAACTACTCTTTAAATCAGTGTTTTCTTAAAAATAAATTTTAAAGATAAATTTCACAAAATGCCGATAAAGAGCGCCTTAGACATTGGAATAACGTACAACTATTTTTAAACGTTATTTTTTTTTAAATCTCATTAAATGCTGTCAAATGCTTAGATTTAAATTTTGAGATCAAATTCTAAGTCGTTGCGAGTGTTTAAGTAGCTGTGAAAAAGTGTTAAAAAGTGAACTGTGTTCGAGAGGGGGGGGGGGGGGTTAAATTTCAACTCCTGAACACACTTCAGTTAGTGCTTCTTAACCCCTCCCAACGATTCAGAATTTGAGTTCAAAATTTAAGTTTAAATCTAAGATTTCGAAAACATTCAATAGATTTGGAAAGCATTTAATTAGATACAAAATATAACGGTTAAAATTTGTTGGTTACTGTGAAGTTTAAGGCGTCCTCTAAAGGAATTTTTTAAAATTTATCTTTAAAATTCATTTTTAAGAAGATACTGACTTAAAGAATAGTTTTATTTTAAACCGCAAACGAATCGACCAATTTTTCCGCTTTTTATTATCATTTGAAATTTGAACCCTCTGAACACAGTTCAGTTTGTGCTACTTAACCACTCCCAACTATTCAGATTTTGAGCTCAAAATTTAAGTTTAAGTCTAAGTTTACGAAAATATTTAATCAAATGCAAAAAAAAAAAAGTAAAAAGTAGTTGTTTGTTACTCCAAAGTTTAAAGCGCCCTCTATCGGCATTTTTTGAAATTTATCTTTATAATTCATTTTTAAGAAAATACTGACATAAAGAATAGTTTTAGTGAAAACCGCAAATCAATCGACCAACTTTGTGTTTTTTATAATCATTTGAAATTTAAACCATCTGAACACAGTTAAGTTTGTGCTACTTAACTTCTTACAACTATTCAGATTTTGAGCTCAAAATTTAAGTTTAAGTCTTAGCTTACGAAACCATTTAATGAGATGCAAAAAATCACGGCAAAAAATAGTTCTTCATTACTTCAAAGTCTAAAGCGCCCTCTATCGGCATTTTTCGAAATTTATCATTTTAATTTATTTTCAAGCAAATTCCAACATAAAGAATAATTTTAGTGAAAACCGCAAATCAATTGACCGATTTTTCCGTTTTTCATGTGTATTTGAAATTTTGGACCCCAAACTTTAATGGCGACTATCTCCTTTGGAAAACGTTTGGGACCCTTGGTTTCCTATTTACTATTACTCGTCTTGATGTGTTCTATCACCCCCTAGCGTATATACCATTTGTTTAGGGACACCCTGTATATGAGTACATTTTTTTTTAATTAAAAGAATCTCGCATAGTTAGAAAAACATTTTATTTCATAAATGAATTAATTATATTTTGTTACGTAGAAAAAAAAAATGTTAGAGATACAGAGAGCCATTTTGGGTCATATATATCTTTACACTTATAAATAATTAATATTTATGCATATTTGTGCATGTATTTACATATTTTTGGACATTTTCATTTTCAGCCAAAAACAGTAAAGTTACGAAAATTCAGTTTCAGTTTCTGTTTTTCTCGATCCTTAATTATTCTTACTATTATTGCAAATATGATTTCAGAAACCAACATTCCATGTCCCAGTTATAAAAATGGATGTCAATGATTTCTCGATCACTGTGCCCTATGAATATTCCAACAAAGAATGGCAACAAAATATCGGAAGCTCCTATCCTGCATTTACCGAGTATCCTCCTATCCGGAAAGGCACTTCTACAAAATTTTTGCGCTCCAGTGAGCAAAAGATTTCAGCGAAAAGAGAATGAAGAAGAGGCCATAAAATCAATCCGTCCCCTTAACGATAGGGTTACGCCAAAAGTAATGTGTTCGCAGTGCAAAAAGCTATGACGAGCGAGACGGTAGATGACCCTGCCATCACCGGCCATTTGCCAAAAAATAAAATAAAATAAAATAAAATAAGATGAAGAAAAGGGCCAAAGAGATCAGCTTTCTTTTCTTCTCTTTTGCATAGATAATATTTTGCAATTGTTGCCAGTGGTCATCCTTGACTGATTCATGTTGCACTGAATACTTTTTGTCTTTTTCACTACAGTTATTGTTAAAGTCGTTATCTCAATGAGATCACAGTGGGGCACGTGTAATTAATAGCCTTAATAGTAACTTGTAGCATGTTGGTTAATTCGGGTTACTTAGTTCTAAATGTAAGTAGTTGCTATTTGAGTGTTGATATAATATACACCGCCAGCAATGGCACGATAACATTAATTACAGTAACCTTTACCAGCAAGTTAGCTTATTTACTGCTGTTGTATATGTATTGTATTGCGTGTAATATATTAATTAAAAGTTATATTTTTTTTGTAATTGTGCTGATGTACGATGTAACTATATTACCTCCGAATCCCTCACCACCTTGTTTAAAATAAGCAAGCATGTGAATTTAAAAAGAAATACATAATTAAAAATTGCCTTCCACGACGGGTTCAGAATGAAGAAAAACTGCTAGCTGTATTCCTCTTAGTGTTTAGTTAAGGGGACGTAGTACCTTGAAATTGGTTAAAATATTGATTTTATTTTTTTTATTTATTAACTAAAAGCTTCTTTAAATTTTGAATATTTTGACACCTCATTTTTACCTATACGACAACTATATCGCGATATATTCTAAATTTTGTTAATAGATGCAGCACAATTACCAATACAAATGAAAACTTTAAACTAATTTTTCACCGTGTTCATATTTTTATAACTTGCTTGTTCGATAAACCCTTAGGCTTTTTTGCTAATTGAGATAAAGATTTGAGTTTTATTTAACTTATTTTCCATGGGATACTTGACATTTTTGTGTATGGATTTAACATTCAAGTTCATAGTTATTATTGTTTTTAAATATTTAAATTGAGAATTTGTTGAATTTCTTTCTTTTTTTTTGATACCGTATTTATTCGTGTATAGAGCGCACGCGTGTATAAGGCGCACCCCTACTTTACAAGTAAAAATGACGATTTCTTAAAATCTCGTGTATAACGCGCACCATAAATTTGATACGCTAATGAAGACTGAGCAAATGAATTTCAGTTAAAAAAAAAAAAAAAAGTCGAAACAAACTTTACATCAGACCAGAAAACAAGACGAAAATGCATTTTTTAGACTTCGGGTTGTAATAGAATGACGGCAAATAGGAATGAGTGACGGTAAAAAGAATTGCTAATTAACGTTTAGATAATTTTATTAGCTTTGTTGTATAAAAAACTGCAAGGAATGAAATAAATATGTAGTAATACTTCAATTAAGTAACATTTTCCGAGTTTTAATATCTTCTTTGAATAATTTCTTGTTTCATATGTATATCGTTCGATTGCATCCAACAGTAAAAAAATATTCCGTGTATAAGGCGCACCTAGGAGTTTTGCCCTAATTTTTTGGAAAAAAATTGCGTCTTATACACAAGTAAATACGGTATATCCGTGAGAAAAAAATTCATATTAAATGTAAAATCCCATACATCTAAAAATCCATACACAATTTTATGTATTACATACTAATGAATGTGGAAAAAAAAACCCGAAACCAAAATATTCATATTTATAAAAGCAGAAGGGATTTTTAAAAAGTTATTATTATTTTTTAAATTTTAGTAAAACAGGCTGTTTTGCATTAAAAAAAAATCATTTAATTTTTAGCATTAAGTATTGTGCAAACACATATCTTACAATATTATTTAAAATCGAAGAAATGGTTAGGCAAAGGTATTGTGACCCCTTAAAAAAATCATTTGAGAAGAATAAATCTTATTTCTTTTTTAAAAATTAGAATTTAAAAAAATAAATAAATTAAATTTGGGAAGGGGCGACTGCCCTACTGTTACCCTTTAAGTGCACATGGGCCATTTGTATTTTGACATGCAATGTTTGAAATATTTTAAAAGTCTTTCAGACATCCAGTATGAATAACTAAACTCTTCTTTAATATTAAGTAGAAACTGGATGAAAATTTCTTAGTTTGTAATGCTAATTACTTGCATCGTGGCAAAGGAATAAATCGCTCACTTGTCACTTTTTACAGAGATAAATCACCCATTTCAGTCACGTTGTTAAGAGATTAATTTATCATACGCAGTTCTTTCTTGATATTAAACAGCCAATATTATTATTATTTTTTTTTTAAATGCTATCTAACTTAGCTCACTGAAACTGGCAGTCGCAAGAATGTTTTAATGATTCCTTCATATATATATGTGTGCGTGTGTGTATTTAAGTTATTATTATCTCAAAGTTTGATGGATATACCTGCAAAGCTAGTCATTATTATTAAATACATTTTGTAATTTAGTTATCAAAATGTACAATCTGGCATAACATTGTTTACCGGATCTCTAATATCTCTTACTCTCCAAAATAAATACACGGGGCTAAGTTTTTTATAATTTATTTTATAATATTTTATGATTTTAATAACTTTCATCTTAATAAACCAACTAAAATTTAATTATTTTCCTTGGCCAAAAAAACTTTCTTCCTTGAAAAATCCAAATCAAATTCCTATGCACCAATCCATTAAATCATTTATGAAATTCTAAAATGTCAGTATATTTACATAATTAAAATATTATTTTACAATATAAATGAGCAAACTAATTCAGAATTGCCATACTTTTTTTGAACCACCATGTTTAAATTCAAATAAATAAAATATATTTTCATTATTCCGCCAAAATATCTCAAAAACTGCTTTTTGGAGGTAAACTTTTTTACAAAATGATACATACAATCCTAGACCATAATGCCTTAACTTAGCTAATTTATAGTGTAGTTATAATTGACATTGCATTCATTTAATTGCATGTAACTAACCTGAGGAAATCATATAAATATCTGTATCATCCTTCTTGGTTTCTTTTTCGAAAAAATTGTTAAAATTTATTGCCAAATTTTCTGTACGATGATGTTCTCTAAGTATCGTCATTTCTCCACTTTACGTCGGCAAATTGGCTTTATTTCTGATCCCAATAGTAACAAGTTATTGATGATTTTATTTATTTTTTAGCAATTGAGCATTTGTTGATTAATTAAAAAATAAATATATTTTCCTTATTAATATCATTAAATAAAGTTGAAACTCTCTTATGGTTTCTTTCATAATTTTGATCACATTTAAATATTAACAAATCGTCATACCTATGCGTATAAATTAAGTAATATCAAATATAATATAATAATGTATATAATTTAAATAATCTGATCAATTACAAGTATGATCGTAATATTTTCTTTTTTTTTAATATTTTATAATATTAGTAGATTTGATCATAATAGACCAACTAAAATTTAATATTTTCCTTTGCCACAAAAATTTCCTTCCTTGAAAAAATGCTAATCAAATTCCTATACAATAATTTATTAAACCATTTACGAAATTTTGAAATATTGGTATATCTACATAATTGAAATATTATTTTACATTATAAATTAGAAAACTAATTTAGAATTGTCATACTTTTTTTAGACCACTATGTTTAAATTCAAAATATAAGGTTACAATATTCTCTTCCGATTTTTGGAACTTTTTTGTCAATAAAAATAAAATATCATATAAAAATCAATAGATTTTATGTATCAAAATTGCATTAGTATGCGAAATATTTCGCCAAATTAAACCTAATAAAAGCTATATCAAACTTTTAATAAAACCAATATCAAAGTTTCATTAAATATTTCCAATGTGAAGCCATTATTAACTAAATATTTTGGCTTTTGAAACATCTCGAACATAGAGCCAATATGCAATACTCACATTTTATAACAAATATTTTAATGTAATGTCAATATTGTAGAAATTTTAGGAAAACGTTGGAAATATTGCGTCAATATTGTTCTTACGGGCTCTATATTTCTGAAATATTTCTACCCAATATTTTGTCAATATTAGTAAAATATCGATACAGAAATATTCGATCAAGATATAGTCGAAACGGAGTCGTTACTAGAGAGATATAAAACAAAATGATCGGTTTAGTTTTTTAAAAAACTCTCGTTATTTTTATACTATTCATCCTTGACGAAAATGCAAATGTTTAAACAAAAAACACTTCCCAAGAATAATAAGGAAGAAAGCGACAAAAAGTTACGATTGTATAATTTCACAAAATTCTCAACAGCTACTAACCAAAATTATCTTCATTGCCAAATCATCGCAAATACGCTTCATTGAAACGAATGTTTAGCTACTGCTACTAGTTTCCTCAAACAAAAGGATGCGCTAACATACTGAAAGTTCTCTGTGGAGGCGGGTGTGCAATAATGTGCCTCGCGCAAATAAAGAAAATTTAATCTTTGCTTGGATATGACAGTTTATTTCATTTTCGCCCTTGACATCGCATTACACCTTTTTCATTTAGTCATTTTGACGGAACGCATCAGCATAATTGACAATAAAAGGATATTTAATGTTCACGATGTTATTTCAAACTATGACAAAAAAAAAAAAAAAAAAAAAAAAAAAAAAAAAACAAGATTTCTGATTTTTGAGAACATATATTATATTATTGTTACAAGCAATATTACTGATAATGTTACTATTGCTAATAATAACAATAACATAAAAACGAGTGCTGATCAGAGTGTCCACTATAAAGTTTTCTGTACGTCTTTCTACCAGGGTTTTCTACGTGATTTATACATTCTTTAATAATACTTTACTAATAGTCTAATAGTAATCTAGTAGTTAACCCTTTACTACCTAAATTCTATTATTCTAATCAGTTTGTTAAATTTTAGTTTTTTAAGTTTGTTCTTCTGTACCTATAATACTACCTTTGACAATAAAGTTCGGTGAATGGATTCAGAACGATTGATCTGGCAACACTGGGAAAACAAAACGCTGCACCTGCATAGAGACAAGTGTTGATCGTCTTCCCCCACCGTTGTTCAGTTGAGCGTTGTTTATGTTCTGTGTAAGACGTGCTTTACTAAGTGCTTGTTCAATGTGTTGGTTCTTAACTGGGAACAAGAAAATGAACGATCAAAAGTTCAGTTTAAAGTTTGGTTTTAATTTTTGCAAGACACCGAAAGAAATTCATGAGGGGTTGTGCAAATTGAACATCCACCATACTCGCCAGATCTCAATCCGTCAACAGACTTATAACTATTTTCACGACTCAAAATCTCTTTGAAAGAGATTTGATCATATTGCTGACATCCAACGAAATGAGACGAAGCTTTTGAACTTTATCCCAAAAGAAGACTTCTTGCGAATTTCCCAGAACATGTATAGCAGATGACAGTGGTGCATAGTTATGGGAGATGACTATTTCGAAGGATGGTACGGTGCTGAAATACATTTTCATTAGTATTTCATCTACATTAATGTTACAGGATTATTCACCGAACTTTATTGTCAGAGGTAGTAAAAATATTGCATTTGTGCGTCTGTATGATTGATTTTTGAAAAGACATCTAGTATCAGTAGTAGTGCATATTTGGGAGGCCGACAATCCCAAGTTCAAACTAAAGCATCCTGACACTTAAAATAATAATAATAATAATAATAATAATAATAATAATAATAATAATAATAATAATAATAATAATAATAATGTTTTTTTTAATGAAGCGTAACCAAATCTATTATATACTAATGTTGTAAACCATGCACTAGTAATTATGTAATTGTAATAATATATTATTTTAAATGTAACACTGCGCATAAATACCAATAAATAAAAAATACGAATAGTAGGCAACACGAGTGAATAAAAATTAAAATCCTTAAAAGAAGATTAATCGTTTAGAATATTTAAAAGTTATTCCTAAACTGAGCATACAGTAGAACATTTTAAAACATCGTATATTTTCTCGCATATTCATTTGCCCTTTCTTTGGACTCTTTTCGCACCATAACTCCGAGCGAAAAAAAAAACTGTTCTCTTTCTGCTTTCTTCTCTCTCTCTTTTTCTACGAATGTAAATGCTAATTATTCCTACATTTGATGCATTATATTAGATAGTTCTTACTATATGTGATGTTATAATTAAGTGCTGTTATTAGATGTCGATTTAACTGTTTTTATTATGTAATCGCTTGTTGCGTTAATAACAGTAGACTACGTATGGAATATAGTGTGTCGTCAAACAGTATTACTTTACATAAACATCCAATCAAAATGTGAAATCCAAGAACAGAATAACCACATTTCAAAGTCCAGGGCATTTCACTGCGCTTTCAGTCGCAAACTTCGATCGATCTTTTTAATTTATGCTCTCAACTTTGTGAGGCAATACAAGCATTTTATTTAGGCGTACAAAAATTTAAACTTGTAAGGCGCTACTAGATAAATAGAAACCGTATCGCTTGTAAAGATGTTGATCTGAAACCGCATGACGGAGAAAGAAGCTCTACTTTGAAATCTTCACCTCTCGACTAGACGAAATTACACGGCATAATTAAAAGCATTCTTCTACATATTATTATGTTTATATTATAAGTGATAAGTTTTAACTAGGTCAACTATTTTAATGTTTTAAATACTTCAAAGAGAGGTTAAGTACGAAAGTGATGGAGACTGACAAAATGGTACAAGTTTTGGCAAATACTATGAGAATAAGTCTTGACAAAGAATTATTTTTATAGTAGAAGAGCGAAAATGAAAACGTAATAATGAAAATTATCCAAGCCAATACGTAAAATATAAAAATAATATAAATTATATCTATACGGTTATCTCATAATTTTCTAATTTATTTATTTCCAATGGTTTGTAACTTTAAGTTTGATTACGATAAAATCAAAAGGGAGATATACATTCCTAATAATAACAATGTATGTAAAGCTCTTAAACAATCAATTAGATTTTCATGACTAAGACATTCTTTCATTTATTTTAACAACGAAAGTAAGGTAGGCTTTAAATAGTTTCAAAATGGTAGCAGTAGAAAACAAAATTAGGAATACAGTGTCTCACATAAGTGATGGGACACTTGTGCTTTACAAAAGGAAACTAATCAAATAAATTAAAAAAAACATGTACACATTTTTTTTGTGGGTGTGTTTCATACTTAAATTTAGTAAAGATTATTACATAAAATACATTTTGTCAAAATATTAAAATATTAATTTAATAAACATACAAATGTTTAGAACGGAGCAAAAAATAGCTCACATAAGTGATGGGACACCATATATATACAACAAAAATCATCTGAAATAAGCAATAAAAATATTTTTTGGGGTTTTATTTTTACTTAAAAGCAATTGGCAATAATTTATAAAATCGTCTGCAGTATTTCTCTCCAGTTGTTTTGGAATTTTTGTGTTTTTTAGCTCTGTGTAGCCATGAATGCTAAACGAAAAGAAACTTCGCCTGAAATTCGAAAATTAGTTATTAATTTGCATATTGAACGTGGAAAATCTATTAGAAAAACTGCTGAAACAGTTAACTTGAGTCGTTCAACAGTTTTCAATATCATTAAACGATATAAAAAGAATCATATGATTCAGGATAAAAGAAGACCTGGCCGACCATCAAAGCTATCCAATGGAATAAAGCGAATTATCGTTCGAAATATTAAAAAAAATCCAAGAAATAGTGCTTCAAAAGTTGCTGCTGATTTACAAGCATTATATGGAATAATTGTTAATCCTGAGACTATTAGAAGGATAATTCGATCTGCTGGATATCACGGTAGAGTAGCCAGGAAAAAATTCTTCGTAAGTGAAAAGAATCGAAAACTCAGACTAGCTTTCGCAAAATCCAACATAAATAAGAATTCTGATTACTGGAATAAAGTTATATTTGCTGATGAGAGTAAATTTAATATATTTGGTTCTGACGGTAGAATCTTGGTGTAGAGAAAACCCAGGGAAGAATTTCGCAAACAGAACTTGGTACCAACAGTAAAACATGGTGGAGGAGGAGTTATGGTATGGGGGTGTATGTCGTCCGATGGACTTGGTAATCTTGTTTTTATTGACAGTATAATGGATCAGTACAAGTATATTGATATTTTAAAGCAAAATTTGAAATCTTCAGCACGAAAATTGAATCTTCATAACGATTTTAAATTCTACCAGGACAATGACCCCGAGCACACTTCTCTGAACGTTAGACTCTGGCTGCTATATAACTGTCCTGAAATAATAAAAACACCACCACAATCTCCAGACTTAAATCCCATAGAGAATATTTGGCAAGAATTGGAATCAAGAATTCGCAAACACACCATTTCTTCAAAACAACAACTAAATTCGGTGCTTCAAGAAGAATGAGGTAAAATCACCCCAGAAATCACATAAAAATTAGTCTAATCCATCCCAAAAAAATTAAATCATGTTTTAAAAGTAAAAGGAAATCCAACAAAATATTAAAACCTTTTAAAAAGTAAAATTTTTGGATAAATATTTGATGGAAAAGTAAGTGTCCCATCACTTATGTGAGCCATTTTTTGCTCCGTTCTGAACAATTGTATTTTTACTAAATTAATATTTTAATATTTTGACAAAATGTATGTTATGTAATAATTGTTACTAACTTTAAATATAAAACACACCCAAAAACTTTTTGCACATGTTTTTTTATTTATTTTATTGCAGTTTCTTTTTATAAAACACAAATGTCCCATCACTTTTGTGAGACACTGTATATCATCACAATTCTCAAAATATAATGCAGATTTTCTGAAATAAAGATTTTGCATTAGAACAATGCTTTTTTGTTTTGCAATTTTGCATGCTTTATTTTCATTGCACTTAAAAAAAATACTTTTTTAAAATATATCTTTTGAATAATATCACATTTGTTACAATTCTCCTTCATATTGCTCCGATGTTCCTTCGAATTTATAATATTGTGTTTAGTCTTTTTAGTTTCAATAACAATTTCCCAATTTATTTTTCTATAAGTTCATTGTAACAACTTTTAAGGTGCATGCCTACCTTCGGAAGTGATTTTTAAAAAAATATTCGAAAAATTGCCTACTACTGTACATTATATTATAGAATATAGCTAAAAATTGTAACTAACATGTAAAAATATGTATATTTTAAAATATTTTGATTTTTAAACTCAAAACATAGATAAAAATTGCTATAAGCTGGAACTTTTGTAAAACATCAAAACTCAAATTTAAATAAAGATATTTTTATTCTGTAAATTTATTATGATTAATGAATCTTTATTGATGCATCAAAACATTTTCATAACTATAAGTTTGTTATAAAAAATATAGAAGCGAAAATTTTCACACTCAGAAAAATCAAGAAAATAGATATTAATTCATAAACTGTATCAACTAAAGTATGAAAAAGAATTAACTATAATCATAGTAGAAGCACATCACCTAAATAATTTCTTTTAGGGTATTTTTGCAAAGTTTCATAAAGTTACAGTTATAATTTTTAGAGTTATGATGTTTTGCGATAAAGCGAAATGCTAAACATCTGATTTTGAAAAAAGGCAAAAAATATAATTAAAAACAAGGTTTTACCTATTTAAATGACTAATTTTAAAATACCTGTAATTCAAGTTCTGAACAGGATAGAAAGAAAATTCAAACTGATGTAGAAAGCTAAATCGTCAGATTGTTTCTACTAAATCAAATATAGAAAGTCGGCTTTTTAACCGAAAATTGCATCTTACAGATAGGCAGACACCTTAATAATAATGGGAAAAAAACATTTTCAAGATTTTGTATTTATAGTAACGAAAAAAAAAAAAAAAAAAAAAAAAAAAACTTTTTACAAAAGGTTTTTAGAATTCTTAAAAATTTCCAGACAGATTATTAAGAAAATATTGTAATTATTGTGTGTGTGTGATTATTAAGAAGTTTTTCTTTTTAAATTATTTAGTGTTATAATGTCCTGTTGAGTCTATTCTTTAAAGCTTTCTTATTGCAGTCAAATAAAGACTGTATTCTAATCATATAAACTGATTTTAAAACAATGTTCCGAAACAGATTATTGAAAACATTCTTATATAAATTATTGAAAATTATAATGTCTAGGTCGAATCTACGATATAGCACAGAATTATTTCGACTTGAAATATTTTTTCTATGAACCTCAAATCCCACTACAAGTTTTCAATAATGATTTCAGCATTATACTGCTTTTAATGCCCCCCCCCCCCGGCCAAAGAAAATCTACAATTTTATTAATTTTTATCTATTTTCGTCGCAAAAAGGACTTTAATTATAAACATTTTCCCCCCAAAGCAAGCTATGTTCCGAATAATAAATTATTAATATCATTCCTATTTCAAATTATTTAGTATTATAATGCCGCAGGTGAGTATGGAATCAGTGATGAATTTAGTAGTTGAGCTGCGGTAAAAACATCTCCCTCGAAACATCGAAATGCCCCTACCTTTACCAAGTTGAGAAATTATCTCTACCACCAAGTAGTTCACCCAAAGTTTAGAAATGTCTTCCATAGAAAAAAGCCCTGATTCAATACTGGTAGAGGATTACTTCGATCTGAAATACTTTCTGTAGAACCTCAAGTTTAATCTCAAACATTCAAGTTTAGCCTCAGACATTTAAACATTTCAATAAAAAATAACACTATAATATCCATTCATACAAATTTTTTTTTAATCAACCTTTGCTCCGAAACGAATATTAAAATTATTCCAATTTTAAACAATCCACTTTTATAGCACAGTGCACGAAAAGAATCTACAATAATATACAGAATTATTGCATCACAATGTATTTTTCTGTACGATTCCAAATCTTACAAAGCATTCATTCTCTTTAAGTAAATTCCGTGTTATTCCCGTCTTTAACAAGACAAAAATGTTCTACAATCTTATCAACACTTCCGTATTTCTGTCATCAAAAAGATTGCAATATCCAATCATACAAACTGTTTTCAAAACAAACTTTGCTCCGAATGGATTATTACGCCAGTTACTCCCAGCTCGCCCTTGACACCTCATCACTTCGCTCCTTATTTGTTGTTTGCCATGCTTCCTTCGAACATCAACGATGATGTTTTGATTAAATACTGGCGTGCAGAATGCGATGAGAGTCCGATTTGCTAAGCCGTTTGCTGAAACTAGTTTTTATGAGCAACAGCCTACGCCCGCGGACTACACACGCCTACGCTTTCGCAATTAATTTAAATACTTTAATGGAACGGAATGAAAAGTTTCTTTTTTGTAATACATTCTTTTCACGACTCCGATTAAAGACTCAGGTATGCATGTAGAGCTCTGATATCATGAGAATGCTGAATTGCAACAGGAGTACGTTTAAATATTTCTCACACTGAATACTTGCGAAATTTCCGAAAAATGGTGTCCGAAAACCCGGAAATAAAAATTTTACTCTTTCGACGTCAGTGTTCGAATCTATCATGATATCTTCGAAAATATCAATAACTTGTTATTTTTGAAGAAAAAAAAATTACAGTATTTTTACATGTATATGTTACAGGCCAAACCCGATTTTAGGCCAAACTAGATTGGCCTAGGCCAAACCGGTCTATCCTAACGCCCATCGGATAAACTAGTTTTTCCTAGGCCAAACCGGTCTATCCTAACGCCCATCGGATAAACTAATTTTTCCTAGGCCAAACTAGTCTATCCTAAGGCCCTTAGGACAAACTAGATTTTCCTAGGCCAAACTACTTTGGCCTAACTCTTGTCGGATAAACTAGTTTAGACTGCTTTTTATTGGTCTGAACTAGTTTATCCTAGGCCGATCTAGTTTATCCTAGGCAAATTCAATTTGGCGTGATTTTATTCAATTCAATGACTGCCTCAACGCCAACATTCTTGTTTGTCCTAGTTTATCCTAGGACAATGTAGTTTTACGTGTTTTTAGCTCACGGGCGTGAAAGCCAGAGAAATAATGGGTTCACAGGTTCTGTATATGCATGCATGTACGAATGTGCGTACGTATGTACGTAACGCGATAACTATTGACAGAGATATCCGATTTGTTTTAAATTTTGTAGGTTCATTCTGATAAGGTGCTTTTCTTATTAATTTTGGGAATTCATTGGATAAGAATAAAAGGGGCCGAACAGGGGGCCAATCACCCATCGTTAATTTAGAGAAATGGATTTATCATGCAGAATTATCAGTTTTCATTTAAAATTTTAGATATAGGATCATTGTGACAAGGCGCCTCTGTGATTAGTTGTGGATGTTTACTGTTTAAGTCTAAAAGAAAGGGCAATGCAGGCAACAAAACATAACTTAGATAAATGGTTTTTGTCGCAGAATTGACGAATTTGCTTCAATTTCTGATATAGGTTCTTTCCCATAAGGCGATTCCCTCAATAGTTTTGGGGGTTTAATGGTTAAGTATGAAGGGGAAAATGAAGGATTACCCTCTGACCTAGGAAAAACTAGTTTATCCTAAGGTCATTTAGATAAACAAGTTTGACGTAGGAAAAACTAGTTTATCCAATTGGCGTTGGGATAAAATTTTTTGGCCTAGACTAATCTAATGTGGCTCGAAATCGGCTTTGGCCGATA
Organism: Maratus speculifer; assembly: GCA_964019185.1. Lineage (NCBI taxonomy): Eukaryota > Metazoa > Arthropoda > Arachnida > Araneae > Salticidae > Maratus > Maratus speculifer. The sequence goes on from OZ025295.1 coordinate 71,479,256, forward strand.
AAAAAAGGTGTCTTTCACAAGAATAAGTATAAATGTGTGTAAAGAGTCATTGCTTATAACACCAATACACAAATTTAATATGTCCACCCCACCGTAGAGACATGATGCATTGGACATGGTGTTTGCTTATTTTTTTTTCTGCAGACTCGTGCCAACTGAGATCAGGCTTGCATTTATTATTATTATTATTATTGTTATTATTATTATATTGCATATTCGAGCCAGATCGGAGCTGAACATAATTTGGAATCGAACAGCGTTTTCCATTTTTGAGAAATTAATTTTCTGTTGGCATATAAGCTATTCTTGTCACATCGTCAAGTTTTTCTTTTCCGAAAAGTCGTAAGCGGAATTTCGATTCAAAACGTAGCTTTAATAGTCTCAAATTTAGTAAGAATATTTTCTCAAAGGTACATCGCTTTTATGAAAAAATGGTTAACGCCATTTGATTACATATTTTCTGAGTTAAAAAGCCTGTTAATCTTATGCATTTCCGAAAATGAATTAGTTTTTAAATGTGTTAGGATGTAGCTCTTTTGGATTTGAGAAAAGCCTTAAGGAATGACAGAGAAACATATTCACAAATCTACTTTTTACTGAACAGATTCAATAGTAATGATATTTATAACTCTCCTTTTTTTCTTTTGTTCTAAACTACATTAATTATTTAATGAATCCTTATTTGAATATTGAAAGGTTTAAGAATCTAAATAATCAATCGTAATTAAAAAATACATTGTAAATTTATGCTATAAATATGTATGCAGTATTTTTTAAAGGAATCCTAATTGTATGTTATGTAAAATCTGAATTGTTTTCAGAAATTGAGTAGGGCCAGATTGAGCCGGACTGAGTTCCTTTTCACTGAATTTTGTACAGGCAGGGCTTGGGCTGAATATTTAATTTTTACACCGGATCATGTCAAAATAACTTTCCTTCGGGAAGGGCGGGGCCCGGGCCTCGAAAATCCGGCCTGTGCAAACCTCTGACAGTATTCTACAACCCTTCGAATAAAATACATTATATAAGGGTGATGAAAAAACCACTTTGCACAAGGTTAGCTATGGAGCAGTAGTCGGGATCAATATTAAAAAGAATATTGCCCAATTAAACTGATAGCTTTGCATTCACAGGCTGTTTACACTAATTGTATATTACAGACTTATTTTTTTAAAGAATAATACCCTCGAAAAATAAAGTAAGTTGGATTACTTTTTCCCATTTCCCCCAATTATACTTAACCATTGAACCCGCAAAACTAATCACAGATACGCTTTATAAAATTGAAGAACTGTCCAAAATTTAAAGCAAATCAGATAATTCTGCTCAAAAAACCATTCATCTGATTTAAGGAGGATAATCCCCCATTCTTCCCTTTATATTTAATCATTAAACCCTCAAAACAATTCAGGGATTCGCCTTATAAAGAAAAAAAAAACGATATTAAAATTTTACGGCAAATTGGATAAATCTGCATAAAAACCCATTTATCTAATTTAAGGAAAACCATAAAACGTCCACTACCCCATTATACTTAATCAAAAGAAAAAACCCGAATTAATTAAAGAAGCGCCTGATCAAATGAATTCATTTCCAAAATTTAAGCAAATTGGATAATTCTGTATTATAACATATTTATCTAATTTAAGGAAGGAAATAAATTGTAAGTTTCCCCCCTTATATTTCACCGAAGAACCACCAAAATTTATCAGTGAAGCGCTTCATCAGAATGAACAAATCCAAGATTTGCAGCAAATCATTTAATTCTGCATGAAAAACCCATTTGCCAAAATTAGGCGGGATCACCCCGCTCTTCCCGTTGTTCATATTCAATTAACCCCCAAAATTAATTAGGGAAGCGCTTTATCAAAATGAATTTATTTCTAAAATTTGAAGCAAATCAACAAATTCTGCGTAAAAAAAGCATTTATATAAATTATGGGGCGTTACCCTATTCCCCCCTCCTTTTATACTTAAACAATGAACACCTACAACAAATCATGGAGGCGCCTCAAGAGAATGCTCCTCTATCTAAAATTTGAATAAAATATGCCAATAATGCATGGAAACAAATGTATTTAAATTAAAGGAAGGGGTGAATCAGCCTCTTGGTCCCCCCCCCCCTTATTCTTCTCCAATGACACCCCAAAATTAATCAGAAAGGCTCCTCATAAGAATAAACCTATGTTGAAAGTTTGATGCAAATCGAGTATTTCTATCTAGAATTATTGCGTTACGTACTTACGTTCATACATAGATACAGAACCTACGGGCACATTAGTTCTCCGGCTTTGGTAGCCTGGTCAGATAAAAGCACGTCAAATTACATTATACCTATCAAGAGTTATCGCGTTACGCACATACATATATACATACAGAAGATGTGAGCCCATTATTTCTCTAGCTTTAACGTCCGTGAGCTTAAAATACGTAAAACTACATTGGCCTAGGATAAGCTAGATCAGCCTAGGACAAACAAGAATGTTGGCGTTGAGGCGGTCATTGAACTGAATAAAATCACGCCAAATTGAATTGGCCTAGGATAAACTAGATCGGCCTAGGATAAACTAGTTCAGACCAATAAACAGCAGTCTAAACTAGTTTATCCTATAAGAGTTAGGCCAAAGTAGTTTGGCCTAGGAAAATCTAGTTTATCCGATGGGCGTTAGGATAAACCGGTTTGGCCTAGGAAAAACTAGTTTGTCCGATGGGCGTTAGGATAGACCGGTTTGGCCTAGGAAAAACTAGTTTGTCCGATGGGCTTTAGGATAGACCGGTTTGTCCTAGGCCAATCTAGTTTGGCCTAAAATCGGGTTTGGCCTATAACATATGCAATTTAGAAATCATTTTTTAGGTTTATCTTGTTTTCTAATCAGAAATTAATCGCAATTAATGTGTCTATTTAGTATTATCCTTGATAACGAGCTAAATACCACATTTCCAATACTTCGTACTTGTTCCAATATTTGCCAACTCCTCTGTTTTGTTGTAGTTCGTTATTTTATGGGTTATTCTATGTTTTGACGTTAAATTGTAGTATTGTAAGATGGTTCTACATAATCTCTCTATATAAGTATTCGATTTTTTTCGACAATCTATTGATGATTTTAAACCAATTTCATTTTTATAAATTAGAAAATGAAACATATTGCATTAAATTTTAATTCAACTATATTCTAAATGTTTATTTTTTTATTTGTTTGTTTATATAACAAAATTGAAGATCAATTAATTGAAAACAGACGCAATTTACCTCTTAGATCTACAAAAAACAAACTACAAAATTTAGTATCAAAGATCAAAAAAATTCTTATTTTTTATCCAACAAAATTTTAAATGCAAAAATATTTATTTTAATTAAAAAAAAAAAAAAAAAAAAAAAATTGAAAGACAAAAATGTAAGTTTGTCTGCCTTTTTTCATTCTCTAATATATCGTGAAGTTTAAACCAAACTAAACCAAAGACCAAAAAGGAAAAAAAAATCCTTCTAATAAAGTTGTAACTATCTTACTAAATAAATTTTACAGATTATTTTTCAATGGCTGTTTTAAATCAATATTGTCATAACATAAATAATGGTTCAACATTTAAAAGTATTTTTCGACACTTAAAAATTTCTACTATTGCGGAAATCCCGAAAAAGACAAAATAGCAACGCCACTTGATGAGCTATTTACACCCAAATACAAACAACATCCATTCATGTCAAGGATTAACTGAATGTGAAGTTTGATGAAAATCCGTGCATTGGTTCTTGAGATAGAGCTGTTGCGGAAATCATGAAAAAAGCAGCCCAGCAGCGCCACCTATTGAGCGATTTACACCAAACTGTAAACAGCATCCTTTCATGTCAAGGATTAACAGAGTCTGAATTTTGGTGAAAATTCGTGCGTTAGCTATTTGCACTAAAATGCAAAAGCATCCATTCATGTCAAGAAATATTTGAATGTGAATTTTTATTAAATTTTGTACATTAGTTCTTGAGACAGAGCGCCCACACAATTTATGTCACATATAGATAGACAGACAGACTCACAGACAAATATTTTGTCAAAACATGTTTTCTGGAATCTCTGACCCCTAAAACGTGTAAATCTGTCAAAAACCGGAATTCAAAAATTTTCATGAATCCAATACTTTTTTTTTTTTTTTTTTTTTTGTAAGATAAAAAAAAAAAAAAAAAAAAAAAAAAAAAAAAAAGCAATCAAAGAAAAAAGAAAGAAAAATCGTAGTTAGATGTTATTAAAATTTTAAAGACACGGAACTACAAACAGAAATATTATTTTTGTATAATTTTTTCCAAAAATAAATTCATTTGTCAAATTTCTGCAGTATTTCTTCTCGGAAGATGTTAAATTAAATGAACCATTGCAAAGTATATTTTTTATAGAGCTCATACACATCACACCCTGTTGTGAAAAAAATAATAAACATATTGGATTTTTCAGTGAGTCATTCTACTACGCATATGATAGAAATCATTTGACCAAGACCTAAAAACAGCAGGTGGTACCATTTACTTTAGCAAGCATCATCTCTAAGTAGTATTGCATTCAATGATGAATGATTCTTAGCCCTTGGGTAATTTTACTAAGTGAAAAAAAAATCTATTAAAAATACTCCAAATTATTTTGTAAAAATGTATCATTAATCCCATGAATGTTTCTTTAACTAAGTCTTTCACTCGAAAACATTGAGCATCAATTAAAAATGTCATTTTATTATGGTCTGCCAGTGGTTGTTTTATCTTTTTAGCACTTTCCAACAAAGGTGAAAAGTGTTTATGTATTTGATTTGTCTTTTTTCTGTCCACGTGCTAACTCCCGTACATATACTCCCGTAAAACTGCACGTTTTTGGAGTCAGAGATTCCAAAAAACATATTTTTACAAGATCTGAGAGTCTAGAGTCTGTGTACCTGTCAGTCTGTGACTCTGTCTGTCTGTATGTGACATAGATTTTGTGGGCGTTCTATCTCAAGAATTAAAGCACGGTATTCAATAAAAACTTCTATTCAGCTATTTCCTGATAAAATCGATGATGAGTAAGTTTTTAATGAAGTCGCTCAGCAGGAGGAACTGCTATGCATTATTTTATTTTTTGCTTTTTTTTTTTCTCCAATTTACGCAAGAGCTATATCTCAGTAACTAATGCATGGATTTCTATCAAACTTCGGATTCAGTTGTCCATGACATAAATTGATAATGTTTACATTCTGGCGTAAATCGCTCATAAGGTGATGGTACTGCGCGAAAATTTTTACGATTTTTACAATAGCTCTATCACAAGAACTAATGCAACTATTATAATAAAAAATCATATTCACGTAGCCGCTGATATAAATTTATTCTGATTAGCTTTTGGTATAAATCGCTCAACAGATGGCGTTGCTATGCTACATTTTTCACGATTTCTGCAATAGCTGTATCTCAAGAATTAATGCACAAATTTTCGTCAAATTTCAAATTCGGTATATCCGTGATATGAACTAGTTTTGTTTACATTTTGATATAAATGGCCCAGCAGGTGTCACTGCTATGCTCAATTTTCTTTGATTCCTGCTATAACTCTATCTCAAAAATTAATTCGCGAATTTTCATCAAACTTAATTTCATGTATAGCTTGATGAATATTATTGCTGTTTATGTTTTGGCATAAATCACCCAGAAAATCGCACTTTTATGTTCCAATTTTCCCGATATCCACAATAGTCCTATTTCAAGAACTAATGCACAGAATTTCATGCCTTTAGAAACCTCACGATGAGTAGACTGTTATTTAATTTTAGCTCTGTAGTAGCGAATGTCGAAATATTATCATACATGAAATAGAATAAAGTTTTGGGATAGCCATACCGGCTAATTTTCAAAATGGGCATAGTCTATTGTGGTTCTGAGCCCCTAATTTAATTCTCTTTTAGAGGGGAACAAAAATAATTAAGGCTTGTTATCAGTGGGACGCAAATGTCTTTCTTTAATGTTAAATCTTTGGGCTTATAGGTTTATAATATGTTATATCATATTTTGCATTGATGTCGGTACGCTATGGCAACCAAAACTAGTTTGCAAAAAAAAAAAAAAAAAAAAAAAAAAAAAAATTATTTTGATGCTTTAAATGCTGTTTTTTATTTATTTACATTTATTCATAAAATGAAATTTTGTTTGCAATATAATGGTAGCATTGAAAAGTGTTTCATAATTTCTGCATGATTAATTGTTTTTTCTTTCTTATTTTACTACATACTGTTAGAAATTTTCATTTTAAAGTTTATTCTTGTTTAAAAAAGATTATGATTTCCTTTAATCTCATTTAATTAACAAGAATTTAGACTCCATGTTTCACGTGTTTAACATTTTTACTTACCCATCATACGTAGTATAGGGTAAGTCTTGCAATCGTTTTGAAAATCGAAAAAATTTTTTTGACGGATTTACACGTTTTAGATAGTGGAGATTCCGAAAAACATATTTTTAGAAAAAAAATTTGCCGTCCGTCTGTCTGTCTGTCTGTCTGTCTGTCTGTCTGCCTGTAAACGCTCTATCTCCCGAATAAATTGAGATAGAGACTTGAAATTTTGTATGTAGTTAGTATGTAAGAATGGGACGAACCCTATTTAATATCAGCAACCTCGATTATCCGGAACTATTTTTTTCGGACTCTCGAAAAATTCGTTCTGATGAAAGGTATATAAAAATTTTCGAATTTCTTTGTTTTAAGGAATGGACGTAAAAGGCAATAAAATAACACACATTTTGCATATAGAACGAAGTCGATCGGATTATTAGTTGCCGAGATATTTGTAATCTTGTTTTCCACATTCTTCGATTTTTCATGACCCTGTATTTCATTCAAATTTCAATTCAGAAGTATATTTTAATTGGAAATGAGACGCTTAATCCGATGCAGTTAATTGTTAGTTAATAGAATTATTATTTTTGGAGTTATAAGGATGTTTCTTTTACGCAGTTCGGTACTACTTGAGTAGTTTGGCGTTTTATATAATTTGTCGAAATTGGTACATCAGCAGTTCTTTAATATAGAATTACTATGTATATTAACAATATTTAAATTTTGTTTATGAATTGCAATGCATTGTATAAATAGTTTGACATGTTTTATTTTCATATACATATCCATGATGGATAAGTATTACGGTGGCCCCCAACGACTAGTTTTACAACTGTATAATTTTCCGCTGATTCAATTCATTAAAATTTTTCTCAAACAGTTTTTATGATTTTGACACTTAAGCTTATGAAGCCCTGTCCACACGCTTTTTTTTTCGAAGATTACTCAATAAATGGATAAATAAAGCCGCATAAACATGTGCGTGAGAGTAGTGAAGCTGATTAAATAAAATTAATCTTGTTGATCGTATTATCCTTAAGTGCATCACAATTATTTTTCTTTACCAGTTTTTGTTGCTCTTTAGATGCTTTTAAATCATATCTGGCACAATAGGATAATGTTAATGCTATTTTCTACCATTAGTATGAAAACAACAGAATAACTGAAGACTGTAAAAAATGCAGCAAATGTAGATTGTGTAGATACTATAGATGTAAATACTTTGATGTAGGTGTAGATATATATATAGATGAAGATATTGATGAATTTATGTGTAAATGTAGGTACAAATAATGTAGAAATTCTATCTATTATGTAAATCAGGAAATAATTTGGGGAAAATTGGTGTGAAATAGCGAATATAGATTTAGGATCACTTAAAGAAATTTCAGGGAAAATGTAATGTACCAATATATTTTCTGTGCATCTTTTTCTGGCAAAATGTGGATTATTTAAAGCGATGTGATTTTTAAAATACTCAAATGATAAATCGCCACTGTATTGCAATTGTATAGTGAGACAGCAAAGAGCTGAAGCTTAGAAGTTTGTACATCCATATATTTATATTTAATTTCTAGTACCCCCAAATTTTTTCGGTAATCTTCAAACATACATAAAATGTCAGTTAAAAAAAAAAAAAAAAAAAAAAAAAAAAGTCTTTATTTTAAAATGCCCATCTTTTCGGTTGATCTCGTGCAAGCAATTTGGCGCAATTTAAAGCAAAACTAATTTTAATATGGAAATAGATATAACTACGAAAGAATATAACACGGTATACCTTCTGAATCCAAAATAAAAATGACATGCATTAGACGTGATAGGATTTTGGGGACCAAAATAGTAATGAAGCACTAGATGTGTGATGCATCTGAAAATGAGAACGACGCATCGAAAACGCGACAGTTCTAAACAGTAAGAAAATTACGTTCAACCCTTTATAATGTAAAAAAAAAAAAAAAAAGGCAGAAGCAACAAAATGTGGTTCGCTTGATTTTCTAAAATTTCTTATTCAACATTTCGTCATCTTTATGGTAATGTCAATAAGCATTCAGAATATATTTCTCTGTACTCTGAATATGCTGTTTAAGAGTACGCTGACCTGCATGTTTTTATAGTAAAAATAGTCTGCGAGATTTGAATTCTTGTACAGCTTTTCATATCCATTATGTTTAGTACGATTACAGAGGGTAATTGTAGCTATATAATTTCCCAGCAATTTATCAATTTATGGTTCAACATTTTAGTAGTACTTGTTTCAACATTTTACCATCTTACTTTCATATTTTCTTCAGTTTATGGTTCAACCAGAAGTCTTAATGTTGAAACAAGTTTTCACCTTCTTATGCTGACTACTTTATTTTTTCTGTGTGTGAAATGCTGAATCATATGTTTAATAGATCATGGATAAGAACGAAGAGTGGGAAGAGAAACCGAATTAAACTTTACAAATGCATTCAAAATGTAAAACATTAAAATTGCATTTCATTTCAAACAATGAAAATATATTTGTCGAAATAATTCAAATTATGTATTTTTTGTAATGTTAAATGGAATGTCTGAAATACCGTAACATCATTAAAATACTGCAAGCAAATTTTTGCCAACACACTGTAATGTAACGGAATTCTTTTGAGTGTACCTATAAAGAAATTATAACTGTTGCATACTTCATTTTCAATACCAAATATACCAGAGCAAATTTCAATAATTATAACAAATGCATGACAATTTAAGTATATATACGCGAGTTTGAGCACGGGACAGACAGACTTGCAGCAGAGAAACCTAGAATCAAACCGAACTAATAAACACATTTCGACTTTGTTGGGGAGTGTTGACAACTATGTTGGAACCTGATAAAAATTGATAATTCTTCTCGAAAGATGAAAATAAATTACATTAAAAAAAAAAAAAAAAAAAATCGAAATCTCTCCTTGATTAGCATTCACTTCATAGCTGCAATTAAAAGGCTAATGAACTGCATTGCAAATTTATTCGTGCTCTGTATTCCCTTTCTCTTTTTGAAATAATTTCAGGAGTATATATTTTCCTGCTGTCATGTTCGTTGTGAATGTAATTATTCAAATGTCATCCTTGCAGTTGTCAATTTGTTCAAGGTCAAGTGTCTTCCGGGATGGAGAAGACGTTTCTATCTTTGAAGGTAAGAGATATTTCTTTCAGAAGTTTAAATGAATAATTTTAGTTTGAATATTAGCCTCACAATACTTGTTTAAGATCTCACTGCAACTTCAAAGGATTTTTTTTTTTTTTTTTACTTTGGAATTTCATTAATATTATTGTATTTATGCATAGGTACCAATTTTTCAAGTGACTTAAACTAATTATATGCAAAAAGAAAAAAAAAAACAGCTAAGGGTTTTTCATAAAGAACTCTGCTAGTCAGAACTAAAAAATATTTTTTAATTCTGAATTTGTCCCAAATTAATTGCTACATTTAGGTCGAAAATTTTGTCCCAAATTACTTGTTACATTTCAAGTAGGAGGAGTCATAAATAATTTCTGATGCTGTTTAATAAATAAATACTAGTAAAATTATACTATAATCAATATTATAATATATACTAAGCGTTAGAAATTTACTATACTAAGCGTTAGAATAGAAATGAAAATAACAAATAATGTGACTCGGCCTATTATTAAAGTGACAATAATTGTAATTATGAATAATAATTTCGAAAGTACGCAAAAGAAGAAAATGAATAATAAATACTGTAACGCTGTATTGCTATTTTTACTTTAACATTTGAAATATAATAATTAAGCAATACTGTTGTAAATGTCAGGTGAAACTGAATCTTTGACGTATTGCAAAAGCAAAAGGTTTATTTCCAAATTTATGTTTATGGCAACGGTGGCAAGATCAAGTTCGGACACGAATAAAAACAAAATTATTGGTGGAAAAATTGGAATAAAAAAATGCTGTCGCAAATTTGTAGAAATTGTTCAGAAAGAAGAAATCCGAAAAATGATTAAAGAAAAGGAGTTGCTGGTTATATGTTAAAAATAGCCCATTAATCAAAAATCTAGTCCTATATAGTACATAGAATAGGATAATACCTGGCTTCACTTGACAGTTGATGATCCCAGTATAAGAGGAAAATGTTTAAAAAAAGGACTTCATTTGCAATTACAACGTTCTAAAGAACGTTGTAAATACAAAATAAAACAGGGCGTGGTTTAACAGCGTACGAATTCTGGATTTTTTCTGATTTACGAAGGTGACGGAGGGGATTCTTGGTCAGTAAATGTTGTCGATTGAAGCATAGCACCCTTAAATCTCTAAAAAGTGTTCAAACAAAATTATAAAATGATTAGTATCCATAAAAAGTACAAAAATATTCAAATGTAGCAACTAATTTGGAACAAAGGGAGTAATTAAATACTATAGCAAGAAATACTTTCGGATAAATAATTAGCATCCTGTCTCTTGTCTAATCTAATCCAGAGTCAATTCTTTTTTCATTTCAGTTTTCAAGGTCTTCGTTGGAATAAACGCCTCAAGAATTTCATCTGAAATCTGTCCTCCCCTTGCCTTACTTTCTCTCATTAGCCATGCCTGAATGATTTTTCTAGCAGATCAGTCGTTCTTTTAGCCTGATGCGAAAAAGAATTCAGAACAAAACTGAACTAGTAGATAGAAAGATTGTTCCTAGATTCGCACGCAATTTTCACACAGCCAAACTTTTTTTGTCTTACTACACTCACTCAAGTGTACGAAAAGCGATCTAAGTAATCGATTGAATGGTAATGGAACTGTATATGATATTTTAAATATTTTAGCAGAGTAAAAGATAGTTTTTTGTTACTGCTAAGAAATACAAGGACATAATTCAATGATGAGCTTATAGTTGGTTAATTTTAAACGAGTAAAATATGTTTAGAAATCAAAGTTTTATTGCTTTTTTCAATGACATACTGCATTATATTAACTTGAGACCTGAAGCTAAATTAATATTATAAATACACATTCATTGCTCTTGCACACCCAAAATGACACCATAGATGATAGAAAGGTCATTTTTTTTCTATTCATATTCTAAAGGACATGTAATTTTAGTTCAGAAATATAAATCTAAAATAACAAGTCTAAATAAATATAGATTTAATGATAAATTGACGTAATAACAAATTTAAGGACTTTAAGCAAACCAATTATCTACAAATACTCTAAAGCTTTTATTGTAAAAGGTTTCAGTTATTATAAAATTATTATGTTATTATGGAATTATTACAATTAATTATTGCTATCATTATTATGAACTTATGAAAATTAATACCTTAAAATTTAAAACCTGCCTGAGGATCATTTTGCAAACTCAGATGGAATAACATTTATTTTATGATGAAATAAGCATCGGTGCTGTTATCAACTAGTTTTGTTACAAAGTAAAAACATTTAATTACATAGAAATAAAATGAAAATGTAAGAAAAATCAAACCGTTTATTTTTCATGAGGAAAAGAATAGAGGTTCACATTTGTTTTCCTCAGGTCGTCTAAAAAGATTAATGTTATGTAATATTTCTAATAGGTTCTTCTTCTAGCACGGCCCGATTAAGGCTATGGGGGGGGGGGGGGGGCTCCTGTCTATCGATGGATTTTTTATGTAGGGGAGAGGGGAGTACGTTTGAACTGGGAGCACCTTTGTACACTCTAAATATTTTCTTTCAAATAAATTATTTTTAAAAAATATCTATGGTAATGCATTACTGCTGCTTAAATGCAATAAGTATACAAAGCTGCACCATTTTGTATGCACAATACTGTCTAAGCAAGATATGTAATTTTCTCCTTCTTAAATCTAAACTTAAGAAAATAAACTTGTAAGATTTTTGTTGACAATTTTATATCTCTAAAATTTTGATTTATTGTTCAACACTTAAATAAAGATGTAATATTTAATTTATAAGCTTTGTTTTATTCAAATTCTTCAGCCGAATTGAGTAAACAGTTGTAATGTTGAACTCCATGTGATGGGGCACCATTGAACAAAAAAGCTGAGGCACCATTGAACATCTAAAACTATGAAGTAAAGAGCTATTGATGTACCTAAATATTATTATTTTTAGAATTTTTTCTATGTGAAAAGAGGTTAATTAAGAATATCAAAGAACATGGACTTATATTGTTAACAATTCTTCCTTACTGCACACATGTATTACAACCTCTGGATGTATCAGCGATGGGAAGTTTCAGATTTAAATTGATGATGGCATTCATTTATTTGATAATTGTAAATCCCGAATACACATTAATGATTCATAATTTAGCAAGTTGGTCTAACAAAGTCTTTATTCTTTCATTTACTCTTTCCCAAACATTATTTTTGATTTTCGTACTTAGATAAAACGGAATTTCAGAGAAGTTTTTTCATAAAAAGAGTGAATGAAAATTTTAATTTTCCAGTAGCATCTGATCTCATATTGGAGTATTTCAAAGATATTGTAAAAAATTTTTCACAACCAAACATAACTGGAGGGACACTCTGTGTTGTTTCAACAATGATTTTTGACATTAACTTTGATGGATTTAAGTTTGGTTAAATAATAGAAAAATTATTAGTTTCAATAAAATATAGTTATTTAATTTTATTCACATTGCTTTATATTTCTGAAACATATGCAGACTTTTATGAAAACTCTCAATATTTTGATTTTTTATTCATTTGTTCAAAGGTGCCCCTTAGTTGTTGAAAGGTACCTCTACATGGGGCAGGTTTCAACAGAAATCTTTTAGCTTTTAAAATCCTCACAACTTTTTTAATTTACGTGGAAAACTTTTAATTTCTGGTTCATATGATGAAGAAATGCATTGTTTTTATTATGTAATATTTAAAACGCAAAAAATATAATTCAAATAAGAAATGTATTGAGTTTTTAAAAAAAATTTTCAAACGTGCCCCTCAATGTGGAAGTGGCTAATATTAAGTAGTATACGTATTGTATGTATGTATAAATTTTGTACTCAGTGCAGTTTAAATCTGTATACAGGGTATCACAAAAAGCTTGTCACAAAAAAGTACCAACAGAATAATTGTGGAAAAAAAAAAAAAAAAAAAAAAAAAAAAAAGAAAAATTGGTTTTCCTTTACAAACTTTTTCTTTGCTTATCTATGTACGTTATACGATGGCTAAAAGAAAATGTTGTAAATTGGTCATAATTAATGGTTTTAACTTGCTACGCTATGAGGAAAACATTAATAAAAAATTTCTTTTGTAAACGATAGAATACTAAGTTGTTATAATAAAACTTTAATTATTAATTTTCTAATGTAGTTTGTTTTCGCATAGAGGAATGGAGTACTAGAAGGAGGACCATTCGTACCTTCCTAAATGTTTGAAAATATATTAATTTTGATCCCTTTTGGGCTAATTTGAAAAAATTTCGAACTTTTTAGTGAAATTCCTAATTATTTTCACGGGGAGGAGGGGCTAAAGAGGGGAGCAGAAAATGCCCCTGCATAAGTCGGGAACTGTTTTCTAAATGTTCTTGTAGGCAAGCGAATAGCTTACAGAATCGTTGGCAAATACGAAATTTAATAAATTGTTTAAAACACTTTCTATATCATAAAATGTTTCAGTAATTGTTCACACTCAATATTTAATTTAATGATGTAGGGGATATCTGTTAATTTCTTCTACCTTTTGTTGAGGACGCTTCTGATATCCTCTTTGCACAGTGGCCTTCCATCTTTGGCACAAGACGTCTGATTGACGAGTGCCTCCTCATTAGTGAAGTACGCTTCGTGAATAGCAACCACACTGGTCCAGCGGCAATCCAGCCGAAATTCCTCATTCCAACAATACGTAGCCCTGGCGAAATCTAGAAATCAAAAAATAAAACTTATGTTATTTCATCACAAGCAAAACAGACAAATTGTACAAAAAAGAGAGAGAGTAACGTACACTGTAAAAAAAAAATTCAAGAGGTTACTAAAAATTTCTTAGTAAATTTGTAATCCACAGAATTTTTTAGTAACCATTACAAACTTTTTTTTTTTTTTTTTTTTTTTTTTTTTCAAGTGAAACAAGCATTTCTTTTGTAAACTGAACAAAAGAATTTTTTGTATAGCTAACTTAAAAATTTTTAGTATGAGCCACCAAGCAAATTTTAGTAATAGCTCCAAAATTATTTTTAATAACCATTACGTGCGCCCGAAGGGCAGGAGTTTCTTTCGAGCTGCATCCAGACTTCTGAAGCAGAAGATTTTCGGCAAAACCGCAATAGATGACAGCACCAAACTTTTCTACCTGCTCCGACAGGATTTTCACAATCCCTTTATTAACGAGACACTACATACGTTCGGGGCGTATTTGGCGGTGGCAAGTTTCGAACCCGGAACCTTTTAGCCTGGAGTCCGTTACTATAACCACTATGCTATCAAGGCCACGCCAGCTGAGTTTTAGTAAAAGCTATTAAAAATATAAAACTATTAACTCTATTTGTTGCTAACTTTTTTCTAGTAATTCTTACAGATTTTTTTTTGTAACCGACTAAGATTACTAAAAATTTTTTAGTAATTACAAGGATCACTAAAGTTTTTTTAGTAGATCGACCCTTTTTTTTACAGTGTAGTGAGACCTTTTCGGGTCTGGCTTCTTAATAATAGAATATGTATTAAATAGAACGGATATTACATTTTTCTATCTACAAGAAGAAAATATTGGGTTCGTTCATGACATTTCATACATTTTCGACAGATTTATGACGATTTCGTTTAATGTGCCTTTTAAAACATTTTATCCTTAAATTAATAAATAAAAATTGCTAATTTACAATTATTAAAATCTTACATAAATGACCGCACCATGCATCGTTATACTTGTCGTATTATTAAACAACGTCTCTTTACATGTAAAACTTCTATACTCCTTACATGTTTTCCTAATTGATAACAGCACAAAAAGCATATCAAAAACATTTTATTTTGAAATATTATCTAAATATACATCAAAATCACATTTTAATCAAGTTTTTCAGTTTCTCTTTTTTTATATATATAATTAAAATATTTTGAATTCCTCTTTCAATTATTAGAGTTATTATATTACACATATTAAACTAATATATTAAAAAATTAAGTATAAAGCTAAAAAGAGCTTCAAAAATAAAACAAAATAAATTCATTATACAAGTAATTTATTTAAATAATAATTATAATAATATAAACCCTTAAATTGGTAAAAAATACAAAATTTCTTTTAATTAAAACCATCTTAATACGAAAAATTCAACTCTTAGAAGGAAGGGCCTTCTGTTTACTGGCTTTATCTCCAAACTATGATTTCTACAGAAAAAGTGTTTAAATCAAGCTTCTATTTTAAAACTTAAATCGCAAAAATGAACGAATGACATAGAAAAAATTAATTTAATTAAAATAATAGGTTTATTTAAAATTTCAAAACTTGTCATGTGACACGAGATATTCAGCTGTAAGTAAACTAAATTTGAAGTTTCTGATTTATACAGTTTTTGTGTACGGACTCTGTGACGAACACACAGACAGAATAGTGAGACGAATAGGCTTTCGTCAGATGAACGAAATCCTAAAAATGAAATACACATATTTTTTATGTTTTAGACATTAAAATTTAATTTTGAAAATTTCTGTCTGATAGAGTAAAACTAACTGAACACATTTACAGAGATTCAAACTTTAGTTTAAATGAGCATTAGCCCTTGGAAGCTGAATTGCCAGAATCTTCATAGATACATTATAAAATCATGGTTCAGTTGTCCCACGTAACCCTACATGATTCACAAATAACAAAATTTTAGGTACTACTCTGTTATTCCGTCGACCGAATTCGCCAATTATACAAATCGCCAAACTAATAGCCAAATTATACATATTGACGTAATTTTTATTTTAAATAATGAAAAAATAAATAATTAGTCCAATATTAATAAAAATGCAAATAAAAAGTGGAAATAAAAATCCCTTAATGACGTTTTAAACACGTGTATCGTATTTAATGTCATTGAATTGACATTCACGATCATCCATTATCGGCATTTAATCTTATAATTTGGCGATAGTATTTTGGTCGACGGGATAACCTAGTAGTACCAAATTTTATTCTACATTTTGAAATAATTAAAAAATTAAGATATATATATATATCTTAAGGTTTTTTCTGTTTAAAAAAAGGTTTTTTAAAAGGTTTTTTCTGTTGTATATATATATACAACAGAAAAAACCTTTTATACACACGCTCGAACTAAAATTCTAAAATATAATTTTTATTAATTTCGAGTTCCTAAAAATTATTTAAAAGTTTAATAAGTTACACAGTTCCCTTATATATATATATACTCCTCTCTTTTGGTGTAGTTTGTTATTTAATGGGTTATTCCATATTTTAATGTTGAATTTTATCATTGTGTAATGGTTATATATACACACACACACACACACACACATATATATATATATATATATATAAACTTCACTTCAATTTTAAATTTTGTTTGTGGGATTGGATTTACTGATTACTATGATTCTGTTTCGTAAAATTTTTACACTCATTTTATCATTATTACCATTCTGTCATTTTATATCATTTGCACTTAAATGAAAATCATTCCATAATTTTTTTAATAACTTTCAGAATACACATGGTAGATAAAATATTAAATACTAATAAGAGAATTATTTAACTCTATTAAAACTGTTGAACTGTATGAATTTAAAAGTGTATGAATGATGAACACTTTTTAAATTCAACTAAGTATGTTTACAATTAATATGATTGGTTTTATTTCCGTAATTTAACAGAAAAAAAAATTCTAAACATAGTACCATTAAAAATGTATAAGGTTGTACATAATATGCAGTAGAAATATAAGAAAGAACTACTTTAGAAATTTCATTATGAAATGCTTAAGAATTACTTATGATATATTTCTGAAGAGGTTCCAAAAATAACATTTATAGTGCACATTTCACGATTTCCATTTAATCTGAAATCCTGATTTCAAGAGATTATTATGAGATATATAATCTTCATTTTAATCTTTCCTCACCTTTGATATAGAATTTAAAATTGTATTTTTAGATTTTATTCGTAAATTTTCTTCCGATTATAATTCACTCAGACATTTTATCTGGTGATTTTTTCGGTGATGTAAGGGAAAATTTTGACCAAGAGACTTAAAAAGGAAAATGCTGACTGAATCTTATTAGATAGTTAAAAGTCTGTCACTATTCTCAGAATGAAATAGAATCGTGCGGATTCATAATAATAATATAATAAAAAAGGAATCTAGGATTTTCGATCAAAGCCAAGTCACGAATACAAGGCCTGTTTACCAGAAAACAATCTGAACTAGAACTCTTAAATCCGTGCCTCGTAGATCGCTGTTGGCCCACTGAAACTACTATTTTAGTCGCCGTGCGTCGGTCGTATAATTTCAAAATATTAAAAAACAATCGTTTTCAAAAAAAAAAAAAAAAAAAAAAAGACTATTGAAACATTTTATGGTTAATTCTCTTCATTAGATTAAAAAATATGACTTTTAAATAAGCAGAATTAAACGCATAGTACATATATTTTTGTAGATATTACTACGATTTCAGGCGAAGTTAATTTGCCGCTTTCATGCATTAAAAACTAAAATATTGGCAGACAGTGCCGCTTTACGTCAATAACATCCGACAACTGATTTGTGTGCTTTTTCAAGCAGCAATATGTTACTCTAGTAAAACTTGTAATGCTAATGACCGTCGACGAATTATTATTTTTTTTTCCATCCACTATTATTACTAAAAGTAGCAATTGCATAGAATTTATGTTAATAAATTTAAATATTTAGTGCAAATATAATCTTTTTGATGAACCAAGAAGTAGATGAAAACTTTGTGACTGCAGTGTCTATTTACAACCCGGCTCTAACCATGCAAGTTAGTCGTATATTCATTTCTTGATAATGCTACTCAATAGACTTGTAGATTGCCGCGAAAAAAATAAGAATTTATTGATGTGGCCCTCGAGCGTAAAAGGTTAAAGATTTTTAATATAGATGCTTGATCTACCTCTATGAAGGGATGACATTAATAATAAGTTTTCAAGCGACTTTTTTTTTTATTTAAATATTTTAATAGTGATAACGTTTTCAATTAAAAATTAAAAAATAAATTACAATTTATTAGACATGTAAATAAAAAAATACATAAATACATATGCAAATAAAAATGCAAACCTTTCGGGCTAATTTTTAGCTTCTTATCAGTGCAATTACATTTTCAGCAATATAACTAATCAGGTGCTAAAAATTAGCCCGAAACGTTTGCATTTTTATTCGTATATGTATTTATGTAATTTTTTACATACATATCTGGTAAAATGTAATATATTTTTTTAATGTTTAAATTCTGTGTATCACACGTTAAACAATGTTTAATTGGAATTTCAATTGTTAAACTTATTTGAAAATGACTACTTGAGTCATCTCCATATATTTTTACTTTCTTCTATTTTTACAAGAAAAAAGGATTGGATTCGTGAAAATGTTTTACTTCCGGTTTTCGACGGATTTACACGTTTTAAACACATATTTTTACAAAATATTTACTATGTAACTCTCTGAATCCGTATGTGACAAAATTTTTGTGGGAGCTCTATCTTAAAAACTAATAGACGAAATTTCACAAAACTTTAGATTCAGTTAGACTTTGATTTAAACTAGAGCTGATTAGTTATAGGTGTAAATCACCCAACAAGTGACGCTGCTTTTTCACGATTTCCGCAATAACTATATCTCAAAAACAAAAACACTTTTTTTTTTTTATTAAAATTTCAGATTTTGTTAGTCCTTGATATAATATGATGTTGATTACCTTTTTGATGTAAAACGCCCAACAGGTGGCGCTGCTATGCGGCGTTACTTCTGATTATCGCATTAGCTCTAAATCAGAAATTAATGCAGGAATTTCCATCAAACTCCACATTCAGTTTGTCTCTGAAATAAATTTGGATTATTTAGTTTTTGGAGGTAAATCGCTCAATAGGTGGAATATCCCTATAGAATCTATCCTGTAGTTTTTACGATTTCCGAAATGATTCTTTCTGACAAATTAACGCAAAGATTTTCATCAAACTTCAGATTCAATTAGAACTTGACGGGTCAATCCATTTCAACTGGTCCAGAAAATATAAAAATGGTCGCTCGACCATTTTTAAAAAATCTGAAATTTTTTTGCAACAACCCTAACATGATGGAAGTTCAAAATGACCGTTATTTTAATTTTACTATTTTTTGTTTGTGCATGGCGGCCATCTTTGTTTCATCGTGTTCAGCAATTTTCTCAGATACTAGGATACACAAAATTGTAAATATCTCGTCTTTTATTTTCCCAATTGAATTTGCAGCATTTTGTTCAGAATAAAATAGGCTAAATGTATGGTTGTAGGATAATTTTGAAAAATAAATTTTTACAGGTGAGATTTTAGCACAAAATTTAAGATATTTTCCAAAATCTATCCGTTTGCAAGAGGAAATTTTTCATGTAAGGAAAACTGTCAACTTTACACAATTGTTTCTACAAATAGGTCAAAAGTGCGTGTACTCACACACCAAGTCCCATATCTGAAAGTTGATTTCTCTTTGCGAAAAAAATTCCGAAATTCGTCAAAAATTTCAAAAATCGCACTTTTTAGGCTTTGATATCTCTGGTGGGGCACGAGATAAAAATCTGACATTATGGCTTTTGATAGTATTGTGTAGTAGTGTTATGTACAAAAAATTTCAAGAAGGAGATTTGACTACAAGCTGAGATATGACATGGACAATATGTGAAAACAATACTGCCAAACTATTGTAACCTACTATGTAATTCTTCAACAACACTGTCAACCTTACACAATTTTTTCTACAAATAGGTCAAAAGTGCGTGTACTCATACACCAAGTCCCAGATCTGGGAGCTGATTTCTCTTTGCAAAAAAAAAAAAAAAAAAAAAAAAATCCGAAATTCGTCGAAAATTTCAAAAATCGCACTTTTTAGGCTTTGATATCTCTGGTGGAGCGCGAGATAAAAATCTGAAATTCTAGCCTTTGATAGTATTGTGTAGTAGTGTTATGCACAAAAAGTTTCAAGATTTAACTATAAGCTGAAATATGGTGATTAAAAAATGTTAAGAAATGCTATTACGAGTACATTAGGAGAAATGAGATGTCTCTTTTATTACAATATTTACACAGAAAATATCGTTTGTTGGAAACAGTTAAATAATAAACATTTGATTTACAAATATACTATATATGCTCAACAAAGAGCTTAAGAGTATTTACAAGAGATGTTATGAGTTCGACCAGTTACTGTTGTCAGTACATTAGGCTGTTCTTTCTCAAAATTTTATTTGAAGCCACCCAAGTCTTGTCATCCCTTGTTAACTTGAATGAAATTCTCTAGGTTTAATAATTGAAACCATGTACTCGGTCAGTTGCAACCCATTGTCTGTAATTTACTTTTCCTGAAATGTGTTCCGAGTAAAATTGTTGCAATAGCATTTCTAGTAGGTTTGTTCATCTGGACAAATAGTTGGCTTAGCATACACTATGAATTGTTTAAATCGCACAGAAGCATTTGAAGAAGATATTTGTAATTATCATTTAACTTTGTATCATAAATAAGTAATTTAAAATTTTGGAGGTATGAACAATTACATAGTAGGTTACAATAATTTGGCAGTATTGTTTTCACATATTGTCCATGTCATATCTCAGCTTGTAGTCCAATCTCCTTCTTGAATTTTTTTGTACACAACACTACTACACAATACTATCAAAGGCCAGAATTTTAGGTTTTTATCTCGTGCTCCACCAGAGATATCAAAGCCTAAAAAGTGCGATTGTTGAAATTTTCGACGAATTTCGGAATTTTTTCGCAAAGAGAAATCAGCTCCCAGATCTGGGACGTGGTGTATGAGTACACGCACTTTTGACCTATTTGTAGAAAAAATTGTGTGAGGTTGACAGTCTTGTTGAACAATTACATAGTAGATTACAATAGTTTGGCAGTATTGTTTTCACATATTGGCCATGTCATATCTCAGCTTGTAGTCAAATCTCCTTCTTGAAATTTTTTGTGCATAACACTACTACACAATACTATCAAAGGCCAGAATTTCAGATTTTTATCTCGTGCCCCACCAGAGATATCAAAGCCTAAAAAGTGTGATTTTTGTAATTTGTGAAGAATTTCGGAATTTTTTTTGGAAAGAGAAATCAACTCCCAGATCTAGGAATATGAATACACGCACTTTTGACCTATTTGTAGAAAAAATTGTTTAAGGTTGACAGTTTTCCTTGCATGAAAAATTTCCTCTTGCAAACGGATAGATTTTGGAAAAAATCTTAAACGTTTTGCTAAAATTTCACCTGTAAAAATTAATTTTTCAAAAATTTTCTACCACTGTATATTTAGCCTATTTTATTCTGAACAAAATGCTGCAAACCCCATTTCAATTGGGAAAATAAAAGACCTGATATTTATAATTTTGTGTATCCTAGCATATGAGAAAATTGCTGCACACGACGAAACATGCACAAACAAAAAATAGTAAAATTAAAATAACTGTCATTTTGAACTTCCATCATGTTAGGGTTGTTGTACAAAAAATTTCAGATTTTTTAAAAATAGTCGAGCGACCAGTGCTGGACCACTTGAAATGGATTGACCCTGACATAAACGGTAGCTGATAAAATTTTGTGTAAATCACCTAATTAGTGACGCTGCTGTCTAATTTTTTTAGTAGCATTAACATATATGGAATAGAAGAAAGTTTTGAGATTGTCACATCCGACTAGTTTTAATTGCTGGGTCATTCCATGGCAAACTTAAGTTACATTTTGAAATATTTTTAGTATGTTTAGTGAAATAACACACACAAAAAAATCATTCAAAATGTAAATTAGACATGATTTACTAATTAAACTTATTCAAAGCCCAATTTAGATGAAAGTTATCTAATTTTAATGTTATTTCTTAAATTTAGGTAGTTTTATTTACTATGGTAATTGCCATTACTGAAAACGGAAAATAAATTATCATATAAAGTGTAATTTTCATTAACATTTTTAGGTAATTTCCATCCAAACTGACTTTTAGATAGGTTTCATTGACAAATCATGTTAATTTTACATTTGAATATTTTTTAATGTCATATTACTAAAATTAGTGCAGTAAATTGTTTTAAATGAATGTAAGTTGCCCAAAGGTGAAGTCATAAAAATAACAAAGGATATATACTCTAAGCAGAGGGTATATGCTGAAGGCAGCGATTATACCCTAGAATGCGTTTAATACATTTTTCTTCAGAAACAGAGGGTATACGGTGTTTCTTTAAAAAATACAGGGGGCATACTGTGTATACCCAGTATATTCTCCACTACATCCCTGAAGTTACCATGAAATGAACTCTGCTATAATACTGAATAAGATATTAAATCTAAACTAGTTGGATGTACCAATCCCAAAACTTTCTTCTATCTCATACGTACATTTTAATAGTTAAAAAAATAGTTACTCATTTTAACGCTTTAATAATTTTAATTTAATACCATACCAACTTTGATTTTCATCTTAAATTTCTGCTTCAATCAATTAATCGGAGTAAAAACGAATTTCCGTCTCTGCACGAGCCGATGGACAATAGAATGATAGGCATATATATATTTTTGTAATTCAGGGAGGAGTTACTTGCCTTACCAAAAAATAATCATATACAAAAAATTTAGTTCAGTTTTAGAACTAACTTCATACACTTTTAAGTGATGCAATACTGAAAATGGCATAAAATTCGCTATTGTAGCGCCCCCTTCTGGCGGATTTTTTTCAGATTCAGGGCAATTCAACTAGCCATAGCCATACACTTACACAAAAAATTTCGTTCAATTCGATGCATAACTTCATGTACTTTTGGTCGGTACAATACTGAAAATGGCATAAAATTCGCTATTGCAGCGCCCCCTTCTGGCGGATGTTTTTTAAATTCAGGGCAATCCAACTACCCATAGCCATACACTTACACAAAAAATTTCGTTCAATTCGATGCATAATTTCATGTACTTTTGGTCGGTACAATATTGAAAATGTCACAAAAATCGCGATTGCAGCGTCCCCTTCAGACGGATGTTTTTTAAATTCAGGGAGGACCAACTAGCCATAGTCATACACGTACACAAAAAATTTGGTTTAATTCGATGCATAACTTCATATACTTTTGGTCGGTATAATATTGAAAATGGCACAAAAATCGCGATTGCAGCGTTCCCTTCAGACGGATGTTTTTTAAATTCAGGGAGGACCATCTAGCCATAGTCATACACGTACACAAAAAATTTGGTTTAATTCGATACATAACTTCATATACTTTTGGTTGGTACAATATTGAAAATGTCACAAAAATCGCGATTGCAGCGCCCCCTTCAGACGGATGTTTTTTAAATTCAGGGAGGACCAACTAGCCATAGTCATACACGTACACAAAAAAATTGGTTTAATTCGACGCATAACTTCATATACTTTTGGTCGGTATAATATTGAAAATGGCACAAAAATCGCGATTGCAGCGCCCCCTTCCGGCGGATTATTTTCAAATTCAGGGAGGACCAACTAGCCATAGTCGTACACTTACACAAAAAATTTGGTTCAATTCGATGCATAACTTCATATACTTTTGGTTGGTACAATATTAAAAATGGCACAAAAATCGCGATTGCAGCACCCCCTTCCGACGGATATTTTTCAAATTTAGGGAGGACCAACTAGCTATAGCTATACACTTACACAAAAAATTTGGTTCAATTCGATGCATAACTTCGTGTAGTTTTGGTCGGTACAATATTGAAAAAGGCACAAAAATCGCGATTGCAGCGCCCCCTTCCGGCAGAATATTTCAAAACTGAAGGAGGACCTGCTTGCCACAGCTAAAAATATTCACAAAAAATTTGGTTCAATGCTATGCATAACTTCATACACTTTTTGATGGTAGAATGGCGACATACACACACACACACACACAGACAGACACACAGACACACAGACAGGCAGACATTTTGTAAAAACATGTTTTTTGGAATATCTGACCCCTAAAACGTGTAAATCCGTCGAAAACCGGAAGTCGAAAAAAAAATTTCGATTACAATACTTTCTTCTATTGAAGATAGAATAAAGTAACAAATCTTCTTCCTTCAATGCTTAGAGTATCCAGTCGTCTGCAAAATTTCTGAATAAAACTTTGTAATAAAGAATAAAAGATTTCTTGAATCTCAGTATTTAAAAAACATGCTGAAGGCACCTGTTGAGTATCATATAAGCCGTGATATGTCCCGTCTGTTATAGGTGGATCATGAATCACGCATTTAATCTTGAGCTATTTGATTAGAATGTGAGTGTCCTCAAATGTATCCATTTTGCCAGTTGAAAACGAATAATTTGAATAGATGTTTTCAGCGTGTTTCGTGCTTTATTATTTACCCATCATACATAGTACAGGGCAAGTCTTGCAATCGCTTTAAAAATCGAAAAAAAAAAAAAAAGAAAGAAAGAAAAAGAAAAGAAAGAAAAAGAAAAGAAAAGAAAAAAAATTGTCGGATTTACACGTTTCAGACATTCTCGATTCTGAAAAACATATTTTTAGAAAAATAAAAGTTGCCGTCCGTCTGTCTGTTTGTCTGTCGATCCGTCCGTCTGTCTGTGAGTCTGTAAACACTCTATCTCTCGAACAAATTGACATCGAGACTTAAAATTTGGTGTGTGCTTAGTATGTAATAATAGAAAGAAGCCTATAGAATATCAGTCACCTCGTTTATCCGGAACTATTTTTTCGGACTCTCAAAATATTCGCTCTAATGAAAATTGCATAAAAATTTTCGATTTTTTTTTTTTTTTTTTTTTTTTTTTTTTTTTTTTTTTTTTTTTTAAGTAGTGGCTGTATAGGATAATAAAAAAATATAAATTTTGCGTAAAAAATGAAATCGATCGGATAATTAGTTGTCGAAATATTTATAATCCTATTTTCTGCACTCTTTAATTTTTCATGATCTTGTATTTCATTCAAATTTCAATTCAAATACATATTTTAATTGGAAATGAGACACTTCATCCGAGTCATTAAACTGTTAGTTAATAGGTTTATCATTTTTGGAGTTATAAGGATGTTTCTTTTACTACTTGATTATTACATTGACCAAAAAACTATCGCTAAACTATAAAATAATGCCAATAATGGCTTATAGTAAATGTCACACGCACTTGACATTAAATACGTTACATGTGATTATATAAAATAACTGATTTTTAATTTGACGTTTTATTTGTATTTTTATTAATCTTTTACTAATATAATTGTTGTTTCGTAATTCAAAATTAAAATTATACCAATTTGCATAATTTACGAGTAGTTTGGCGATTTATATAATTTGTTGCAATGGATCGATGAGATAATCCAGTAGTACCCACAATTTCGTAATAGAGCATTGCTATGCATTAAAAATATTTAAATATATGTTTAAATTTATTTTGAAATTGCAATGCATTTTATAAATAGTTTACATGCGTTTTATTTTCATGTTTTACAATATGCATATCCATAAAGTATTACGGTGGCCCCCAACGACTAGTCTTGCTTTTGCAAGCATGGTCAAAAGTAATACAAGTTCAGCCATATAATGGTTGAAGAATTAAAAATGAAAAATCCTATGAATTGAAGAAACATATTTCTTATGTTCTTCATGCAACGTATCACATTTCTGTCAGTAGCAGTTTTAGGTTTTATAAGATTTTGAAAAACAAAAATTAAAATATAATAAACAATATTTTTTCTTATATTTCAATATGCAGTTTTCTATTAAGTTAAAAAAAATACAGTAATTCCGAACAAAATTACATTAGCTTATTATAATACAATTACAGTATTGAAAAAACTGTTATAATTATTGCTATTTACATTAAAATGTTTTATTTAAAACCAACTGAAAATACTTTTAAAAATAAAATACAATAAAATACTGCTTCATTATACCCCCCAAAAAAATTTTTAAACATTAACAAACGGATTTTTATATATCATTTAAAATATATATTTATATATTTTGAGTTTTTTAACTTAATTTACAAAGTTTTCTAAATACTGTGTAAAAATGTAATTAAAAATCTATTTTACGTTCAAAAGAAGTCTACAATTTTAAGTAATATTAAATATCAAGCCTATTATTATATAGTTATATATTAATTTTAAAAAAATGTGCTTATAACATTTGTATATATTTTAAATTAAGTAAGAACAACTGAAATTATTTTAAAATCAAATAATATATTTTTTTCTTTTTTTAAAATAACAAATTATAAATAACATTAAATATTATCTCATTATTGTGTAAAAATATAATTTAAAAAAGTATCAATAAACATTTTTTATTAACTTTTTAAACTTGAAAAACTTTAAAAATATTAAATTTCGATTCAAACTGTTTCATTATACACGTCAAGAAAAAAATTCAGGAAAATCCCAAGCATGTCAATGATTATTGTTTCATAGATTCCGCTATGCTTACTCAACGTTGGAATGGTATTCAGTGTGAAAACAGAAGCGTATATTTAGCAACACTTTGAAACCTTTCTCTCGTTTTAAACTAAAATAGCGCCGAGCAGACAAATTTTACGATAAGGACAGCTGAAAGTAAATTCATAATACCTAAAAAGAAGTTGCGAGTGCTGTTCTGATGAAAATAAAAAGGAAATCTCCTTATTCAGTACTATACCACTTTAATAAAATTAAAACTCATATTTACATGAAAATGTAACTACTCATATGTGTATGCATGTATAATCGCTGTTCGAGAAACCATATGCAAAGTATATATGAAACTAAACTTGTGTTTACTAATAAATAAAAGAGAAAGAATATTGTCACTTGTTTCATTGATAAAAATTTCTATCTTCCTCCCCCCCCCCCTCCCCATCCCCGCGTGGCAAGTACAAGAAAGCACTACTCACACTACAAGCACTACACATTGTTAAATGCGTTATGTAACGAAAAGTTATTATGAGATTCTTTTAAATATTAACTATTTCTTTTAAGTGTTATTTGATATAAAAATTACCTCCTATCTGAAGTGGTGAAGTGCAACACGTACTTTAAGACGCCACTCGACTCGCTCAAAAAATCCCGGATAATAAGGTTAAGTCTATTAGGGCATTATTTTCAAATATCTCGCTAAATTTTTAATATTTTCACTTGATTTTTTTTTCTTTTTAATAGGATAGCTGAGGACAATCTATAACCGGGCTAGTTCTTATTTTTTCGATTTTTTAAAAAATATTTTGATAGTTTTAATTGTAGAATTGGTTTCAACTGGTTCCGAAAATTAAAGAATTAAAAAAAAAAAAAAGAAAAAGAAAAAGAAAAAGAAAGAAAAAGAAAAAGAAAGAAAAAAAATCCGAAACCAAAATCTAGGAAGTAAAAACTAGCCTGGTTGCTCTCAACTATCCTGTGAAAAAAAAAAAAAAAAAAAAAAAAAAAAAAAAAAAAAAAATGAGCAAGATATTTGAAAATAACGCCTCCATAGACTTAAAATTATCATCCGGGTCTTTTTGAGCGAGTCGAGTGGTATTTTATGGGGGTGCGGGACACGTTTTATTTATTTTATTTTATTTTATTTATTTTTTTTTTTTTGAGTAAAAATTCTGAATTTTTTTGTGATGTTAACTATATTATTTGTAAACAAAATAACATGATAAAACTTCGCAGAATTAAAAAAAAAAAATCAAAAATTAAATTTAAAATTTATTAAAAAAGTGGGATAATTTAAAATTATTATAACTCAAAATATGATTTGTAGAATTTCAATTTTTTTACACTTAAAAAAAAAAAAAAAAAAAAAAAAAAAAAAAAAAAAAAACAGAAATAGCTAAATTTAAATTTTGATCCAACATTTAAAAAATATTAATAAATATTTAAAGTAAAATTTTGAAAAAAAAAATTAACTTTTAATTAAAAAATCACATTTTGAAAAGTAAATATTTTTTTCTAAAATTTTATTGAGTCAAAATTAAAGTAAAACTATGAAAAAAAGACAAGTTCCAATTTTGAAGCATTTATCTTTAACAGTTGTTGAGTTATAACAATTTAAATCCGAGAAATTATGAAAAAACCCACCATGAAGAAAAATACATTTTCACAAGAAATCATTTCATGACAACCAATGCTTGAAAGCTAGATTTTGAAAGGGGCTGTGCTTATATAACGTTATCAACTTTTTAGAAATTTTGAACTCCTACTGCCTCTTTTGATATCGAACGATATCATCCCTCGATTCTCCCTCCCCCCTCATAATTATACCGTTATCAATGTCTATTTTTTTTATTTTATTATTATTATTATTATTATTATTATTATTATTACTTTTAGAATTTATTTCTTTTGCTTGGGGTGATATAAAAAACTGGCTACATTGATTTTGTTGCACTTCACCACTTCAGATAGGAGGTAATTTTTATATCAAATAACACTTAAAAGAAATAGTTAATATTTAAAAGAATCTCATAATAACTTTTCGTTACATAACGCATTTAACAATAATAGTGTTTTCTTGTACTTGCCACACAAGAATGGGGAAGGGGGGGGGGATAGAAATTTTTATCAATGAAAAAAGTGAGAATATTCTTTCTCTTTCTCTTTTATTTATTAGTAAACACAAGTTTAGTTTCATAGATACTTTGCATATGATTTCTCGAACAGCGATTATACATGCATACACATATGAACCAAAATAGGAATGTAAAACGTTGGAGAATTCCATGTTTTGAATTAATTATTTTTATAATAACTAGACGGTTGCCCGCCCTCAGTAGCCCGAAGACTATCTGAATTTCTTCTCGGTGTTCTGGGGTTTCGTTTGCATATCTTTTTTTATTGTTAATGAAGAGGTCTTCCATTTGTTCTTCCATCTGTTCTTCTTTCTGTTCTTCCATCTGTTCTTCCATTTGTTCTTCCATTTGTTCTTCCATTTGTTCTTCCATTTGTTCTTCCATTTGTTCTTCAATTAATGAAGAGGTCTTCCATTTGTTCTTCCATCTGTTCTTCTTTCTGTTCTTCCATCTGTTCTTCCATTTGTTCTTCCATTTGTTCTTCCATTTGTTCTTCCATTTGTTCTTCAATTATATTCGACGATTCACTGTTTGAGAGCCTATCTGTCCTTTTATTTATAGAAGTTCAAAATGAAAAAAGATTTTCTTAGCAGACGATTTTTTCTGTGCCTCAAATAATTATTCAATTATTCAATTAATTATCCTCAGAATTCCTTTTATTTATAGAGATTTAGTAATTTCAATAATAGTATTTTCATAAAAATAGACAACAAACTTTAAAAAAAAATAATAATTATTATTATTTCGAACCAAAACCATGCTACAAAAAAAAAGTGAAAATTTTGGTTGGATCAAAAATGACATCGACATCAATAGACAACCCTCCCCCTCCCCAATAGAGGCGTCTTATGATATCGTATGCCAGATCCCCTCTTCTCCCTAAAATGATAACGTTATATATGCACAGCCCCAAAGAAAAAACAAAACGAAAAAAATATCATTTCTTCCTCTGATTAAGATAGACCATGATTTAAACGTCATTTTATGCATAAAAAACATAGAAATATTTTATGGAATATTTTTTTTTTTTTCAGAAAGTTTGAAGATTTTTGTGTCTTGGTCCCCCCTTAAATTAACAATGAGGCTGAAATTTGAAAGCATAATTTATGCTGCAAAATATGAATATAAGAAAAAGCATTTTAAGTCACAAAACATGTTTAAAAAAATTAGAACGAAATATTAGAATAATTGATCAAAAAATCAGTAATGCAGCTATTGAAAAATTATAGTAGGAATTCAAGAAGTGATTTCTAAAACTATACTTCAATTTATTATTATTATTATTTTATTGCTAAAATAATTTCCAAGCCTGATTTTTTTTAAAATTTAAATCTACAACTAACGCACGAAGCGTGATTACAAAAATTAACCTGTTTGAACTTAAAACAAAATAAACAGCTGTGCATTTGTTTCTGAAGAAAATTACATAATGAGCCATAATTTTACCTATAAATTAATAAAATAATATAACTAAAGCACAAATTTAACAGACGTGTAATTAACTACGCGTTTAAACTACTGAAATTATGAAAATCATAAAAAGGTTACTAATTATGGAAATCAATTCAGCGAAAATCCCAATCGTTTCAGTTTTGCCTCTGAATAGAGTTCTTTCAACAAAAGGCTATCGATCTGCTTGAAAATCTTTATTGATTGACTCAAGATCGTTGTGTGCCGAAAGCATATTGATATCTTTCAAATATAAATATTGTTTTGATGTTTCTAGGTAATGCGCAATCTAAATAAAATATGGTAAATTTATTAGAGTTTTCAATTAAAAAAACATGTTTTTTCTATAGTTCGAAACTTGAGATGCCAGGCCTGAGTCCGCTGAAATAAAATTAAATAAGTGTGCGGAAAAAAATATATATGTACACTGTAAAAAAAAAAAAAAAAAAAAAAAAAAAAAAAAAAAAAATCTGTAAAGGTACTACATTTTTTCTGGGAAACTGGGATTCCAAGAACTTTTCCTATAACGGTAAAAACAAAAACTCAAATTTTAGAATAGGTTACATGGATTTTTCCTGTTATCGTTACATGAAAAGTTCTTGGAATCCCAGTTTCCTAGAAAATGTTTAGTACCTTTACAGATTTTTTTTTTTTTTTACAGTGTATATATTATGAATATTTTGCTAATTTTGAATCCCCTCCTGACACCACAACCACCACCCGATGATACCATTATCAATGTCTAAAACAGATTTTATTTTTAGATTATTTTTCTATTTTTTTTATATGCTTGCAGTTGTATGCACATATTATTATGCATTTATCATAATAATAATTGCTTACTTTACTGATACCAGAAACCAATAAAATATAATCATATATATATATATATATATATATTTATATATTTTATACATTTTATTTATTATTTAATTTATTTTTTATTTAATGACATATTTTATTTATTTATTTAAATTGATCATATTTTATATAAAATACAATCATTCATATCAATATATGCAATGAATATATATCAAATAACAATTAAAAGAGTTGGTTACTATTTAAAAGTACATACTATTTAAAAATAATAGCTTATTATTGAATAATGCATTTAAAAGTAATTCTCTCTCCTTGCAAATGTCCCCGTCATGGGGAGGTTTAAAGGAGAATTTATCAACAAAACAGTGGACAACATTCTTTGTCTTTCTTTACTGGTTAACGCAAGGATTATTTTTTACATACCATATTCCTGATTTCGCTAACAATAAATTATATGTGCATATGACAGAAAAACAAAAATACCAAACGTTTCGGAAGTTCAAATTTTGAATACGCTAAGCAATTTTATCAAAACTGAATTAAATTAAGTATAATTTTTGAAAGTATTAATCTATACATTATATTTAGCATATTTAATACTATTAAAACAAAATCTCCTTTAAGCTTAAAAAAAAAAAAAAAAAAAAAAAAAAAAAAAAAAAAAAATATGATAATACCGGTAAGTAATACCATTGCTACCTAAATATAGCTATAAATGTATTAGAAAAAGCATTATAGCTGGTAAAAGAAAAAATATCAACTCATTTCATGCTATTTTAAACACAATCTCGTTTAAACGTTACGAAAAAGAAGATATGATATTACCGGCAGGTAATGCTACCGAATAATATTCATAGTCATACTAGAAAAAAGTATTATACATACTTATTATGAAAAAAAATATGGAATTTCCTTATTACATATTTCCATTCACCTGAAATCTCTTACAACAATGGCGCAACAAAAGAGCTTATGCACGTTAATAGTTTTTCATTTTCTGAAAGAATGTTATTCTTAATATATATATTTTTAAAACATAAGACACTCATAATATAACCCTTTTCTAAAATTAGAAACTAAATAAAACGCAAGGAAACGAAACCACATTTATAATGCATTGAATAAAATAAGAGAAAATGGTTTTCTTTTCATTATCATTCTTAATGTGACTTTGATTGGACATAGAAAGAAGAGAGAAAACTTGAATTCGATATCTTAAGTTTATTTTTTATTGTATTTATTTCGTTTTAACTTATTGTACTTTCATTTCATTTTGATTAAAAGCAATTGTTAAATGTTATAAAATTTTAACAGATTTTTTGCCGGCAAATAAAAAGGAACAATAGCCAGTTTCAGTGGTGCCAACTTTTGAAAAATGTTGGATTAAAATGTTGGGGAAAATATTAACTTTTTTTTAGCTTAACTATTAAGATTAAATTCATTTTCTTTGTTTTATCGTAATCAGTATTATTTGTGTTATCCTTTTTTTTCAAGGTTCTAGTTTTACTTTTATTATGTTTAATTTCATTTTTTAAAAATAAAAACATTTTGGCCAAAGGACGACACGTAGTTGTACTTTTGAACATAGGTGTTTGTGCCTTTGACATGACAATTAATCTAACGAAAAGCTGAGTTAAAAATAAAATTTAAGTTTCAAGTTAAGTTTATGTCCAAGTTTATGATAGAAAGGCATGTTTTCAAAGCTTATCCGACTATGACCTTTATTTATGAAAAATAATTCACATAATGCTAATATCACAGGTAAACACAGTCTTTTTTACGAAATATATTTATTCATTAATCAAGCTTTTTTGATTATTAAGACTGCTAACTGTGAAGTAAAACTTCTTTACTTTATGATTTTGATGTGAATTAATAGGGTATCTTTAGGAGGAAAGGTTCATTACATAATTATGATTTTGATGTGAATTAATAGGGTATCTTTATGAACAGGAGAGTGCGAAGAGAAAACTGCGCCCGGGGCAAAGTTTCTATTTCGCGCCCTCTTCACTCAACTTTTTCTTGTGACAGGCCAGAAATGACATTGGTAGTATAAATTTGGCGCCCCCTAAATGTCCGCGCCCGGGGCGACCGCCCCCTTCGTCCCCCGTTTCACACGGCGCTGTTTATGAAGAATGTTTCATTACATAATTCATGGAAAATGTATCTCTTCTTTATTATGCATTTTTAATTATACATTAATTATTTACTTGTCCTTTACTTTTAATAATTTAATTATTTTTAAAAATTATCTTACTTTTTTACCATTTTAGTTTGTTATTTCACGTTATTATTTAATATTGCAAGCATTCATTATAATTTTGATTGGATTATTACATTCAAAATACTGTTGAAAAAAGGCCAATAAAGTTATGACCAGAAAACCACACAGCTTCTGATTCCAAGTTGTGCTGATTTGAAGAAGCCTACAGTGCCTATTTTTAGCTCACAGGCTATCATAGCCTGAGAGCTTATGTGCCCGCCCGTTCTGTATGTATGTTCGTACGTAACGCGATAACTCAAGATAAAAATATCCCATCTACTTGAAATTTTGTATATAGGTATATCCTGATAAGGCGCTTCCCTGATTAGTTTGTGGAGTTCATTCGATATGTATAATTGTGGGAACGGGGGCTCATGCCCCTCCCTTTAATTGATATAAACGGTTTTTCATGCAGAATTAACAGTTTTTGTTCAAAATTTAGATATAGGATCATTCTGATGAGACGATTACATGACTGTTATTAGGTGTTCATTGACTAAGTATAAACAGAGGTAACGGGGGTCTAATGCCCCTCCCCTTAATTTATATAAATGGGTTTTTCAAGCAGAATTGTCAGATTTCGTTCAAACTTCTGAATAGTTTTGGAAGTTTAATGGTCAAGTATAAAAGAGGGGGATAACTCCTCTTAATTTATATAATTGCTAAATGGGTTTTTATTAAGAATTATCCGATTTGCTGTGAATTTTGGCTATAGATTTTTTATATGATAAAGCATGTCCTTGATAGTTTAGGAGGTTCAATGATTAAGTATAAAAAAGGGGGAAGGGGAGAGCTGTTTCCCCTTCTTAATTTTTTTTCGAACGGAATTAACCCTTGAAAATATAAGGCTGTAATGTACAATTAGTATGCGTAGTCTGTGAGCTCAATGCCATCAGTTTAACTGGGCAATATTCTTTTTATTTTATTATTTATGAACAACTGAAGTAATATATATATATATATATATATATATATATATATATATATATATATATATATCAAAATGTGGAATAACTCATTAAAAAACAAATTATATCAAACAGTGGAATTCGCAAAAATTGGAAATGTGGTATTTAGCTCGTTTTCAAGGGCAACTCTAAATAGACACATTGATTGCGATTAATTTCTGATTAGAAATAAGGATAAACCTAATTTATATATATATATATATATATATATATATATATATATATATATATACATATATATATATATGTATCGTTAACTAAATTAAAGGCAGTTGTAGTACGTAAGTGATAAAAGTTGAAAGGTTTAGAAAATATTTTAAGAGTGTTGTACCTTTCACCTGGTCACAGGAACGGCAACTGATCACAGTCAGAGGTATAACACCTTGCTATTACAAATTACAAAGCACGCTACAGCTTTAGGGTTAGGATAATCATTTTGAAATGCCCGATCGTATTTATAAATTCTATAGCTGCCATATTAAATTATTTCTATTAACAAAAACTTTACCACAAAAAAATATTATTAGGCAAGTAAATACTATAACAAATAACATTAACAAATAAATATAATAACTTTGTCTAAGGCGGAAGTGATTGGGCCTGAGAAAATTTTCCGTAGAAGACACAAATTTTACTCTATGACTGTATATTCGTAAGAAAGTCAGAATATTTCCGAGTTAGACAGATTTCCGTCTTACACAGAGTCCACCTTACAGAGAGTTTACTGTATCTAAATTTTTAGAATGGAAATGGACTTTTAAATATTCAAAGGAATACGGGAATAATATTCATACATTACAAAACATAAAAAAAGTGTTTTTTCTTTTTCTTTTTTTTTTCTTTTTTTTTCTTTTTTTTTTTTTTTTTAATTTTTTGTAAGATATTTAACATGTCTGAAAGGGTTAAACGGGAAAAATTCTTTGTACATATGGAAAAAAATACTGCAAAATTATACCTGATAAGACGAAAACGGCATCGAAGTGGATGACATCTGTCTTAACGTGTTTTTTTTTTTTTTTTTTTTTTTTTTTTTTTTTTTTTTTTTAATGCAGGTTTTCATTAAAAACAAGTTTTTCTTTGACGGTTTTAATGTATTTAAAAATAAAAGAAAATTATCTTTACCAATAACGAAATCGTTAAAATGTTCTTTAACCATGCTAACGAAAACATATAATTAGTGCAATAAAAATTGTTTTTTTTTTCCTTAAAACAGAAACAAGAAAGAAAGAATGAAAAGGTTTCAAAATATAATTTATATTATTATCACTTTGTTTAACATAATCACATTTTTCAGCCTAAGCGAGAAAACAGAGCTATAAAAACTTCGCATGTGTTCCTCAGCCATTTATTTCTACAGAAAAGAGGTATGAGAAAACAATAGAAAAAATATTTTATTTTTATTTTTTATACGCAATAAAAGTTTTCTTATTACCTAGGCGGAATATCCGGAAACAAAGTTAAAAGTGAAGATGCGCCAAAATGGAAAGAAAAAAAATCTCGTCACTTTTCAAACTCGTTTTTTTATTGTTGCTAATGTACCTTTAGTTCATAGGCCTCAAAAGGACAGTGTCCTTGCAACTTGACCAAGGTGAGTTTTTTTCGCGAACGCTCTCGTTGAATATTTTGTTACAAATATGCTTGACGTGATGCCTTCCATGTTAATCGGAGATTATGTTTGAATGTCTATTGGACTGATAAGAAAGAGAAATTGAACAAAGCACAGAGCTAATTTATATATTCTACTTTAAAATTTTAAACGTTCTTTTCTGAATATTAGTTTTGATTAGCTATCATAAACGGTGTTTTCAGTATGTTCATACAGTCACAGTATTCACAATTTTTACAATGTTAAACACTTATGCTTTGAATTTATAATTTTTTTCTTACATTTAATCAAGTATTATTAATTAAATGACAATAAAATGTCAATGTTATAATTTTTTTTTTATTGTATATTTTGATACCAGAGAATTATTCAATTTACTATTGCAAACAAACTTCAATACCAAAATAAATAAATAAATAAATAAATAAATAAATAAATAAATAATAATAACTGACATATTGCAAATTTAGTTTTCTCGACAAAAGGAAATAAATAAATATTTTTAGCTTTAAATTACCTGTATATTTTAATATTTTTTAACGCTTTACTTCATCATTCATACTGCGTACTTAACACATTTTACTCAATATACTTATATGCATCCTCGATCACTTACATTCGAGCCTCGGCTCTAGAACAACTGTATTGCCGAAAAAATCGGTTCTCAAAGAAACAATTTCAGAAATATGTATTTCGGTTCTCGATTAAGGAGAGCGTCTTCGAAAAAATAACGTATTGAAGGAAAAAGTAGTAAAAGCAAAATAATAATAATAATAATAATAATAATAATAATTTCGTTTGTTTGTTTTATTTTTATACTTTCCATCCGGTTCTCGATAAATGAGTGTTGTCACAAAATCGACTCATTGAAAGAAAGTAGTTAACGCAAAATAATTATTTAAATAAATAAAAATAATAATATCGTTTGTTTGTTTTACTTTATATTTTCGATTCGGTTCTCGATAAATGAGAACGTCGTCGCAAAATCGACCCATTGAAAGAAAGTAGTAAGTACCCTTTTTTTGCTTTGTTTGAATCTCCATACTTTGATACATTTTATCTCTTCACTTAATATTGCATACTGAATGTATTGTTTATATATGTAATATTTATATGCATCCTTGACCACTTACAGTAGAATCTGGGTTGTACATTGCCGAAAAATTTCGAGCAATAATTCTTCCGAATGTACTCTTGCCAAACAATTCTGTTCTCAAACAAACAATTCCAACTAAATTTTACTTATTTTTCGATAAGTGACGTTATTACGTCGTTTCAAAATCAATTCATTGAAAAAAAAAAAAAAAAGTAAGCTTTTTTTTTTTTTTTTTTTTTTTTTTTTTTTTGTTTTCATGGAGGTCAAAAAATATACAAAAGGTAAATATGCATGGCAGCGTTATTGAAATTCATTAATTTTGAGTTCCCTGTAGCATGATCTGGCTAATTCAATGATTTTTACCCCCCTTAAACTGTTTTTACTTACCCATCATATGTAGTATAGGTAATTTTTGCAATCATTTTGAAAATCGAAAAGTATTTTTTTTGACGGATTTACATGTTTCAGACTCTGGAGATTCCAAAGAATATAGTTTTAGGGAAAAAAAAAAATATTTTTGCCGTCCGTTTGTCTGTGTGTCTTTCAGTCTGTTTGTCTGTCTGTCTGTAAACGCTCTATCTCCCGATAAAATTGAGATAGAGATTTAAAATTTGATATGTACTTAGTATGTATAAGAATGGAAAGAAGTTGATTTAATAGTAACCTCAGCACCTTTACAGTAACCTCAATTATCCCGAACAATTTTTTCCGACTCTCGAAATATTCGTTTTCATGAAAGGTACATAAAAATTTTCGAATTTTTTAATTCTAAGTAGTGAATGTAAAAGACTATAAAAAAAGATAAATTTTGCATAAATAATGAAGTCGATCGGATAATTAGTTGCCAAGATATTTGTAATCATATTTTTCACTTTCTTCGATTTTTCATGATCCTGTATTTCATTCAAATTTCAATTCAAGGATATATTTTAATTGAAAATGAGACGCTTAATCTAACGCAGTAAATTTTTATTTAAAATAATTATCATTTTTGGAGTTATAAGAATGCTTCGTATACGCTTTTTGGTATTACTTGATTATCAAATCGAGCAAAAAGTTATCGACAAGCTGTAAGATTAAATGCTAATAATGGCTTATCGGAACTCTCACATTCACTTGACATTAAACACGTTACATTTGTTTGTTACATCATCAAGTGATTTTTAATTCGACGTTTTATTTGTAGTTTTATTAATATTTTACTGATTTATTTGTTCTTCCATTATTTAAAATAAAAATTATGCCAATTCGCATAATTTACGAATAGTTTGTCGATTTATATTATTTATTGAAATTGATCGACGGGATAATTTAGTAGTACCCGCAATAGAGCATTACTATGCATTAAAAATAGTTAAATACACGTTTAAATTGTGTTTTAGAATTGCAATGCATTTTATAAATAGTTTTCACATGTTTTATTTTCATATTTTATAATATGCATATCCATTTATGGTTAAGTATTAAATTGATCCGCAACGTCTGGTTCCCATAGTTTTTATTGGCGCAAAGGACACATACGTTGGATGCCGTTATTAAACTGAAAACAGGCTCAACCCGAGCTCGGACATGTAGCAGACTCTGGATCCATTTTTAGAGCCGTCATCGGGTTTAAACTCAAATTGAAAAATATTTTTATTCACAAAAAGGGAAAAATCAAAATTTTCTTTAATAATATTTAAACGTTCCATTGCAATATAAAGAGTTAAAAAAACGATAGGAGAAGAAAGATGTTATCAGATAAAGAAGTCCATGTGCAATTGGCTTTATACTCGGCCTAATTCTTTTATTCTCTTAGCTTCCTAGATCAGTCCTAGTTCAATTTCCTAGTTTCTCGTCCTAGTTCAAGTCTTAAAATATCCAATATGCTTAAAAAATTTCTAGATGTTCAAGAAAGATAGCTAGTAAAAAAAATGATAAACTTTGATAAATGATATTTTCAAAATAATTTGTTAAAATTTCTTTTTTATATCTGATTCAATTTTGCGCAATACGTTCAAAAATGCTTATTTGGCAAGTGAAAGTAACAATAAGTACTCTATCATTAATCAAGAATCTTTCACAAAACTTTTTTAACCCGGGAGGATGCGCGCAGGGCCTAAAAGACCCGGAGTGCGTATTGTTTTTGCAGAACCACTAATTTTTTTAAAGTAATCTTCAACTTATTTTATCGCAAAATTTGTAAGAATTGTCTCCGTCTTAAAAAAGTGACTATTATAATTTGATTTTATTGGCGGTAAAATTAAAATCATTCATACTTTGAGTAAGCACGCGTTCTCCCGGGTTAAGAAAAACTTAATAAACTTACGTTTTAAACGGGGAATCTTTTGGATTGACTTGTATATTTTTTATAAGAAAGATTTTTCAGAAATGAAAATAATAGCCATGTACAAATATTAAATACTAGTAATACTAAAGTGCAGATTTAATCTGTGATTTCTGAAATTATTCATATATCTCATATAATTGATTATTTTCTGAAAATCTATGTAAATACGTAGCACCTATAATCGTTATTCAATCCGTCTGGCTATAGTGTACAACAATGAAAAAACTATTCAACCGAGTCGTTTGAAATTTAAAATATTTAATTATTACATAATTATGTCAAATTATTTCAAATTTTATGAAAATCGGATGGATAATTTAATTACAGAGACAATTAAAGCTATCCCGTTACAATACAGTCAATGAGAAAAAATAATTTCAAGTGCTTTTTAATGATGTTACACTCCTTCCAATATAATAAAATTCATATGCATCTATAAAATATGTACTAAAATATACATTCTGTACAATCTGGGATGCAAATAATATTTTTTATTAGTATGCAGGGCCACACAAAAGTATTCTATTTCCTAATGGGGCGAGGGCATCACGCAAATTCTCAAACACAAGAATAAGCACATTCCGGAACACTTTTTGTCCCCAACGTCACAACACATTAATGTATTGTGAAGCATTTTTTATGCTTTGATTGTGTTTTTAATGTGTTGAAAAAGTGTTGTTCTCTAGATATGTATTCTTAATATGTTGCAAAGCATTGCTATCTGGAACTGTGTTCTAAAAATAATATTGTTAATTGTGTTGTAAATAGTGTTGGTGAAAATAGTTTCTTAAAAAAGGGTTGTGTTGCACAACATTCCCCCCCCCCCCTAATTAACAACACATTGTAAACATTACTCAATTTAGAACGCTATGAAACAACACATGCAAAACACTTTTAAATATTTTCTACATGGTGTACATCACACAATTTTAAAAATGAATGTTTTGAAATATGTTTTGAAAACATAATTTTTTCCTGTTATTATTTTTAACAACACTTTTGCACAATTTTGTTATTTCGTGCAAAATATTCTCAACACATTCACAACAAAATTGAAAACGATTTTAGTTAAAATGTTGATTTTTATGTTCAGTTAGTGTTGCAAAAATGTTTCAAGCATTTGCAGTGATTGTTTGGGCTGCGTTTTAATTATATTAAACTATTTCAAGCTTTATGAAATTTATTTACCTTGTTGAGGTTTACTGCAAGTTAATTCTTGTATAATAGAAAGCATTTAGTATTTACAGGGACACACAAAAGATTTCGGATACTGTATTGTATCCGAAGTACTGTATATTCTAAAAGCTTCGTTATAGTGCGAACGCACCTCGTTTGCTACGTCTGCCATGCAATTTCTAACTTTTTTCCTTTGCATCGAAACAAAATGTTTGTTTAAATTTTAACGTAACTTAATCGCAATACCTGAAAAACAATTTCAATAGCATTTAAAAAAATTACTTAAAAAATTACTAATCAATGTATCACATAATGATTAAAAAAGAAAAAAAAACAGAAACAATTTTTAAGCAATTGTTTTAGTGTTTTGAACATATACAAAAAATAAATAGTCAGCAAAAGGTTTTATTATTGTTGTTATTTTATGTAATTACGAAAACAGAGCAGAAATACAAGAAATATTATAAAAAGGCTTTAACATTGTTTGAAAACGATGTTGTGATTGTTCAGCAAAATCAAAAAAGATTTGCAAGGTTTCATCGTAGAGATTTCTTTTCGGAAAAAAGGGGCAAGATCTAGAAAACCTAACGAAGTTAAAAGTGCTGAGATCAGAAAATTGGCTTAAAAAAGGAAGCAGGAATGGACATTACTAATTTTTTCTTAAACTAAAATGTCACTTAGTTTTGTTTCTATACAAGATGTAAGATGGAGAACTTACAGACTTTACAGTTGCAAAATTATAAACATTTATTGTTTTTGAATAAAACTTTTATTTAATAAAATCTCAATCTCATCGTTGGACTTAAATATATCGTTATAAAGAAAATTCGTTAAAAAAATCAACTAAAACTCGTAAAATTTGTATAACAAAATACTCATGCATAAAATGAAAATTACACATAAAATGGAACTATTGGAAAAATGTACTTTAATTCGGGCTGTAACTTTTTTTTATGTATTGTAGCCATATGAGAAAAACTTAATTAGAATAATGTCAAATAAAACCGATTAAAAAGAAAGGTAAAAAAAACACTGAAGAGTAGTGCAACCTTTCTCCCTTTTCCCCCAGTATTTCAATCTTTTTTACTTAAAAAAAACCTATAATATTACTTTTCAGGTTTATTATAAAAAATAAATTTTTCATAACTTT
Source organism: Maratus speculifer (assembly GCA_964019185.1). Taxonomy (NCBI): domain Eukaryota; kingdom Metazoa; phylum Arthropoda; class Arachnida; order Araneae; family Salticidae; genus Maratus; species Maratus speculifer. The sequence goes on from OZ025295.1 coordinate 71,521,134, forward strand.
TTTTTGCACTTTTGTAAGTACCCGAATATTTCATCTATGACAATCTCATGAGACTGAAATTTCCTTCTTATTGTACGGAAAGCTTTAACCATTTCTTCTTTTAACAGGAAATGATTAAATAAATAAATAATTTCATCTTCACACAATCCGCTGAAATAAATTCATACGTCCATCGCAACAGCAAGCTCTCCGTTTGAATGTCTTACACATACGAAAGTGGAATAAACTTCGCTATATAGAATATATTTTTCGTAATACAGAGATTAATTTGCATGTTAATGGTGTCTAAAGTCAATGTTCAGCAGAAAATTCCGTCAATTAGAAAATATCATTAGATATCAAAAAAAAAAAAAAAAAAAAAAATCTTTATAAATGAAAGTTAAAATCTAGTGCTAAATTCACCTTGAGTTATATAATTAAAATCCATGCAAAAAGTTTGAATAAATGTACTGAAATTACTTTCAGATAATATTAATAATTTACAAACATATAATATATACATTTATTAAAAATAGATTAAAAATATCTTAAAATATTGCGGTTTTTAATGCATTTTAAGATGTTTGTAAGGTATTTTAAGTAAATTTATATTATATGTATGCTCCTGAAATTAATTTTAATGCATTTATTTGTATTTTTTATATGAATTTTAATCACTTAATTCTATTTTGAAAATGATTCTGGCATTTACCAAGTTTGTAAAACAAAAACACGAATTGTTATCATAATTTCATACATCAGGTGTTTAAAAGCCACTATTATGCTACGTCTAAAAAGCAACATAGTTAATGTGATAAGACATTTTTAAATATGTTGCCTGGAGGGAAGAATAAGACAAAGAGAGGGAGAAATACATTCCACATTATTTAAAAAAACTCGAGGGAAGAGAAAATAAAATTAAAGTACTACTACTGCTGCTGTACTACTACTACTACTACTATTACTACTAACTACTACTACTACTACTACTACTACTAATAATAATAATAATAATAATAATAATAATAATAATAATAATGATAATAATAATAATAATAATAATAATAGTAGTAATAATAATAATGGACAAAAATTAAGCAACAATTTCTAAATTGTTATATTTGTCCTATTTGTTTTCAGATGAATTATCAGTATATAATGTACTATCGCCAAATTAAGTATTTCATACAAATAATTGATTTTTTATTTTATTATTTTACCTAAAACTAGGGTGTAAAAAAATCACAATTCTTTTAAATATAGAAAATCTGATTTTTTTAAAAAAAAATTTCCTAACGTTCAAATACAGCTCATATTCAAAATATTAGAATAATTGAGAAAAAGTAATAAGAAAAAATTATTTGTCATTTATTTATTTTTTATACTAAGTAAATGCAATTAAATTTCTTATAAATTAAATCTGGAATGTTTAGATAAGATTTTAACATTTATAAAATATAAAATACAGCACAATAAATTAGGTATACAGCTTCCTTAAACACACCAGAATATTAGAATAAAATTTAGATTGGTTCAAAATATTAGAATATTTTATTTTACGCAACAATATTACCTTATGAATATGAAGTAAATGGTAGTTAATATTTTGTAGCATCCCCTTTAGCTTTCATAACAGCGTACAATCGATCTTGCATACTATATACAAGGTGTTTACAAACATTTCTATCAATATTAGCCCAAATAGACTTTATACGTGCCACTAACTCAGTTTTACTTGAAGGAGGATTTTCTTGAAGTTTTTTCTTCATTATACACCATAAGTTTTCGATGGGATTAAGATCTGGTGAATTTGGTAACCAAGGAAGTACCTTAATGTTGCGTTGGCGGAACCAATTCTTAGTTGACACAGAGGTATGCGGGGACGCTAAATCTTGTTGAAAAATGAAATCAACTTCAAATAAATCTTCTGATGATGGAATCATGTAATATTATAAAATTTCTTGATATATCAGAGAGTTAACCTTTTCGTAGACGATGCATAACTTTCCAGGTCCTTCTGCACTCATACAACCCCAAACCATCACACTAGCAGCAAATTTTACGGAACGTTTAAGGCATTCTTTATCAAATGCTTCTTGCTTCATTCTCCAAACTCGAATACCTTGATTACCATATGAAACACAAAACATACTTTCATCACTAAATAATATATTTTTCCAATCTTCATTGCTCCATAAACGTCTTGATTTACACCAATTCAATCTTATACGCTTTTGTCTTGCAGTCATGAGAGGTTTTGTTTCGGTACACGAGATTCAAATTTAAATTTATGAAGACGTCTTAATGTTGTCGATGTAGAAACTTCAACTCCTTCTTCTTTCCATTTTCGGTGCAAGAATCGCACACTTTTAAAACGGTTTTTCTTAACTATACGCTTCAGTTTCCTGTCATCTCTAGCAGATGTTTTTTGGTTTTCGGCCACCATGTCGGCGATTAATTTGAAATTTTCCAATTTTTGAATATTGTGTTAGTATTTTACTAACGCTCGATTGCGAACAATGTAAATAATTCGCTATAAAACATTGATTTTTACCGTGCCGATACAAATCAACCATACAAAGTTTAGTAGATTCAGTAATATCACTCACACGGCCCATTTTAAGACGAAAAAGAAACAAACTGCAAAAAAGAATACTGATTTTAAATAAAATAGTCTGAATTTAATCAATGATGCCACCATTTAAGAATTGGTAATAATTAAAGGAGAATTAGTGTGAAATATTCTAATATTTTGAACCACTTGAATAAATATTCTAATATTTTGACTTTTCAAAATAATTTTTTTTTGCAATTAATCTTTTCAAAAATGATATTAAATTTAAGATAACAAGTAAGTTTAATCAACAATAAGTTCTTAATAAAAATATCGTTTGCATATTTTCATGAAAAGACATTAAATTACCAAACGATATTTTCAATTTCTAAAAAAAGGTAATTATTCTAATATTTTGAATATGAGCTGTACCATACACTGTAAAAAAAATCTGTAACCTTAGTAATCTAAATTAACCGAAATCTCTTATGCTTGCTAAAATTTTATGTGTACACTGTACAAGAAAATGATGTCAATCTACAAAACTTGTAAGCAAAACTAAAACCATCTGTAACTTTACAAAAGAATTTACTAAAATTTTGGTAACTTTACTAAAATTTTATCTATAATGCTCGTTATCGTCACTTAAAAAGTTCTTGGAATACGATTTCCCCAAAAAATTCTTAGTAACCTTAAAATTTGTTTGATTCAAAGTGCAAATCTGTATCTGTTACATGAATTTTTATTGTTGCCGTTACATAAAAAGTTCTTGGAATACAATTCTACTAGAAAATTTTTTGTAATTATCCAAATTTTTTTTTACAGTGTAGTTATTAATAAGCAATTTAGGTTACCAAAACAATTAAACCGCGAATTGCAAATTAATATAAGTTTTTACACTTTATTTAATAGAATTATAATTATCAGTTAGTAATTGTAGAAATTATAAAAATTGTAAATTAGCAATTTCATTAGTAGCATACAACAGTATTATAATAACTATGCAAAACTATATTAAATACTAGTTATATTTACAATTATTAAACTTATTAATAACTGCATTTAATTTTAAATTGCTAATACTACTTAAAGTTAATTATTATTAGACAATTAACTTTGTAGTTAGGAACATATTTATTTTTATGCATTGATTACTAAATTAATAATTTAGAATTTAGAATTCGTTCTAGAAAGAAATGGGGAGAATGCTAGTTCCAAAAAAATGACACTATTTCATGAGGAAATATCAGTAATGTATTTAGTAACTATATAAAAGAAAAAATATATGTATTTTCTTAGTACAATAAAGGAAATATCATTAAGTTTAATAATTTTATGAACTACAAATGGAAAAACACAATTAAATACCATTAAAAAAATTTCTAAAGATTTAAAGTGCATTTCTGCAGGGTCTTAATGTAATTTCTATAGGACACATAATTAAAATATGCTGTAAAATTTGGAAGGTTTTTTTTCCCCTTCTACAAGAGGTTCTATCTAGTGCAATGAATTTCATCATTTTTTTCCAATTTCAAACAGGGTAGGTTGTAGTACAATAAAAAAAATCTTTTAGAGAAAGCAGCTACTAACTACTGAATTAATAAAAACTGCAATTAAGTAATTCCATTATTAGTTAATAAAACTTAGTAAGAATAAAACTAATGAATATTATTTGCAGCTCATTTTCTATTTGTGCTGTTAATTGCCGAAATCTAAACTTACATACATATATGCATATGTATGCATTATATTATTTTCAAAACGAAATCATGTATTTGTGAAAATAAACAAAAATATTCTCTGAGGAAGAGCCTGATTAAGGCTTGAAAGTGCTAAGATATTTTTAATAAAATTAACTATTAATATCTCTATTTGATTATTTTAATCGTATTTTGAAAATGAACATTTTAAAGTTCATATTATATATTTTGTATTATTATTATTACTTTAGTTTTTAGTCTGTTTATTATGTTTCTGGAAACCATGTTGTTAATAAAGTTATTGAAGCACTCCTTCGCACTGCTGACACATATACAGGGTGATTCAGCTCGTCGGTGACAAACTTTAAGGATCGATAGAGCACACCTAGACGAACATTTTTGAATAGGGAATGTAGGGTCCCTGACGCGATGGTAAGGCGCTAGGCGCTTTCGAAAATTTGGGTGCCGAAATTAGAAACGTCATAAAAACTAGGGAAATGGTTAGATTTTCTTGCTTGTTGCGTCGAAATGATTATGTTTGTTTAGACTTTCTTCAGTACCAATTTGATAAGCGTATCTCTTAAAACATGGATAGGGGGCGCTGCAGACTTTGGAGAGCTAGACAACAACTTTAAGCCCGTTATTTTGATAATTTAACACATGCTCGCCAAAGTTTATACTCTAACTTAAAGTTTGAACCCAAAAGTAGAGCCCTGCAAAAAGCGTAAGAGCCGGAATAAAATGTCAAAGTACAGGGTGGTCGAAACTCGAAGGCTCCTAAGAGATAAACAAACAGATTTCTTGACTTATGGCATGCATTTTCATGATTCTGTTTGCTGGGGTTCTCTGAAACTCAGTTGAACGGTACAAAAAGAAACATCGATAGGGGGCGCTTTGGGCAAAAAACATAATTCGTTGACATTTCGGACGCTAACTGGAAACGGGGCGCTACGATCAGTTAGAAACAAAACAAGAGAGTAATTTACTTATCATAAGAAGCTATTAAAACTGCAGTTTGTTTGTTTTTTTTAACAAACATAGCTGGTTTCAATCATGCACAATGCGCGCAATAAAATTTACATAAGGTGCTTTTTGCTGATTTATGCAAAAGATATCGTACCATATCGATATGCAAAAGATACGTAATGCGTAGACGACAACGCGAGATGACGTAGTTGTATGCGCAGACACGTCTTTTGAACGTGCGGTACCTACTTAAGCTTCGGGTTACTTGTCTGCAGATCGGTAGTAGGAAGGAACGGTACACAAACTCTGAATTGGCTGACATGCATTTGGCGTATGGTGCTGCTGGTTGTAATGGACGAGCCGCTCAGCGGTTGTAAGCCGAGCGTTACCCCAACAGGCAAATTCCCTGCCATGCCTTCTTCGCTCGAGTACACCAGAGGTTGTCCACAACGGGATCTTTCGACGGAGGCAGGCCTGAACGGGAGCGATCAGTGAGCACCCCCGACAACGAAGAGGCTGTGCTTAACCTGGTTGAGGACAACCCAGGTCTTAGCACGAGAGATATCGCCAGACATGTTGGCATTTCGCAAGCAACTGCGTGGCGCATCTTACGTTCCCGGAATCTGCACCCCTACCACATCCAGCGGGTTCAGTTGCTCAGAGAGCAGGATTTTGGCCCTCGAGTGGAATTCTCAAGATGGTACTTGGCGATGAGATCCAGGGATCCCCGTTTTGTAAACAGCATTTTGTTTACGGACGAGTCCACCTTCAGCCGGGAGGGAATGTGGAACGCCCACAACAGTCATGTGTGGTGTGATGAAAATCCACATGAAACCAGAAGCCGAGCAGCCCAGGAGCGTTTCTCAGTAAATGTGTGGGCCGGCATTCTGGGGGATTGCCTCATTGGCCCTTATTTGTTACCTGAACGGCTGACAGGTGGAAATTACCTGATTTTCCTGGATCAAGTGCTGCCGCAGCTTCTGGAGGAGGCGCACGTACCCGAAGGTTCGCGTCGCCAGATGTGGTTCCAGCACGATGGAGCTCCGGCCCATTACACGAACGACGTGCGTCTCCATCTAAACGCAAGGTATGGCCAGCGGTGGATCGGGCGTGGGGGTCCAGTTCACTGGCCTGCCCGATCACCAGACCTCACCTGCTTGGATTTCTTCCTTTGGGGTTACCTGAAGGCCGAGGTATACCATACACCTGTCAGCAGTGCTGAAGAACTTGTGGCGCGCATTGTGGCAGCTGCAGGGCAGATCAGAGATACTCCTGGCATTGTTGGAAACACACACTCCTCAATGCGACGGAGGTGCGAAGCCTGCATCATGGCCCAAGGTCGAAATTTCGAGCATCTTCTGTAGTGTTATTTTTTGTAAATAAATTTCCAGTATCATTGATGTTTTTGGTCTAAATTTATTCAGAAGTGTTGAGCAGAGGTAGAAAATGTGTTTTCATTATTACTAACTGATCGTAGCGCCCCGTTTCCAGTTAGCGTCCGAAATGTCAACGAATTATGTTTTTTGCCCAAAGCGCCCCCTATCGATGTTTCTTTTTGTACCGTTCAACTGAGTTTCAGAGAGCCCCAGCAAACAGAATCATGAAAATGCATGCCATAAGTCAAGAAATCTGTTTGTTTATCTCTTAGGAGCCTTCGAGTTTCGACCACCCTGTACTTTGACATTTTATTCCGGCTCTTACGCTTTTTGCAGGGCTCTACTTTTGGGTTCAAACTTTAAGTTAGAGTATAAACTTTGGCGAGCATGTGTTAAATTATCAAAATAACGGGCTTAAAGTTGTTGTCTAGCTCTCCAAAGTCTGCAGCGCCCCCTATCCATGTTTTAAGAGATACGCTTATCAAATTGGTACTGAAGAAAGTCTAAACAAACATAATCATTTCGACGCAACAAGCAAGAAAATCTAACCATTTCCCTAGTTTTTATGACGTTTCGAATTTCGGCACCCAAATTTTCGAAAGCGCCTAGCGCCTTACCATCGCGTCAGGGACCCTACATTCCCTATTCAAAAATGTTCGTCTAGGTGTGCTCTATCGATCCTTAAAGTTTGTCACCGACGAGCTGAATCACCCTGTATATCTGTGAATTTGACTAAATCCCATCTTTTTGGAAGGAGAGGGGGAGAAATGCTTGTCAAAATCAATATCATAATAGAACACACTACTTATTTTTCATTTATATATAAGAGATTTTTTAGCAACAAATATTTTTAAACTTGTAGTTGTAAATTTCATAAAACAAATAAAAACAAATCATGAGTTTCATTTAACATAGATCTAAGATAGTAATCATTCCTCAAAATATAAGTTACTTTTACTTTCATATAATTTAGCTACTCTTCATGCACATAAGGGTACAAAGTAAGATATTTTTTTTGTGTGTGTGTGAACTTTTTATTAAAAAATATTTTAAATATTGTGATACCTGTAATCTTTATTTTATTTTATTTTATTTTATTTTTTGCTAAATTTTGAACTGTAAACTCCAAAATACATTAAATAAATATAAATCGCAACTTTATAATTTTATTTTTCAAATTTTTAAAACTTAAATTAATTCATAAAAAAGAGAAATAAATAAAATAATTTACTAAAAAATAACTCTTTTATAATAAACAATGAATTAAACAATGTTACATAGAGTGTAAAACAAGGAGACACAAGATTGGCAAGGTTTTATCTTGGAGATTTCTTTTTGAAAAAATGCGACATAATCCAATAAAATAATTTAAATAGTTATTAGTACTAGGTACAAGTGAACATACGGTAATTGTTCTTACAGTGAAACATTTGCAAAACACTTGGTAAAAATTGACTAAATTTTGAATTTCTTGCAAAGTTAATTCATTAAAATATTTTCAGTTCCACTTCGCCGAAACTAAATGCAACACTCTTATCATTTCTATGATGTCCATTCCCTTTTTTTAAATTATTAATCAGTTTTTTTTTTATCCTTAATTTCTCCAAAAATAAATGCTACAAATCATGTCTAAATCAATAATGTGCCCAGTGAACTTTTTTTTTTTTTTTTTTTTTGGCAAACAATTGAAAATTTTCTTCCCTGTTGATTACTTATCATCATTGTTTATTCTATTTGACAATTTCATTTTATTGGAAATCAATCAAAGTTAGTTTAGGCTTCTTACTTTTGAATGGAAAAATCATCTGAACATTTTTCCCATAAGAAAAGTAAGAGGAAAAAATCGTGCTGAAGATGAGGATCTATTACGGAAGTAATCGAAAACAAATGAATGAATAACCTGATAAGGTCTTTTCATTCACATCATTCCACGCCTCATCTGAAGTTCACGATAGAAAATTCAATTGAAACTCGTTACAAAGAAATTCAATATGCATTTAAAATGAGAAAAAAGAAAATTAAAGAAAGAAAGAAAAACCGTGGCTTAGTTACTGAATGTTTTTACAGGTTTCTTGCAAGACTCGTGAAATATTTAAATTCCTAATAAACTTTTTTCGTTGAATTAGTTAACCCGTTTTCTGTTGATGATGCAAAAAATTCGTAATTTTTCTTTTCTTGTGAAAATTAATGCTTGGAACTAAATCAATATTTTTATTTAAAACTAGAAAGTTTGTTTTAAATAATTATATGCATATACATTTTAAAAAATAATTGTAAAGTTACACTTTTTTACTCTTTACAGAAAAAAAATTACGTGCCTCTTTGAAATATTTATTAATATATTATTATAATTTGAATTTCCATGAATGCTTTTTAGCTTTAAAAAGAAATAATGCACGTTTTGCAGTACTTAATATATCGTTACAATTTGAATATCCTTGATTATTTTTTACTTTGAAAAAATAATGTATGTTTTGAAATATTTAATACATCATTACAATTTGAATATACATGATTGTTTTTACCTTTAGAAGGAAATAATGTATGTTTTGTAATATTTAATATATCGTTACAATTTGAATATCCATGATTATTTTTACCTTTAGAAAGAAATAATGTATGTTTTGAAATATTTAATGTATCATTACAATTTGTATTTACCTTAATATTTTGGGGGTAATGCAAATTTATTTTGTAGAGTTCTTCTAAACTAGTTTTATGGAAATTCATTGGTAATAGGTTTTGATAAGATACGATTTGTAACTGGATTAATGTATTAAAATATGTCATGTTTTAACGGATTTTTTCAGAAATATTGTAGAAAAGTTAACCTTTCCATAATGCAGGAGTCGGAACATATAGGACAAATTTTAGTATTCTTACCAAAATATTTTATGAATAATCGTTAAAAGATATTTTTTATAAAAGATGCAATAGGAATATATTATGAATATTAGAAATAAGCAATTCTGGCTAGATGAATAAAATCTGTCGTGTATGCTCCGAGCCCTGGTAATGTTGTTAGATGAAAGAAGTATAATTTTGTATACTATAATACTTTCTAACAATAAATGACTGAAAAAAAGTGAAATCTCAAAGTTATTCAAAAGTCTGTTTTCCTATTATGAGGATGAATATATATTATATGAGGGTGTATCTCTGTGCATGTGCATGTTATAAACTAGAATAATGCAATACTAGTAAAATCACAATCAATCTTGAATTCTGATGTTAAAATGTTCTAGGGCATAATAGGTTATGTTTTTTATTTATAAGTTGTTTTTATACAACCACCCAGCCTTCTTATGAAGAATTTGGTTTTTTTTTCAAATTAAAACCCTTTTTTTAAAGTTTAAAATTTAAAAATTGTAATCTTCAGCCTTTATATACATCTTCGGAAGGAATCTCATTTTGCTAATTGGGCGATTTTCAAATTTCGCTTACATATGCTGTCCCAGAGTAAAAAGAAGAAAATTCAAACATAAATTAATATTTAAAATTTGATTTGAGCTATGCATTAGCTAAAGAAGATTATATTGAACATTTCTAACATGAAAAATTTAAAAAATCAATAAAAAAATTTTGAGATATAAATTTTTAAAATTTTGATTCTAATAAAAATGCCTGTCTCAAGTTTTATGTGTTTAATTTTTTTTTTTTTTTTTTTTGCTAACTTTTTTAAATAAAAAAGTTTAATTATTTTAAATAGGAACTGTTTGTGTTCTATATTAATGAAAAATTATTACTAAAGATATTTTCTTTAGTAAATTATCAGAAATCTTTTGTTTCTCACTTTTTGTCAAGTCCGCTACCTTGTGATTACTTTTGTCAAAATAGGTTTCCACTGCTGCCTAAAGTTAGCACCAAATATTCGACGATATAGTTAAACTATTCACGCAACTACTACTTGCCAGTTTTTACTCTTTAATTGTGAAGCAATGTAATATAGTGGCAAGAATAAACTTTTATCAAGATTGGTATATTTTTTTTTCACTATCAAGTCTGTTTCGTAAATTTTAATATTAAAATAATATTTTTTGCACTTTTGTAATTAAATATTGTTTACTAAATAGTTTCAAAAGGTATGTGTATTATTATCTAAGTTAGAAATCATACAAGCTAGTTCATTTCTAATAGTTTTATTTGAAATGTCAAGTCCGTTCCCATGAAATGAAAGTGAATGGTGAAAATGACACAATTACTTTTTTTCATTTTTGAGTTTAGAAAAGAGCACATTTCAATTTGCCATCGGAATTTATAAAACAGCAAAATTTTCAAACAAAATTTTAAAATCAGTTTTAAGAACATAAAAAAAATGTATAGGGATTCATAATTTAATATTTAATAGAAATTTAGAAATATGGATTTAAGTATGACCAATTTTTAAAAATATATATTATTAGATAATTTTATTTAAATCTTAGAAAAAATTTCGAAAAAACACTGTTAGTATAACAACAACAAGAATGAAAAATCATGCGTAAAGCATATATTAGTAATTACTTCTAGCACATATTATAAAGCATGGAAAAATTTAGTTCAGCTAGAGAACGCAGCTAAAATTTTAGTACATCTGAAATTTCTCTTTCAGCAATTTCCGTCAATAAGCTGACATGCCCTCAAATTCTTTTGTGCAATCATGCATAATTATCTATAGAATTTATATATAACAAGAAATATGATAAAATATAATTAAATTTAAAAAACGCACATAACGACCAAAAACGCACTTTCAGCAATTCTTGCTCTTAGATAGTAGTTAATATGAAAATCATATTAAATACAAATACACGTCGTATAGTGCAACTCAGTGATGTAATAAAATGATGATAAGTTTCAACATGTAAGGAGTAGTGTAATATCATTGAAATGCACTGAAAACAGATTTTCTCATTAACCACAATATAACGAAGTAAACGAATTATAAACTTACACAATTCACTTCCAATACCGAACAGGACATGGTTTAACCTGAAAAACATATATCAATTACATGTCAGTATCAGTACATAATTACGTAGGTTAGAGGCCAAGTAAACCGAATTTTTAACACTTTTCAGCTTTTTAGGAAATTAATATATTTTGATGTTATTATCTTATTTCATCGTAGTTTGCGCCATTTTATTCTAAAAACTCTAGCACATTTGTTCGTCTAAAAATGAAAAAAATATATTGTAGCATTCCGTAGCGTAGTGAGATCCCCCCCCCCCTCCACACACACACACACACACCAATTTGAAACAAGGTTTGTACCGATTTTACTTTTATAACTGTATACTGTTTATGTACTGTTGAAAAAAAAATGCTGTAAAATCTCATTTTCTAATTAAGAAACAAAAATCGAAATTTTTGGCGTAATATGACAGAGATGCATTAATTTGTGCCTCGAAGAGTTAACAGGCAAAACCATTTTCTATAACTTTTATTAAAATGAACTTTAAATAATTTTTTTAAACTGATATATTTTCCCTTTAGTTTCAATTCTAAAATTCCAAAATACTTTCGTCAAATTAAATCCTATGAGAATATTAACTCCCCTTTACTTTCTTTTTTAAAAAGAAAGCAGCTTGTTTGAAAGGTAATTATGCTTTGCATTATAAAGTTTAGTTCTCAACATTAAACTGTAAATAAAATTTCTTTTATTCACATTTCCTTTTAGATCCAGTTCATTAATTTTTGAATGTTTTATAAGAGAAAAGCATTTTACCATGGCATATTTTCTATTTTTAGAATAACAATTTATTTCTTTACATTTTCAAAAATCAAATTTTCGCCTTTTTTGTACTAAAATTCTGACTGTTTTTAACAAAAAGTAATGCATTTTGAATTCAAGAAGAATTGGCTAGAATTAAATTTAAAATTCACAGAATTCTTTATTTAATGCATTGAATTTTATAAAGTAATACATCAATTTAAATACATAAAAATGCTAAGAATTCCTTCAAAGCCATGCAAAGGAAACTAGTTCTTAAATGCTAGAGAGAGAAAAAAAAAAAGACTGTCATTTTCGCGAAATGAAGATATTACGTACAGCATTAGAAAATAACATTTGAAATAACGCTTCTACTTTAAAGAAAAACAGGAATATAAATGACAAGCGAAAGTAAGTTTTATAAAAATGAGTTTGAAAAGAAAATAGGGAAGAAGGTTCAAAATTCAGTAATAACAGGGCAATTCTTAAAACCAATTATTTGTTGATTGAGTTTTGACTTATCTGGGCACTACTCTGTTATCCCGTAGACCAAAATACTATCGCCAAATTATAAGATTAAATGCCAATAATGGATGATCGTGAATGTCAATTCAATGACATTAAATACGATACAAGTATTTAAAACGCCATTAAGTGATCTTTATTTCGACTTTTTTTCGCATTTTTATTTATATTCTACTAATTATTTGTTTTTTTAATTATTTAAAATAAATATTACGTCAATATGTATAATTTGGCGAAATCGGTCGACGGGATAACAGAGTAGTACTCTTATTTGTTTTTGTTTTTATTTTTGAAGACTAAAAATGCATTATATGAAAAAAAAAAAAAAAAAAAAAAAAAAAACAGCTAAAAATTGCAGGATAGATTGGTGGCACCCATACTGCCAGACTTTTATGTTGCAAATTGACATTTGTAATTTAACACGCTGAGTGTCAAAGTGACTGACACTGAACTTTCCGTTTGGAACGCGTCAGTTACCGATGACTGACAGTCTAAAATATGATATAAAACTGAACTAATCGTTGGGAGCCCCCATAATACTTACCCATCATAGATATGTATAATATAAAATATGAAAATAAAACATATGTGAACTGTTAATAAAATGCATCGCAATTCCAAAATAAAATTTAAACATATATTTAAATATTTCTAACGCGTAGTAATGCTCTATTAATGAATTACTGGTGAACCAATTTCGACAAATTATATAAAAACACCAAACTAACTCAAGTAGTACTGGATTGTATAAAAGAATCATCCTTATAATTCCAGAAATGATAATCCTATCAACTAACAATTTACTGCGTCTGATTAAGCATCTCATTTCCAATTAAAATATATATTTGAATTGATATTTGAATGAAAGAAGAAGGTCATGAAAAATCTAAGACTATGGCAAATGTAATTATAAATATCTTAACAACTAATTATTCGATCAACTTCCTTCTATATGCAAAAATTGTGTTTTTTTATTATCTTTTACATCCACTCTTTTTTTTAAAAAAATTTCGAATTTTTTTATATATATTTCATCAGACCGAATATTTCAAGAATCCGAAAAAATAGTTCCAGGTATTCGAGGCTACTGATATTCAATAGGTTTCTTCCCATTATTATACACTAAGTAAATACAAAATTTCAAATCTTTATCTGAATTTGTTCGTGAGATAGAGAGTTTACAGACAGACTGCATTTTTTCCCCTAAAAATATGTTGGACTCTTCAATGTCTGAAACATGTAAATTCGTCGTTTTTCTTTTCTTTTCTTTTTTTTTTTTTTTTTTTTTTTTTTCTTTTTTTGGAAACGATTGCAAGATTTACCCTATACTACATATGTTGGGTAAGTAAAATATATTGTTTTAAGTAACTATTAAGAATGTATAATCCTGTAATAAGTAAAAGTTAAGTGAATTTTAAATAAAATTTCAGTAATTGCTTAAAATAATATAAATCTTTTGCTTTTATATCACATTTTAAATTGTCTGTCATCGGTAACTGGCACGGCCCAAATGAACAGTAATTCAGTGTCGATCACCGGAGGCTGGCGTGGCACTCAACGTGTTAACAATGTTGTAAAATATTTTTTATTCATGCATTTTTTACAGAAGAGTGCATCAGTTACTGCACCAACATCTGAATATTTATAAAACTTGTTATGATACAAACGCACCTCATTTGCTACGTTTAAGTTAAAATTTCCAAACCAGGGCCGTAGCTAGAAGTGAACAATAGGGAGGGGGTCGAGAGAATGTAGGGGGGAGGGGGCTGTTGTAATAACTTCATTTTATTCTAAGAAAAATGTATGATGATGAAAATTTGAAGTGTATAACTGGTGCGAAATTAAACATCATGTTAGTTTCATGTGTGCAAATAGGATGAGGGAGTGTTCAAACACTTATTTTAGATAATTTAGTAATTAAGTAATTTAAAATTTAGTAAATTTAGTACTTTAAAATTTAATAAATTTAGTACTTACAAAATTACTAAATTTTTACAAAATTTAGTAATTTTGTAAAACTTTGAAAGGGTCTCAAAACTAAATTAGAAGATTTTTGAACAGAATTTCATTTGAATTTTCGGAACAGAAATTCATTTAGTGACCTTGGAATCTTTTCCAGGGGGGGGGGGGCTGAGTCGCCCATAGCGTTCCTTTAGCTACGGCTCAGAGTAAAACTAATAGCTGTAAACTAATTCTAACTAACTTAAAGTATTTACTATACAGAGAGGAATAATTTTGATATGAAACAAAGCGGTTGTTACCACTTATACTAATTCATTCAAGTAAAAAGAATGTTTAACTATTAGTGTCAATGTCAAATGCAAATGCAAACATGAAAAAAGTGACGGGATGTTAAAATTTTTTATTTGTTCTGAAAGGATGTCACCGAATACTTATTACCGTTATCGGGCAAATTGTGATTAATGACTATATACGTGTATGCGAAGTTGATTTTTTTTTTAAATTAATAATTGAATAAATAAATATTCACGGCCAAAAGAATAAATACGTTGGAAAGTTGCACATGAAGTGTAGCAAGTAAGGTGCGTTCGTACGATAATGAAGTTTTAAAAATATTACTCTCATAAATCAATCTGATAAAATTGTAAATAGTTAATTACAATTAAAATGCGTACCAAACAATGTTCTCCCTATACTATACTTTTGTGTGGCCTTGTAAATCAATAAAAAATGTCCTTTGCACCACAGATTGTGCAAAATGTATATTATAATATGTACTTTGTAGATGTATATATATATATATTACAAATTTAAAATTTTTTCGCCAAAACTAATCTTTATACTATTTTCATTTTCTTATAATAATGTTCCGTACTTACTTCAAATTATTAAATTAAAATCTTGTTTCTAAATCTAATCTGTTAATCCTTATGCAGACGATATAAATTCTTAATTTGCCTTAAAAAACATTATTCCAGTATGCGTAAATTTAAAAAGATGGCTCTAAATTAAAAATATTCTTAATTAAAACTTTATTTCTTAATATTCCAAATAAAACTGATTTCTTCTATGTTTTTATCAACCCTTTTTAAGAAAGTCTTATTAAATTTATTCCAAAACCATACCTTTTAAAAAATATCATTATTTTATTTTATCTATTTATTTATTTTTCCTACGTCAACCTTTGATGTGTGCATATTAATAAATTCATTTCTTTTCTTTTTCTCTTAAAATTAATCATTTATAAAAATCGTCTGCCTAAGATATTTAAAATTCTGAGTCAATTATAAATAGGTTAAATAATATTTTTTTTAAAATAAATTTATCGTTTGTGGAAAATAATCTCGTAGCTGGACAAGAATTCTGTTTACATAAAAGAATGATGGTTTGAGGTTACAGAATGTTCCAGAACTTTCTTTTTAGTTTAAAAAGGTGGAAGTCTCGAGATGAAAAGAAGATTTCTTGGGTTGCTTCTTCGATGAGGACAGCTCGCTGAAATAATGATGGAAATTTTGCAAAAGGAGCTTTCCCTTCCTCATTATTACGAATTTAATAAATGAATTTACAGCAGCCCATGATTAATTATTGGATCTTCTACATTTATTTATTTATTTTGTTTTTTCCCTCGCTTGCGATGACTGTGTGTTTCTTTTTAACCAGTGGAAATAATTCGAGTTCTCCTTAAATCGTCACAACTAATCGAAAAGTCGACAGGATAGAATTCCGTTATTGTGCATGTTTCTAAATTAAGACCCTATTTTTCACCAGAAGATTTTAAACTGTTTCATGAGCAACCCAAAAAACAAACAAAACCTCAGATACAATCACAATCACTAGATCAAACTAAAGTCAAGACAGTAGATTAAGTTTTAATTCTTATTCTTTAAATAGTTTATCACCATAATTTTCAACATTAGCAGGTATGTTCTTGGAGGCCTACAAGAATATTACTTGTTTTGGGGAATTTTTGGGGTTAAATTGGGCTCCTTATGCAGGCATAAGGTGAACACTTTGATTGTAAAAGCTTTCAAATTGATGTTGATAAATTAATTTTAAGGGTGTTTAAGTCTAACTATATTTACTCATGTATTTGACATTAGTATTATTCTATTTATTCAGCAGATATTTATGTTATAACAGTTATAAAATCTAATGATTCTACTCAAACCTATAACATAATATGTGATTTTCAGTGATTGTGAAAACTACAGATATTAAGAGTTTTTCAGAAAAGCACACTATTTTTATTTCTATTTCTCAATTAAGAATGACACCTTTTATTCCTATTGTATTTTATTATTAAAGTTTATAAACCATGTGTAGATAAAACATTATTCTACATTTGGCATTTGAAAACTTGTAACCAAATTTGAGAATTTTGTAAAAGAGTATCAGAGAGGAATTATTGTAAGGAGATACTGGTTGAGAGTCCATTTTCTAAATAGTTAGATTTAATTTTATTTGGATTTTGGAATTATTATGATTATTTTTTATTTATACTTTCGGCTAGCAAAAAATACTTTCTTATGCTATTAGAAGATAAGAAAATTATTTAGTTGCTATGTAATTATTTTTATCCTCAACCAATATTTTCCCTATCAATAATAAACAAATAGTGATATTTTCTTTTGATTATACTCTTGTTTTACTATTATTATTATTATTATGATTTCTATAATGAAGTTTAGTATTAATTATACTCTTATTGAAAAATATTAGGATATGGAGTCTTATTATACTATTACTTATTATTGTTGTTATTGTTATTATTTAAATTTTTCTATATTATTTATTATTGATATTGAGAGTGATGCTATTTATTATTGAAAAATTGATATATTACTGAAAGATGTTGGATCCAACATAACATTAAAACCAAAGATTAAACTAGGTTTGAAGATTTTTAATTAAAGAGACTGTATTCAGAGAACATTGGAAAAGACTCTTTTATATATACTATTGAAAGACTTGTTTCATTTAAAGGACTTATTTAAAATAAACTATGCATTAAGTCATTGTAATTATTTAAACTTCCATGAGAACGAATTTTTATTGTTTTTATTATATTTTTATCTCTTGCTTATTAATATTCATAACTTATTTACTGTTATTATATGTATTATCTCCTATGCACTTACAAATGGTAAGTGATGTTGTAACATTATTGTATTTCTTTCAGGGAAATGCTCCTACCTAAATTTAATTCAGATTAATTTTCTCTTAACTATTTTATTTTAATCGCTAATATTTTTTATATTGCGTTAATTTTCTTTTCTTCCATCTCTTGGCTTCCTGAGTTTGACAGTTTTATTCCAAAATTTAACTTTTCTAAATTATTATATTTCTGTTGTCTGAACTTGTAGTTTTATTTAACTATCAATTTCATACAAAGTCTTGGGGAGGGGGGATAATATTACAAATTTAAAATTTTTTCGCCAAAACTAATCTTTATACTATCTTAATTTTCTTATAATAATGTTCCGTACTTACTTCAAATTATTAAATTAAAATCTTGTTTCTAAATCTAATCTGTTAATCCTTATGCAGACGATATAAATTCTTAATTTGCCTTAAAAAACATTATTCCAGTATGCGTAAATTTAAAAAGATGGCTCTAAATTAAAAATATTCTTAATTAAAACTTTATTTCTTAATATTCCAAATAAAACTGATTTCTTCTATGTTTTTATCAACCCTTTTTAAGAAAGTCTTATTAAATTTATTCCAAAACCATACCTTTCAAAAAATATCATTATTTTATTTTATCTATTTATTTATTTTTCCTACGTCAACCTTTGATGTGTGCATATTAATAAATTCATTTCTTTTCTTTTTCTCTTAAAATTAATCATTTATAAAAATCGTCTGCCTAAGATATTTGAAATTCTGAGTCAATTATAAATAGGTTAAATAATATATTTTTTTAAATAAATTTATCGTTTGTGGAAAATAATCTCGTAGCTGGACAAGAATTCTGTTTACATAAAAGAATGATGGTTTGAGGTTACAGAATGTTCCAGAACTTTCTTTTTAGTTTAAAAAGGTGGAAGTCTCGAGATGAAAAAGAAGATTTCTTGGGTTGCTTCTTCGATGAGGACAGCTCGCTGAAATAATGATGGAAATTTTGCAAAAGGAGCTTTTCCTTCCTCATTATTACGAATTTAATAAATGAATTTACAGCAGCCCATGACTAATTATTGGATCTTCTACATTTATTTATTTATTTTGTTTTTTTCCCTCGCTTGCCATGACTGTGTGTTTCTTTTTAACCAGTGGAAATAATTCGAGTTCTCCTTAAATCGTCACATATATATATATATATATATATATATTTAATGTTTGAATGAGTGTAACACTATTGAAATGCATTTGAAACATTTTTCCCCAATGACCGCTATGTAACGGAATACTTTTGATTGTCTCTGTAATTAGTCTATGCATCCGATTTTCATAAAATTTGATATGACTCAACAAAATTTTATAATAATTCTGTATTTTAAATTTAAAACGATTAAAATGCATTTGAAATTTTTCCCCCCATTGAACTTAATGTAACGGAATACTTTTGATTGTCCCAAAATGGATTTATGTATCCGATTTTCATAAAATTTGAAATTACTCGACAAAATTACATAAAAATTATATATTTTAAATTTCAAATGATTTGTTTGGGTATTTTTGCGTTGCTATATGCGGACGGACAAACTGAACGACAACCATAGGTTACATAATTACGAACGCACCTAAAAAGGACAACAATAAAAACACAGCAATTTAAATTCGATGAATAATTGAATATTAGCATGCAGATTAATTTATTAGTATGTACAACAGAAAATGAAATTGCTATGAAAAATTTCCATATATTTACACATGTTTGTGTAATTAAAATTATTATTATTACTATTTACTATGAATAATTAAGTATAGTATAATGTAGTTATGTAGTTTTCAATTTTACTTAAAGGATCTTGGTAAATTTTGAACTAATTTCCTTTTTAAATATTATTTGACTATTTTATATCTTTTTGATATATTATTAAATGTTTTTATGAAAAAAAAATATATAATCAACAGAACTTAAATTTTTGTAATAAAATTTGACAATGTAATATCCCCCCCTTTTTTAAATTTTGAATTTTTTTCTCTCTTTTTTTTATTCTATAACGGGAGGGATTACATTTCTAAGTAATTAATTACTTAAAGAAATAAATGTATAAAATGCCATGGCGTATCGTCAATTGAGAATAATAAGGTTCTATCTGTGTTTTTGAAAAAAAAAAAAAAACTTATCGATATAGAAATGCTCTATTTGTATCTATGAATGCGATTCTGGATTAAAATAATGTCATAATATAATTGTAATACCATATATAAATTATGTATGACATCATTTTTATGCAAAAAGACCTTCCTAGATACAAATAGAGACTTTCTATATCGATAAGTCATTTTTTTTCAAAAACACAGATAGAACCTTATTATTCTCAGGTGACGATATATAAAGTACAGTAAAAATAACTATTTACTAAATTATTTAATTATTTATATTATTTAAAATTCTATCACTAATTTTATGAATCTAAGAGATCGTACGATCGTACAAATAAAAAAAAGTCAACTGAAAAGGGTATGGTGAAGTTTTAGTATTTAAACCATAATGAAAGATTCAGAAAACGCATACTGAGGAAAATGAATTTAAAGACTGAATCACTTAAATACAAATAGAAGCAATTAAGTCTTTTTCATGTATTTATTACGATCGAATATTTACGTAATTTTATCAAAATAAAATATGATGTCTAAATGAATTTCATAAGAAATATTGGAAAGTTGATATTTCCGGCATATTTTTTTTTTTTTTTTTTCAAATGAAGGATGGCGATTTTCTTTTAAGTTAAATATCGGGAAAGAGGAAAATGATATGCATAAAAATAAAAATCGTATCTTTTTTTAAGTCCTTTTATAAACATTCAATGTTAATCTTGAAAATCACGTCTAATTTTATAATTGAAATTCATGTTTTGTAATTCATGATTTTTCCCCAAAAAACGTCGTTCATTATTTTGCTATGGACACCAAACTCAGTTATAAAAAATTCGTTGTTTGAATTTGTCATAAAATGTATAATTTTTGCTCTGTTTCCTTTTTTTTAAGTTAGGAAAAAAAGAAAAGAAAAAAATTAAATTATTTTCTTAGCGGGAGGGGTGATTTCTGAATTGATTTCGCACCCTTTAATTGTACATTAAATTATTAAAGCCTTTTTGCATTATTACAATCTTCATTTTTTAATAATTATTTTTATACTTTTAAGTCTTTGAAATCTTTCATTGTTACAGTTTTGCAGCCATTTGGCCTATTTCGATCAGCGCGTGTTGTGGCATCATTAAATCATTGTTTTTTCAGCTCTTATAAAATTGTACGAGTCACAGAGAATATTTATCTTCAATTTATCACTCATGGTAGACTAATGGAAAAATTCCTTCAAATGTATGTATTAATTTGTAATTAAGTTTTAAAAATATTAAAATGTTGTATTGTTGTTGGAAATACATCTGTGAACGTAATTTTTATAATTCTAGAATATTAGAAATCGGGTTAAACAACAGTTACAAAATTGCAACTTTACATACAAAATGCCGATTGAGTGTAATAAAAAAAAAAAGTAATATAAAAGCATTTTACTGTAAAGTAAATTTTACAGTAGCGTTATTTTTTTATTCTTTATTTATCTATTTATCATTTAAAAAAAACACCTTTATTTCTAATTTAAGATTTTGTTTTAAATACTTTTAAAACATTACATTTTAAAAAGCGAAATATAAATTTAATATTAAAATACATTTGTCTGCCCTTACAAAATTTTGTAGAGGTTTCAATGAAAATATGACAATTCTTTCATTTTCTTAACTTTGGTACATTTTTGTCCTTTTAATTTTTACTACACTTTCAAAATAAAATAACAGCAAACTAACAAAATTTTTTTTATTATTTTCTAAACATTATCATATTAATAATCGATCAATATTCCGTTGTATTATATATAGATATGTATAAAATTTACGTAATAAATTGAACACAACCATAATATTTCTATTAACAAATTGTCTCATTTTATTGAACTTGAAATCGTAGTTAATTGTACAGAAAAAAATAAAATCGAAATTCAAGGGCATTTTTTTCTCCTTCTTTCAGATTTTGGGTCAAAATAAAGTCGAAATATCTGTTTACCTCAGGCGTAAAAAAGCGAACAATGGAGCAGAGATTTTTCTGATAACATTTTGCTAAATTCATCCATTTTATCGATGGTGCCGTTCTTCTTAAAAGAAAGAGAGCGATTAAAATCAAAGAGAAAAATCTGTGCGATGAATCTTTGTTCTCTGGTCTTTTTTTAAAATTGAAACATTAGATGAGCGTAAAAATGTTCTCATTAGAATCTGTAAAGATGGAAGGCTGAACAAGAAATAAAATCATAAAATTGTTACAATCATTTGATTTCCACAGTTTTATTTTATTTTCAGTAGAAGTATTAGTTTTTTTTAAAAGGTAGTTTTTGTAAGAAATATTTCAGAATGGAAGAGTTGGAATTTCTGTAGATATATTTCAGAAATTCCAACTCTCCTACGTTGGAATTTCTGAAATATTTTGCAGATTTACTCCGATTATGACCCCTATAATTTAAAACCACTTTTAGTTCAAAACTTTATCTATATATTTATTTATTTCTCACTTTTTTCTCTCCCTCTCTCTCTCTATATATATATATTTATATTATACAGGTGATCATAAAAAAAAAAAAAAAAAAAAAAAAAAAAACTTTACGATATATATATTATCAGCGACTTAACCATTCAACCAATCGAAAAGAAATTTCAAATTTAGTTACAAGAAGTTATGTGCTCGAGATCATGATGATTTTTAACAATAGATCTCTCATAGTTTTATTTACAATGAAAAAATTCTGGAATTTTCAAATGGCAACAACCTTTTTTTCCTGCATAAATTTATCAGCACATTGAAAAATCATAAATGACGTTCGAACGATACTCGTATGACTAAAATTGCTGGTGTAATATTATGGCACTCAATCCTAATCACTTCTTACGTAATGTAATATTTAGCATTTTAAAACAAATGATGGCACAGATGTCATATACGCACCACATTTGCACGTGCTTCCCCCCCCCCCCCCCCCCCCCCCCGCTAATCTGGCATTGCACATCTGTGCCAAGGAAAGATCCGTTTAATAAGTTTATAACAACTAAGAATGTATTTGTTAAAAATACAAGTTTATAACAACAGTTGGGAAAATAAAATGGGAAAAGTTCAATAAAATGTGCTGGTTAAATGATTCAACTGCATGCATTCAACATGGCTATAAGTATTAATATTTACGATTTATTGTGAAAATTATATTTACTGTTTTGTTATTTATTAAATTTTTATTTATAATTGTTTAAATATCGTTTTCTTTTTTATTAAATTCATGTTTATTTACTGTTATTTTTTATTTTAATTATTTAAATTCTTCTTATTATGTACTATATCAATAGTTATTTATATCAAACTACCATTTGTTTACTTTTATTATTTCCTTTCTGAAAATACTAGAATCTTTTTCATTTTTTCACGTTATTTTATTTTTGTATTGCAAAATCGCTCCCAGTTATTTCATATAATTTGTAATTTATATTCAAAAACAAAATTTTCGCCAAAATGGCGGGAGAAAAAAGCACGTGCAAACGTGATGCGTATATGACATCTGTGCCCAAATGATTACATTTTTATTTTTGCTATATCTGCACAACACACAACTTAAAAACACATTTTGAATAAGATGTTACAACATTACTCAATTCCCAAGCGAAAAAAAAAATCATAATAAAATAAATAAATAAATCAGCGACTGGAAAACATGCCTGTAACCACTCCTTCGTTCCTCAGGTATCGGATATGTGCTCCTTCTGTTATGATAGTGAAGTCAGCCAAACTACAGTTAAAAGGACTCTAATTCAGGAGCAAGTCCTGCTTTTCTATCTCAGAGTGTATATAGAATTTGTCTGGGGTTTCGCACCATACTAAAAATCACGCATTCTAAATGATATTTAGGGTCGTAACACTGGCAAAAAAAAAAAAAAAAAAAAAAAAAAATTGCAAAAAAGAGCATTGTAAACGACCAATGATATTTGAAAGAGTAAGTAAACTGACGCGCATTTACACAATTCACAGGAATAGATAGCAGAAGTACCTACCACAGAACATAATATACAAATCATTGTGTCTAGAAAATGTTTCATAAACAGTGTTAGAAGATTGTTTCTTCAATCAGTTGTTTGTATGTGTCAATAAGATGACACCTACAATAAAACAACGAGGTGAATTGATACAGCTGTTTTATCTAGACGCGTAAACTGCAACTGAAGCAGTGCGAGTTTACCGCCAAAACCATAATTTATGACGAGAACTATGTTCCATAAAAACTGTACGAGATTTGGTGAAAAAAACTTAAGAAACTGGATGCACATGTGATCGTACACGATCCGGACAAACATCTGTTCCTATTGAAGTTGTTGCGGAAGTACATAATATGATTACTGCAGATCCATTGCATACTACAAGTAGTGATGCGCTCAATTTTGATGTATTGAAAACAACAGTCCTCATGATTCTGTACACTGTTCTTCGAATGTTTTCCTGCGAGTCCAGTGCATCCAATTGCAACCTAGAGACGAGCAACAGCGTTTGGACTTTGCAAATTAATAAAGAACATAACTGTTGTCATTCATTATGAATATTATGAACGGATGAGGCACATTTATCTTTAACTGGAAACATAAACTCAAAGAACTGCTTTCACTGAGCTTGTGAAAATCCTCATGATGTGACACCAAGACCTTTACACGAAGCTTAAGTGACTATGTGGTGGTGCGGCATCGTAAACACATTCGTTCTCGGTACGTCTTTTTTTCGAGGAGGTCATTTCCATAGGTATGAGAGCGTGCTCTATCACAAGTGCTCGGTACATAATAATGTTTCAGAATTACATAATTCCAGCAGCCAAATGCCGATAATTATATTGTATAGATACAAAATTGTGCTCCTCCACGGGTCGCCACATCTGCTTGACAACCGCTGCAACAGCACTTTGATAATTGAATCATCTCTCGCAAATTTGCAGTTTCGCGGCCACCACGATCCCCCGACATCATTCCAATGGATTTCTTGTTCTGGGGTTATCTTTAATTAAAGGTGCACACATTAAATCAAAGAGATTTGTATGAATTGAAAAATGCTGTAAAAAGTGAAGTAGTACAAATTGCTTCTGCAATGTTACATTCGGCATTGCTGTCAACAATCTCACAAATGCAATGCGTTAGTTTTTGCAAAGGTGGACACATTGGAAAATACCAATTCAAATAAATGTTTTTTTTCTCTCTTGTGTTGTCATTGTCCTTTACAAAGGTCTTTTTGAAACTGTTTAAAACCGGCAATTTTCATAATATGTGCATCATTTTAGTACCATTTATAGTTTTCAATGCGCTGATGAATTTGCGCATGAAAAAAAAATGGATATTGTTATTCGAAAATTTCGAATTTTTTTCAGTGTAACCGTAACCGTGAGAGCTCTATTGTTATAAATCATTAATAAGACTTTATGTTTTCACATTCTGTATTAAAATTGAACTAAAAATATGTTTGTATATTAAATAATTAATTCATAATATTGTACATTAAAAAAAAAGGTGCTCCGAACGTAAGCAGATAATAAATATCTTAAAGTAACCTCCCTGAAGAAAAGATACAAATGAAAATGTCGAACCTTCATTTTCCCGCTTTAATACCTACTTAAGTTACAGTTTCGAATCAGCGGCTGAGTTTTATATAAGTATTACATTCTTTCATTCTCTTTTTTTTCTTCATTTCATTGTGTGTGGTTCTCTATCTTGAATACCAATCTTCAATTTGTAAATGTTTGAAGAAACACATTAAAAAAATCGATTTATGCCCACGTATTGTAAAAAATGTAGAATTTGGAAAAATGTATCGGGTGCATTTTTTCTTTGTTGCTTTGAGTAATTTCATTTACTTCAGCTGTTATCAGAAACTCATTTTATCATGCATCCTATTCTGAAAAGGAATTCGTTCAAAAGGGGACGATTTTTTTCCCTATTTTTTATGAACCGAGTAAGCATACTCGCAATTTCCGATCAGTGCAGCGCCCAGGTGGAAGTTAAAAAAAAACTTTATAAAAGAATGATTAACTTTTTTGTTCTCTACTTCCGAAATGTTGGGATGCAAGTCAGCCTCACCCTATCTTTTTTATGTGTGTGTGAGTGTGTATGTAGCGGAAGGCGGGTGTGAGAAACGTGACATGAAAAAGGTATGTCTGTCTGGTGAAGGTTTAGAAGGGTGCCGTAGTACCTTTTCGATCACGCATGATCTAGAAATGAACGGGTTCTCCGATCTCGAAGTTGATCCAAAGAAGTTGCGACGGGTACACATACACAAACGGATTTTCTTTTTATTATTATTGTTAGTTCATTATTGTTGTTTATTATTATTGTTAGTTTGAATATTCATCGTTATTTATGAGGGTATTTTTAAACAGAATATGTATACGGTAAAAAAAAAAAAAAAAAAAAAAAAAAAAAAAAAAATTAAAACACTTTTTTGTTAGTTTTAAAAATATATACAGTCAAACAAACCTCATTAACATGGACACGCTTAGTGTGAATTACTTTTAACACGAGCTGTTTTCACAGTTTCCTATAAAGACGAATACAAAGACTTTATACTGATAACATGAATTAATGCTAACATGAACAAAATTTCGATTCCCCTTGAGGTTCATGTTAACGAGGTCCGACTGTACCGCTTTAAAAATCGTGTTACATAAATGAAATCTATCTGATGTGACAACCCAACAACGAATTAACACGGCACAAGATGTTCATGTTTCAGTGTGACACAAGGAAAGAAAAATACCGTTTCTCTATTACTGTAAATGTTACTTCACATTATTGCATCAAACAAATATTTACTGTTGAATCACGGGATAATAGTTGGAAAATATTTAAAACTTACAAATTAATTTCTCAACGTATAAAAAAATAATTAAAGTTAATGCATTGATTGATAATTATGTTCTGAAAAATATTATATTGTCATCGCGAAGATACAACTATACTCATCTCTAAAACTATAAAATATTAAAATAGTGAGCGAAAACCCATCACAAAAGTTTACCTCTACATACGTTAGACAAATTGAACAAAATAAAAGACAATATATTTATTTAAATATTAACATAATATTACGGTTGACCGAAAATTCCATGCTATTGATACGAACTACATAAGTGTATAAAAGTATTGTAAATATTTGTATTCATATTCAGGAATATTATTATACACCATTTTGATAATATATTTTTAATCATTCAAGAAGTTTACATAGAATATTATTATTTTTTAAATCATAGAATGCATATTGTTACAAGAATTAGAAAATATTACTCATAAAAGTGTAAAAATATCATTTTATAGTGCTTTTATATTTTTAAGAGCATCACGAGTCTCATAAAATTGTATACTAACGATAAGAGAAAACAACACTGCTAACACAAAAATCGGTTTACAAAAATATTATTGCAAAAAATAATATTGATATAAACGTTAGCGGAATGTATTATTATAAATTATTTGCTTGATGTAGTTCAAATATCAAATGTTATAAAAATATTGCTGATAATACAGGAATAGCTACTGTCCAAAATATAAAAATATGTAACTCATACAAGATGTGGAAATAAATTAAAAGGGGGTAAGTCACAATAATGGAAGAGAAAAAAATAACAATGAAAACAGTATAAGATAAAGTAATATTTCTTTTACATCGTAGGATCAAAAGGCTGTGTATTGTGTTTTTACAGTCATTTTTTTCAAAACATTTTTTTTTTTTTTTTGAAAACTGTCCGTAAACTAAAAGCTTTTAACTAAAATTAAGAAAAGAAAACATTTCGGAATACTTATTATTATTCATGTAGTTAGAGTTGGACCTTTGTTAGGGCATTTTGTTTTCCTTTAGTTTATGAGCCTGTTATGATTAATAATTTTTTTCATATTATTACGCAAAAATGTTTTTTAATTTGACTGTTATTGGTACATAAATTATTTTAAAATGCATTTTTGTAAAAAAATGCAATGAATGATTCCAAAACATTCTAGGCACTATTTTATTTAATCGAAACATATTCTTAATTACAAAAATATAACATAAAATTTCCTGATAAATCATTTTAATATAGTTTAGTAGGAAATATAAAATTCCAGTGTATTTGATTTTTAAAATTTGAAGAATATTTTTAAAGATTTTGTTTGAGCGTCAAAGTGCCATATTTTGATTAATCATGATGTTGCAGTTAAACTTTTGTAATCAAGTCAGTTGTAAAAAGGTGATATTGTTATATGAAAAAATGTTATTTGTTTTTAAAAATTTGCTTCTAATCTTCTGTGATATTCATATTAATTTTAAAGAGCATATTGTATTCATGGAAATGTTTGAAAACGGAATCAAATACGGAATAAAAATAAAATAAAATAAAAGAAGAAGAAGAAGAAAAGGAAAAGGAAAAGAAAGAAGGAAATTGCAGCCCCCTTAAAAGTTAATGAAAATACTTATAATATTCAGTATCACGATGTCATATTTTTCTCAAGTAGAAGCTTTTCAAAGTAAAGTACTCTTTATAAACATGTGTGCGCGGTAAGGATAGTATTGCTCTTTTTACTTATCCATCATACTTAAAATTGAGTAAATCTTACAATCATTTTGAAAATCGAAATTTTTTTTTTTTTCACTGATTAACACATTTTAAACACTGGAGATTTCAACAAACATATTTTTATTGGGGAAAAACTGCCGTCCGTCTGTATGTGTGTCTATCTGTCTGCGTGTCTGTCTATGTGTCTGTAAATGCTCTATCTCCCAAACAAATTAAGATAGAGACTTGAAATTTAGTGTGTACTTAGTATGTAATAATAAGAAGAAGATTATTGAATATCGAAAACCTCGATTATCCGGAACGATTTTTTTCGGACTCTCGAAATATTCGTCCTGATGAAAGGTATATAAAAAATTTCGATTTTTTTTATTTTATTTCAAGGAGTGGATATAAAAGACAATAAAATAACACAAATTTTGCACAAAGAATGAAGTCAATTGGATAATTAGTTGCCGAGATATTTGTAATCCTATTTTCCACACTCTTCGATTTTTTATGACTCTGTATTTCAAATTTGAATTCAAAGATATATTTTAATTGGAAAAAAGACGCTTAACTTGAGTAAATTGCTAGTTAATGTTATTATTATTATTGGAGTTATAAGGATATTTCTTTTACACAATTCGGTAACACTTGAGTAGTTTGGTGTTTTATATAATTTGTCGAAATTGGTTCATCAGCAATTCATTAATATAGCATTATTAAGCGTTAAAGCTATTTAAATATACGTTTAAACATTATTCTGGAATGGCGAAGCATTTTATAAATAGTTTACACATATTTTATTTTCACATTTTATAATATGCGTATCCATGATGCGTAAGTATTACGGGGCCCCTCAACGGCTAATTTTTTTTAATTGTTGGCAACTGATATGACGAAAAATATTTATTTTTTTCTGTCATTTTCCCGTAAGAACTGGTTTTATCAGAGTAATCTTAAGGCGGTTTCAAAATTTTTAACCCTCCCCATTTCCCCCCCCCCGGGACCTTGCAATCCCCGCCGAGATATTAACGACATCTCGACCGTATATATATATATATATATATATATATATATATATATATATATATATATACATACACATAAACTTTTTAGATAGTGGTGGTTTTGGGTTTTTTGGGGTCATATAATGAAAAATTATGGAGAAATTTCTCAAAAATCGTACCACGGTAACGACTGCACGAATGTACCAAAAAGTTTTGTGCCTAAGGAATAGATATAAGTTGGGATTGAGGCACACATTATTCACTAATAATTATATATATTTAATAAATGCATAGAATTAATTAATAACTATGCATTTTTCTTAATACATATAATTAATTAATAATTATGTATATTTAATATAACATTTAGGTAGTAATTACTTAAAGTTTTTTCTTATACATTTTCGTTTTTATTTTGTTTTCTTTCGAAAATAGGAAGATCTCCGAAATTCGGTTTCTTTTTTAACCTCAAAAACCTGCTTCGGTCGATCTCAGTGCTGGACTGATGGAGTGCCTCGGGAGAGGAGATCCCCCCCCGGAGCAGTGAGATGCCTCCCCCCGGAAAATAATTTGAGATTCTGTATTTTTAATGATAAAAAGTACAATCCCCCCCCCCCCCCCACAGAATTCTATATCCCTCTCCCCTGGAGCCATAGAATTCCCTCCCGGAGAAAAGTATCTGAACGCAACACTGGTCGATCCTTACTAAAAACATAAAAACATTAATAAAACTTTCTCTTTTGCGAGAGCAATATCTGCTTGATAAAACTACTCGAATTTCTTTCTGCTTAATGCTTGGCGTTACTTCATCTAAGAATAATAATAATAAAATAAAAAAGGAAGTGAAGTTTCAGGTCTAAGTACAATAAATTATGCGAGTCGCTTAACATTTTCCCAGTTATAAGTTTTCACTTAATATGATACTGAAGTTACACAGAGTTGGGTCAAGGTTAATAGGTGTAGTTTCACTTTCTTTAATGCCTATTTACATTTCATTTCTCCTTTTGTTTCTTTCCTTTAAATTAACGGGAAGAAACAGTTAGCAAAATTAAAATGTTTACAATCCAATAAAATTACTAAAACATTCTATAACTACTATAAAAAAGTAAACAGTAACAGAAAAAGAAACCAAGAACTTTGAGTCGAAAGTCTCTGTCCTCTACCCCTGAAAAGTACTTTTTATTTATTTTTGCTTAACATTTACGTGTTTAAAAATTATTTTAAACGGACGTTACAGATGGGCAGAGTTTCTTGTCGGCAAAATTAAAGAACTTCTTAATTTTCATTTTGAAAAAAATCGGGTAAAGTCATATTCTTGGTTATTTAATGTTTATGACATGGGCTAGGTTTCTGTTGCTGGTTATGTTTATGTGTAAGGTGTCCGAGTAACAAGTTAAAATCATCAATTTTCATTTTAAAAAAGACTCTTTTAGCTTTTTGGGTATATTGAATAGAGAATTTGATAAGTTTTACAAAAAAAATTTATTTTGTATCTTCGTCAATTGTAATCCAAGATATTAAAGAACTTGCAATGCTTTATACCGAAGGTGATTAATAAAAAAGTCCGAAATAAACTTGAAAAACTGTCAAATAAAACTGAATGACTATATAGTTTAGAAAACATAATTTCTTAAGACTTTTTTAATATTTAAGGTATTTAATGTTTTATGAGAGTATTTGGCTACAAAGAATTTAATTCAAATCTAGAAACACTTGTTTTTTCACGAACGCAAATTAAAAAGGCATTTTTCTCAAAAACACCTTTTTATAGGTCTCAAATTTTCAAAAATGATAACTCAAAATGGTATCTTCTCCCCCTCCCCCCCCAACGTTTTTTCTTTAAAACGTTTCTTGGGGCTTCATTTAAAATAACGTTCACAATACGAATTTTTTTTCTAATTCTGGCATGATATTTGAATTAAAATAATGTAAAATATGCGAAATATATAATATAAGTTCTTAGATTAGCTCTAAAATATTTATTTATAGAAATATGCTAAAAGTTTTAGTTCCTTCCGTTCATACATTCGGGGGAATATTTTGAGATTCAGTTTATTTGAATTTGATTATTAGACACATGCAAGTAGTATTTTTGAAGTTTCCTTAGAATTTCTCCATAATTCATTATCTATATATCGATTCTTGAAAAACTAAAAATTTTTAATGGGAAGATAAACTTAGAATATTTAATCCATGCAAAACTAAAACTAAAAAAGGAATTCGTTTGTTTGCAAGCCAAGCTATGATTTTTTCTGAAGTTCTTCTTGCGTATTTGGATACCTTAAAAGTTATCTCAAACCGAGGAAAGGCGGCAGTCCCTGACAAAATACTGATCATACATTATATATAAATTTTTTTATTTTAAAAAAAGTGATGTAAACTTTTTTTTTTTAATTTTAAGAATGCTTAACTACTAAATTTCTGCATAGCTTTTATGTCCATACTTTATAAATATTATCTTTTCTAATTTAAATTATTTCATGCCTATATATATTTTTTTGAAAAATGCTGCCTATACTGTGTAAAACACACGTTTTCTAATAATTACCCCTTACTGGATTTCATCTGTTGACATCCATTCGCTTACCTTTATGATAAAAAACAATTGTTTTGAAATTTAACTAACTTAGTTAATGTCAAAAAGAAGTTTATTTTTAAATGAACAAAAATACGTCAATAGTAAATTCAAATGATTTTATTTAAATATAATAGAATCATTTGAATTTGCCAAGAAAAAAATAAACTTATAATACAGAAATTTAGTGTCAATTTTTGCCCACTTTTAATCAAATAAGATTATTGCACTAAAGTAAAATTAGTTCATATTTCATGTTCATAAAAAAACCATTCATGAGAAATGTCGAATAGATTATATATCTAATTAGCTAATAAATAATAATTAAATAAATAATAATTAATTATCATTGCAATTAATACATCAGTCTTATAAAGTAAAAACATGTACATCAGTAACACTGACATCATAAGAATGCTAGAAACAATGTGACCAATAAATTTCTCTTTTGCTGGAATTTTTTAACTTCTAAACATCGCACAATTTTAATTTTTATATAGTGAAGTAGAAATTAAAACGTTCTTTCATATGGAATTTGTTCAAAAAATATATCTTAATCTAATAGTTCTGAAGCATGTTTTTATTATTATTATTATTATTATTGCTTTGCCATTTGTAAATTAAGAAAAATTAACACATTTTAATCTAAAAATGAACAGTTTAGCATTTGGATATATTTATATAATGGAATTAAAACGTTATCATTAAATAAATAAAAATAATAACACAAATAAAAGCAAATTTAACAAATATGTTGTCTAAGAGAATTTTATTCAGAATATTTTTATTACATTAGAGACTATTTTTATCTTTAAAATATAAAAGAAAAGCTAAAAAAAGACATTCTAAAAATATGACCCACATCAGCATGTGGAAATATATACTTTTTAAAGAGTATGTATTGTTAAAGAGGATTTGCATTCAGTGAAGCCACACTAGCTTCTCAGAGTTGAATGAATGCTTCAGTCATCAAAGTCTAGAAAATGAAATACTTAAGTATTTCGCATGCATTATGTATGATGGAAAACAGGAAGTGCTCGAAAAAAAGAAAAACTGTGTGCATTTCTGCTTTATGCATTTTAAGCATGTACATTTCAAACAAGATTTAAGAAAAAAAAAACTTTTAAAATAAGTAATTCGTGGAAAAAAAATAATAATAAAGTAAAACTTGGATAATTCGAACATTTTTAATTCGAAATTCTGGATAATTTGATTTTTTCTGATTGGTTCCAAGAATTCTGCACTTAAAAAAATGTTTTAAAAATAGTGGATATTTCAAAATTTTTTGCATAATTCGAATTTTTCGTACTATTACCCTGAAAATATTACTATAAAAATTATTCCTGAGACTTTTCTGAATTAAGGTGCAGAAAATTTTAATAATTTTTTTTAATTTTTTTTTTTTTTTTTTTTTTTTTTTCGAAGATTAGTCTAATGTACAAGATTTTATTTTAGTATCAATTGATATGCTGGAATCATATGCTATATCTCAAAAGTTACTTAAAAAAAAAAAAATCAAAATTACTTAACTTTTTTAAAAACTATGAATGATTGAAGTTGTAAAAAATATCTCATTTAATGGGAAAAATGTAACAAGATTATTGCATAAAGTTTATGTTTTAAATCTTTCATCGTGGAATTAATTTTTATTTATTTATTTCTTCCTTTTTAGAGAATATGTGCAGTTTAAAATTTTTGGATATTTCGAATTTTTCTCTGATCTCTTTTCAACTTTGAATTATCCAAGTTTAAGTGTAATAACAACAATAACAACAACAATAATAATAGAACCGACTTAAAAGATTTTTTTCCTTGCTTGTCGGAACGATTAGCGGATTTTAATAAGAAAAAAATTTCAGAGCAGAGTGCATTTTGGAAAACCCTTTATTATTATTTCTTGCATTTATCCAATTATTGCCGCTATCACTCAATTTTACACCTTATATTTAAAAAGAATAAATAAATAAAAAAAGAAGAAGAAGAAGAAGAAGCAAACATAACCATTTGCTACATTGCGAAAAATGATGAAATTCAATGATTCTATTTTCCAATTTTTTGCTTGATCTGTACTTTGATATCCTACTTAAAAGCCCATTATACATATGTGAAGATACATGTGTGAATTGTGAATCATTTCACACATGTATACGTACATGTATACAATCATAAAACGTATCTATTTTCCAATCTTTAAACTCGCTTTTCCTAAACCAAGATTAATATATTCTTCATATATATGTAGTATTATATGGATATTGGTAGCCTTTAAATTCTTCAACAGATAACTAAGAAATAATATATAATTATTTTAGATAATCAAGATGGTATATTTAATAGAATAGGGGATGAAATTTAAAATAAAACGAATAGATTTGGATAAAAATATGAATTCACATAATTTCAGCTTAGATAAGAATGTTTCTTTGTTTTTCCTCATAAACTATTGATTTTAAAACAGTCTCTAATGTCCTGAAAAAATATAAAGAGAAAAAATTTAGAAACTTAAAAAGCAGAAAGATTTTTGACATTTCTCAATTTACGTACTTATTTCAAAATTTGAACATGATATTTTTCGTTAGTAATATCGTTTTTCTTAAAACTTTTAAATTGGGAAAAAATAAATAAATAAGCGGAAAATGAAAAGGTATAAGTAATTTATACCTATATCGAAAAGATAGAAATTAATTAATTAATTAATCAATGGTAATTATATCTAAGATAATTATATTTAATTACCATATTTTATTTTTTTAAATTTCTGTTCTTCGGAAAAGAAAAGAAAAAAATTAAATTAATTTTCCTTTATCTGTATGAGGCTCTTTAACTGATATTGCATGCTCAAGTATGTTTTACTTAATTATATTCTTTCTCTCCCCCCCCCTTTTCCTCTTCATTGTTATTATTATTATTATTACTATTATTATTATGTTTATTTTCATGAGAATAAAAATTACTTTTAAATAAAGTTCTTGTTTTGATATAGAATATTTTTTTATCTTGGGCTTTTTTACCTAATTACCCTGACTTATTTTTCTACATTTCTATTCTAAAAAAATATATTGAAATAGATTTTTCTTTATCTGTATGTTCTTTCTTTTCTTCTTATTTGTTTGTGAATAAGAAATAATAATAAATGAAAACCCTTACATGAAGATGAGTCATTTCTATGAAAAAAAAGAGGGGAGGGGGGGGGGGAAATCAAATCTCCAGATTTCATAACCTTCTTTTTTTCCGTTGTTTTTCCGGAAAGTTGTCAAACATCCTAGGAAACCTTAGATATCTGTCTCCTCTTAACAAATTAAACAGAAGCTTTGCCTTCCGAATCGATAACGAAAATTTTTTATTTGCAATTTTGTTGCATTTTTCGCATTTTTTAACAAGAAGTAAACCTTTTTTTGTGATTTTAAATTAGTGTTGTAAAAAAGCCGGCTAAAATTTTTAAAAAAGCCACGCCGGCATCTTTAATTTGTTTTAACAAGCTTTTTTTTTTGGGGGGGGGGGGTGAGGGGGCATAGTTAGCTTTTACACAGTGAAGCATTTTTGCTATAGACTACACATTTTAAAGTGTTTTTAATTAGTTTTAATGATATTTAATTGATATAGAATATGAAAAATAACCAGTTTTCTCAAAAATAAAAAAAATAATCCTGAAAAAAAAGAAGCTGCTAGATTTGAAGTAAGAATTGGAAATATGTCACCTAAATTTTTTCCAAGAGCTATATCAACTGCTTTATTTGGTTTACTCTGACTTTACCCCCCCCCCCCCCCCAACTTTTTTTAAAAATCCATTTTTACTGCTTTATAAAATTAAAGATGACAATGATTTCTAAGTTACATATATTTAATGAATTTTAAGAGTTATGAATATTACAAATCTTATTTTATTTCTCATTAATAAGGTACCCTGGGGTAATAACGCCAAGTGCTTATATTTTGCATAATTATGAAATAATCAGGTAAATGACACCCGTGTGCTCTGCGCAGAAGGGTTTTGATTCATATAAATCGCAAAAAACAGCTTCAAGTTAATTTGTTTCATTTTTAGGTCTTATTGTTTTTACAAACAACTAAAATTAACGCTTGTTCTAAAATTTGCGAGATACATTTTATGATGTGAAGACTATCTTTTTATCCGGAAATACTTTGTTAATTACATAAATTTGTAGTGCCTTTCATGTACTTTTAAAATGTTGTTGAAGATTTTGGATCTCCTCTCGAGATAATTTGTAATTTAAAATGTACTGCGCAATAACTATACCGGGGTAATAACGCCAATCCTTGACATTAAAACCCCGTTTGATTCCCTACATTGGCCGAGCTACATCCTAAATACTGATTCAAATAAACACAGTTAAAACTGTGCAATGTTTCTCATATTTCTATTTAAGCGGTCCTTTTTAAGCAAAAAGAAGCTCAAGGTCTGATATTCTTTTGCCTCATCACCCCCGCCCACACCACACCTTTATTTTTCTTACACTTTTACAAAAAATTGAACATTTTCAATAGCTTAGAATGCAATTTGTCAATTTCTAAGTTTGTAGACTTTGTATTTTTAGAATTGGGCAATCTACATACAATTATCCGATCTTATTTCATAGTTTAGTTTGCACGGCGTTATTACCCATATAGGCCTCTATTAAGTAACACTTTTGCGCTTAGATTCCCTGGAACGGGTAATAACGCCAAATAGAGGTCAAGCTGGTCAAGAAAAAACGCCATTACGTTTTATGAATACATATCTGTTAAATTATTTTATTTTACATAGATAGTCAATGAGTTGCTGTATCCGATCCTATATTTGTTTGAAAAATACAATCTAAAACTAAGCCGTGAAAATTGGTAGAACCTTAACGTGGCGTTATTACCCCAGGGTACCTTATTTAAAATCATATATAATCAGATAATAAAAACATCATTTCGCACTATTTTAAACAATATTATGAATAGCATATGCTTGAATATGCACTCTCTTAAATAGCAACAAGTTAAATGTATTTAAAATGACGTTAAAACTTTTGTCAAATTTATGAATGAAAAAATGTATTTTTGGATTAAGTTTTAAGATTGAAGTGGTGTGTCATTATATTTTTAACTGAATAAATAGTTTGTGACTTTAGTTTACCATATAAAACTTGTCTTCTGCAATGTGTTCTGCAACTTATTGCTTGCTTTGTTGCTTCATCTTTTTTTTTTTCTTTTAATATACTGCATATATTTTAATATATATATTTATACTGTACATAAATATTTGAAATTTTATTTTTTATGCATTTATTTTACATTCTTCTTTTAGGTGCATCGAAAAAAAGCATGCAATTTGATATGAAAATGGATAATAAACTTTGATTTTACATAGTTATAGCGGAAGTAAATAAGAAAATACTAATCAGCAAAAATTAAAATAACAACAGAAGGTAGCTGAGTCAGACTATAAAACAACTACAAAAGTTGTTTTTTCTGCTACAACGTCACATTGTTTTAATCCGAACGGAAGACAATGCTGTCTGAAAGCTTTTGTCTAGCGTTATGTCTGGCAATATGTTTACTATTCTATATATTATACATATATTATACTAATAAAACTATTTAATGAAATGACCGATTTAGAAATTAGGATACGTGAATCAAATGTATGAAACATTTTAATTCGCGGTTTGTAGCATAATTTTTATTGGTGAATAGATATACAGAAAAAAAGATAGGAGCTTAGAAAAACGGACAGGCGGTTAGAGAGGCAGATAGGTAAAAAGACAAATAGACGAGTAGAAAGTCATTCAGACAGACGGACAACAAGAGATAAAGATGAGTACACATACAATTAGAGAGGCTGGTAGAGAGAGAGAGCAGATACGTAGAGAGATAAGGTGGGTAGAAAGACAAGCAAAGGGACAGATAGGCAGACAGTTATATAGATACAGAGAATAACATAGTTTTAGAAAATATTGAAATGCACTAAACAAAAAGCAATTTCTTTAAAAATAATAATAAAGTAACTAGAATCCTTTTATAATTTGTTTAATATACGATTCGGTATTTTTTATAGTCAAGTATTAATTTAATCGATAGACATAATGTATGTTGTGTGAGTTTAAAATTTAAATGAATTTTAGAAAAATTAAACTTTTTCCATATAGAAATAGTAATGAGAAACTTTTAAATGCCAGGTGAACGATTTATTAAATTATCTTAAAAGTTACAAAATCACAATTTTCTTGATTGTTCACTCTTGTTTTTGTTTCCGGCATTAGCTTCTTCATTTCTTTTAATTTCTTTTTCTTTTTATTTATTAATTTATTTATTTTGTGTGTGTATTTGAATAGAAATATACAATTAGGGAAACAGAAAATAATAAAATTAACCCAAAACCTCATTTTAAAATTTCTCGCCTATTACGTAATCGGTGCAGTTGCAATTTCCTCAATTCTCTATAAAGACTGTTGACCAGTGAAGTCTTCAATACACTTTTTGATAAGCCTATGAGCATAGGATGCATTCATATATTTCAAATATCTTCCCTAGAAATTTATGACATATTTTTTAAACTGTTTAATTTACACCAGTATATGGATATTTGTCTAGTTATATCTATAGTTAAATAGCTATATTTTAATTATCAAAGTATTTTTAACGTTATTGATATAATTTTTGGTATTATTATTAATAATATTATTACTATTATATTTTTTTATTTTATTTTATTTTATTTTATTTTATTTTATTTTATTTTATTTTATTTTATTTATTTTTATTCTTTTATTTTTATTTTATTTTATTTTTTAATTTTTATTATCCTATATTAAGATAATGAGTTTTTACCATGTAAAGTCACAATAAATGTTACTGATTAAAGTAACAATAATGTATTTTAAGTTATATGTTAATCTGAATGTTATCTCTTAATTTTAATTTTAATCATTTTATTAATTTAATTTTATGTTAATATCGATTATTAATTATTTTCTCCGGTTCAATTATATTTCCATTCAGCTTTATCTTTTTTGTTTGTTATGGATAACTATTATTTTTACTTACTTTCAACTCCTTTTTGTAAAATATCTTTGTTCCATGTTTAATAATTTGTTTTTGTGTGACGGTAGTCCCAAATTCGTATTGTTTTGCTTTTTCATGGCAAATACGAAGATGAAACCACACACTCCATTTGTAGTTCCAAAGTATTTGGGACCTGAAGATTCTGCTTTGGTTCTACAAATTTCATTTGTATTCATATTTTTCTTTTTTCCTTCCATGTTCGTTCAATGTGCTATAAGTTATTAAATTCAAAGGTTAATTTCAAATGGTTAACATTGTTTACTATAATTCAATTTAATTCTTCGTTTTGGTTTATTGTTTTATTGATAAAATCCATTGGTGAATCTTGTCTACTTTTAATGGTATTATATATATATATATATATGTGTGTATACTGTATTTTCCCTATGTTACTCATTTACCCAAACTCTACTTCGAGATTAAAAAAGAAACGGAAAGTAGCGAAGCTGTGTGACGAGGACAAAAACAAATACGTAGAATGTTTTTTTCAACGACGGCGAAAATGTTGATAAAAGCTGAAACGACGAAATTTGACGATTTAAAAGAAAAATGCTAAATTGATAAACATGTACGACAGATAGATAGCTTTTAAGGATTGTTGTGAAAATTACGGAAAATAAGTTGATGTTTTATTTTTTTTATTTGTTTGTTTCGCCTGTTCGTTATAATAAATGTCTGTGTCTGTCATAGAAATTAGTTTTTATTTCGAGTAAGATATCGTATATATATATATATATATATATATATGGTTCTATTTCAAAGAGAGGTCTTTTTTCTGACCTGTCGAAGTATTTCAAAACATATTCCTAATTTCATATTTTTTTGTATCAACATTTGACGAGCTATGAGTAAGATTTGAACACTTTACACGAAATTAAGTAAATATTTAAAAAATATTTTGACAACTTAGAGAAAAAGAAACATTTTTTAAGAGTATACAAAAACCAGAAGTTGAAAACATCAATTTCCTGAGGATATATTTTAAAACTACGAGTGAATTACTCTCCCATAGATTTAACATTAGCGAGAGCAATCGGTGTGTTCACTGACTAATAGCTTTAAGTGGAGGAGAGGAAAGGGTCTTTAATTCGACTTCAGATTTGAAAATTTCATCAAAACTGCTATTAAATTCACACTGAGTACTTTTTCTATACATTAATATATTTTAGTCTTCTGTTAAAAGCAATACACCATAACTTTTAAAAGTAAAATTACTAGAATTTAGAAATTTTGTTGTTTATGCTAAAAAATTTTCTTCAAGAATGTAGTAATGACATATATTCAACTGCCGCATATAGTTACATATTTTACCCATATTCTGGCATATTCCCTGCTCAAAAATTAAATTTTAATTTAAAAAAAACATCGTGTATTTTTTACCTGGAGAATACGAGACAATTTTAATCAATATGAGACACTACCACCTCTTTTTTTCTATTTTCAACCTCCCTATCTTCAAATCCCATTTTTCATCCATATGCCTTAATCCGCGCATCTCTCACATCCCAGCTTTTTAATCTTTGCTTTTATTATTGTTAAGAAATCCAATGAAATGAAAAACCCACTATAGAAACAGCCGTGAAGCGTAGAAACTTTTCTCCACAATGGGAATTTCTTTAATAAAAATTCATATTTAAGATTAGAGACGTTAAATTTTACATAAGATATTAAAGTAAAATTACTGCGAAATTAGTTTTTACAATACAGTTTCATCACATAACATTCTTGCTTTCCTTAACTCTCTACCCTTGCTTAAACAAAATTTCACCGAGGTTACAATTTCAAAGGGTTTTTTTTTTTTTTTTTTTTTTAACTGCAGTTATAACTAGATACCACTTATCTTCTGTATTTTTAATCTCTTTTACCTTAAAATTACGATTTCCATCAGTATACTTCATCAGCACATCCTTCATATCTCAACTCTTTCATCATTTCTTTTATTAATTTAAGAGAACGATGAGTATTGAAAAGCCGACAGATAGAAAAAAAAAAAAATAAACTATTAATATCAAAGAGATAATCCTATTTTCCTTCTTCTGTCTCGTTACACGCATCGCGTTTTCTTTAATTCTTAGCACTTACATAAGCAAAATTTTACCACGGTTACAGTTTGGTAAACTATCTGAAAATTGTAATTATATGCTCACTGAATACGACTTTTATCTCTGTCCACTGTAAATCACACTTTCCAACAGTAATCTCACATGCATCTCCCTCATTTGCACGTCTTTCACCTATTTTTAGAGCACGATCCGTACTGAAAAAATGACATTTAGAAAATAGTATTAATATAGAAAAAAAGAATCCTATTTTCTAAATTCTGTTTTGTTGCATTCATCTATTTTTCTTTAATTCGCCATCCTTACATAAGCAAACCTACTGAAGTTACATTTTGATACATTATATGAGAACGGCAATTATATGCTCACTGAATACCATTTTTTTCTTCGTTTACCTTTAAACTCCACTTTCCATCAGTATATTTCGTCTGCGTATCCTTCATGTTTCACCTCTTTCATCTTTTATTTTGTTATTTTAAAAGGACGATACATACCGGAGAAAATGGCAATTAAAAAAAGCTATTAATATCAATGATAAAATCCTATT
Source organism: Maratus speculifer (assembly GCA_964019185.1). NCBI lineage: Eukaryota > Metazoa > Arthropoda > Arachnida > Araneae > Salticidae > Maratus > Maratus speculifer. Next base: position 71,562,889 of record OZ025295.1, read on the forward strand.
TTCTAACTTATGTATCGTTAAACGCGTCTCTTTAATTCTGATATTATGTACTCTTGCATAAACAAAGGTCTACTGAAGTTATATTTTGGCAAATTATACGAAAACTGCAATTATTGTGCTCACTGAATATCACTTCTCTTATATTCTTTCATCTCTCCCCTTTCTTTTATTCTTTTAAGAAGACGATGCATATCGAAACAACAGCATTTATAAAAACTATTAATATCAAAGATAGAATCCTATTTTCCAACGTCAGTATCATTACATGCGTCTCTTTAATTCGCTACCCTTACATAAACAAAACTCTACTGAGGTTACGTTTTGGTAAGTTATATGAAAACTGCAATTATTATGCTCCCTTGAATACCACTTCTCTTCTCTACTTTCATCCATCTCTCTCCACCGTAAATCCCACTTTCCAACAGTATACCTCATCTGCATGTCCTTCACATCTCAGCTCCTTCATCTCTCCTTTCTTCATTGTTTATCGGAAAGATGGTTAAACGGACCGCGAAACAGCCTTCTCTAAAACTCTATCGCGTGAACTTTCAAACAATGGCCGTTTTCTTTGCTTTTCGATTTATTCATCTTCTTTTCAAGACTGTCCGACCAGAGAAGACAATAAAGGTGAAGTGTTAATGGGTCTATAATTTCTGAGGTTTGAGACGATGTTACAAATGTCGCTCAATTTCACGCATCACTTGTTACGAGATGTCACGCAAATAAAAATTTCGATGGCAACCTGCTGCTCCAAATTATAAAGTAGAATGACCCCTTTTCCTAGAGCAATTTCATTTTTCTTCCAGTTTTTCTAGAGTTATCTCCTGAGAATCCGTCTGAGAGAAATGGGATAAACAGTTTCATTGATTGCACTTTCGATGAAAACATTGTTTCTAGGTTTCTTTGGTTGACAAAATCTTGTTGAGATTTATATAGACTGATTGAAATGTTGATATATGTAAGATGAATGTTTAAGTACAAACTAATCATATTTCTCGTGAGAGTTAATAAACCTGAGAATTAGTAACGTTTTTCAGTGTAGCTTTCCAATGTATTAAAAATAAATTTGATGTTCTTCTATCTCTTTTGTTTTGTTTTAGTTTTTTAAAGTTTTTTTTTTAAAGATATTTATTGATTAATTAAAAAAGAGTGAAATTAATCATCTTTACTTCAGCAGATTAATTCTATTTCCAGTTATTCCGGGATTATCTATTGAGAATCAATATCAGGTCCTAAGAACGAAATAAATAATTTAATAACATTAATTAATAGCATTTTCAGTCAAAACATTGCTTTTACACTTCATTGATTGATGGAATCTTATAAGGTTGGAAAGTATTGATGTATAAAGTAAGAAAATTTGTTTGTAAAATTGGATACAATTAATAAACTTAAGCATTCGTAATACATGAAAATTGATCTTATTTAATTTTTTTACTTTGTTAAAAAATACGAAGATACATTGGAAATGATACTTGTATGAATTAATTAAAAATCATTAAACGTAATTCTCTTTATATAGACAGTTTAATTTTTTTTTTTTTTTTTTTTTTTTTTTTTTTTTTTTTTTTTTTTTTTTTTTTTTTGAGTTCTCTTGCGAATCGTATGAGGTCATAAAGCTGCTATGAATAATTTCATTGATTGTAATTTCAGTCCAAAACATTCTATCTCTGCTTCGCTGCATAATTCTCTGTCGTGTAGTTAGTCTGTAGAAAGCATCGATGCATGTAAAATGAATTTTTAAATAGATTCTAATAATATTTCTTGTGAGAATTAGTTATCTTAAGTATCAGTAATGGTATATAATGTATGATAATAAAACTGATGTTTCTTTCTCCTTTTTAGGTGCGTTCGTAATTATGTAAATACGTAGCACCTATTGTTGTCGCTCAGTCCGTCCGTCCGTCTGTCTGTCTGTCCGTCTGTCCGCATATAACAACGCAAAAACTACCCAACCGAATCGTTTGAAATTTAAAATACATAATTATAACATAATTTTGTCGAGTCATTTCAAATTTTATGAAAATCGGATGGATAGATCAATTACAGGGACATTCAAAAGGATTCCTTTACATTACGGTCAATAGAGAAAAAAGCTTTAAATGTATTTTAATCGTTTGAAATTTAAAACATATAATTATTGCGTAATTTTGTCGAGTCATTTCAAATGTTATGAAAATCAGATGCATAGATCAATTACAGGGACAATCAAAAGGATTCCGTTACATTACGGTCAATAGGGAAAAAGTTTCAAATGCATTTTAATGATGTTACACGCATTCGAACATAATAGAATTGGCATGAATCTATGAAATATATACTAAAATATGCATTCTGTACAATCTGTGATGAAAAGAATTTTTATTATTAAATTACAGGGCCACACAAAAGTATTCCACTATATAATGCTATACGGGGAAACATGGTTTGGTACGTGTTTTAATTATATTCAACTATTTCACATTTTATGAATAAGATGTACGTTGCTGAGGTGTAATAAAAATTACTTCCTGCATATTTACAGAAACGTAAAGATTTCGACTATTATACTGTATCCGGAGTACGCTCTACAATATCAGCAAGATCTGAATATTTTTAAAACTTCGTTATCGTACGAACGCACCTCATTTGCTACGTTCACGTGCAATTTCCAACTTGTTTAATAAATAAGATGCATTTTGAATTCAGGCTTGTTGATTAATTTTTTTAAAAATTATGATCGTTGAATTATATATTTTTGGATAGATTCAATTATCTCTTAAAGTTTTCCCAAGTTATCTTTGGAGAATTGGTAAGCTATCCTAGAAACGATACAAACATTTTCATTTATTGCGTTTTTCGTCAAAACATTGTTTTAGGCTTCATCGCTTCATAGAATCCATGTGAGATAGTCTAACTAAAGCACTGAGTTACATGAAATGAATGTTAAATATAATTTAGTGATATTTCTTGTGAGAGTTACTTACCTTAAATATTAATTAAAGCTGAATAATAGGATAAATCGGATGCCATTCAATTATTTCGTTTGCAAACAAAGGAGATGCAATTGAAATTTACACTCTAATTACTTTAAAAAATTCAAAACTAATAGAAATACTTATTACTGAAACAATTTCACCCCCCCCCCCTTTTTTTCCCTGGAGATACTTTACAGAGAAATTACGAGGCCTTAGTAATAAGGTAAACAATTATGTTGACTGCACTTCCAAACAAAAAGTGATTATTAATTTCATTGTTTGATAAAATCCATATTCCATTCAAATTTAGTTTCCTTGAAATTTGAAGTTTTGATGCATGCAAGATAATGACTAAATGGAATTGGACGGCGTTTCTCCTGAAAGTTACACACATTAAAAACGGGAAAGTTTATAAAATAACAAAAATTGTTGACATTCAATTATCTTATTTAGAAATAAAATATGTAAAATAAGTTTGTAGCAAACTTAAATTTATCGATTAATTTTAAAACATAAAGCGTCGTATGATTCAGGGCTTCGTTTGCAAAGTACCGAATATGTCTGTTGTTAACATTTTGTAAATAGTTTGGTTCGATAGCAATAACGCATTGCAGTATATTTTTCTGGCCATTAAAATAAAAACAATATGCAGCCATAATACACTATTTTTCTTAAAATTCTGGTCTTATATCAGCACTAAAGATTTTGGTTATTATATTTTTCTGAAATATGTGGCATTCAATAGATAAACTGTCTGGAAAAAAAGAGAGAGAGATGATGGTTATTGTCGGACGTTCCTCTCAGCCCACACAACTTTGAAGAAAGTCCGAGGTAGTTATAGCTGCCACCACCAATATTATTAGGTGATATCGGTCACCCATTGTGAAGATTGTGTAAATGAACACTGACGCTGTCAATTAACTGAATTAACAGTTTATTTAGAATATATGTACACACAATAAACACGCTATTTACAATTATATACAATTACAACTCGGATATAGGTGATCAGGTTCAACATTAAATTAGATACAGTAAAGGTTGGCTGTGTACTGTTCAAATTACACCTTCTTCCTCACACTCAATACACGTTAGATTAACTTTATCGGAGATCACTTTCGAATCTCCCAACACATAAATACTCGGCCAGAACACTAAATACCAGGACGTCTGTGTCCCTTGCTCTCCAGATACGCACCGCCTACGCTCTACAACACCGAGCACTCTCTACAAGGACCTCGGTCCTACACACCTTCTCTAGGTACGAACCCCAGATACCAACTGCTCCCATCTGAGACGAGACTTGCTCTTCACAAATCACTGTGTTTCCCCAATGACAACCCCCTTTGGAGCTTGTTCATTGGACACATTCCACATTCCTTTCTTGATTAGTGACATGTTGCTTGTTTGCTCATCATCCACATACATCCCTGATGGATGAACACGCCTCTCAGCAATCTCCTCTTTCTCACTCATCACCTGTATAGGATTACCTGTCAATTCTCCCTTCAACAAAGAAAGAATGTCACCTTGAAGATTCTAGTACACAGCCAGTACAATATACAAAAGATTAAGATAGAGAAATAACGGAAATTCCAATCTTTAGCAGAGGTGGTCTCAGAACCTGACAGTTATATATATAGTTCGATGATAGTTATTCATCGTTATTTTTTTTTCTATTAGGAGGATAATATTTTTTTTTTCGTTTCTACTTTTTATACGTACATTCGACAGCGTTTTTGAAAGCGTTTACTTCATATTTTACGTTTATTCAAAATTGTCAAACAGCACGCCTCTCAAGCTAACAGACTTCCAACAAATTTCTCAAAAAATGAGCTATCACCATTTTTCTCCTTTTATCATTCAATTGTCACTTTCGATCAATAAAATTTTTTGCAGTTATATGAAAAACCAATGTCAATATTTTGAAAGATTATTATTATGAGTGGGACTATTTAATTAATCATCATTTGCAACAATTACCCTTAATAATATATGTATATACACAGGGTGTTTCCGAATTGGAACAACAAATTCATAGGAGTGATAATAGGCATCAGGAACAAGGATACGAGGAACAAAAACTGCAATGGAACATGCTATCGTAAACCATCTAATTTAATAAAAAATACAGGGTATTCTAATTTTAACTCATCTTGGATCGCCAATATTAACTTTCAAAAAACTGAAGTACATTGTAATGAAACTGTTAATAGACGTGCTCATTTTTGTGGTAAATGTGTTAACATTTAAAAAAAAGTTTGAATCTCCACATTTTGGACTGCGATTACAAGTTCATATGGTATCCTTTATTGAGTAAGCACCTTGTTTTTGTAAAAATTTTCGTGATGTTATCACATTTTTGCCAAATAAGGTACAATTGTTACATTTTAATTGCTGGATTTTTACTTTTATTAAAATCCTTACCGTCAACCCTTGTTTGGTTAGGGTATAAAATCTTGTATTCGTAACTAAATATTTGACGATTTGATGCCTGCTATCACCTATCTGAATTTGTTGGTCATATTCGGAAACGCCTTGTATAAACACATGTATGTATATTTTTAGTATTTAATCTAGGAGTGTTTATTAAACTTTATGTTATCTAGACACCAATTTACAATAGCAAATAACTTTATAAGGTACCCTGGGGTAATAACGCCACGTTGAGGTTCTACCAATTTTCACGGCTCAGTTTTAGTTTGTATTTTTCAAACAAATATATGATTTGATACAGCAACTCATTGACTATCTATATAAAAAAATAATTTAACAGATGTGTATTCATAAAATGTAATGCCGTGATTTCTTGACCAATGCTATTTGGCGTTATTACCCACCTATATGGGTAATAACGTCATGCAAATAAAACAATGAAATAAGATGGAATAATTGCATGTAGATTGCCCAATTCTAAAAAAAATCCCTGTCGGCTGGGCCTATAGGCGGAGGTAGATTTCGAAGAGTGCTCATTTCAACAAAAAAATATATATGATTAGAGATAAACCCAGTTTAATAACTTCATTTGGCCGTTTATGAAAATTTTTTAATTTCATTTTTCTGCAAAAACTGGTTTTATCAGAATCATCTTAAAAAAAATTCAGCTCAAATGTCCATTTTGACAACATATTTTGAAATAGATTCTGAATTTATTAAAAAATCGACCAATACAATACATTATACAGTTCCTAAATAACAAAAAACTGTCAGTTGAATGCATTTGAGAAAAAAATTTAATTTAAAAATGAGTCATAAAATAACCGATTTGTTGTTTGAATACATCCTTAATTCTTTAATCATGATTACTTCGGAAAATTTTGTGCGAAATACTCACTTTGACAGCATTTTTAAAAATATATTCTATCTTTATCAAAAAACTGGCCAATGCGTCACAGTATATAGTTCCTAAATAAGAGGATCTGTAAATTGGATGCGTTTGAGAGCAAAAATAGATTTCAAAACGAGTCATAAAAAACGCAGTTTGCTATGTGAAAACTTCCTTAAATTTTCAAATCACGAAGACTTCGGGAAATTCTGTTCAAAATACCTTTTTTGGTAGCCTTTTTAAAAATATATTCTGTCTTTATCAAAAAACCGATCAATGCATCACATTATATAGTTCCTAAATAAGAGGATCTGTAAATTGGATGCATTTGAGAGCAAAAATGGATTTAAAAACGAGTCAGAAAAAAACACAATTTCTTATTTGAACACTTCCTTAAATTTTCAGTCACGATGATTTCTGAAAATTCTGTTCAAAATACCCTTTTTGGTAGCCTTTTCTGAAATATATTCCGCCTTTATCAAAAAACTGACCAATGCATCACATTATATAGTTCCTAAATAAGAGGATCTGTAAATTGGATGCGTTTGAGAACAAAAATGGATTTAAAAACGAGTCAGAAAAAAACGCAATTTCTTATTTGAATACTTCCTTCAATTTTCAGTCCCGATTACTTTCGGAAATTCTGCTCAAAATACCCTTTTTGGTAGCCTTTTTTTTAAATATATTCTGTCTTTATCAGAAAATTGACCAATGCGTCACTTTATACAGTTTCTAAATAAGAGGATCTACTATTTGGATGCGTTTAAAATCAAAAATGAATTTAAAAATGAGTCAGAATATAAGCAGTTTGGATTTGAGGTTTTTTCTCCAACTCCTATTTTTGTTTAATTTGTTTTTGCTATACGAATTGGTCCTATGAAAAACTTGTCAATATAAAAGTTGTAGATATTTTTGAGAAGATGTAAAATAAATTTAATCAGATTTGATATCTTAAAAATTGACGAAGTTATGGATTTTTCTCTTTTTTCAGCGCCCTTTTTCTTTTCGTTTTTAATTTTTTTCATCGGTAAAAGTTGGTCCTATCAAAAACTTGTAAATACAAAAGTTTTAGATAATGTTAAGAACATTTACAAAAAATTTAGTTGGACTTGATATCTTGAAATTTGACGAAGTTATGAATTTTTTTCTCTCAAAATCCCTGTTTTTTTCGCCCCTTGAGCTCACTTCTAAATTTATCAAAAATCTGTCATGCATATACTTTGGGCCCATTTTTAAGAAGTAATATAAACTTTAAATCGATTCGATATCTACTTTAATTAAGAAGTTATGGCATTTTTTCGGTTTTCACAAAAACGCCCCCTATTCCGATCCCCTTGGTCCGATTTTGCCCATTAACGAACTTAGCCAAGATTTTATACCCTTTGATTTTATGTACCAGTTTGGTGGAGATTGGTGACGAATTATAGAAGTTATCGTGTCCATAAAAAAGTGAGATATATATATATAGATATAGATAGATAGATAAACTGGTGCGATTGCAATAGGTAGTATTTCTTACGAAATCTACCTAATACAAACTCTACAAACTTAGAAATTGACAAATTGCATTCTAAGCTATTGAAAATGTTAAATTTTTTTGTGAAAGTGTAAGAAAAATAAAGGTGGTGTGTGTGGGGGGGGGAGGGGGGGGGAGGCAAAAGAATATCAGACCGTGAGCTTCTTTTTGCTTAAAAAGGACCGCTTAAATAGAATTATTAGAAACATTGCACAGTTTTAGCTGTGTTTATTTGAATCAGTATTTAGGATGTAGCTCGGCCACTGTAGGGAATCAACCGGGATATTAATGCCAAGGAATGGCGTTATTACCCCGTTATAGTTATTGCGCTGTACATTCTAAATTATAAATTATCTCGAGAAGATATCCAAAGTCTTCAACAACATTTTGAAAGTCCATGAAATGTACTACATATTTATGTAATTAACAAAGTATTTCCAGATAAAAAAAAAAAAAATAGTCTTCACATCACAAAACGCATCTCGCAAATTTTAGAACAAGCGTTAATTTTAGTTGTTTGTAAAAACAATAAGACCTAAAAATGAAACAAATTAACTCGAAGCTGTTTTTTTGCGATTTATATGACTCAAAAACCTTCTGCGCATAGCACATGGGTGTCATTTACCAGATTATTCCATAATTATGCAAAATATTAGCACTTGGCGTTATTACCCCGCTTGGCGTTATTACACCAGACCCCTTTAATTATATCGCTATTTTATGAAGAATTTCTAAATAAACACTTATAGTGCTTAATGCATAAAAAAAATATCATTCTGTAATTTTGAGTCACTTGAGAAATATCATACAGTGCGCTATTCGCAATTTTGAACGGCCTTGACCTTTTCCCAGATAGCTACCATTATCAGACTATCAAAATTTCACGTGGATGGCAATGCACCTGCATCATGTGACTATTGTTCTGAATTGAATGAAAATCACATTCCTATAACCCATCCATAGGATGCACGGATGAAAACATCCCACTCGCACCAGCAACACAGTTTCCATTTTCAGGAAACTAAACACATACACATACACACACACATACAGACTGTACAGGCATGCACTTTAAAGCGTTAGGCAACAATGCATAATCACTTGCGCCCGCGCACGATTAATTTTGAAGAGCTGAACAATATTTTCCCGATGGAGAAAAACTGTGATTAATAATAATAATAAAAAAGAGAACAAAATAATGAGTATGAAAAAAAGTAATAAAAAATATTAGAGAAAGGGACTCTGGCATAAAAGGAGGTCTTCCAACTGTGATTCTTTTGAGCCGGAAAAATGGCTTTTGTTGAGTACACCGTGTGAAAGGAAGAGCGGAAGAGCACACGAACGGAAGTGTGCTAGGTGTGTGGTGGGGCTTAGCCACCTTTTATGGGGGAGCGGTGCTTATGCAACAGACTCATACCGATGCATGCAGGAACCATAAATAAAAATAATTTTGAAGGTACGACATATTAAAATTTGGCATACAGTTAAATAAACCGTTTTTGGAGTCGTCAGATTTTTGATTGTCATTTCAGTAGCAAGAGATTCAAATAATCTTATTAAATTTGGTTGATGAAGAAAACACTGTAAGTACTAGTAGTTTTTTCCTACTGAGTGAAAATGAGGCCGGGACTCGAACCTACAACTTTTTACTTTAATTACAAATGCTTTTCCTATTGAGCTATCTGGACGGTATCCCAGTCCATGACATCTGATCTGTTATTTGAAGTAGCTCGACAAATAAGTCGCACATAACGGCCCTCCAATAAACGATAGATGTTTTGGAGCTCCCTTACCTACAATTTATTCTGTCCAGTTGATTCGAATATTAGACCAGATGTCATAACCAAATGGTTCTCTGAGTATTGGTGTATACTGAGATATCGTCCAAATAACTCTATTAGAAGAGCATATTCGATTATAGCAAAAGGTTCTAAATTCCAGTCCTAGCCAAGACACATTTTAAATCAGATTGAAAAAATAAAACTCTTATAGTTTATTAACAATCAGTTTAATTTTGTTAAAATAGTAAAAGCAAAAAATATATACTGTTTTAAAAACGTCTCCTTTATAATAAAATGCTTTGAAAACTGATTCCCCTCCCCCCCTATTATAAGTTGAATATTCAAAATTGTTATTAAACATTTAGGTAATATTATACTAATATTTATATAAGGAAGTTTGACTGAATCCATAAATAAATGCGGTGTATAATGAAACAGGATTTTAAGCCACAAATAAATGCGGTTACAATCATCACTATTATGTTTTATTTTCCTACCTCCTCAGTTACCGGTTAAAACGAACTTTGTCTTTATGATTTTTACACAGATGTAAAAAGATCTAATTTCTTCTCAAACCTTTATTTAATATTTCAGCTGTTATCATATTGAGCTTAGTTTATAATAGTTTAGTCAATCAAGCGTACTTTTTTCATCTTTCAATAAACAAGAAAAAAAGTTCTGTGGGTTTTATTTTATTTTTATTTTTATTATTATTATTTTATTTATTTTACTGATTATACTTATTTTGCCACTTATAGTATCATTTTTGTATCAAAAGATCGTCGAAAAGTGATTTGATAGTTAATGATATTGATATTAGAATGTGATACTGAAGATGAGAAGTAGCCGGAGCTTTTATTTTTCTACTTTCTTGTTTTTTTTATTAACTGAACAGCCACTGCTAAGATTCAATAAACCGTTACGCTTAGTTGAGTAAATGACTAGGATTATTTTTATATGACTGAATGAGATCATCTCGATCATATATAAATTTATTTGTTCAGTCTATACATTTTAGATAATTGGATATGCATTTTTATAGCGTATCATAATTACTGGTTCCTGTTTCTTTGGTTTATTGTCGATTTTTCATGCGATTTATAGTTGGTTAATGCAAAAAGTTATATATAAAGTCGGCTCTCGTTAATTTGAACTCGTAGAGTTCACAAGAAATGTTCGAATTATTCAGAGTTCGAATTTCGGAAAGTATGAGAGGAAAACATGTATAAAGGAGTACTATTACAAAGAAATTAATGTTGCAGTATTTTTTTTTAATTTATTTCAACTGCTATCATTAGAATATGACTTAATATAAAATTAAAAGATAGAAACACATAAACTAATTAAGTGATTAGAAGCAAGTACAATGTAGGAAAGGGTGGAGGTGATGGACAGAAGAGCAGTAAAAATAGCGTATATCAAATGCATGGAATATATACTAATTTAGAACAATTCTGATAAAAATAAAAGAAAGATATTTCAAGGATCTGAGTCGGTGAGAAAGTAAAGGAAAATGAAAATTCAGAATTCTGGTTGGTTCGAATTAAACGAAGTCAAGAGAAAATGAATTCGAAAAAATGAAAATTTTTAACATTATTCTGCCATTGAAAATTTCGGGACTTCATGTTTAATTCAAATTAAGCGAAGATTCGATTTATCGGATTTCAAATTAATGAGAGCCGACTGTATACATAATAAACCTTTTGCATTAATATAACCATTAAAACTCGAAGTAGTTGGTAAAATATAAATTAACTATAGTGCAAGATTATTTTGCACTATATAAATCAAAATACGATTAAATATTAGTGATAATTTCAGTTCAATCATTTATGATCCACAGTGAAAAATTTAGTCGCCATATGGCGACTGGAGATCCTGAATCTGCACCGATAAAATTAACCAGTAATAAGAATACGATAGAAAAAAAATGCACAAAATCTTTCTAAATGTATTGATTAAATATGTAAAATGTCGTAGAGTTAGAATTTATAAAACAATTGTAGTTATATTTCTTTTGTTATTAACACTCGATTACTCTGTCGTTGTATCTATGTAATAACATGATGTAATTTCTGTATTTATACGTTGTTTATGCAACGATATTTCAGAAGAAGATAATAATTAACTAGAAATGTATGTTCTTTTATTATTAATCATAAACCGTGAAAAATTATAACCAAATCGGCATCCTCAAAGACGTCTTTACAGACAGAAAAAATTTCACCAGTGTAGTACAGATACAAGGATAGTTATCGAGTGCTAATTTTATTTTTTCGCAGAATTATTTTCATAGAATTTTTTTTTTTTATTATTATTATTTAACAATTATGACAGCAAAACATTTTCAAAGTAACTTTTTAATATTATAAAAACTCCGCTAAAAACAATAAAGATGGTAGCCCTAGATTATGTAGCAAGTAATGCAAAGCTTATTTTTATTTTTTGTAAATCTCACAAAAACAGAAAGAAATTTTGTAAGTTTTCTATTTATTTAAAGCTTACAAAAATAGAAAACAAAGATTGAGATTATTACAGATTCATTTTATACAAAATGAACCAAAATTAAGATAAAAAGAGTTGTGATCAGAGTAACCGACTTTAAAATAAAAACACAAATTAAATTTATATTTAAATAGAGTTACGCAAAATATCTTGACAAAATAAATAAATAAATAAATAAATAAATAAATAAATAAAAATAAAATAAATAAAAATAAAAATAAATAAATAAAATAAAATACTTTAGTAGATCTGGATATTTAAAAAAATTGTGACATTGCAAATTTGATGTTGCAATATTAACTATTTAACATGAAATTAAAATATTTATAACATTGTAATCTCCTGAAAACTATCTACTTATTTATTTAGTAATAACAATTTGTTAACACCGTAGTTAATCTCAAATTGGCTGTAAAAATTGAAAATTAGTAAATTTTGTGAAAATTAAAAACTGATATAAATTAAGAGAACTTAAAATCGTCTGTGAGATTGATACATGATGTGATTCTTAAACTCACTTCAAACTGTCATTAGCATTAAACGTACCAGGAATTATACTGTGCAAGGTGGTTATGATAAAATAATTTTATCTGTTTGGAAGCATTCGTAACTAAATATTAATGGATAATATGTAGCTAAAACTAACTCTTTCTTTAATGAAATCTGATCACATTTTATGTTGATGCACTTGAAAAAGATGAAAGTTATATTTTGTTGAAAATATAAGGAGGGAGGTGGTATCATTTGGTACAAATTTGACAAATGGAAAGTTTTTACATTGTCATAGACAAAAAAATAGTTACACATTTGCACTAAAATCAGTAGCTAATTGCACCATGCAATTTTTCTTTTCTAAAAAGGTTTTAAGGATATTTAAATGAATAGTTTTTTAAAATTACTGAGGAATCATACTAAGTATGTATACCTTGCTATACTTTAATATAACAAAGCTCAAGTACTTTTATTTTTTCGAAATTGATATTCTTATTCGTTCAAACATCTAGATAGATATAAAGTTTGGTTTCATTTCATTTAATTGTTTTAGCTACACTCTCGTCAAATATATATGAAGAGCTCACAACCATGGTAGATAAAATCCATTTTGAAAAAAAAAAAGGGGGGGGGGTAGTTTATTTAGAAAGTGGATAAAATCTGTTTTATCCACTTCCACTGTAAAAAAGTCTGTAAAGAAAGGACTTAGCATGGAAAGTATGTGAAAAGAGACTTGGTTCATTGTGAGAGTGAATAAAACAGTTTTTATGCACCTTCTAAGTAAACCATCTCTCCCCGCCAGTGGCGCAGCCAGAATTCGGTTCTAGGGAGGGCTTTGAGTTTCTGCTAAAGGTGTTTGTCGGTTATTTGAATCGCCGGTTAATAGAATCAGTACTAATTAGAATATTCACTGTATCATACTTAAATGAAAGAGCATCTGTGTGGCAGGAAATCATTTTTTCAGCATAATACGTCTCAGAAAAGTGATTTAGTTCAAATAACCAATTTTTACATAACTAATCCATGTAATATGCGCTTTTACAGTTTTAAGTAGAATTTTTCCCATTTAATTGAATCCCTTTATTAAATAAAATCTGATTCAGAAAGGGGATCCGAAGTACGCCAAAACATTTAAATATTAAGTTTGGTTTTGTTTCATATAAGCGGTAGTTATAGCATTCTTTCTTAGCTCTGGGAGGTGTTTTAACTCCAAAACCACCCCCTTGGCTGCGCCACTACTCCCCCCCCCTTTTTTTTCCAAAATGGATTTGGTCTACCATAGTTGTGAATCCCTCATATGTAACAACTCTGTATATCCTAGCTTTTTTGAGTAAATTATATCACATTGAAATAAAAGTATATCTATATTATAAAGGCCAAACGTATCTGTGCGTAACGCATACGTCATTTTGCGAATGGCAACACTTTAAAATTTGAAATGAAATTTAAGTTTTGCATTTTTTCTTTTGCAAATTTTTAAACTACTAAATACCGCACATTTTCATTTTTATACCATCGCATAGGGGAAAAAAAAACACTTTTTAATGCTATTTGTACTGAGAGCTGTATCTTTATTTGTTTTTGAGTTATTAATTTTTTCGTAGTTTTTTATACCGTTTTTGAATTGTGGCAACAGACATACTCCATTTTTATTAAAATGAAAATGAAAAAAGCCAAAAAAAGCAAATTAATGTATCTTTTTGTTGCCATTTTTATTTAAAGTGAAAAAAAATTCGTTTTAGTTCGTTTTTATTTATTGCTTAAAGGATTTTTATTTTATTAAAAACTTTCTTTAAACTCGATACACTTTTTTTTTCACCCTGACGTCATAGGAATATTGTATATCGTATTTATTGCACGCAGGTTATTTCAGAAATTTCCATTTACATTTAAAATAATATAAATAAATTAGTATCTGTTTATAGCTAATAGCAATCAAGATTTCAAGTTTTGAATTAAAATAATTTTGAAATGATCAAATTAAAATACAATTTTCTTTTAAACGTGAAGACTAATAAGAGATGTGCATATGTAAATTTTGAAGTGGTAAAAATAATGTCGGATTTAGATTTCATGGGACAAAAAATTCTATGCTTGAATCAAAGGGGAGTATGTTTTGCTATTTTACATTTTGGAATACCGTGCATAAGAGCCGTAATTGATAACGCAATAATAATACAAGATCTTTATTATATTTTATTGTTTACATATCAATTAAGAATTTTAAATAATTTCCACAACTGAGTTTTATAGAAACAGTATTTTGTTAACTTTAGTTTAAATATCATTTGTTTAAGAGTTAGACTTACGAACATAAGGTGCATTTTTTTATTGTGACAAATTAAGTAGATTTATTATAAATCAATGAAACAGTTCCTTCTTAAACATTTTCTTTCGTCGAAATTTGACGGGTTCTACCTTGTTCTTATAACTGCCATTTAATATAGTATAAAACATAAAGAAGAAAGTAAATAAACATTAGCACAATTGTTTTGCCGTTAAGTTCGAAAAACAATTCAATAGCTTTTCAAAAAAAAAAAAAAAAAAAAAAATTGAACACTGTCACGTTTCCATACTTCTTCCAAAAACACCGATAGATATTTATTTAAAGGTACAAAGTATTTGCATATGTCAAGCCAAGTCGTGTGCTTTATTTTATTGTTCACAATCGAGGTCAATTACAACGAAAAGCGTCTGTATTTACATTTCTCACCATGCTTCCCCTCTAGTGATGTGAATTTTGAAACCTGAGCTTCCAGGTTATGATTGTTCGCAGCAATACTGTTTGACAATATATAATGCTTAATCCTGTTTAGCAGCCTTAGTAGATTAAACGTTAATAATTCTGTTAATGCTGCAATGCAATTATGTAACAAAAATAAACGTCAAAAAAAAGAGAAAAAAAGTTACTTGTTGTTTCTATTTTTGTTATAATAAGCATAATCACGTTTATTGTTTATTATTATTATTATTTGTTTGAAGATTATTTTCTATCATACGTATATATATACAGTGGTGGCCAAAAGTGTGGACATTTTTTGAAAGTTTCATGTTTTTCAACTTTGTGTGCTGGTAGAATATATTAATTTTGACTTAAATACAAATGTTTATATATCAAATTGAAGGCAATTTAATGTAGAATTTAATAACAAAAACAGTATTACAATATCTGTATTACAAAAAAAGTTATGCTCATTTAAGTAGAACAAACAAACACAAATCGTTTTGAATAATGACGGTTTTTCTAATAAAAGCGTACTGGCCAATCACAAACACTGTTCTGAGGACCAATCAAATGTCTGTAACTATAGTTTAGGTTATTTGGATAGTAAAGGAGTTATTATTGTGGAAATATTTTATGGAATGACGCATACTAGTGCAATTAAATAGAGTATTGCTGTTTTTGAATAGTTTAAGTGCTTTTTTTAAATTAAACTAATTTTAAACAATGTCACCAACAAGAAGAACTGACTGGACACTTACAAAAAGAAGCCGAATTGTCATATTGAGAGAAAATGGCCTCTCTTATGCTGAAATTGCAAGACAAGTTGGCGGTTCAGTGACTTGTTCTGGTGTACGAAAGTTCTGTTTACGTTATGAAAAAACGAAATCAGTGGAAAATAAGGCCAAATCAGGCAGAAAAAAATGCACAAATGCTACTGCCGATAGAAAAATTAAACGGCTATGCCTTCAAGATAGAAAAAAATCATCAGACGCCATTAGATGTGAAATGAATGCAGCAGGTATTGCAGTAAGTTCAAGAAGGATAAGAAGAAGATTATCAGGATTTGGACTTCAAGCTAGAATTCCAAGGAAAAAACCATATTTAAATCAAAAGCAACGCGAAAAACGAGTTAAGTGGGCAAAAAAATACATTAAATGGTCAGAAAATCAATGGAGGCAAGTAATCTGGAGCGATGAGACTAAAATATCGCTCTTTGGTAGTGATGGTAGAAAATACGTGAGACGTAGAGTAGGTGAAGCACTTCATCCTGATTGCATTGAAGCAACTACAAAAAACCCGACAAGTGTCATGATTTGGGCATGTATGTCTGCAGATGGTGTAGGCCGAATTCAAGTGATTGATGGCATCCTGAATGGCAAAAAATACATAGAAACTGTCCTGGAACCAAAATTGATACCTTCCATCAGGGATCTCTTCCCCAACAAAGCACCATTTATTTTTCAGCAGGATTCAGCTCCATGCCACACAGCAAAAGTATGCAAAGCATGGTTTCAAAATAAAGGCATAGATATATTACCATGGCCAGGAAACAGCCCTGATCTCAATCCAATTGAAAATTTGTGGCGACGTTTGAAAATTCTTGTACGAGAAAAACGTCCATCCAATAAAAGACAACTTATTGAATCTATAATTGATTCTTGGCACCATGTGATTACGAAACATGAATTGCAAACACTCGTTTACTCGATGAAAAGACGTTGTGAAGCTGTCTTAAAAAATAAGGGTTATCCTACGAAGTATTGATTGTGTAAGTATCACTTTAAAAAAATGCAAATCTAAGATAGATCTTACTATTAGTTGCATAACTTTTTTTGTAATACAGATATTGTAATACTGTTTTTGTTATTAAATTCTACATTAAATTGCCTTCAATTTGATATATAAACATTTGTATTTAAGTCAAAATTAATATATTCTACCAGCACACAAAGTTGAAAAACATGAAACTTTCAAAAAATGTCCACACTTTTGGCCACCACTGTATATACATATATATACATACATAGGGGAGAAATAGAAATGATTATTTTATAAGGGTTTATCAGATAAGCATTTTATTCAAAGACATTATACATATGCATATGAAAAATGTATTATATATATAATACCGTTACAATAAAAATTAATTACTTAGTAAATTACTAGATACTACATTCTTATAATAAATTACAATAAAATATTTTATAAATTCATAAATATGCATCAAAAATGTTTTTTTTTCTATTATTGTTACTTAATACATAATGCATAAAAAAATTAAACAATTAATAATTACATTATTGAAAATATTCATACTCATAATAATAAATTTAATGGATATCGTCTTATCATCTACTTTTTAATTATTTTCTTGGAAAATATTTGGGATTTATGTTATGACTTTGAAATGAATTCAAGATCTATAAAGTATGATCTTGGAATAGAAAAGAAAAAGCATTCGTTCTAGGAATGAGAATTTCTATCAACTGAGAGGGAATAGGCCATTGTCCAAATTCAACTTCTTATTTCCAAGCACAATAGCTTTGAAAAGGTCAAGTTCGTGGTCACTATATTAAGGTGAAAGGTACATCTGTCTAGAATAATAACCTAGGCAGTATCTTGGACAAAAGAATCGATCTATTTAAGCAAAACAAAAGTCTTGCATTGTCTTTTTTTTTTTTTTTTTTTATTCATGTTTGACGTTTTGTGAGATTACATTATGAAGGGAACATTAAAATTTAATAGAAATTGCTGCAACTTCAAAGCAGTATACATATCCTACTAAATTATTTTTTATTTAATTACTTTTTGTTTGTTTGTTTTTTCGGTATGTATGTGCGCATGAAATAAAGCAGGAAAACGGAAAAAAAGAAAGAGGAATATTTTATATTTCTAGCACAAATTTTATTTTTTTATTTTATGTGACTCAGTTTTCAGCTATTCTTAAATATTTATTTGTTTCAGAATGTTTATCAAAAACTGATTTTCGCAGGCTGTTAATTTCCAAAAATTCATACACCATGCATCCAACTGCATTGGAGGAAAAGAACTAAATTCTTAAAAACTATTGAAATATATCATTATATAATATTTCTTAAAAGTATACAGTAAATAAAGAAGAAAAATAAAGAAATAGGAATATTTCACATTTCTATCAAGAATTTTATTTTTTATTTTATGCGACTCAGTTTTCACATCTTCTTAAGTGTTTATTTGCTCCAAAATATTTATCAAACACTGTTTTTTTTTTTTTTTTTTTTTTTTTTTTTTTTTTTTTTTTTGTAGGCTGTAATGTATTTAAAATTCATACACAATGCATTCCATTTGCGCTGGAGTATGCCATAAAACAACTAAATTCTAGAAAACTATCAAAATATATCATCATATAATACTTCTCTAAAGTACACATCAAATGAAGAAGAAAAAAAAAGAAAAGAATATTTCAAATTTCTATCACGAATTTTATTCTTTATTTTATGCGACTGGATTTTCAGTTCTTCTTAAGCATTTATTTGATTCAAAGTGTTTGTCAAAAACTGATTTGCGTAGACTATTAGTGCCCCCAAAATTCATGCACCATGCATTCCAATTGCATTGACGGATGCTCTAAAGCAGCTGAATTCTGATTTCGTGAATATCCTGCAGAGAAAGTGCAGAATCAAACGCTGATGAATACGCCAATTTTGGGTATCACGAAGAGTGAAGTTTTTTAGGGCAGTAAAGAGGATTAGCAAAGGTTTAAAGCAATTTCTCTGCGATGATACTCATAATTTCTCCAGACTGATGCATATCAAGCCCTAATTTCAAAGCCGACTAACCGTGCGTATTCTCGCTATGTTCTCTTAAAGACAAATGAAGCGCAGTTTTATTTAAATAGAATTCATTTTTTCACACAGAAAATACGAAAGAAAATTAAATAAATAAATGAAAAAGTTTTTTAAGACAATTTTATACATGATTGATAAAAAGTTACTCCGTTTGGAAGAATTCATGAATAGATATTAGGAATCGCTATTCCGTTGAACAATAATTAAAAAATATCGGAAATAAAAAAAATAAAAAATAAAAAATGGGGAGAGAGGGGGACTGGGTAAAAACATCGCTTACGCATTTTCCCTGCCTCAAATAGTATAAATGAGAAGCGTGGTATTTTTTTATTATGTTAATTTATTTAATTTTGTATTAAAAAAATCTTTTGAACATACTCAGTTTAAGTTATACATAAAACTGTGTAAGCTATATAAAAATAAGAATTAAAACTTTCTCGCATATTAAGAAATTCTTAATTATAAACTTTACATTTTTGTTTATAATTTTATTTGCACCGAATGAAATATAACATGATAGTGGAATATTATAATACTCTTAAAATTTTATCGATATAAATTGATAATCACATCCCTCCCACATACACACATCAGGTAACATTAATTGCAGAATAGATCGAATAACGCATTAAAATATTTGAATCGAGTGTTTTTTATTTAGATGAGAAAAGAAATTAAACAACTGAAAAAAGGCAAAAATCCCTGAGATCGCAATATTTTCAACATTTCACTGATAACTTTGTAGATTCCACTTTAATGATTTAAACATTTTATTCACATAAAGATTTTGTTAATAGAAACATAATATATACGATGCGGATAGAAATTATTTCCATCAATAATTACATAAATACAGTGGCGTAGCTAGGATGGGTGACACCCGGGGCGGATGTAAATGGTGTCACCCCCCTTCCAATCCATCATATTTTTTTCAGTCACAATTTTACATTATTATATCAAATGACCATATCATTCCTTATTTACCTTTTGTCCTCAAAAAAACATAGAAGTGATTCATCACTCATCCATAGGCCGTATAATTCAATATGGTGTCTATAGGAAGAAGAAAATTCTTTCTTTTAAAATTTGCTTTTGCTACCCACTCGTTGGATAGGTAGGTTTACGTGTCTTAATTAGATACACCATTCTGTATAAAATTTCACATTTTTAAAGAAAAGAAAACTAACTCTATTGCGTCATGCGTAAAAATTTCATTTTATTTCAGAATTCCTTTCGAAAATCTTATAAGATTATTTATAAATACTTGCAAATAAAGATTGGGTGTCACCCCTCAGAGGGTGACAGCCGTTAAGGACCGCCCTCTCTGCCCCCCGTTCCCTACGCCACTGCATAAATATGATTTTATTTTAATGACTAGGTGACCACTGCCTTAAATATCCGGGAAAATGACACTTTTGTGATAAAGGTAGCTTGATCATAGAAAATAGCTCCATACCTATTATTTCCTTTTTAACGACAGAGTAGCTGTTATTTTTTGTTTGTTAATCATTTCAGGCTCGACTTTTTTTTTTTTTCAATTTTGAAGAAAAAAATATTTTTACGTTAGTCAAAATAAAAATGACTATCAAAGTCACAAAAGTTAAAATCTAGTAAAATTTATCAAATATGGCATGTACTAAAATCTTTGTTATTTCGAGTACCATTCATATAAAAATAGTCTAAGAAACAATATTAGAAATTGTTTGGGAAATGCCGTAACAACAGGATTAAACAGACATAACAATTTTCTAATTTTTTTAAATGTTTTATTATAGATTATTTATAAAAAAATATTAAGTTATTCGAAAAGTAGCCCTATTTTAAACTCAAAAAGTTGAACGTATGTTTGAAATAAAGGAATCACAAGCAGTGTAAAGCGATTTTAGGAAAATTTCTTTATTATTATTATTACTGCTAAATGTTAAAACATAAATGAGGTCAAAATAATAAATTTATAGACACACACAATCCTACACACACACAATTCTGGTGATATTAAAAAATGTAATAGTAAAACAATATAATGATTAATGAAAGTGTACTTTTTTAATAGATTGCCAACCCAAACGGCTTAAAAAACTTACTAAACTGTTACTAAAAATTATAGAATTCTCTGATTAAGGCTGTTCTTAAATCCAAAAAATGCAACTTTATGACACAAGTTTTAATTCATTTTTCCTCCGAAATGCATGAAACTAGTAGATATTATTGTTTAGAAACTATCTAATCGCAAGCATTTCACCCTTTTTTTGCAAACGCAATAGATCTTTCAGAAAAAGTCGGCGTTTTGAACAGAATATTCTGCGCGAAAGAAGAATAGCCACTCAAGTATGGATGAAAACGTGTTTGTCACGTGATCAAACTCGTTTATAACTCAATAAATAATTTATTTAAAAAAAAAAAAAAAAAAAAAAAAAAAGAACGGAAAATTAAGTTTGATTCTAAATCGTTTTCATAGTCGGTCTTCCAATTTTATATTTTTGTGTTAAAAAATGAATTTATGTATGAATCAAAACGCTTTGCACTTGTTGAGCAGGGCAGTTGAGAATATCCTTAAAAATTTTTCTTAATTTAAAAGATGTGTGTAGATTTATTTAGTTTTAGTTGAATAAGAATAATTTGAAATTCAAAATAATCCTCCGGTAAAGAATTAAAATTTTGATTAGAAATGTGTGATTTCATTTATTTCATACTTTTCCAGTAATTATTCATGACAGTTCATAAGACTGAAAGGAATCTTGATCGGGTAAACAAATGCAAGAATCGCAACTATGGTAAAATGAGAAAATACACAGAAAGGTATTGTTAAAGTAAGTCACGACAAACCTATCATATACAAATATTTTTGATGCACCAACGAGAGTAAAATATATCTATTCGTAAAAATTAAAAAAACATTTAAAAACCTTATTCTATTCTTAAACGTAAATAAAATATGTTAAAAAAACTATTTTTTCATTGTTTCTCTAGATAATTAAGAACACATGTGGACACATCAAAGTCACGAGCACTTTTCAACAAATGTGGGAAAGTGTTTAAAAAAGGTGATAAGTTGTCTTCGAACTAATTTTCATCTTACATATACAATTTTCATGTACTAATTTCGTCAACTTTTTTCTCCGCAGGAATGTAATTCTAATCTTATTAGTGAAAGTAGAAAATAAAACGCGTTTGAACGACAATGCATACTAGGTCAAAATGTAACTATGTCAATCTTGAATAGATGCGATTTTGGATGATGGTTAAAATATCTTTTTACTTAATGTGTTGCAAACTATTTTTCAAACTTTCTCTTTGACACAGAGAGGGTTTCTTCCAGACCATTTGTTTCGAGGAAAAATACGTAAATTTGCTAATTAAATAATACGCATAGTTACTTAGCAGAACAAAATCCAGGAAGTAATAAAATTTTAGAATAGATGCTTGCTTGTACGGAGAATAATAGCCTACTCTTTTTTATTGTCAGAGGATTCTGCGGCTCCGTACCCACTTCCTCCTCTTGTTAAAGATTATATTTAAAAATATGAGAACAAAAAATAACTGTTCACGAGAGGTTCACAGTAGAGTGTTCAACAGAATCCTCTCGAGAAAAAACTCTATCAACTTCAAATCTATACTCTATCGCTTGAAATCTCGGAAGGCGAAAATTCAACTCTTATATTCCTCGGTGTGGTAGAACTCGACCTCCAAATACATCGATACCAAATTAAAATCTTGCTTTCATACTTCTCAGATTGACCAACATAACCTTATTAGTAAAAAACTACAGCTAATTCAGCGAACCGCAGAGTCCGAGAGGCAAAAGCACCATTTTATGAAATTATAAGTAAAAAATTATTGTTCTGATCTCTTATAATTTAAATACAAACTATTGCGAGGTTCAGTTTTTTAAAAAGATAAATTAGAATGGTATAAAACGATATAAAAGGATAATCAGATTTAGAGGAACGAAAGTTTATCGCAAAATAATATATTTAATAATAAAAATGGTTGTTATTTCTTTCAGTGTTGACATACAAACTTTTCTTTTGCCTCATACTTAACACAAACATTTATTCTACTTTATCTACTTAAAAGAAAGACATTAAGTACGGTAGTTATTAGGATGGCAAAGGCAAAATTGGAAATTAGACTACACAAAAACTTCATATACTTTGTATTCGATAACAGGCTAAGCTGGGATGTTTTTGAAATAGATCAAATACACACCATCGGTCTACATGAAAAGATAAACAACTTTCTTTGTATTCGTGATCTGAAGTAAACTTCTCTAATGTTCAAGTTCAAGCCTCAGGCTAGAATAAACCACCTTTAAACACGTATCTTATTACATGCTAGCGCGGATTATGGTGGCTTTTGCCATATTTCTGAATCTCACGCTTCAGTTATAACTGGAGAGCATTTAGATGACACTCTTACGTGTAACAGTGGCATTTATCATAGATTTCTCGGTAACTTACCTATCCTATCGTAAAGGTATAATGCTGCATGACCACAAAGGTTTTTTTCTGCTTGATTGTTATAGTACAAAGAGAGTTTTTTCAAAAAAGTCCTCTGATTTTTTTTTTTTTTTATGAATGGCATTATTGATTTGCAAAGTGTTTTATTTTAAAAAAAATTGCAATCTATCGAAGATTTTTTAGACACTGTATCTCTTCTTATCTCTGAGCAATAACTCACTCTCAAACTTCGAGTTTTAGAAGCATACTTCGGGTTAAAAAATAAATGTTATTCTTTAACCTGCAAGCTTCTCTGAGGATTCTGTAGGTTATTCATAGTTTCTTATTTGATTTCTGTTTTCTGCTGTTCCTATTTTATTCGTCTTTATATTTTTACCCACTTGCAAATGCATGAACAAGTGGGTAAGTCTGTTTAATATATTATATGCATATAATTAAAATGAAAGCACAAATGCATGAACAAGTGGGTAAAAATATAAAGACGATTAAAATAGGAACAACAGAAAACAGTAGAATCATATTTTTTACTGATTAAGTAAGCAATTAGGATATGATGATAGAATGTTTTAATTATTGATATTTTATAATTTGCTGCATTTAGTTATGGAAATAAATAATTACTGATTCACCTATATCAAATTTTATATGTTTTTAATATTTAATTAATCAATTACATATTATTTATTATAATGTTTTTCATTTAATATATTTTAAATTTATTTAAACGATGTTTTAAATTTTACTTAAATATCTACTATTAGAAAATGCATAAGGTATCGCCCAATAAATATATAGTTCATTTAATAAATAAATAAATAATATTTATATATTCAATTAATATTGCATTTATTTTACTAATTTCTCAAGCGATGACAATACTAATGTTTTATTGGGCAAAAGAATAAACTGGTGATAGTACAGAAGGCGCTGATACCATATGTTGAAGTTTGTATCTTTGGTACTGGGATATACTCTTTGCTCTAATTTTTAAAATATTCTTCTTCTTCTTCTTCTTTTATTTTTATTTTATTTTATTTTATTTTATTTTATTTTTGGAAACAGTTGAATGTAATCACGACAGTCTATTTTTGGTACATCATTTGAAGGATTTCTTTAATGTCTGGTATGTTTATACTATTCTATTCCAGGGGTGCAGAAAATGATTCTACTCTCAATATTTCCCCCAATCCGCATGAAAATTTCCCCAAAATTTTGCGGTATGTTATAAGTAAATGCTGCATTACCATAGGTATAGAAAATTTATTCTTCCAGTATTTCTCAACTTATGCGTGAGTATATATAGCAAGGGCAATTCTGAGTTAAAATAAAAATTAAAAAAAAATTCTAAAGATTACAGCAGATTTATGGAAAGGTTGCAGCAGAGTAAGAAAAAATGTGGGGGGGAGGGGGGAGGAATCCACTCCTAGCTCTAACAACGTGTTTTTTTTTTTTTTTTTTTTTTTTTCGTGGTTCTTTGACAAAATTAGCAGTTGGTTTTCTTTTATTTGATAAAATTTGCGGTTTTGTGGTGATTTGGCGAAAGTTGTATATTTTAAAGTAGAGTTTTTTATATTTTAACAAAAATTCAGGCTATTTTGCCCATTTTAACGAAATTTGCAGTTGTTTCACGATCTTTTAACGGAAACTGCAGTTGTTTCGCGATCTTTTGGCTAAACTTGCGTTCATTTCGCGATCTTTTGACGAAACTTGCATTCGTTTTCCTATAAAATCTCGATTATTTCGCCCCTTTTGACAAAATTTGCGGTTATTTTGCAATATTTTGACGAAATATGCATTTATTTTGTGATGTTTTGACAAAATTAGAGTTCATTTTATGTTCTTTTGGGGTAAATTGCGGTTCATTTGCAACATTTTAACAAAACTTGTCATTTACTGCGATCTTTTGATGAAGTTTGCAGTTATATTGGGATATTTTGACAAAATTCATGGGTTTTTCGCCTTTTTGTGACTAAATTTGTGGTATTTTGCGATCTTGTGATGAAATTCGAGTTTTTATCGCAATTCTTGAGTAAAATTCCCAGTATTTTTATGTCTTTATTTTCAGATTAATGACTTATTAATTTGATAGACTTATTATTTTTAAGATTAATTTCGAAACCGAATGCTTTAAATTTTCGGAAAATTCAGAACAGAATCACCCCTGATATACGTTACATATTATTCTGAGATCGATTTTGTGAAGGTCGCCATGCATATCTTTTTTATTTGTAGGGAAATTTTTCTATCTCAAAAAACTATGGAATTCGTTGTTAAAATCTAAACCATTTGTATATATTTCTGGAAAATTTCCCCGAGCAGTTAAAATTTCCCCCGATCCTAGATCGCCGGATCGGACATATTCTGCACCCCTGTTCTATTCATTTTAATCTAGTTATTATGATTCATTTTTAATATTTTCTCCATTTTATTAAGGATTTATGTTTGTTGGTTACCCCAAATTCGTATTATTTTGCTTTTTCCTGGTTTATACGAAGATGATGTCAAACACATTATTTGTAGTTCCAAAGTATTTGGCGTCTGATATATCTACTTTGTTTCGATAAATTTCGTTTATATTCCTTTTAATTCATTTTTTCATGTTTAAATAATGTATACTGTATCAGTGGTATTACATATATATATATAATACATGTTGGTGTATGAAGTTCATCAACTTCATACACCAATGTTAACCAAATTTTTTAATAAAAATGGCTCGTAATAATATTATGCATTAATTGTTTTTGTATTAAAACAAACATCTATAAAAATAAAGCTTATTGGGAAGACTCACTGGAAATGAAAAAAAAAAAATATTGGGAATCTTACACATAATATGTGGATAATATCACACAAAATTGAAGCGAAAAAGAAATAATCATAAACCGAACAAAATGTAGTTGTAGAATATAATGAAGAGAAATAAAGATGACAAACAGAACAACACGCAATGTTTAATCTTCAAATAACAAAACATTACATGTTGTTAAAGTGCATTTTATGTAACAAGCAGCTAAATAAGCAAAATATAGCCTATTACTTGCCAAGATACTGCATTGGAACTCATAATAGATGAGGAGAAAAAAATAAAATAATAGGAGATATACATAAAATTAATGCTGTTAATTTACCTTTTATTAATTTTAAAAAATTCTCTATTTTTTTATTAAGGTAACATAAAATTAAATAAAAAGAAAACTAAATTTATAATTATTCTCTTCTCTAATTTATATGCATTTGTTAAAATACCATTTTATCCATTTTATCTGCATATTTTTTTTATCTGAATGCCACATTATCCACAACTGTGCAGGTGGCTTTTTCACTTCCAAGATACATTTAGATGCTAGAAAAAGACATTTCCAGAAATTTTCATTCTCGTCTTGTCCTTGTGATATATTCACATATTTAGTCATGTGAAGCTTGGCAAAATTTTGTAGTATTCTGAATTAAAGCAAGACTGTTCAACCTGGCGAGATACTAGAAAATTCTTACAGAAATCAAGGCCTTATTGAATAGGAGATATTCGGAGATTCAGTAAGTTAAAATTTCTGTAACATTTTTCAGGTGCTTCGCTTGTACCAGTTGGACAACCTTGATTTAAAGGATTACAATTTTACATTTAACAACAACTATAAAATAAATGCTATTCCTTCAGGGCTATCATGCGCGACAATACTGATTTACATCATCAGTAAATGTTGGTATTCTTTGCTAAATACTATAAAACTATTTAAAACTCTTCCTTTTTTTCAAAATTAATACGAAACTTGTCATCTTACGATCTCAAGAATTATAAAATCTTTTAGTAAATCAAATTTAGCGACACCTACACAGGGCTTTTTCAATTTCTTTAATTAAGAAAAAAAGGAAAAACTTAAAATTTATCACTTTAAAAATAATAATTTTAAATAGTACGATTTTAATGATTTAATAATATGCAGGGATTATATATGAGGACTCATAAGCCGAGGAGTATAAATGACAAAATTGAACTAAGTGCATAGACGACTTGGAAAAATGCTTTATTATTTTCAGACAAAGAAATATAAGTGATTTTCTAATTATGCGCTGCGTTCTAGACATCGACCAACCTTTTCAGAATAATAGTCAATACTGATTAACTATAAATTTAGCGAAAAATTTACACTAATTTTTTCTTGTTAATTGAAATAAGAGTTCAAAAACCACAATGAAACAAGCGACAGTTTTTTATTTCAGTTCTGTCAATTATTATTGATGTTCACATTTGACGTCAATTATCTTTTAACTCCATTTACTCCAAATAGAATTTTTGTCACTTGTATCCCTTGGCTTCTGAGATCGCCATATATTCTACTAAATAAATCAGAATTATAATATTATAGGATTACTATTTTAATAACTTTTACAAATCAAACTATAATTTCTATCAATAGGCATATGTGACAGTATCGATTAACATCTTGAAGTAATTAAATATAAAATTATTTAAAACTTTCATTTTTTGTCATTTTTCAATTATTAGTATCACAAAATCACTTAGTAAGACAAATCGCACGTTATCAGCACGTATCGATGATTCTTTCAGCTCCAAAACATATTTGATACCGGCAAAAAACATTTCCAGAAATGTTCATTCTTCACTCGTGTACTATTTTTCAAACATAAGCTGTTTATCTACATCCGCTTGTTTCGGACTAGCAATCTAAAAGCAGGCCTTTGTCTTTTAATAAGTCTTCTGTACGATAAGGGATCTGACGGACCAGAACTTATGTCATGCCCCGACAGTCGATTGTTTTTCTTGAACAGGCACACCGTGAAGGTGCGCTGGGCCTTTTGATGCTTCCGTAGGGTCAAGATCGTGGTCAGGATCAGCAGAATGGATTGAAATAGCTCTTGGTATGGGCAAAGCGTCTTTGGGTCTTTGGGGTTTGCTTTCTTTTCCTCCATCTTTTAATGGTGCTGAATATTGTTCTAAAGTGGTTTCTTACACTATTTTTTGCTTATATATATATATATATATAAATATTTTTTTTTTAACGTAGTTTTTAAGAGTGGGCGACATTTTTTACCGAGAACTATTGGCCCGATTTCCTTCAATTTTATTTACAAGAAAACTAATCGTTTTTGCTAGAGCTTATATCGCTGGAAAGTGTAATTTTTCTTGATTATTTATAATTTTTTTGACTCTTAAAAGGTTAAAAAAAAGTGCGAATAAGCGACCATTTGTTCAAATGACCGCCAAAAGGAATATTTCGCGATTTATCAACTGCGACAGGCTTAGAATAAATACTTTAAAATTAAATTATTAAGTTCTAAAAATATTAAAATATTGTATTGCCCTTAGAAGCACACCTGTGTATATAATTTTTATATAATTCAACATAGAAAGAAATGAGAGAAAAATGTCTTACAAAATATTAGGTCTGTTAATTCATGAAATAAGATAAATAAAATAGCGTTTTCATTTTAAAAGCAACAAAGAAATCGGTTTATGTTCATCTGTTGGCGAGATATTTCTTGCATCAATTAAAAAAAAAAAAAAAAAAAAAACGTTGTTTTGGGAAAACCGCTTTTCGAGTTTTACAATAAGTATTATTCGCTCTGAACTGTAGGGTAAGGATAACTTAGAAATTTTATGTGTTTAAAATTTTAAAAACGGCTTTGAGAGAACATTTAGGAAATGATAGACAGTTAGAAAATGCAACAGAAATAAATCGAAATAATATCAAAACCGTTTAATAGCCCCACAATATGGTCTAGCTATAAGCTGTTATATATTCAT
The DNA here is from genome assembly GCA_964019185.1 of Maratus speculifer. Lineage (NCBI taxonomy): Eukaryota > Metazoa > Arthropoda > Arachnida > Araneae > Salticidae > Maratus > Maratus speculifer. The sequence continues at coordinate 71,592,244 of OZ025295.1, forward strand.
ATAACTAACTAACCAAAGTTTTGTTTTTTGTCATATATGGGAAAGGGAAGAGAAAAAGATAAAAATGTTCAGCCACCAAAGATTAGAAGAGTTGCGGTTACGGTTCAAGAGCACGACATACTGATTTCGAAAGAGGTTAAAGCTACCATTTCTATATCGTAATCAGCTAGTACTTTATGACATTGGGCACAGTAATAATTCAGCCATTTTACGTTTGAATCAAGAAAAAGTTAACAGAAACCATTTAAATTAAAAAAAAAAATTTTAACACTTATTCAGTTATTCTATTAATTTTAAATTGCTTAAAACATTGCGAAATATACATGAGTTTCGATTACCTTAATAAAATTACAATAAAACCTGATTAACAGGAATATGGTAAATTACAATACTAATAGTAAAAGGAAAAGAAATACAATTAAAATATATAAAACGCAAAATTGTTTTTTGAGGTAATGATCAACATCACAATCAGCCTTTATTGAAAGACATTATGTTTTTCATAAATCAAAATTTGGAACAACCGTTTAATATATATAGATATATATATCTAACTAAAATGAAATCACAAATGTATGAACAAATTAGCAGAATTCTAAAGATGGACAAAAAATTATGCAGTGGATGTATAATAAGAAAATATTAATAACCTACAGAATTCTCAGAGTAGCTTGTAGGTTTAATTCATGGTGAAGATATGTTTATTTCATAAAAATTTGTCGGCATTAGGCCAAAGAGGACAAAATTTAGCCCATAATAAACATATCATAATCAATCCAAAATAAACCAAATATTACCCATAAGATATACAAATTACATATTACAAGTAAGATTTTCTTATAACTGCCCAATAGTTATATTAAAATTTTAAAGGTATACTCCAACTGCAAAACACATTTCAAAAATTGTTGTTTATCATCTCAGAAGACATTTCAATAAAAATAAATATTTTTGTAAAATGAATGAAATTGGAAATGACACTTGGATCTTATAAAGAGTATATAAGTTATATTTAGAAAATATGCTCTATTGTAGTGAACACTTGCATACAGTTGTCTTTTTTTAATTAAAAAAGCAGGTAATAGCAAGGCTATCAAGAAGTAAATTGCTTATGATATGAAACCTTGAAATGAAACGCCAAAGCATAATGCTTCGCATCATCAAAGATCTTGGGCTAATATAAAACATGATGATTTTCTTGCTAAATTTTACAATACCTCAATGTTTTACAATGTCTCAAATAGTTCAAAAGGAGGTTATTTAAGAAAAGAGGTCAACAAATCTGTCTCACACATTCTCTGTTTAGTTAAAGCGATGGTTTTAATTTTTGGAAGATAAGATTCTTGGTAGGAATCAAATCGCATCGCGCGAAGAAATTCCCATAACACCTTTAAGATCAAATTTAAATTTAGCCTCATTTTATTTATTTATTTATTTTAGTCACATTATGTTGAGAATTTTAAATTTCTCGGTGAAATTTCCAAAAGCAAATGACAAAAACTTTGGACTCTGCTGGAAAAGCATTTCTTGGCAAACTAAAGTACGTCTCCTAGTAAGAAAAGGTAATTTATTCGCCGTAACCAGTGTTGGAGATTCCCATCAACAGAGAGCATAAAAGTCCTGTCTTTCATTGAACCAGACACGTCAATTTTGGACACGCATAATTGGTACCGTATTCTTTTTGATCGTATTCACATTTTCTTACACAAGCTGCTTCTTTATAAATTATCATCCGGATAAGTGAAAAACTCGCTGTTGTTTTTCAAAAAAATATTGATAATATTTTTTAATGAATTTTCTTAAATGAACTTAATATAATATTGGCATGTCGCTGCACATAGAGACTAGATTCACTGATTTATAATTAGATTCAGTTGTAGCTTAGGACAACACAAATTTTGCTTGTAATTAATTATGCGTTAAAAGCTAGTCTAATAGATGCCTCTAAAATATTTTATCTTGACTCTCACTTATCGAAATCCGGTCGCGTTTACAAGTCGTCAACACATGTACCCTGCAGCCACATCATACGACACAATTACCTCACATAACTTTTATATGATATACTTTAGAAAAAAAAAAAAAAAAAAACATTGTATTTTCTCAATCCTCTCTGAATTTTTCAGAAGTTTAAATTTCTGCTTTTAGAATATTGCCATTTGTTGCCATAATTACATAGCATAAATTTTATTTACAAGAGTCATGTTGTGTAAAGTTATACACGTTATACAAAAGAAGATAATCACATTTCGGATTAAAAAGTATGTTCTGGAATTATGAAGCACTGATTTGTCGTTTTTGGTATAATTTGTCTATTATAAAAAATTATAACTCCTGTTCATCTTGTAATATTACTGAAGAGTGTCCCGCAACATGAGACGTCTTTAAAAAATTCATAATAACAGCTCATTATTTTTTTCTTGAAGTCTCATTTAGATGTAGGAGAACAGATATATATATTAAAAAAAAAAAAAAAAAAAAAGATTACAAGCAGCAGTGTTTGAAAAGTAATTATTATGGCATGAATATCTGGTACTACTTGGCTATCCCATCGACCAAAAAACTATCGCCAAACTACAAGATAAAAGGCCAATAATGGCTGATCCTAAATGTTACATTCAATGACATTAAATGCGATATACGTGTTTAAAACGTCATTAAGTGATTTTTATTTCAATTTTTTATTTATACTTTTATTAATATTTTACTAATTATTTCTTTTTTCGTTATTTAAAATAAAAATTATGTCAATATGTATAATTGGGCAATTAGTTTGGCGATTTGTATAATTTGACGAAATTGGTCGACGGGATAACCAGTAGGACCGAATATTTTTCTACACAGTAGAGACAGATGGCACTAGTTGTTATACAGTAGGTTGTGCGTCAATGTAATATAAATAGACGCATAAGAATGATTGAAATAGCAAGATATTTAGAAAAGTGGTCTGGCTTCAGCCATTTTAACAAAGTTACGTGAAGCCATCCAGCGAAAACGCCCTGTCATGGTGAGTGATGTTGTCATCCTCTTGTATGACAATCCTGTCCCATACTGCTCGTTAGAATTAAAAAATTCCTGCAAAAGTTCATTTGAGAAGCCTGGATTCAATCCGCCCATACAGTCCCGATTTGCCACCCAGTAACTATTTCCATTTTCGGAAAGTGAAGGAAACATTTGTCTGAAATAAAGAAAGGGCAGCTGACGTCACTGTGGGCAAAATTACTATGGATCCACAGTAATTTCCTGCCCGTCTTTAAGATTCTTACTATACACACGAAGTCAAATTCTGATCGATTCTGAAAGTCAAATTCTGAATCTGATGAAGAAGATCTGATTGGTCTACGATTGATCTGATTTGTCTGCGATTAAAAACTCTGTTGTATGATTGGTCAATGGCGCCATGATGATTCCTGTAATGATCGCTAAAGCAAAAATGTAACTGGTAGATGGATTGAAGAAAGCATTTGTTTTTAAACATGCCCTTTCCTTATAAGGTTCTCTCCAGACAGTATTGTGAAAACATTTGCCGAGAACTGGCTCAATGAAAATGTTTGTGATTTCAAACAAGTTGGTTCCGAGTTCTGACGAATGCCTACATATACTGTTAAGAATTTGCAACATTCTGTCCAGTCATTTGACCGTTTTTATCAAAAACGGCTACATAATTGTAATTTAACGCTATTCTGATCATATTATCGTCCATTTTATCGTGAAAAAATATCGTTAAATTACAGTCATGTAACCGTGTTTTCAAAAAAAGGTAAAATGATTGGACAGAATGCTGCAAATTTTTAACAGTGTAGATTTGGTGACATTTGGAGTGACCTGAAAGTATGCCTCTTTATTAGCTTTTGCATTTTCTGTCTATTGTTAATAAATAATTTTTTATTATCGTTGTAACCTTTTTTGGGGATCCATCCTCGTACAGTGATGCGTGTATCAACATTTATATATATACATATAAATGTTCTTAGAATGAAATATTAATATGATTAAAGAAAAAACAAGAGATGAAGGCACTGACAATAATGAAGTCGTGCAAAGAATACTTTTCCCTTTTGATTAAAAACTAATCTCTTATCTTAGGGCTTCGCGCACGTAATGGGATGAAATCTGAACGCGAGTACACAGGGTGTGTCTGTCTGTATATGAGGGGAGACCTCGGGTTGCTCACACGGCCTTAGGCGAGGGGTTGAAAAGTTGCTGATTTGATTCTAATTTCAAATAAGGTTAATGCATGTGATTTTGATTACCCGAGAATGCGTTTCGATGCTTATTTGGAATTAGAATTCTATATCTGATTAACAGTATCAGTGCCATCAAAAAAAGGAGCTTACTGTTTAGTTAAATACAGTTTTAAATAATATTTTAGATTTTAATTGTAATTTTGTTATACTTAAAGCCACTTTGACATTTCGGAAAAAAAAAGAAAAAACCTGATTATTCCCATGCTTTTTCACTTCCTTTCAATACAAGAAGAAACGATTGGATTCGTGTAAAATTTCGACTTTCGGTTTTCGACAGATTTATGCGTTTCAGAAAGTCCTAAACTTATTTTGACTGTTTTAGAAAAAGACTGTTCGCGATTCTGTCAATCTATATGGGACACAATTTTTGTGGATGCTCGAACTCACGAATTACTCTCTAGAATTTAACCAAATTTCAGATTAATTTATACCTTGCCATAAAATGTTACTAATTAGATTTGGGTGTATATATTGGGCAACAGGTATTGCTGTTATGCTGCATTTTCTACGATTTTCAAAATATCTACATCTCGAGAACTAACGCAAGAAATTTCATCAAACTTCTATTATGTTAAATCTTGAGATGAATTGATGTTGATAAAGTTTGAGTGTATATCCTCCGACAGCTAGCTGTGCTATGCTGCATTTCTTTACGATTTCCAAAATAACTATATCTCAACAGTTAAAGCATAAAATTTCTTCAAATTTCATATCATGTTAGGCCTTGACATAATTAGATATTGATAAAGTTTTGTGTTTATGGGCTCACAGGTGTCTGCTGTGTTTTTCACGATATCTACGATTGCCATATCAAAAACTGATACACGGAATTTCATCAAACTTCAAATTCTATTAGACTCAGACAAAAATAAATATTGATTTAATTTAACTTTGATTAGTCAACTCAGGGAGACATTGTAGAGGAATCCCACGATTGATGAAACATTCCTAATCTTGCCCCCAACCAATTTACATGATTTAGCGAGAATGATTTTTTCTATTATTATCCAATGATTACTGTAATACTATGCTAAATTCAAGGAAAGGCATTTACTTAATATCCGAATTTGTTGCGGTGTGAGTATGCTATTTAAATTAATGCATTAAAATGGTATATAAGAAAATTTTGTAATGAAAACAACTTACTAATTTTATTTATTTATTTATTTATTTATACAGGAAAAGTACAAAAGAAATTAAAACTATTTAACTCTTTGTTTTGCATATGAAAGTAAATTTAAATGATCAAATATCAGTAGGCTTATAAGAGTGTCTAATATTTCAAATGAAATTTAAAAAAATAAACATAACAATATACCAAAAAAATTTTAAGTGTAAAATGAAGCTGGCATAAAATGTAGCAAAGTAACAATCCTACTTATTTATCATTATGATTAGTATTGTCTTTGTTTTGCTACCTAAAATATTTTATTACAACCTCCTTAGTTCCGAGACAAATATTACGTGTGATTACAAACGCCAATTAAAATTTTTTATAAAACATCTCCATGATTCTTTATATTGATGTTTATGATATGCAAACATTTATTCAAAAACAGGATTGGCAAGGTTTTGGACACAATGGTAAAAACCACGGTAAAATCCATGGTTTAAACCTTACTGTCCAAAACCCTTCTGCCTTATGCTGTCCAAAACTATATTTTGTAGTAAAATTGTATTTGTCAGAACAATGCTAAAAGTTTAAAAAATTGGCAAAAAGATTACAATACAAAAACACCAATTTAGTATTAACAACCTACCCTAAGTTATAATTACGTAGTTATACTACGTTATAATTAAGTTATATATATGCTAACTACCTAGCAATTTAATAGTAACAATAAGTATCTTATTACATTAAAAAGATATGAAATTTAAATATGCATAATAATTTTAATGTTATTCATTTAAATAATATAGTAGTTAATCGAAGTACTAACGATTTTATAGACAATAATTGATTCTGTTACTGAAAGTCCCAAGAGCTATTACTGAAAATAATTGATAAATGAAGTTCAGGCGTAGCATACTGATTAAACCAGTTTACTGCTGGCAACTATGTATATGTATATATAGTAATAAATAATATAATTAAAAATAATTTATTTTGTTTGATTATAGTAAAATATATTGTTATATATTTATTCATATGTTTAATAAGTGTGCAGTTGTTACATGTGGAATGTTGCTTTTTAAAAAGATTTTGGACACTTTAATGCAGTTTTGGATGCTTTAGTACAGTTTTGGACACTTTAGTATAGTCTTGGACAATAAAACCCACATGTCCTGTCCAAAACCCCGAACCTGTTCAAAAGATCTAGAAGAATTTTAACAATTCTAGAATTTAAATTAATTTAAAAGAGGGTTTTTAATGTCTCGATACAGGCGATATTAGAACTGAAGGGGGATAAGCCGGGTGCTTTAAGCACACATTAAAGTTTCGATATGTACTATTAAAAAATTACGATTAAAAAAGATCATTAAATAAATAATTTTTAATGCAAGTTTTTCAGAAAAATATGTACAATTGATTACGATATTGTTTTATAATAAACTACACAATTTATCTTAATGGTTTTCGATTTGTACATAATGGAAAAAATATAAAGAAGTTAAGGCTATACTAATAAAAATAAATTTGGACTATAGAATATAAGTGAAAACATTTTTTAAAAATTGATTACTCAAATAGATTTTTTACATTTAATATATTTTCTTTAGAACTGTCAATAATAATTAAAAAAATCATAATATAAAAAATATCAATTATGCTTTCAAATAAAGTTTTGAAATCTTTTAAAAGCAATGCTCTCAAATTGGCTTCGCGCCAGGGTTTTTTCAAAGTTTACTATATACAATAAGCCTTTTTTTATTCCAATCAATTCAGTAATTTAAGCACGTAGTTGGATCATACACATTTTAAATTTGGGTTTTAATCATATTGTATTGTTTTATTTATTGATTGATGAATGTTTTAATTTCTTTAAGGAATAAGCTGGAAAATAATGTTGAACTACGAGTATTTACATTAATTTCAGTGCAAACGGATTTAGCTTTCGTATGTAATAAAATACGTAAAAAAAGTAATTCACACATAAAAAATATTCTAAAAACAATTAAAATTGAGTAAATTACGATAGAGTTTACCAACAATTTGCGATACAGTTTTCAAACAAATTTCATTTTAAAATACACTTTTCCCTATTCAACGATATAAAAACTTAAAATATGAAATGTTTATAGGTTTAAAAAATTGCAGCAAAAATTAAATGCAATCGTCTTATGTTGCCACTGTCAACATGACTTCAGCATTACGGGCATTTCTGTCTTTTATAAGATAGGTATAATAAATTTATTGAGTTAAAAGTTGTCTGACTAACAAACTAAAAAGCATACTAATTCCTTTTATTATTATTTCTTCCCCCCAATTCCTTTTAATAAAAGTTAAAATTACATTCAACTGACCATAAAAAGTTTCTGCCATTTAAAATCAATTATTCTTATACAGTCGGCTCTCGTTAATTCGAACTCGTCGGGACCACAAGAAATGTTCGAATTATCCTGGAAAACATGAAATGAAAACATGCTTAATATGGTGTTATTACAAAAGAATTAATGTTATAGTGTTTTTTTATTATTATTTCGTCTGTTATCATTAGAATATGATTTAATATTAAATTAGAATGTATAAATACATAAACTAATTAAAAGATTAGAAACAAGCACAATGGAAGAAAAATTTAAAGTGTCACTGATGGACAGACGGGACACTAAGAAAGTGGATATCAAATGCATTGGATTATATGTATACTCGTTCGGAACAATTTTCAAAAAAATCAAAAAAAGAAAGTTATTCAAATGATCTGAAATCCGTGAGAAAGAAAAGAAAAAGGAAAAATTGGAATTCTGGTTGGTTCGAATTGACCGAAGTCAAATGAAAATGAGTTCGAATTAATGAAAAATTTTAACGTTATTCTACCATTGAAAATTTCGGGACTTCGCGTTTAGTTCGAATTAAGCGAAGATTCGAGTTATCCGATTTCGAATTAACGAGAATCGACTGTATTTATTTAAAGCAAATAATTTAATTTATTTTTCCAGCTATAAGGCGGTTAATGTGCAAAAATGTTTGAATAAGCATTACACACGAAAATGAAGAAGGAATGGAAAAACGACGATGAATTACATATTAACACATTGTTCACAGTAATTACTTTAAAAAGCCCTTTAAAAGAGTAATTATGAGTGATAAACAAAAACAAAAATATACAACCAAAATTTCTCGTTTTGTAAAAGTAAACTCTATTTTGATAAACTGTATTTAAAGAACTTTAAAAATATATAAAGACACAGGACATTAGTCAAGCGTACGATCGGCCAAAAACAAAAAGGGAAAGAGAGAAAGAGAGAAAATAATTTTTTAAATCTAGTTTAAGTATAATTTCCACTCTCTCTTTTTTTCCAGTTTTCTTTTTAGTTTTTATAATATTTATATTGGTAAATTTTCCTGGTACAAGTTAAAAAGTCAAAGTAAACTTTTGAAAACACAAAAGTAAATTCTATGAGTACATTACACTGAAAAATTTCCAGTTTGCTTATGATTTTTCTTTCTTACAGTAGAGGTATAACATAAATTTGAACTATTTTTCAGATTGTTGTTGCTACACTCATAATTATTTTGGATATTAATATCAAAACAATTTTAAAGTTTCTAAAATTTTAAACGGAATAAAAAATATACATATTTATAATTGAAAGCTAGCAATGATTAAAAACATAGTGAAATTATTATCATTATTATTGTTATTATTTTATCTAGTAATATCTAATATTTTTTTGTGTTTTATCACACGCGATTCTCTCAGAAAGATAACCAATATTTTTAATTCAAAGATTAAAAAAAGAAAGAAAATAAAAGAATATAAAAAAATTGAAACAAAATAGGCTAACTGTTATTATTAGTAGTAGTTCATGTCAAAATATAAATGAAATCAAAATACGAAATGCATAGATATATACTGTTATTACTACATGTAAATAGCAACAAAAGTAAATGTTAAGGCAGAATAATACTCAGAGAATGTACAATTAATAGTACGCCAAAACCAAATGGATTAAATAAAAAATAAAAAAGGTGGGGGGGGGGGGGGTACAATCATAGCATTTCCCCCTAGCAATAAATAAATGTTAATAAAAGCAAAAAGATAATTTATGACTGCGAAATGTGCCTCAAGTTAATTAAAAACATCTTGTCATGAAAGTCAAATTAAAATAGATTCGATGATATAAACTATACCAAGATGTTTCTTTAATAATCCCTGGTGATGGAATATTGTTTCTAAAATTTCAATAGATTTCGTTTAACCCTTTCGGATCTGGTGTATTATTAATAGTAATTGTCTTTTAAATGAAATTACTTTGTTTTAACAAATACTTTTGTTTCTATTTACATGTAGAAATGTTAGTAGTTGTGTATGCATTTATTACATGACTTCATTTGTGTTTAGGCATTTAGTAACAGTAATAATATAATAAACATTTCCTTAATTCTCATTGCACCATTTGTGATTCTTTTATTTTAAACATATATATTTCCCTCTTTAAATTTAAAATAAAGGTTACTTTTCTGAAAGAATCATGTGTAATAAAGCGCAAAAAGTAATAGAAAGTTGTAATATCAAATAAAACTTGTGGTAATATAATAGTTTCTATACATCTCCAAAAACTTTTCCATAGCCTATTGTCATATGAAAATGAATTGAACACTACGGGTAATGGAAAAAATATTTTTGAAATACATGTATTTAATTTATAAATATATATTGAAATGTATGTTTAATTTATAAATATATATGGAAATGTATATTTTAATTATATTTATTAATTGAAAAGTCTATAATATTTTTTTAATTTAAAAGTAATCCATGTTATTTCTAAATAATTCATTAATTTCGCCTAAAAAAAAAAAAAAAATATCCGTACTTGTATATTCGTTTTGCTGCACAACAATTATTACTTAAATTGTAGAAATAATTTTCGCATATCGGGAAAGCTTTCTAATTATTTTCTTTTAATATTGCATTCATTAATTTTTCTTTGTTCTCCATTTTTATATTAAAAAAAAAATAAATCATTAATGCACTGGAAAAAATACAAAGTGTTTGGAAGAAAAATAGAAAATATCACCAATATAATAATTGCAAAACAAACTGTAATGCGTGTAATTTTAGGAGCATAATACTATAAAAAGTACTTGCTTGCATGTGATAATATTTTAGATTAGCATATTTGAAGCTTTTAGAAATAAAAAAAATATATACTATAGGTTTACATATTTCTTTTCTTTGGGAATTTTTAATCACTAAATTACAAAGGATATTTTTTAACCTCTACAAAAATATTTGAAATCTTGAGGGGATATAAATTGACCTCAGACTAATTAATTATAAATCCATTTTTTTTTTTTTTTTTTTTTTTTAAATCTCTGAATTTTGTTGACTTTTTATTTAATTGAAACAAATTTCATTTTGCCTGATCTTCAAACTTGCTGATCTCCATCCTCTGCAAAATGTGTAGCATAACATTTTGCGAAAAATTCAGTGAAAGGAAAAAGCAATTCACAACACTGGAAATACCTGGAAGATGATTAAAAATATCCTGACATGAAAGTGAAATTGGAATTGATACGATGATGCGAAACTATACCCGGAGGCTCCGTTGATAAATCCATTTGCGATAGATTAATTTGCAAACGCATTACATTAGTAAAGCATGCCCTACCTTGACACCTGGCGATGGAACAGGAAGTAAACAACAGAAGGAGAACCACATAAGGAACATTACTCGACGTCATGATTTCGCCGGCTGTTATGCAACGTGCGGAGAAGTTGCCGATTGCACTTCTTCCGATCGTCTGCTCGACTTCTCGCAGTCAAATATGGAAACAAACGCGGGAAACTGTGCCATCTAGTGGGAAGATCTAGAATGAAATATTTTTTTCTGCTAAGTAGGGTGGGAATTTTAGAAAGAGAAAAAGTTATCACGAATGGAAAGTTTGGTTTCGGTTTCGGTTTCAGAAAGTTGCAGCGAATATTTCTTTTCATTGCCGAACTTTCATAGTCAAACTTTCGGTGCATATCGAAAGTACAATGGGATCTCATGAGGTATTTTCGTACAGAAAAAAACATGCACAGTTCATAGAGATTTCTGATTTTTTTCATTGATATATTTCGTTATTTAACGATTATATAAATTCCGATCAATGACAATATGTACTTAATTATTACAATTAATGTTCATTCTTTGTCAGAAATAATAATAATAATAATAAAACCATAATGTAGTAGCTTCTATATAAAACTATAATATTTTAATAAATCTGCAGTACTTTATTATAGTTATTTCAAATTTATTATCCTTTTGATACTTATATTTCTCTGTAAAAAAAAAAAAATAGTGATTTAAAAAGAAAAATGTACCGTTCAGAAATTATAAAATTTTCTAATATTGTTTTCTAAAAGAGCTGACAATTTTTTCTTTCTGAAAATGGCTGTATTGTTGCTCTTTTAAATCATAATATTTTTTAGCTATCTACCGATTAAAAGGACGGCCCTTTCAGCTCAGTAGCATGCTTATTTGAAGCTTAGGCAGAAATTCGCAAGTTCGAAACGAACAAGCACTGGGCGGGGTGACTGTACAAAGTTTTTAGAATTTTCCTTTCACGATAACGATAATTCGAGTCCCTTTTCTTTAAAAATCCCTTCATCGAGGCATCCCACCCTCTGATTCCTTGAAAGATTAAAAGTAAGGATTTTGAAGCTCTTTATGAAAGCTATAAAATTAATAACAAATCCGATATTTTTACTTCTAAAATTTTCAAAAATAAAGATAATAAATAGAGTGATCTTTCAGTTTACAAACATTTCTGAAAACCGACAAATAACGATGACAAGACTTAAAATCAACTTTTGTACAATCTACCAAAACAGAAAAAAAAAGAAAAGAAAATAAAGATAACACCTATATATTTTAGTGATTAAATTGTCCCACCATAATAGATTTGAAAAATAAAATAAAATGGAAATAGCCATCAAATTATGCAAGTTGGTTTTATTATTAATTTCCTTTTGTATTCATCTAAAAATTCTTTATTTGTAATTTTGTTTTTGTTTTTTAAAGTAAAACCATTGCCTTTTCTTTCTTTTTCTTTTTCTTTTTTTTCTTTTTTTTTTTTTTTTTTCCTTTTTCGGTGTTTAAATTTTGTAGAAAAAAGTCTTTTAAAATGCTACATAACATTATTTTTCTTTTTTACAAAATTGAAAAAAAAAAAAAAAAAAAAAAAAACACATAATTCTAATTGAATTATGAAAAAACTAATTTCCATTTTCTACAAATAAACGTGTAGGGATCGATAATATTCAAGATTTCATTATTATTATTATTATTATTATTATTATTATTATTATTATTATTATTATTATTATTATTATTATTATTATTTCTCAAAATGTGTGGTTCTTTATTAACAAAGACTATAAATAGCAAAATTTTTTTCCTAAACCTTTTGTGCAAACCAATTTACCTAAACACATTAATTTTTTCTTAATGAAACTTATTTCAAATATAACAGGATAATTCAGTAAAATAAATAATAAATTCAGTTTCAAAGTGCGATTTTTTTTCTATATTTTAATTGTGTAATAAGATTAAAGATTTAATCGTAACGTAAAGATTAAACATAAAGATTAACGTAAAGATTAAACGTAAATAATTTTTGCGAGTAGATAATTTCTTGAGAAATAAAGTCTTGAAGCATTTTTTACTTTATTATTTTAATATATTTTTTAAATACTTATTAGTTTTGTTCACTACAAATATATATATAAGATCATTAATAGTAAACAATATTAACCATTTGAAATAAACAATTGAATTTAATAACTTATATCACATTGAATATGAAAGGAATAAAGAATAAAATGAATACAAATGAAATTTGTAGAACCAAAGCAGAATCATCAGGTCCCAAATACTTCGGAAATACAAATGGAGTGTGCGGTTTCATCTTCGTATTTGCCATGAGAAAGCAAAACAATACGAATTTGGGACTACCAATACACAAGAAACCAAAATTAATTTAAAAAATACCAAGTAATCTATAGTGGATATGGAGAAAATAAAACAGTGATGAGCTATAAAGTAGAATGAATCCCAAATGCACGACCTTAATCCTGATACCGCACGTCCTAAATTAAAACTTGAAGTATTCATACATCATATGATAGAAAAATGGAGATAATATAATAATAAAAACAAAAAACGATTTATCGTACCCATCATAATATTAAATTAATAATTAATTAAAAGCAGAATAATGTAATAACAGAAAAATTAAACCATACACCATAGTGTACCCTATTATTATTTAAATTAATAACATTTATTTTGACTATGCTAGGCTGAACTCAATATCTTAATTAAGGAAAATCAAAGATTTAAAAAAAAAAAAAAAAAAACCTTATTAAGAAATGTACCCCATACATTTAGTAGTGATATAATACACTCATTTATTAAAAGTGAAGTTCGATTTAATAATGTAAATGATTAACATTATTACTATAATAGATATAACTAAACAATAATCCATACATTGGTGTTATTTAAACTCCATAGAAATTTTGTACCAAATTTACATAAACAAATAATAAATAGACCTTGCTGTTAACTCCGGAAGCAGTAAATAAAATTATGAAAATAAGGAAATAGTATTAAGGTTATTATTTATTTTTATGCATAAATAAAAATATAAATATTATTTAAAGTGCGATTTAATAATTACTTAAAGTAGGAACATTTTCAAATGCTATTTATGATATTGAATTTTCTATAAAATTAAACACATAAATAAAATTTCAAGTCTATTTTTAAAAGGTTTAGATTTCAGTTTTATTTCATTGCGATTGATTAGAAATGGCTTCTCTGCATTACCATTCTTAATGATGAGATAGGAGTTTTATCAGAAAAGTGGTATCAACTGAGACAAACATTATCTATACAATATGATAATTATCTGTGCAGTTATCTGTCAAACAATTTATGTAGAGAAAGTAAACTAGTTGGATGTGTCAATCCCAAAACTTTCTTCTATCTCATAAGTACATTTTAATATTTAAGAAAAAAAAAAAAAAAAAAAAAAAAAACGTGGTGACTCCAAAGTTACCCACTATCGAATTTCCTCGAACATTTGACCTAGCCTAATGAGATTCTGGTATTCGAAAAGCCTAAAACGCAAAATTTAATTAATATTCTGAGAAAATGAGTTTAGTAGTGCCTCATGTTGGGTAATTGATACTAAAACCTAATAAGCATCTATTGATGTCAAGACCTAACAGAATCTGAAATTTGATGGAATTTCGTCCATTAGTTCTTGATATATAGTTATAACAAAAAATTTGCAAAACGTAGCACAGCAACACCATACCTTGGACAATTTATGCTGAAACGTAAAAAAGCGTCTAATTATGTTATGGTGTAAAAGAATCTGAAGTTTGATGAAATTCTGTGCATTAGTTCTTGAGATATAGCTATTTTTTTAAAAAAACATGTAAAATATAGCACAGCAGCACCATCAGTAGAAGGATTTATAACAAAACGTAATCATCGTGTAATTATGTTACATGTCATTTTGTAACAAAATCTGAAGTTTGATGAAATTCTGTGCGTTGGTTGTTGAGATATAGCTATCGGAAAAATCGTGCAAAATGCAGCATAACTGCACAACCTGTTGCAAGGTTAATACCAAAATGTAATCAGTGTCTAATTATGTTATATATTCTAGTGTAACAGAATCTAAAATTTGATGAAGTTCTCTGCATTAGTTCTTGAAATATAGCTATCGCAAAAATCGTGCAAAATGTAGCATAGCAGCGCCACCTATAGGGCAGTTCACACCAAAACCTCATCAGCGGCTATGTATCTTAAGGTATCGCGGAATCTGAAGTTTGGTGAAATTCTGTGCATTAGTTCTTGATATATAGCTATCATGAAAATGATGAAAAACGTGGCATAGCAGCGCCACCTGCTGGCCAATTTACACCAAAATTTAATCAGCGTCTATATATATCAAGGGGTCACAGAATCTGAAGTTTGGTGAAATTCTGTGCATTAGTTCTTGAGATATAGCAATCTTGAAAATCACGAAAAACGTAGTATAGCTGCGCCACCTGCAGGCCAATTTTCACCAAAAACCAATAGGCACTAATTCATATCAAGGTCTAACTGAATATAAATTTTATTAAATTTCGAGCATTAGTTCTTGAGATAGAGCGCCCACAAATTTTTTGTCACTTACAGACAGACACACAGACAGACAGACAGACGGACAGACTCACAGACAGACATTTTCTAAAAATCTATTTATGGTCAATTGATAATAGATTTGAGATGTTAGACAATTTGAATTTCACTACTCTGAAATTGCAAGTATTCGATTTTGAAAACTTATTTACCAATATGCCTATTGCTTATTTATATAATGTTTTAATGAATATATTTGATTTGTTTTATTTAAATGAAGAGTTGAAAATTAATCGAGATTTGTGTTTGAGTTTATGTCATTTTTGCTTTTATAATAATTATGTATATTTCAATAGTAATACCTATAATCAAATTTGTAGATTAGGGATGGGGGAAAAATTATTCTAGTACAGCAGCTAATTTATTTTTATTTTATTTTGAATATAAATATACAATAAATTATAATATAATATATCTTTAAAAATCTTTAGGTATATTGATGATATTTTGATTTTCAATTTTGATTTTATTAATGAATATAAGAAAATTTATCTGGAATGTTTAAAATTGAATATAACGAGCAGTGATGATTATAATGTAGATGTTTTGGATATTTCTTTTAATATTTTGGAAAATAAATTGAATTTAGATTTATATGATAAAAAAATAGTTATTATTATTATTATTATTATTATTATTATTATTATTATTATTAGAAGTATGCTATGAAATGCTTTGTAAAAAAAATTTACAAAAACATTATGATTAATCAATTAATTCGTTTTGATAAAATATGTATTAATGACAATTATTTTTATAAACAGGGTTTTAAAGTTATAGCTAACCCTTTTTACAATAATAATTAGGGAAAAGGGGGCACCTTTGAAATTTTTTTCAGGAAATCAATATATTTCTTACTTGAATTATATTTATTGAGTTTTAAATATTACATAATAAAAACAACGCATTTCCTCATTATATGAACCATAATTTAAATATTTTTCAAAGAAATTAAATAAGTTAGGAAGATTTAAAAAGTTGAAAATTTTTTGTTCAAACTTGCCCCATGTAGGGGTACCTTTGAACAAGCAAGGGGCACCTTTGAACAAATGAATACAATATGAAAATATTGAGAGTTTTTATAAAAAGTCGCATATGTTACAGAAATATAAAGTAAATGAACAAAAATAAATAAGTACATTTTGTTGAAATTACCATTTTTTTATTATGATTTTATTTAACCAAACTTAAATCGATCAAAGTTGATGTCAAAACTCATTGTTGATAAAACACAAAGTGTCCCTCCAGTTGTGTTTGGTTGTAAAAACTTTTGTACAATATCCTTGAAATACACCAATGTGATATCTGATGCTTCTGGAAAATTGAAATTTTTCATTCGCTATTTTTTTAAGAGACCTGATATAAAATTCCGTTTTATCTGTTACGGAAACGTAAAATAATGTTTGGAAATCTGTTAAATCATGAATCATTATTTTGTATCCAGGACTTGCAGTTATCAAATAAATGAATTTAGATTTGAAACTTCCCATCACTGATACATACAGTGGTTGAAACTTTGACATTCTTAATAAACTCTTTTCCCATTTAAAAAAAAAAAAAAAAAAAAAAAAAAAAAAAAAAAAATTCAGAAATAATAATATTTATGTACATTAACAACCCTTTACTTCATAGTTTTAAGTGTTCTCTTTAAATTATTTCAATTATTATTTATCACCAGTTTATTCAGTGTTTTTTCGCTGTTCAATGGTGCCCCAATTTTTTTGTTTAATGGCGCCCCATCACACGCAGTTCAACGTTACAAAGGTTTACTCAATTCGGCTAAAGAATCCTTCTATAGCTAAAAAAAACTAGCCTTAAACAAACCTAAAGGAATGACTCCTGGAATGATGATGATGTATAAGGTTTCCGGAAATAACGCGTCCGGGTGGACCACACCTTCCATGAGTCGAATAGACCAATCAGGAAAGGGCTCCGTCTATGCATCGCGAAGCGATTACAACCGGGATTGCAAAGCAATACCGAACGGAATCGCTTCGCGATTCCATGGGGTATTGGCGAGCGCAGCAAGCAGGGGTAGCCTACAACCAGGCACGTAGCCAGGGAGGGGGCTGAGGGGGCTGAAGCCCATCCCGAAAGTTCAAAAAGATTTTGCAAATTTATCTCTAATAACAACAAAAATTAACAATAATTTTCTGGTTTTTATCTTCCATTACATTAAAATCACATACATTTTTAGTTGTAAAAATATGAAGGTAATCAATTATAGTTATAGCAGTTCCTTGTTATTAGTTTATTCAGATCTATTGTTCTTTATTAATATCTATCACTAAAAAGATACGTTCAAATTAAAACGCAATTGTAATTATCTTTATGCACAGTAAAATTACGCCACATCACTGGCCGCGATATGAACAGTGCGCTGCGTGTTGTCAAAATCGAGTTTTCTCTTCTACATTCTAAAAATCAAGACCATTAAAAATTGTCATTTGTCTGCAATTATTTCAATCTCGCTAAAAACTCTGCACCTCAATGCATGTTTTTCCCTTCTTTATCACTCCAAAAGTTATCCTTGGTCAAAGTTTCTATAAATATATGAAAGTCGCTGTCTTTATACATACGCTATTCATTACTCGAGTTGAAATAACTGATACGCGTGTTTATCATTTGCTTATTTGAAACATTTAAGAAGGAAGTGTGAATGCTATCCCTTTCCCTCACTGCTTCCAATACTCCTTACACCCACGCAAAAAAATATAAACTATATTACTAGAAAACTAATGATTGAAATTTTATTGCAACTTAGTATTATATTGTTAAAAAAAATCTTTATTAATGTTTCTTTGTAACAAGATTAAATATATAATCATTAATTATTACCAATTTTGGGCCTTCTGTTTTAGAAATCTTATAATGTTATATGTAGATAAGCAAAGTAAAAGTTTGCAGAGAAATAGTTGAGTCGACCATACTACCGTTTTTTCCTACTCTTATCAAACTAGCATTTTTCATTAAAGTTGTGGTCACCTTTTTGGAACTATATGCAGATGCGAACAGTCCCGAGTGCAAAATTTATGCGTACGTACAATAAGTATGAAGTTTAGTACTAATCACTTTCACATTATTCAACAAAAATTCTATTGATAAATAGGAGCCCCCCCCCCCCTCCTACACCAGAATGATACTTGCCCCAGGGCCTTCCACAGTCTTATTCGGGCTCTGATCACTATGCTCTTAATTAACTGTTATTTGAGAAATCACTTGGTAATTTTTTTTTCTTCCTTTTGATCAGTTTATACAATCTTAAAAGAGCATTTAATTTTTTTTTTTTCAAAACATTTGAGAAAATCTTACTTTTCCCATTTTGTCTTTAAATATTTCATATCTCACCATCCTGATTAACAAAATAGGCAGAAGAAGCACGTGCTTTAATTACAAAATTTTGAAAGGGAGCAAAATTGAGAAAACAGGGGACCCCAAATTTTATGTTGAATTAATTCTATTCAAATATTCTAAATATTACTCATTCATATAAAATATGTTTAAAAAAAGTTTCACAAATATATCTTTATGGCTTGTATGTAAGACCCCAGAAATTACATAGTGCTTCCGATAGCTTGAGGTTAATTTTTGGCATATTAAAGATAGATATTAAAGCATATTAAAGATCTACTGCAAACTCATTTAATGAAAAATTAACTTAAAAACACTCTCTTGCTGCAGACATTAACCTCTTCAGACCACAGGGTTTATATATATATATATATGTATATATATATAGTATTTAACTTAAGTTAGGAATTTTTATTAATGAATTGATAACTAAAAAAGATAGAACAGCGAGAAAAAATAAAATTAATTTTTTGTACATAAAATTTTATGATACATGGAAATTCATTAAGTATATATGAATTTTAACAATTTGTTAGGTTTTTTTTTTAATAATTATTGTGGGTTTCTTTTTCATTACAAAAAATTATAAACATGAGATTTTTTATTACTTATACTCCACAAACGATGTCTTAACGCACATTAAAGCTATTTACGTTTTCATTCTGGTACATTTCTCCTGCAAGTTGTTTTGATATAAAACGTAGCTCACTAAAAAAAAGCGCTGTAAGAAACAAATCGCCATTTTGTTTAGATCTGCTATCTATTAGGCTACATTCACGCCATTTTTTTTCTTCTTTAACATTATTTATATACATGAAAAAAAAAATGTAAAGATGTATATGCTATAGGATAAATCAGATCTGAAGAGGTTAAATATTTATATATAGATAAATAACACACATTTAGTAACCCAAAAACTTAAAAATAAGCTAAAAGCTAATAAGAAAGAGGGAAACAACAACGGCATTAAAAATCATATAAAATAAAAACCATTGAAACTATAGTTATTGAATATTTATTAAACAGTTTTGTTATCTGCAATTTTTTACTAAAAAATAAACACAAAGCATTTCATTCAATTTCACCGTAAAACTAGTTTCGCCTTAATCGCTTTAATTTAGTGAGAAACGAAAAGTTTGAGTTAAAAATCATATAACATAGGATCAATTGAATACATAATTGAATTTCTGAACATGATTGCTATTCTACTTAACTATAGAAAACTGTGATTCGAGCAATATTTTACAGATTATTCGAAAATTAACATCGTTCGTTCGTTAGTCGTTCATTTCCATGTAAAACTAGTTTTACCTTTATACCTTTAAGAAAGTAAAAAGCAATAACAAACTTGTTTTAAAAATCATATAACATAAAAACTACTGAAAGAATAGTTATTGAACATAATTATTGAAAACTATTATTCGAACATTATTTCACGAACTGTTAAAAAATTAACAACAAGCATTTATTTCAGATTCATCCTTTTTTCTTAAATTTAGTTCAAAACAAAAATTTTCTGTTAAAAAAAAAGAAAAAAACATTTAACAACTGAACACAATACTTATCGAATTTAATAAGTGAAATTAGCATTCGAATAATATTTCGCAGATTTTTAGAAAATTGACAACAAACGCTTCGTTTAGTAGCACTGTAAAACTAATTTCCCCTTTACATCGTTAATTTTATGTGAAACAAAAATTTTGTGTTAAAAATCATATCGGCCATGTTCAACCTAGTGTCAAATCTGTTACTACATAGTTTTTTAATGATTATCACTTTTTTCATCATTCTACTTTTATTTTTTATTTAACAAAGAAACAAATATGCAATTTTCTTAAAATTTAATAATTTACATGAATATATACTGTAATTATTAAAAAAAGTTCTTGTATAAAATCTATGTGATCAAAATCTTGTGGCTAAAACTGTCTCTCATTTCAGTTTAATTTAAATATTATTGATAAATATCATGTTTTGAAATTTAGCGACATACGTCACTTCAAAGTAAGTTGATTTTTAAAATTTAATAAATTTAAAGCTGAGTATTTTCAGTAATTTTGTATGGTAACGGATTTGAGAATTTGTTTTACAAGTCTATTTTAAATAGCATTTACATATTATATTATAAAGCAAAGTGCACAACCATTTTTTTTTTTTTTTTTTTTTTTTTTTTTTTTTTTTTTTTCATGTACCTTAAAGATTTACTTTAACACCTGTCTCCATTTTTAAAAGAAATTATTAAATTTGAAAAATAAAAATAAAATTCCGAAATGTAAGCGAATAGTGAAAGTGGCCCATATAACATAAGAATTATTGAACGTACTATTCGCCTTTGGTAACCAGTTTTCTCTCCCTTAAGTGTATGCTAAGTATTGTATAACGTTTCCTTAATTTATAATTTAATTTCCTTGCTCAATCTTTCGCCAAATCGGAAGATTTTAATAGAAAAATTAAAAACTCGGATTTTTTTTTAATGTTAATTGAGAGCAGGTGATAAATACCAAACATTATACCCGTCGCGTTTTTATATTTCATCAATTTCATTTAAAACATAATCCGTTCACCTATTTCATGTAAAATGCATAATATTTTAACCATTTAAAGCTAGAGTAATTGACATTCATGACTTCCATTTATTTCTTAAAAAGAAAAAATAGAAAATAATTAAAATAATGTAAAAAAAAAAAAAAAAAAAAAAAAAAAATCAAGTACGAGTATTATTTGCGCCCAGAGTGTTCCGTACAATATATATAAGAATTATTAACGGTATTATATTATTGAAAAAAAATTTAGCTAAAATAGTCATAAGACTTTGTAGAAAACTATACAACGTAAGAAAGCAAGACGTTTCACTTCCGTCATTTTGGTCCCGCCGTTTCGATCCCGAGACATTTCGGTCCTGAGACATTTTTGTCCCAAGCCATTTCGATCCCGAGACATCCCTGTCCCTAGCCCCTTCGGTCCTTTGCTATTTCGGTCTTTTCTCCAGCATGCTGAAATTTTATGCCCGCTTGAAATATGTGACAAAATTTTTTAACTGAAAGCCATTAAATTTTTGTATAATGCGATAAGTGCCCGAAAACCGCATAGACGTATAACTCGGATCTAAACTACTGCAACTCACACGTATGGTAATCCTAATCACTTAAAAAAAAAATAATAATAAAGGAGGAGGGTTATATCTGCAGACTTTTTATATATTTTAGTGTATTATAAGTATAATTTATTTAATATAATAGTGTATTTAATATAACAGGCTTAATTTATTTAATATAATAGTGTATTTAATATAACAGGGTTAATTTATTTAATATAATAGTGTATTTTGTTAAATGATTAATATCATCTTAGAAAAATTAAAAACAACCAAAAAATATTTATGGTAGTTTATAGTATATATATCTTTGTTATAACAGATATAAAACTTAAAATATTTATTCCGTTAAATAATAATAATAATAAAAAGACAATGTCGCCTGTAAAATTATTGTCAATTAATGTCGCATTGTTTAATCAAACAAATTTTCAACTCGCTGTGATATATTTATCGGATTGTTATATTCAGCTTTTTATTAAATTTGAAGTGAGGGAGTGGGGAAAATACTGTACTGACAGTAAAAATAGTGCCTGTTTTAAACTTCATTTGGCATTTCGCAAAATTAAATTCAACATAGTACTTATCTTTTGTTTTTACAGCGCAGTTAAAATAAAACCCTTGTTTAAAATTTAAACTTGGCATTGTGCTAAGCGCGTTTCGAAAATATGTCGCAAATTTGCTGCACCGTCATGGTCCGTGCTACGTTTTTCCAGATATCTTTTAACTGTAAAAAGGCCGGAAATTTGAAGTTGAATGCACGAGAAGAGATACCTGAGAGAAAAGTGAAATGTGTGGAAGTAATATTAATTCACGCAAAAACTCACTTAAAAAAAAAAAAAAGTTTTGTTGTTTATTTTTTAATTTGTATCAAAAGCTCTGAAGTAGAAACATTATTTAGAAAGCTGCCAGCAAAATATCTTCAATGACTTGGTGGAAAAGTTATTGTAGTACAAGAGAACTATCTAGAGTTACAATCAGAATTCTGAATATTCCCCCAACAGTTGCTTAATGTAAACGCAATTGCAAAGCGTTTAGCAATGTAAAAACAAAAAAGTGAAATAGTTTGGCAGATGAACGCACTGTGAAGTTGATATCGGTTTTACAAAATCTTCATTTGATAAGCTGTAACGATGTCATGATTTCAATTTTTGATTTTGAGCATGATCTGTTAAAGGAACACACAAACACAAAATCTTCACTTAGTACAGCAATAATTCATTTAGAAACCCTGTGATTTACAGTTCTGAGAATGACCCAGAAAGTTAAGACATTAACATCACGGAATTTTGGTGTTTCTATTTTTATAGTTATTCAGCTTTTTCACGTGTTAGCATCATTAAAGAAAAAAAACAAAAAGAAAAAAATTTTAGGAAAGTATGCAGTTATTTTAGAACATATTTTGTTTTCATTCCAGATATTGATAGATCAATTTAGTAAATAAAGTATTTTGTTCGATATGATATTTTTAATTCAGTTAATTTACTGAGACATTATATATTCATAATAGTAATTCAAGAATTACTATATTTTAACTTTTCAGTTTTATACATGATTAAAAACAAATCTTTATGTCTATGCTTTGTTAATTAATTAATTTTGCTTTGTGTGTGTGTGTGTTGTTAGAATGGGGAAATTTCAAAAGGGCATCTCATCCAGAATAAGGGAAAATACTCCAGTTTTGTTTCTTTTAGCCTCTAGTAAACAATAGTTTAATTTTATAACCTCTTATCAATTTTAGAACCTTAGAAAATTTCCTGGAAAAATTTCGGATAATTTCCCAGAAACTTTTCCGGAGAACCCATAACTTTAATTGGATGGATTGCACCTTTTGTAATTCTTACTAAAATGATACTTCAAAAACTGTTGAAATTACAACTATCATGGGATGACCCAGTCCAGAAAATTTTGATCAAAAGTGGAAAGAAGCTGCAAAGAAGTAAAAATCTTAAATAACATCTATATACCAAGAAAAGTCATCTTGCCCAATTATTTTAGATGTGAACTTCACGGATTTTGTGATGTGTCAGAAAATGGTTATTCAATTGTCATTTACATTAAAATTTGCAATAATTCTAACATTGCTGCGAAATATGTAACTGCTAAACCTCGTGTAGAACCTGTAAAACTTATCACGATTCCAAGACTGGAATTAATAAAGGCGGTTAAAAATGCACTACACATAAAATCTGATTCTGATTACGCATAGTGTGATTTACAAATTGCATTGTCATGGCTAAGATCAAATCCTAAAAGATGGCAAGTCTTTGTAATCAACATAATATCTGGAATCCAATCCATTTTACCAGCTGAAAATCGGAACCATGTTAACGGAAAAGAAAATTCAGCTAATTGTGCATCCCGTGGGTAACTTTCTGCAGAACTACTTTCCCATGACTTGTGGTAGAAGGCCCATAGAGACTAAGAAACAATGAGGTTCCAGTATATCATTTGTAATTGCTTAAACTTTAAAAGAATTTGAGGTTACATCAAATATATCTTCATATTCCAAGTTGTAATGCATATTTGCTTATCTATTGAGATTCATTTCCAATCCAAAAGTAACACGCGTAGAAAGAAATACATCCTTTTTATCAAGCAGAAAATTTAAGTCGCAACACGAAGAACCGCCTGCAAATAGCAATCTCATTTGTTTGTGTCTAATTTTAGAGGATGACAAAATATTTAGAGTAGCAGGAAGATTAAAAAACGAGCAACTGTCAGAGAATTAAAAGCACCCAATCTTGTTACCATCAAATCACTATGTGATTAAAATCATAATTAAACATTTTGATGAAAAATATTTCTATGGATCTCCAGAGCTTCTTCTTTCTTTAATTAGATATCAATTTTAGATTATTATTGATATGTCTGTTATTCGAAAAATAGTAAGAGCTTGAGTTATGCGTTGCAGATATGGAGCTCAAACTGCAAAACAAATAACTGCTAATCTTTCAGTATACAGAGTAACACAATCACAACCATTTCATCGAGTTGTAACTGATTTTTCAGGCTTATTCATGATTAAATGTCGTGCAAGACGTGAACCAAAACCATTTAAATCACATGTGTGTGCATTTGTCTGCTTCGTCATCAAAGCAATCCGTCATGAAGTCGTAAAAGATTTTCCCACAAAGGCATTTTTAAATGCATTAAAACGATTTATTACAAAAAGAGGTAAACCTCTAGAGATTTTTAATGACTATGAAACCAACTATAAAGTTATAGAGAAGGTAATAACAAAAATCTCTTGCAATACAAGCAGCATGAAGGAATTCACAAATTTTTGCCGTAAGAGGAAATGACTTGGACATTTAATCTGCCTTCAGCTCCACACTTTGGTTAGACTTTTGGGAATTTGCTCTAAAATCAATGAAATCGTACCTGAAGAAAACCGTTATTGACACTGTGTTTATCTATCCTGAATTCCAAAACTTCATCACACAAATTGAAGCTTGTCTCAACTCTAGGGTATTGTGTCCCATATCGTTTCACCCAGCAGACTTAACAGCTCTCATGCCAGGGCACTTCCCAGTTAGAACTTCTCTAACTGAACAAGATCTCAGCTACAGTAGCTTGAATCAGCTTCATAGATAATATGTGAGAAAGTTCTTATAGAATTTTGGAAAAGATGGAGCAGGGAATACCAGTCCTCAACTTCAACAAAGACCTAAATGGCAAAAAAGTCAACGAAATTTAAAAGTCAATGGCCTAGTCATCGTCAAAGATGACAATGGAAATTAGGGAGAATAATAACTGCTAATTCAGGTTGAGACAATAAGGTAAGAGTTGTTACGATCAAAACTAGTAGTGGTGTCATCGATCGTGTTATAGTAAAACGGTGTCCCTGTCCTCTTCCTAAAGAAACTAAAAACTGAACTCAGAACAATTTCATATTTTTTTCTATTTTTTCTTTCATTAACTTTCTTTGTGTTATTAGTTGTACTTTCATTACAATTAATTGTAAACAGCTAACCACTTGATGAAATCCCAGGGAATTTCTACGGGGGCCAGGATGTTTAAGTAAATATCGTCTGCATCGAGCTAAAGCTGCATATTCCTTGGTCTCATATGTTTCTTTTTCTTTCTTTCTATGTGCGGCAAACACTGTGTTTATTCTATTTTGATTATTACTTTTGAAGTGTGAAAAAAGAATATAATGTAATCCGTGCAATTTCTTGCATATATTTGGAGTTAAATAAAACGCATTTTCAATCCATTTTGTTGTGCGTAAGAAGTAAACGAACCAGCAGTGTGTTATGGACTTAAAATGCTAAAAACATCATATTTACTTATTTCATTTTTATAAACGTGGGTTTAAAATAGCTTTGAAAGTGGAGGCTATTTTGAAAACGGGGAATTAGCAGAATATTTCAACTTGATAATAAACTCCAACATAACAATTTTTGGCGTGGTTTCAATAAGCACCAATCATAGGCGCTAAGCTTATGTACATCTGTTCAATTATCTCTTAGTAATTAATTATTTTAAGCTATGTCAAAAAATAAATTTTACTTATCATTTCAAGATCATCAAAGGTAAATAAAATTTAGATTTCAAAATCAAAATGGATCTCTTCTGCTTTCCCTTTCAAATGTATATGTTTGAGATGTAATGTAATGTTGATTGTAAAAAAAAAAAAAAATGTAACACAATACTGGTTATCCGAACTAAATTGGGCTGTGCCAGTTCGAACTAATAAATTTTATGATTAACTGAAATTCCGTTCTAAATGGAATAAGAAAATGAGAAAGCAAAAACGATTGACAATTATTTATTAACAATGTTTCTTTCTTTCTTTTTTTTTTCATACAATTGTATGCAAATTATCATTTTTTTTTTCATTTCGCTTTTATTATTGTTTTTAACACTTCTTTTTCAAACTTTATTTTGTTTAATTTTCTTGAAATAAGGAAAAATCTTTTTGTATTATTTGGATTTTTAAACTAGCAAGACAAGGTACGAATTAGCAGTGTTCTGCTAACTAATCAATCGGTTTTTTTTTTTCTCTTTTTTTAGTTTTATTAAATTTTCGAAAATATATACACACATGTTGATTCAATGTTTTGAAATTCACAAATCTTACAAACACCAACAACAGATCTTCATTCAGCAAACGATAAAGTCAGTTTTCTTGCTTTATCACTGTCAGATTCTGATGTAGCTGTAGAGGGACTAGCTAACGTCTTCAAGGGAGTCACAAAAGGGACAGTAGATGCAGTTGAAGCAGGAAAGAGTGGAGATGAATAAGCAGGAGAAAGGCCCAGCTGGCAAGTGTAGTAGTTGAAGTTAGATGTATCATTCTTGGATTTGATAGGACATGGAATAGACATTGGAGTAAACATCCTACGATTAAAGAAATCATGTTAATATTAGAATTGAAAGCAATAAATTTGTTTATTATAGTGTAAAATACCCAAAATTCAATTCATCGCGTTGCTGAACCCCCCTTCCCCTCACCACCACCATTCCTCTTTATAAACTTCTGTGGTTATTGCTGAAAAGCTACTGAGATTCTGTAACTACTTATTGGCATGTCTTACCTTTCAATACTTTCTAACGGGGTAGAAAGGAAATACTTTTTTCAATATAAAAATAGCTTGAGGAGTGACTCGTTACAATCTTTATTCAATTTCAGTACTTTATTCTGATCTACCGTTTTAGCACTTCAATGTCCAAGAGCCTACAGCTCAAAAACTTAAGGTATCGAGCACAAGAAAAAAACCTTTATTTTAAAGAAGAGTAGAATTGGGTAATCTAATGATCCATGTCTGCCGGAAGTGAAGTGGCGCATAAGCCAAAAATTCATACCACTAGTGGTTTCTCGTAGGTTTATCATTGTCCTTGCCGTACAATCAAAGGTACGAAATTATTGTACAGCAAACACAATGATAAAACTACTAATAAACCGGTAGTGGTATTAATTTTTAGCTTATGCACCACTTCACTTCTGTAGACATGGATAATTAGATTCCCTATTACTACACTTTCATAAAAAATGTTTTTTTCTTGTGCTCGTTACCTTAGGTTTTTGTGATGTCGGCTCTTGGACTATCATAATTAATATTCTTATATTGGAGCATCTTTGTCGTGTTCAAACTCTGCGTGATTGTTCAGGTTCATTGCTTTGTTAGGAGCGTCCAACTTTTCGATACTTTTAAATCTAAATTCATTATCCTCAAATCTTACAATCAATGATCAGGCTAAAAAATATCACGAAAATTCCTGTAATCAAATTTTTCTACCTCTGCTAAGTTAATAACTCTCCTTAAGCAGGATCTTTTCAAATTAAATATTAATTTCAATATCAAATAAAAAATCATCAAATGGAAAAAAAAAAAAAAAAACTAAATTTTAAAGAAAATAAATTTTGTTATTGAAGTTACCGGTTTCTTTTTCAAATATTCCTTACTTTAAATCATATTAAGGGAAACTGAGGCACATGTGAACAGTTCATATTAATATAGTTTTTTTCTCATAACTGGTTTAATTTCTATAAACAAAAAATACTGAATATAGTAAACAGAACTTATTTTTACACATGGTATTTTTTTTAAAAATCATCTTTATGGTTTTTCTCTTACTTTTTAAAAATAATTTTATAAATTCAAAAATTTGTTTATGTGAACCCCACCAGTGAAGTAGCTGTGAACACACATAAAGCACATGTGAACACAGGAAAAAAAAAATATCCCTTGACATGCTTTTAACTCTGCTATTTATTTGTCGTCATAATCATTAGTTTTGTTATGCGTTAAATTCACCATAGAAAAAAAAATATATGCATAAATTTCTCTATTTTCTGACAAGGAAGGTCTCCATACTGGCCATACTCAGACTTTTTTTTTTTTTTTTTTTTTTTAATATCGATTAAACTATTCATGTATGTAATAAAGGATCAGTCAAAATTAGCGGCAGAATAACAATAGAAACTTTATAAAAAAATAAAATAGTTTCGAATATTTGGCGTGAAAAGACGAAAATGTCACGCGATTTGGCAAACAACACTTTTGCCCCTTTTTTTTTTTTTTTTTTTTTGAGTGCTTATTTATGTATTGAATTCAAGGACACTCAAAATTGATATCATAACAGTGCGGCTGCCACTCGGTTCCGACAGGATTGGACCTGGCAGACAGTGGTATTCTTAATATGCACTTTGAAACCTACATTTTTATGTATATCCGGTCCCTGAACTCGATACGTACATAAACACTCAAAATTGACGTCATAAAAGAGAGTTTGACACCTAGTTCCATCAGGATTGGACCTAGCAGACAGGATATTCTTAATGTGCACTTTGAAACCTACATATTTATGAATGTCCGGTCCTTGAACTCCATACATTGATAAACACTCAAAATTGACGTCATAAAGTGAGGCTGCCACCTTGTTCCGGCAGGATTGGACCTGGTAGAACATGATTTTCTGAATACGCATTTTGAAACCTACATTTTGATGTATATCCGAAAATGACATCATAAAAGTAAGGCTGCCACTTGGTTCCGGCAGGATTGGACTTGGCAGACCGGGATATTCTTATTGTGCATTTTAAAACCAACATTTTCATGTATGTACGGTCCTTTAACTCGATTCATTGGTAAAAACTCAGGAAGTATTGTTAATTTCCATTTTGAAACCTACATTTTAGTGAATGTCTAGTCTTTGAACTCGATACATACATAAACACACAAAATTGACGTCATAAAAGTGAGTTTGACACCTAGTTCCAACAGGATTGGACCTGGCAGACCGTTGTATTGTAATGTGCACTTTGAAATCTATATTTTGATGTATGTACGGTCCTTGAACTCGATACATATGTAAACAATCATTAGTGACGTCGTAAAATTGCGGCTGCCACCTGGTTCTGGCAGGATTGGACCTGGCAGACTGTGATATTCTTAATGTGCATTTTAAAACCTACATTTTGATGTATGTCCGGTCCTTGAACTCGATACATAGGTAAACCTTCAAAATTGACACTGGAAGTGACACTTAAAATACATGACCCGGCAGGAATACATAATTAAAAAAAGTGGCCCCCTATAAACATTTGTTAGGGCTTTCTTATGCTGGCCAAATTTCTCTTGTATCTTATACCATAGCCGACTATATACTACCGGCCGAGCCATTTCGCGAAAAACCGCCGAAAAAGTGAAGCTGGATTCATCTTCAAACTCTGAACCATTTCATTGGACCACGTGTGAGTCCACGTGACGCAAACCCTGCCCAAATTAGCATTGAGTAAGCTGCTTTCTGTTCGGTGCACATGGCTCGGCACATGTTCATTGTTTTGGTTCAAGGTTTGCACGATTGGTTAGAATAACTTAGCAAGATATCAGAGTCCTCTGGCGGGAGACGGGTATTCTCAATCAGACGGGAGACTCAAATAGACGTATACACTGTAAAAAAAAGGGGTCGATCTACTAAAAAAATTTTAATAATCCTTGTAATTACTAAAAATTTTTTAGTAATCATACTCGGTTACAAGGAATCTGTTAGAATTACTAGAAAAAAAGCTAGAATAGAGTTAATAATTTTACATTTTTAATAGCTATTACTAAAACTCACTTGGCGTGGCCCTGATAGCTTAGTGGTCATAGCACCGAACTCCAGGCTGAGAGTACCTGGTTGGATGCTGACCGTAGCCAAATATGCACCGAATGTAAGTAAAGGGATTATGAAAATCCTGTCGTAGCAGTTACTGTGGGTAATGATATCTGAACTTTCCCTCACCTTCAGAAACATGTCAAAATAGAGTAGGTAGCAGTGTTTGGTGCTGCCATCTATTACGGCTTTACCGAAAATCTTCCGTTTCAGAAGTCTCTCTTTTTACTCACTGGATGCAGCTCGAAGGAAGCTCCTGCCCTTCGGGCACACGTAATGGTTACTAAAAATAATTTTGGAGCTATTACTAAAATTTGATTGGTGGCTCATACTAAAAAGTTTTAAATTAGTTATACAAAAAATTCTTTTGTTCAGTTTACAAAAGAAATGTTTGTTTCACTTGCAAAAAAAAGTTTGTAATGGTTACTAAAAAATTCTGTGTAATACAAATTTACTAAGAAATTTTTAGTAACCTCTTGAATTTTTTTTTTACAGTGTAGATCTAGAGAGCCATGCTTATACATAGAAAAATCGACGGCCGGCTCCTGGTCTATTGAGCGTATTCAAAAATAAAAGCCAGATGTTTCCTTAACAACAAAATCGAATTGACAATGCTCAATTAGCCTTTGAACTTGAAACAATTTTAATTAATTTAAATTTGAATTTCATTTTAAATCTCAAATTTTGATATTTAAATTTGAGTATAAATATATATAAATTTAAATATCGATGTAACGAAATTATACTTAAAACATACTAAAACTGACAAAACCAAAGATGTTTAATTTATCTGAACAAGCTGAACATGAAATTTACTTCCTTTAAAATGTATTTGAGATAATAAATTATTTTTTTAAATTGCTTTTCATCGCCAACCGATGATAAATCGCCAAATAATGAAATTTTCATTATTTTTTTACGGAGAAGGTACGGAGGTTTCGCCGAAAATTTTTTATAAACATATATATCCTCATGGCAAGAACATTCTGTAATTTTTTCAGAAATTTTGGAGTATGCCCGTATGGAGACCCTCCTTGTGAGTGATACGGTTTGGCAAAAGGTTATAAAAGGAAAATAAGTAAATTAGTGGGGGGGGGGGGGGTAGGGGATTGATTAAATATTGTTGTAAATAAAAAAATTAAGATGTAAATTTGAAAAAAAATCTCTTAAATTTTAGTTAGGCTCCCTTTAGAGTCTTGTTTCGGGAAGATTTTAGAGAGGGGGCATTTAGATAGTATTTATCAAAAATTTTCCAAAATACGAAAGATTCCCACTCCTGAATTTGCCTTATTTACTTCTAAAGAAGACTTTTTAAATGATTTTAAAGAATCTGGATTACAAGCTTCCCCCTCCCTCCCACATACAAACCAATTTAACTTCATCTGCTTTTAAAAAAAGAAGTGTGAAGGTGCTTGCGATCAAGATTTTTTAAGGTACTTAACAGTTTAAAAATTTATTTTTTAAAGAGTGTATTGATATCTATCACCATTAAAAGCATCATATATATAGCTATTTTAGAGATGAAACCATCATTGCAAGTTTGCAAGAAATGAAATAGAAAAAATTGCAAAGTTGTTTAATGCAATACTTTTTCTAGTAACAATGTATAAAAAATATTGTTGTAAACCGTTTCGTAAAATATATCATCCCATCATCGCTTTAGAAAATATTAAACTGATTTAAATTACAATTGAACGTAAATAAGCTTATTGCTCTTTAAGGGCTTGTTGAGAGATGTTTTGAGGGAAGTTTCAACACAAAATGAAATGTTGCATGACGAAAAGTGTTCTATTTTAGGAAAGATAAAGATATTGGAGTTTACATTATTTCTCATTAAGTTAACTAAAAGGAAAATTAACACAGAATGATTATTGGGACACTTATGAACTATTCATATCTGCCCCCAAATAGTCTGTTGTTCACAAGTGTTCACATGGCTGCTAGAGTTAAATTGGTAAATCATTGATATTTCTCAGTTTTAGAAGAAAAAACTCTATATAAAAAAGTTATTAGTATGCATGGTATATGTTAAAAGATTAAAATTCATATAAATGAATAAATGTATAAAGTTAATAGCTTATCAAGTTTGAACGGAAAATTTACCTTTGAGATTTAGAAACAATGTTTTGGCTCCTGGAGATAAACAAAAGGTCAAAGAGCTTCAAAATATTTTTTTAACATGTGTCTACAAATACTATCATCTTTGGTAATTTTTTCCAAAAAAAAAAAAAAAAACATATAACTAGTGAAAAGTTTTGGTGTTCACCTATGCTTCTTGTTCACATGTGGCCTACTTTCCCTACGTGAAAATATAATAATACACGTTTAAATTTAGTGGCCGAAATTAGGAAGTCTTCTTCAAAAAACTTAAAATAATGGGCTACTTTTGATTTTGCCTATTCAGAAGAATACATCAGTTTTTTGGGATATTTTTGATATTTGAAAGAAGAATAAAATTATAGAATTAATGAGTGTATAAATACTCGGGAATAATTAAAAATATTTGCAATATGCTCTTATAAATGATAAAGTGTACCATGAGCAATGTACCTTTAAAACACAACATATTCGTAGAGGTATCCCAAAGTTTCAATTACAGACGGAAATTTTTATTCAACTTACTATTTTTTAAAAATACATTTCGTAGTATATTAAACTTGCAAATGTTCTCAAATCGTATCTAAAAGATTTTTGTTTTGAAAAAGGGGTGCGAGGTAGCATTAAAAAATATTCGCCTGTAATTGAAATTTTATGATACCCCCCCCCCCCCCCCCACATATATATATATTAATTTGAAAGCTGAAGCAAATCAATATTATTAGAGTATTTGTACACATACATACATAAAAATATGTCCCACATTGGCAAAAATCGCCGAACAAGGTCGATTTTAGAAGTTTTATTAAAAATCTAAAAAATCTAGATTGTTGGCGGCGTCAGGAACATATGAATTCATTACTTTATGTCCCACTGAAATAAAGCCACCGTGATTTTGTACCGTAATTGGACACGAAGCAAATCTACGAGACCGAAACAAATATTATCTGAAATTATTATTATCTGAGAACTGAGAGAACTGAGAGAATTATCTGAGAACTTAATAAGATGTCGCTGGTCCTGCCATGTTTGTTTATATTTGCCCCCATCGATTTTGCTTTGCATGTGTATAGCTTTCAACATAGACTGG
This sequence comes from Maratus speculifer, assembly GCA_964019185.1. Lineage (NCBI taxonomy): Eukaryota > Metazoa > Arthropoda > Arachnida > Araneae > Salticidae > Maratus > Maratus speculifer. The sequence goes on from OZ025295.1 coordinate 71,626,085, forward strand.
TAGGCGGAGGCTTATTAATGGTGTTTGGAAGCTTCGACTAAGGTGTGGTAAACTTAATCTGCTTTTTCACTCAGAACGCATGCAGACTGCTGATTATCAAAAAATCCTAGAAACGTATTTACTGTCATTTGAATTGGAGAATTGGTGGCCTAAGTTGGATTTTCCAGCAGAGCAACGTTCCCCTAATCTTTGCAAATTCCTCCTAGGAATGGTTTTTGGATAATTGAGGGCATATCGTGGAATGGACTGCCCTGTATGCTATTCTCAACCCTCAAAAAATGTGTCAGGTATACTCAGTAGACCTGTATATTCCAGTCGTAGACAGTTTAAATGTATGGCAGAACTGGAGGCCGCCATCATTGAAGCCTGGGATAGTATTGATGCTATTGTCTTCCAGAGATTGGCAAATGGTATGCCACATCATATATTCCATGTCATATATAAACATGGCGGATATATTGGCTATTTACAGTAGTGACTTTATTTCAATGGAACACTTTCACCCCCTCTTTTTTTATACATTCATTTTTTTTCTTGCCCATAAGGAGCAAGGAGAGAGTTACTCCTTGAAAATACACATTTATATATAAACTTTCTTATAATATTTGTTTCGTTCCCATTGGTTTGTTTCCTATTCAGTTACTACTCAAAATCATCGTGGCTTTCTTTCGGTCGGACCCACTGTATTTTTGACAAAATTAAATGAGGTCTAAAAAGAAAAATCGCTCTAAATACTAAAAAATCGAAAACTTTTTCCTAACGAAAAAAATGTCTTATAAAAGCCAAGTTTAACATACAGGGGAAACCTTGAAGTGCTAACTAGTTTTTTTTTTTAAAAAAAGCTAAATAGTTTTTAAAAAAAGAATAGAAAAATATCCCTGGTTGAATGTGCCACATGAAATGAAGTAAAAAACGCTGAAAACGCCAGTGATAAGATGAGTAGCGACTGGTGGCAATCATCTCACTCTCTAAATTGATTCATGAACCACTACTCACGAGAACCCCCCCCCCCCCCCCATTATGCATCTAACATCCAGATTTCTCTCGCCACAAGATAGACTTGTGTCTTTAATGTGCTGGAGCTGAATCAACAAAGTCAATTAGCTTAATCAACCGGCATAATATAGAAATCAGCTAAGTAACGTTCTATGGAATTAGATCGCCCGCCGGGACGCTTGTCTAGAAGATGCACTGTTAAAAATTTTACTCTAGTTTCAACCAAATTTAAGTGCTCATGAGCTGTCACCATAAGATGGCGAAATCTCGTACCAACATTTGGAGCTTCCTATTTCAATCTCGTTGCAAATATTGGAACTATGCTTCAACAGGAGCTCCAAATATTGATTCGAGATTTGATCATCTTACAATGACAGATATTGAGCACATAAATTTGCACAAATTAGGACAAGCCTTTTAACAGCGTGACCATCATGCGGCGATTAGGTCGATCAACCGTTCTAATTCCAGAGAGGTAAACTCTGACCATAATAAGGGGGTCTGGTCATCGGTTTGGATAACAGTCGATATATGCCATGTACGTTAATGGTGTCTGGTATATGTAAAATCAGCCGTGGATGCAAAGTCTTCAAAGTTACTTATGGATTATACCTCTCGAGGTCCTATCAGGTGAAGGTCTCGCCACCTGACTGATTCAACTTGAGTAGCAATATGCTGGCGCCAGCAAGACCAATATGTTAAGCAACCGACATAACAAAATTCATAACTAGATTAGGCAGTAGTTACAGCCGATAGGATGAAGATCTAACGCTCATCAGGCTTATTGCCGCTATGCGGCGATTATGATCCCGAGCCGTTACCAGATATCAAATCCGTTCAGCTGGAACAACACAGCAAAACTGGATAAAAGAATATAAAGATTATATATCCAGCTTTGAAACCCAGCAGGTAGAAAGGACAATAGCCAGCATAGCATCTATCATTCCGTTTTTTGGAAAGGCTGCAACTGAGTGAGAGATGCTAAGTTGGGTATCGTCCTCGAAGCTCAGGGGACTTATTTGAAGAGGAAGAAACAAAGTGGAATTCCAAGATGTACTATTGGAAAAATTCTTACTCTTCTTGTTCAAATCGTTTAATTTAAATTCTTTTTTTTTTTTTTTTTTTTTTTTTTTTTGATATTTTGTAGAATTATAAAATGTACAAATATGATGTTCTTACAATATAAATATAGAAATATTTCCGAATTAAAAAATCCCTATCCCCCTCCCTCAGCTCTAAGAAAGTTGAAAAGATGCAAAGGCAAAAGAAACCATCCTTCAAAAAATATTTTGGTTTTGTATAACCAATAATGCTTTTGGAACAAAATACAGTAATGTATCTGTAACTTATTCTATACAGAATTACAACTAATTGATGTAATAAAAGAATTTTATAATAAATAATTTTTTAATGGTACTTATAAGCTCCGTCGGTAGATAAAGGATTAAAAATTCAATAATTTCGAGCACAATTTCAAAGTTGAAAGAAAAAATATTTTTAAAAATTTCAAATCTGAATGAGCAAGAAGAATAAGTAATTTTCCCTCAGGATAAAATGGGATTCTCCTTTGTTTGTTCCCTACCCAATAAGTCCCCTTAAATTGTAGAGTGCAATACTAAGGGTCCGGGTTTGATTTGCGGCTTGGACATTTTTCACACTGTTAGTTCAACGCTTAGTTAGCAATGTGATAAATCGCGTATTAAAAATTCAATAATTTCGAGCATAATTTCAAAGCTGAAAATTATATATGTGTTCACCTATTCTGGATTTGTTTGTGTCTCATGCTTCGGTGCAGGATTATATGCTCATGAAGACTTTTCCATCTTGTGCTGCTGCTAGACTCTTACCAACATATATGAGTGAGATATGTTAAGCTGAGTATCATCATTGTAACTTAAATGGTAGAGTATTTGGAGCACTATATAAAGGATTCCAAGTTCGAATCTAGGCCTGGATGTTTTTCACTCTGTATGTTCTACTCTTAGTTAACAATGTGATAAATCACGTGATAAATTTTCAATAATTTCGAGTGTAAGTTCACTTCTGAAAATTAATTAAAAATTATGTATTCAAATTTTTATTATTTCAAAACATGAGTTTTTATAAATTTATATCTGTCGCGTGCAGACAATTATGATTTAAAGTCCGTTTGCATTTAAATTAATATTATTAATTCAGCAGTTGTTCCTAACTTATATTTAATTCTCAAAATTAAAACATTCGTCAATTAATAAATAAAACAGTTAAATATTAATAAAAATCAAATTTAAGACATGTAACCTGACTAAGCGCATCGTAAACCACCGCTATTAACTGAATCAGAAAATCTGATTGCAGATAATGAAATTTAGCTATTTCTTTGGCTGCGAAATTTTTTAGCGAGGGCAATTCGAAGTTTCCTAGCTTTATTTTAAGACATATATAATGCATTTAGTATTGTAAGTGAGTGCAAAAAAGTATATTAACTGTACAAAATCTATTAAAGTTATCAACTTAAATGTAAGAAAAATCAGTATACCCATTCGAGGCTTTATCCCTGTTATCTTTGGGATTATCTGCTGATACGGTTTCCCATCCTTTTTTTAAATTTGAATTTTTATTATAATTCAATTAATAATATAATTAATTATTATTCAATGTGTTTAAATGAAATTCAAGGATATGTGACCAAAAGCGTTTCTAGAACATTTAAAAAAATACTTAATGCAGCACTGTACTTTTGGTATGTGCAGAAAAACAAGAATGTTGACCTCACAAACAATATACGAGATTATGATTTTTTCTTATATATTCTGTTACCCGAAAAGCCCAGGCTTACGCCTTTGTTCTAACAGAACTCAAGTGTATTAATCGAGAAACAAGCAATTTTCAAATAGAAAATAAAAAATTTCATTAGTGGCAATTGTGAGTTAGACACAATTTACTTAATTGACAAACATATTCAATGAATATTTAAAGTAAAATATAGAAATGAAGTAATAAAGTAATTTTAATAAAATAAATTACCTTTCAATCCTTTAAATTAAAAATGCGTGCTGTAAATTATTTTAAACAAATAATATTTTCTTTCAGTCAATATATTTGATAAAATACTTCGAATAAATCAAAGTCTGTGCTACGAAGGAGTTTCTAAATTAAAAATATTTATATAAAAACATTTTTTTTTTCTTCAAAACCCGCAGATAGAAAATGCTCCAAAATAATCAAATTTTTTTTCGCATAAACTTTAAATCGTTAAAAATGTATTTTTATGTGCAATTTTTTGTTTGAAAAATATTCAACATAAAAAAATAATAATACAACGTTTCCTAGTTCGATATATTTTGGGGTATGATGATCAGATACACAAAGTGCATATCGTTATTAAGTAAAAGGGGAAAGTGGAGATACAGGCAGTGCGACAGGCGTAAAATTTCCTCAAAATACTGAACTCTATCAACTGATTTGCTTTTACCTAATGAATATAGAGGATCTAGCTAATAAAAAAGATGAATGTTTTCTTTTTCCGTCCCCTGTGTTACGCATAGAGAAATGAGAGTCTTCAATTCATCAGAAGACTTCATCATCTAAATAAATAAGGAAAAGAAAATAAGAAAAAGCTTATTGGGAATATCATTTTCTTAGATCGAGATTAACCTTTAGTGAACGACGAGAATATGTATTTACCATGCAATGTAACTTTTTATTTTCAGTAAATAATAAGCATGCAATTTTGTCTAATTCGTAAACTTTTGTTTTAGTTAATATACATAAAATGTGTTTTTTTTTTGTTTTTTTTTGGATGATTAAATAAAGTTAAGTATTTTCATTTAAGTTTAAAAAATAAAAGTAATTCGGTGAATTGAATGCGTTTCATTAATCAGTGTAATAATTTAAAAAACATTCTTATTTTGCCTAGTACTGGTATTGATAAATAATTTTTAACAATTATTTTTATGAATATGGTAACAAAAAAAAAAAAAAAAAAAAAAAAAAAAAAAGATGCGTCAGGCATAACTTTATAACACTATTCTAAAAGAACAATAAGTTTAAGAAATTTAATTTTCCTGTACAAAGAAAGGACATATCTAAATAAACAATTTGAAAAACACAACGCAATAAAACTTCATTTTCCGCATTCGCTGTCCATATTCGGTAATGTATTCAAATTCTTTAAGGCAGTCGTGTATATATATCAATAGAATTGATACACACCTCGTAATATATTAAACATTTATTAAGTTTAAAAAATGCTTATCACAGCTGAAACCACACATCTATTAATTGTGGATCATATTCCGTTCTATAACCAAATTTTTTGAGTATCGCGATAAATGCTATGCACTCTGTAATTTATTTAAAAAAAATATTTTGTAGTGCTCTTCAATGAGGCGTATCAATTGTGATATGTTAAAAATGTAGTCACATCATAAAAATACTCCACAAATGCATTTAATCGTATATCATATAATGCAATGGAATTTTCTTCGGCGTCCATCTAAACAAATTGTAGAAGCAATATATCTCATATTCCGTAAAAATTACACTGTAGTCCATCTAGTGAATCATATCAATGTTACTCTGTTTGAATCATCGTCACATCACTAAAATGCTCCTGAAATTCATTTTGCTCGTATATCATAATCCAATGGAATTTTCTTCAGCGTTTTTATAAACAAATTATAGAAACTACTTAATCGATATTCCATGGAAAATATATTGTAATCCTTCTCAGCGATTAATATCAATATTTATTCTGCTTGAATCATCGTCACATCATTAAAATGGGTTTTATTGCATGTCCCTGTAAACAAACTATAAATGATACATCAAAAAGAAGGGAGGATTGTACAGTAGTTTCTGCCGGTAACATGTGACAGTGTGTTTTTAATGTGATGGCAGTGACTTTTAAATTGGCACATATAAATATATTAAACCTTAGAATAAAGGTTCGTCTATACTTCGTCTATAACAAGTCCTGTTTTAAGAAAAAAAAAAGATATATTGATCACGACGAGAAAGAAACATACAAAACTATCTGATAAGACGAAAACCTGTCTAAAACGAAATATTTTTTTTATCTTTCCGCAAACCGAATTCATCCCTAAGTTATGTTTATATTTTGACATTTAATAGATCTGAAAATTTTATTACGAAAGCTACGACAGATTTTAAGATGCTTTTTACACACAATCGCATCTACGCTGAAGTAGAAGGATGCTTAAAAAGAAAAAAAAAAAGGCGACTTATCGGTTTTTATAAGTTGCGAGTCACCCCTTTTCGAAATTTCATTACAGAAATATAATAGATCCTGAATCATCATAGAATCATTATAGTTCTACTTATTTTAGTTCAATTTTATAAATATAAATATTACCAAATTGTTGGAACATTAGTCTTTTTCATATATAATTTTTAAAAAGTTTTTTGCTTTAAAATGTTCTTCATTTCAAATCAAATGTAAGAGGAATTTTCAGAATTTTTCTTTCCCTTTTTTCCTCAAGAAGATTAGTTAAGAAAGGGGGGAGGAGCACGAATATATTTCAGGATCTATGATGCTCTAATGAAATTTTGAAAAGGTTAACTCGCAGGATATAAAACAGATACGATGCTTTTTTTTCTTTTTAAACATCCTTTCATTTCAGGTAAATGTGATTTCAGTTGGGGGGGAAGAAAGAGGTGTGTATAAAAGTCATCTTAAAATCTCTTGTGACTTTTATAATAAAATTTTTAGATGTGGTAGATGTCAAAATATGAATATAATGTAGGGATAAATTCGGTTTTCGGGAAAATGAACAATATTTCGTTTTACGCAGGTTTCCGTCTTACCAGCTGGTTTTGTATGTTACTTTCTCCGTCGAAATCAATATTTTTTATGTTTAAAACAGGATTTGTTAGAAACGGATTCCTTCATTCTAAGGTTTATTATATTTTTTTGTGCCGATTTATCACTGCCCCGCTTTTTTTTTTTTTTTTTTTTTTTCTTCTTGTGAACAAGGAACTTGCCCCAACGCTATTTCCGTCCCACTGTTTTAACCACTTAACTGATTTCACTGCACGGCATAAACAATAGAAGTTTGCTTGATCTATCACTTAAAGCTTTTTGACACCACTAATATTTTTAAATACAGTTTCATGCTATTTAATGGAAGAAATGTTTAGATTAAATATTAAGATTTTTTAGCATAAAAAAGCGGTGTTTATCCCATTTTTTCAATTTATTGTACGTAAAAAGAGAATCAATTAACTGGCTACAAAAACGTTTTTGAATACAATTTATTTATGACAAATGTGTGAAAAGTCAATGCCTATTAAAAAGTATAATTGGCATTATTCAGTCATAAATATTATTATAAATCTTTTTCCATCCAACAAACTCCGTTTCTGCAGGTTAGTGGAGAGTCGATTCAACATGTCGACTGAGATTCGACTTCGCAAAATGAGCTGAAAAGCTTATGTGTATGAAAACTAGAGGAATGTCTGAATTTCGACAGCCTCTTACCCCCACCAGCGCAATCTTTTGGCCGAAATTCGAATTATTTTAAGAAAGTGCATAGCTAAAAATTTATTGATTTTCTGATAACAATGCAGCAAAGCGCACATCTTTATCGCTAACCGGTTTTATTTATTTATTTATTTATTTTATTTTTATTTTTTTTTTTTATTTTTTATTTATTTATTTATTTATTTATTTATTTATTTATTTATTTTTTTTGTTATTTACATTCAAAATGGGTCAGTCATTTACTGGACACCCTGTACATAGTAATTGTAACTGTTCTTGAATTTGGACAGATGACACTTTTTTGTCCGGAAGTTAGCTTTCGGATTTTTCTTGATTGCCACAGTTAAGAGTTTCGGTCTTCCTGTACGCTTCTTACTGCCTTAATATTCTGGATTTCTGAGAAAACTGTTTGCTGCAGCCTTTGATCTTCCTATTTTATTGCAATATTAGAACCAGGCATTTCAGTTTCATTTAAAGTTAATATTTTAATTTGTTCACCATCGGATTACTTTTTTCCTCTTGACCTTGTATTAAGCACACCAAATACATGCACGTTAACACATTTACATTTACGTAAATTTTACTTGCGACCTGCTTTCTTAAGTCTTGTATTATGCCAAATGAGGCTAGGACCATCGGTTTTGTAATTTTTTCTAAATTGTTTTTCATTGGTTGTAATGAATTAGCATAATTTATATTCCCCCTTCCGTTTTTCTAAACAAAGTTTGCGATGTTGATCATGGAAATGGAAATAGAATTTGCATTTTCAACAATTCCACTACTTTTTGACTTTCGTAATTTTTTTATCGGCTTTATAATTTTTCCAGTACTGGTATATGAAATGTTCTTATACAAACTTCTGTTGCAATACATTTATCTAATCACCTACGTTGCTATCAGTGATGCATAAATATAAATTGCAATACTTTTTTAATATTTACATTTGATTTTTTTAAATTAGAAATTTTATTTTAATATACTGCTTAAGAAATTTGGGACAAAACTTGAAGAAAGCAAGCGGGATATATGATCCGGTCACTATAGTCGAAGACAGCTCGAAAGAAGATTTGGTGCGTCGTTAACTTCAAAAAACCAATAAAGGACTTTGGACAAAAAAAAGTAATGCAATCGGATAACTCAAAATTCAAAATCTATTTGTTAATCTATTTTTTTTATAACGCTTTATTTTGAATAGAGTAGGTTCTTCCATTAGGTGAATACCTTGGGGCAGCAGAACAAAGCTGTGTTCGCATGTCAGATAAAACTTCCATTCGTTTATAATTGAAATTTAAGATACAAATTTTCGAAAAATATTGAAAAAGTTTCTTTTTGGGCGCAATTTAAATGCAGCTTTGTTCATTTTATTGAAATTTTATTTATATTTCGTTATGTCATATTTCATTGAGCACGTAGATAAGGATAGTAAATAAAGATGCATTCATAAGAGCGAATGAATTTTATTTTCCTAAAAGTACAATGAATGCTTGTATAAGACTTAACTGTGAAACTATTTCGAATGGTAGTAAAAATATCAGATCTTACTTACCACAGAGGAAAGCCATTAGAAAACTTTATGAATTTTAGTTACGTGAGGGTCTATCTATTACTTATCCATTTGATTTTATTCAAAACGATTTGTGCAGCAGCTATACTTGCTTTAAAAATTGCAAAAAAAATCTATTTTCTACACTTTTAAGGAGAAATGGGGTAGATTAGGGACAGTTGATCATAGGGAAGGCTGACGGGTCAATCCATTTCAAGTGGTCCAGAAAATATTTTTTTGGTCGCTCGACCATTTTTAAAAAATCTGAAATTTTTTGTACAACAACCCTAACATGACGGAAGTTCAAAATGACCGTTCTTTTAATTTTACTATTTTTTGTTTGTGCATGGCGGCCATCTTTGTTTCATCGTATGCAGCGATTTTCTCAGATACTAGGATACACAAAATTGTAAATATCTCGTCTTCTATTTTCCCAATTTAAATGGGGTTTGCAGCATTTTGTTCAGAATAAAATAGGCTAAGTATTCATTGATAGAAAAATTTTGAAACATAAATTTTTACAGGTGAAATTTTAGCACAAAATGTACGATTTTTTCCAAAAACTATCCGTTTGCAAGAGAAAAATTTTCATGCAAGAGCAACTGTCAACCTTACACAATTTTTTCTACAAATAGGTCAAAAGTACGTGTACTCATACACCAAGTTCCAGATCTGGGAGTTAATTTCTCTTTGCGAAAAAAATTCCGAAATTCGTCAAAAATTTCAAAAATCGCACTTTTTAGGCTTTGATATCTCTGCTGGGGCACAAGATAAAAATCTGAAATTTTGGCCTGTGATAGTATTGTGTAGTAGCGTTATGTACAAAAAATTTCAAGAAGGAGATTTGACTACAAGCTGAGATATGACATGGAAAATATGTGAAAACAATACTGTCAAACTATTGTAAACCTACTATGTAATTGTTCAACAAGACTGTCAACCTTGCACAATTTTTTCTACAAATTGGTCAGAAGTGTTTGTACTCATACACCAAGTCCCATATCTGGGAAATGATTTCTCTTTCCGGAAAAAAAATTCCGAAATTCGTCGAAAATTTAAAAAATCGCACTTTTTAGGCTTTGATATCTCTGGTGGAGCACGAGATAAAAATCTGAAATTCTGGCCTTTGATAGTATTATGTAGTAGTGTTATGTACAAAAAATTTCAAGAAGGAGATTTGACTACAAGTTGAGATACGGTGATTAAAAAAATGTTAAGAAATGCTATTACGAGTACATTAGGAGAAATGAGATTAGTCTCTTTTATTACAATATTTACACAGAAAATATCGTTTGTTGAAAACAGTTAAATAATAAGCATTTAATTTACAAAATACTATATATGCTCAACAAAGAGCTTAACAATATTTACGAGAGATGTAATGAGTTCGACCAGTTACTGTTGTCAGTCCATCAGGCTGTTCTTTCTAAAAATCTTATTTGAAGCCCTCCAAGTCTTGTTATCCCTTGTTAACTTGAATGAAATTCTCTAGGTTTAATAATTGAAGGCATGTCAACTCGATCAGTTGCAATTCATTGTCTGTAACTTACTTTTCCTGAAATGTGTTCCGAGTAAAATTGTTGCAATAGCATTTCTAGTAGATTTGTTCATCTGGACAAATAGTGTATTGGCTTAGCATACATTCTGATTTGTTTAAATCACACAGAAGCATTTGAAAAAGATATTTGTAACTAACATTTAATTTTGTACCATAAATAATTAATTTAAAATTTTGGAGGTATGAACAATTACATAGTATGTTACAATAGTTTGGCAGTATTGTTTTCACATATTGTCCATGTCATATCTCAGCTTGTAGTCAAATCTCCTTCTTGAAATTTTTTGTACATAACACTACTACGCAATACTATCAAAGGCCAGAATTTCAGATTTTTATCTCGTGCTCCACCGAGAGATATCAAAGCCTAAAAAGTGCGATTTTTGAAATTTTCGACGAATTTCTGAATTTTTTTCGCAAAGAGATATCATTTCCCAGATCTGGGACTTGGTGTATGAGTACACGCACTTTTGACCTATTTGTAGAAAAAATTGTGCAAGCTTGACAGTCTTGTTGAACAATTACATAGTAGGTTTACAATAGTTTGGTAGTATTGTTTTCACATATTTTCCATGTCATATCTCAGCTTGTAGTCAAATCTCCTTCTTGAAATTTTTTGTACATAATGCTACATACTCGATACACGATACTATCACAGGCCAAAATTTCAGATTTTTATCTCGTGCCCCACCAGAGATATCAAAGCCTAAAAAGTGCGATTTTTGAAATTTTTGACGAATTTCGGAATTTTTTTCGCAAAGAGAAATCAATTCCCAGATCTGGAACTTGGTGTATGAGTACACGCACTTTTGACTTATTTGTAGAAAAAATTGTGTAAGGTTGACAGTTTCCCTTGCATGAAAATTTTCCTCTTGCAAACGGATAGATTTTGGAAAAAATTGTAAATTTTGTGCTAAAATTTCACCTGTAAAAATTTATTTTTCAAAATTTTTCTTAAACTGTATATTTAGCCTATTTTATTCTGAACAAAATGCTGCAAACCCCATTTCAATTGGGAAAATAGAAGACGAGATATTTACAATTTTGTGTATCCTAGTATCTGAGAAAATCGCTGCACACGATGAAACAAAGATGGCCGCCATGCACAAACAAAAAATAGTAGAATTAAAATAACGGTCATTTTGAACTTCCATCATGTTAGGGTTGTTGTACAAAAAATTTCAGATTTTTTAAAAATAGTCGAGCGACCAGTGCTGGACCACTTGAAATGGCTTGACCCTGACCCATCTTTCAGTTTTTACATAAAAAAGAATTTCAGAGTTATGCCAATTGATGACAACCAAAATTACTTAGATGTTCAAGCAATAGTCTTTGTTTCATGCTGATAATTGAAATAAGTGAAGAAAAATCAATCATAAAATGTTTTAAGCTTAAAAAAGTGTAATTTTTAGAAGCATTTTGTAAGGTTTTCTCAGATGAAATACATTATGCAGGATTAAGTAAGTAATTTTTAAGTATTGTTGAAATATTAAGCTTTCATTCCAGGCCATTAAGATTTGCCGTAAAATTAGGCTATACATAACCATGTGCAAGTCTTTAAAAAGTGTTATGTGGGGAGGCTTGACCCAATCAATGTGAGGTAGGATTGACCATGGTAAAGCTCCTTAAATTAACTGTTTTTGGATAGCTTATTATTATACACTGTACAGAACAAAGGATTAATGATTATGTTTATAAAATAATGCACATTTATTCTGTAAAGCTACAGTAGAATGGAGTGTTTTTAAAAAAAAAAATGTAAAAAAAATCGGTTAAAGGAAGAGGGGGAAAATTGCTATAGAAGCAAGAGAAAATTGAATGACATACAAATGGGAAAGTTGATAGGAACATTATTTCATTTAGATAGTACCCATAGTAAATAAAAAGAAAGAATGAAAAAGACTAGAAAGTATGAAAGTAGCCACCTGAGAAATGATAAATATTCAAGCTTCTGGAAAATTACACAATATTAATTGATACGCTTTAGGAAGGTATGAGACAAATTTAAGCAAGATAAGCAGAATGAGATGAAGGCAAGGTATGTGACAACTATAGTCATAAAATATGTATGTTTAAGCTGGATTTTTTCTCCTGTGCCTTGAGTTCTGCCTAAGTAGATTTATTTAAACATTACATTTTTTCAAATAATTTTGATAATAATGAAATGCTGTAGCATAAATTTATTCTACACTATTGAAAATTTCTGTAAAAATACAGAAAAAAGTGAGACTCTGTAAATTTACACAAGTTGTCGGTTAAATGCATTCACTTGAGTTTTCAGTCATTATCTTACACACATTTCCCTTATCGTATATCTAATTCCCTGTAAGGATTTCCATGTCTTTATTTAAAGATTTTTTATTTTTATTAAATTTTGTAATTAAAAATATACACTTTTAAAATATATTCGCAATTTTATTAGAAAAATAGATGAAGAAAATTTACTTTAATTTAATTTAATTTTTTTTAAGAATAATTTTGAAAGGGAAAAATTATCTCTTTTCGGTTCTGATACATGATTATTATCTTTATTTTTTTTTAATGCATTCTTAGAGTTAACTGTGGCGTTTAAGTTGAAATTTATAAATTTTATTCACACCATTTAATAATAATAATAATAATAATAATAATAATAATAATAATAATAATAATAATAATAATAATAAAAAATCCCTGTCGGCTGGGCCTATAGGCGGAGGTAGATTTCGAAGAGTGCTCATTTCAACAAAAAAAAAAAAAAAAAAAAAAAAAAAAAATTATATATATATATATATATATATATATATATATATATATATATATATATATATATATATATATATATGTATATATATATATATATATATATATATATATATATATATATATATATATATATATATATATATATGATTAGAGATAAACCCAGTTTAATAACTTCATTTGGCCGTTTATAAAACATTTTTAATTTCATTTTTCTGAAAAAACTGGTTTTATCAGAATCATCTTAAGAAAAATTCAGCTCAAATGCCCATTTTGACAACATATTTTTAAATAGATTCTGAATTTATTTAAAAAATAGACCAAAACAGTACATTATACAGCTCCTAAATAACAAAAAACTGCCAGTTGAATGCATTTGAGAAAAAAATTGAATTTAAAAATGAGTCATAAAATAACCGATTTGTTGTTTGAATACATCCTTAATTCTATAATCATTATTTTGTGCGAAATACTCACTTTGACAGCATTTTAAAAAATATATTCTATCTTTATCAAAAAACTGGCCAATACGTCACAGTATATAGTTCTTAAATAAGAGGATCTGTAAATTGGATGCGTTTAAGAGCGAAAATGGATTTTAAAAAGAGTCATAAAAAACGCAATTTGCTATGTGAAAACTTCCTTAAATTTTCAAATCACAAAGACTTCTGGAAATTCTGTTCAAAATACCCTTTTTGGTAGCCTTTTTCAAAACATATTCTGTCTTTATCAAAAAACTGATCAATGCATCACATTATATAGTTCCTAAATAAGAGGATCTGTAAATTGGATGCATTTGAGAGCAAAAATGAATTTAAAAACGAGTCAGAAAAAAACGCAATTTCTTATTTGAACACTTCCTTAAATTTTCTGTCACGATGATTTCAGAAAATTCTGTTCAAAATACCCTTTTTGGTAGCCTTTTTTGAAATATATTCCGTCTTTATCAAAAAACTGACCAATGCATCACATTATATAGTTCCTAAATAAGAGGATCTGTAAATTGGATGCATTTGAGAACAAAACTGGATTTAAAAACGAGTCAGAAAAAAACGCAATTTCTTATTTGAATACTTCCTTCAATTTTCAGTACCGATGACTTTCGGAAATTCTGTTCAAAATACCCTTTTTGGTAGCCTTTTTTGAAATATATTCTGTCTTTATCAGAAAATTGACCAATGCATCACTTTATACAGTTTCTAAATAAGAGGATCTACCATTTGGATGCGTTTAAAATCAAAAATGAATTTAAAAATGAGTCAGAATATAAGCAGTTTGGATTTGAGGTTTTTTCTGCAACTCCTATTTTTGTTTAATTTGTTTTTGCTATACGAATTGGTCCTATGAAAAACTTGTCAATATAAAAGTTGTAGATATTTTTGAGAAGATGTAAAATAAGTTTAATCAGATTTGATATCTTAAAAATTGACGGAGTTATGGATTTTTCTCTTTTTTCAGCGCCCTTTTTCTTTTCGTTTTTAATTTTTTTCATTGGTAAAAGTTGGTCCTATCAAAAACTTGTAAATACAAAAGTTTTAGATAATGTTAAGAACATTTACAAAAAATTTAGTTGGACTTGATATCTTGAAAATTGGCGAAGTTATGAATTTTTTTCTCTCAAAATCCCTGTTTTTTTCGCCCCTTGAGCCCACTTCTAAATTTATCAAAAATCTGTCATGCATATACTTTGGGCATATTTTTAAGAAGTAATATAAACTTTAAATCGATTCGATATCTACTTTAATTAAGAAGTTATGGCGTTTTTTCGGTTTTCACAAAAACGCCCCCTATTCCGATTTTGCCCATTAACGAACTTAGCCAAGATTTTATCCCCTTTGATTTTATGTACAAGTTTGGTGGAGATTGGTGAAGAATTATAGAAGTTATCGTGTCCATAAAAAAGTGAGATATATATATATATAGATAGATAGATAGATAAACTGGTGCGATTGCAATAGGTAGTATTTCTTACGAAATCTACCTAAAAATTAGCAACAACTCCAAAGTATTTTACAAATTGTTCCTATTTAAGCTTTAACCATTCATTTCATAAAATGAGCAAGTTCAGTTTTGTTTAAAATTTAAATTTAAATCGCATGAAAATACTTTTTTATTTTGTTGATAATAATTTATTATGTATGAAAAAACATTATATATTGTCAAGAAGGATGAAAACTCATTTTATGACATTAGCTGACGATACTTTAGTGATGTTTATTGATATTTCATTGTACATTTTTAAATTTCTCATCTTCGCTCATAGCTGCCATTTTTGCACTTTTAAACTATCACTTTTTTCTTACGGCCTGAGAGATCATCTCTCAGATTTTTTTTTCCATTGAATAAAACAAAGCTGTTTTCTGCTTCTATACATTTAATACATTCTGTGAAAATTTTGTGAAATTCTAGGCATCCGTTTTTCAGAAATCGTGCATGCAATGATAAAAATCACTGATTTGAGAAAATTGACTATAAAGATTAAATCACCCTTTGATCCAATAGGAAAATCTCAAAGTGTTTAAGGCATAACTTCTCTTCTAATGCGAATTTTCGTATGCAGTTTTAAAATGTTGCTAAATAATCAATTTTATTATAAGGTATATTTTGAAAAATCGATTTTCGGATTCTTTAAAGGCTACCTTACCCCTTAATAATTTGTGCGACCGATTAATCTTTGTAATAAAGAGCTTAGCAATTATTGAGTATCTTAATTCATCCATTTATTCGAAATAACGCTTTTAGGCTCCTCCATATAGTTTTTTAATCATTACGTCACTGTTTTTCCGATAAGTTAACTCACCCTTGCGATATCCTGTCGCTGTACAGTACGTGGGGGACTGCTTGGTAAAGGGGCGTAGCGGTGGCAGCAGATACAGGGGCGCTAGGCGTTGGAGAGGGTGGCGGAGGCGGTAATCGGTGGGCGGTGGCAAGCCAGTTATCGGTGCCGCCCCCTCCTAGCTTGTATCTTCGCCACACATCCTGGATGAATTGAGCGCGAGTCTGTTTCCGCCACTTAGCTCTTCGATTCTGGAACCATACCTGAAAAATCAGAGGAATAAGATTTTCCGTAACAGATTATATGTATAAAATGTCAGATATATATATGAAAAGATAAGAAATAAAACTCTTTCAAAATTCAAAATTCAAATTAAATTTCAAAACTGAAATTTACATCTCCAAGGTCTTTATCTCAACTTTAAATTTATCTTCAAAACTCGCTTTGCCCCTGGTAACTTTTTTTGCAAGAAACTTTTAACTCAAAAAATGAATTTTTTTTTTTTTTTTTTTAATATTTTGTAAGATTTTTCTAGTTGAAATGCATTTTATGAATTTAAGTAGATTTTAAATAATGCAGAAATGTAGAGCTTTCATTATAGGCAAAAAGATTATATTATAAATTAGGATTAACATAACAATGTGCTATCTTTTTAAAGTAACTATTTGGGGAGGTTTGACAAAATCACTATGAGAAAGAATTGACCCGATGGTCAAAGCTCCCTTAACTAAGTGTTTTGAAAATCCTTTTATTTTACGCTAAACATAACAAAGGGTTAATAGTTATGTTTGTAAATTGATGTAAATTTATTATGTAAAGGTACAGTAAAATGGTCTGATAGAAAAGGAAATGCTTAAAATTTATTAAAAGAAAATTTAAAAATTTTCTATAAATTCAAGAAAAAAAATTGATGTAATATAAATAGGAAAGTTGATAGGAATTTTTATTTCATTTAAATATAAAGAATGAAAAAGTAGGTAAGTATAAAGAATGAAAAAGACTTGAAAGGAAGAAAGATGCCGCCTTAAGGCGCAACACTAGGCACAGAAACAGACCCGGATGTCTGTTTCTGTGTATGTAAGTATGTAAAGTTTATGGGGGCGTTCTTTTCAAATATCTCGCTCAAATTTTAATATTTTTGCATGATATTTTGCACAAGATAGCTGAGGACGATCCACAACCAGCTTAGTTTTTACTTTTTCAGTTTTGGTTTCAGATTTTTTTAAATTGCTTTAACTTTCAAAACCGATTTAAACCGGTTCTGAAATTGAAACTATCATAATATAAAAAAAATAATAAGCAAAACCGGAAAAGTAAAAACTAGTCCGGTTGTAGATCGTCCTTAGCTATCCAATGCAAAAAAAAAAAAAAAAAAAAAAAAAAAAAAAATCATGTAAAATATTAAAATTTCAGCTAGATATTTGAAAAGAACGCTTCCATAGACTTTACATTATCATCCGGGTTTTTCCGTGCCTAGAGTGGGGCCTTAAGAAATGTTAAGTTTTCGTGCTTCTGTAAAAGAACGTAGCATTAATCAAAACATTAAGAAAGTATGTAGGGGGAACTGGGGTACATTGATACATGGGGCACATTGATACACCCCCTCTACCGCTCACAGGGTTATTACAGGAAGTTTCACAACAGCTCCAAAAGATGATGGTAGTGTATTCAACTACATACAGAAAATCTTGGAATGATTCAGTAGTTTGATGAAATGGGACGGGTGATTTATAGTTTTTGTTGTTCAAAAGTAAATAGGAGTTGTACAATTGAAATGCTATTATACAACTGTTCCAGTATTTTCAACCAAAATGAATACTCTCCCTGGTAAGTACAGCTACTCTTTATCAGTTCTTCATTATTTATTGTTAGATATATTGTGAAGTGTTGGATTTGAGACTCATTTTATTCAAAATCGCTGTATGGGGCACATTGATACAGTCTATGACGGGGCACATTGATACAGCCTAAATCCTTTAATAGTTCATATTTTCATTATCTTTTATTATTTTTTTTACCATACACTCCTTAATCCAACCTTTTTTTTCACGAAAAATTTCTAATATTAGTTTTTATTGAAGTGAAATAGCTCTAATTTCTTTATATTAGAACATTTTATAGTATTTTTGAAAACAGAAGACATAGGAACTTACCCAGCATCTAGTGCTACTAGAACTAATAAAAGAAAAGGACGCCATTCTGGCAAATCTCGAATTTATATCGATTCTCCAGAGAAAAAAGTATTTTCGACATGCGAAATGTTAAGTAAGAGAAACAAACTGCAGAACAGAAAATGATCATTATATTATAAACAGAATTTTTAATATAATTATCCTTTATTTTCTGTTTATGAACCTATTTATAAACAGAAAAACTGGTAATTTTTTCATCTTTCATAAGAAAGAAGATAATGCTGGGGTTGAAGTGCTAGATATGACAAAGTTACCACAGCCAACAATCAGACAAGAAACAGCCAGAACATCAGGTCATAATATATTTAATTTTGATTGCTTTAATGTTGCTTAAAAATAAATTGTGGGTGATTTGAATTTTTATAAATAAATATAAAATGGTTTTCTAATTAATTTTCTATGAAAAATATGCATTGGTATTATTTTGTCGTCATTTTTCTCAAACGTATCAATCTGCCCCGGGGATGGGGCACATTGATACAAATGACTTTTTTTGATTTTTTTAAAATTACATGCAAAAATACTATATAAAACAATGATTCTACATTTTTATAACATACTACACAAGTTTTGCTGTCACCTCATGGAAAAAAAACTTGAATTTTCTACTTTCTTGACACCAAAAAAAATCTTAGAAAAAAACTGTATCACTGTACCCCAGTTCCCCCTAAATAAATTTCAGCAAGTTGAACACAATGAGATGAAGGCAAACTATTTGGCAATTAACGTTGCCATGTCAAAAAACATGGGTCTTTAAAACGGTATTTTTCTCCTGGACCTTCTATCTCGTCTAAGTAGATTTTTTCACTTATCATATTTTCTTAAATAATTTTTAATAATAATTAAACCATATAGCATTGAGTTATTCTGCTTTTATTAAAACTGATTTTATTTCCCCAAACAAATATTTCAGTTTTAAATAAAGTGGATCAAACCTACCATATATCGGGAGCCTTGACATATTATTTTCTTATGACTAAAATCAGACATTTTTCAAAATCTTTATATATTATAACGCAATTTTATTTTAAGAAATTTTATTTTTTATTTTATTATTAATAAGAAAAAACCTCTTTTCATAACAATTATTAGAAATTAAAAAAATAGTATATATGAAATAGAATATATATCTTTATTTACTAGAAAAATATTAGATTTTTATTTATTGGATGTTTCTGTTATACTTTATGAAAATTATGTCATATTAATAAATTTATTTAAAGAAAATTTATAAAAATACAAGAACTCTACTAAAACAAAAAAAAAAAATTCTTCATTAAATCAAAAATTTTAAAAATGCAATTGTGGAATTGTAAAAGTAAAAAAAAAAAAAAAAAAAAAAAAAAAAAAAAAGTAATTAAAAAATTGAAGTGTAAATATAATTTAACCGGAAATGAAATGCTATTATTTACTTAAAACTTATTATATTAAACTTTATATTAAGCTCTATGAAAATTTGCGTCATTCATTATTTGAAATTTGAAATAAACTACGTTTAATTAAATTAAAGCAGAGTTTTAAGAATGTAAAAACTTTTTTTGAAGAAAAATAAAAATGTCATGTTAAATAAGAGAGAAAAAAACTCCTGAAATCAAATATTGGAAAAAAAAGGGGGGATCTGTGGAATAGAATATAGGTATATCGTTATTTATTGTAGAAAACTATTTTTTTTTTTTTTTTTTGTATCATATTTACATAAAGTTCATTATGTTAAATTTTAAATAAATAAATTTTATATTTCTGTTACATTTTATGAAAACTATGTTATGTTATTCAGTTTATTTTAAAAGTTCTATAAGAATATAAGAACTCTATATAAACAAAAAGAAAAATTCTTTATTAAATTGAAAAATAATTGAAAACACAATTAAAAAACTGTGAAAGAAATAAAAATATAATTGAAAAAATTTATTTTTTATCCATTTACAAAGTGCAAACTGTATTTAATAAAAATAAGATCATTATACATTTGTGTAAAATTAAGTAAATAAATTTTATGTTCATGTTGTAAAAATTACGCTATTTAATATGTGTACTTGAGTAAAAGTTTTAAGAACAGAAAAGCCCCATTTAAACGTAGGTAAAACGTACTTTATTGAATAAATAAAAATTTAAAACACATTTGAGATTTCGGTCGTAAAAAAATGGAGAAAAAAAGAGGCTCTACTTTGCTATTTCTTATGTTACTAAAGTATAAGAGTTATTTGGTTAACATAAAGATTAAAATTTAAAATAAACTGTATCAAAAATATTTTATTTATTATTATTATTTTTTTTTAAACAGTGATTAAAATATAGCCTTGCTTAAGAATAAATACTCTGTTGGAGGAAAATTTTTTAACATTTTTGAAATAAAGAAATTAAAAAAAGACAGAAAATCAAATTAATTTGTTTAATTATATTTTTTACAAACTTTTATTTGATGCAATCATAATTTAACGAAAATAAATTGTCATATTTATTTTAATTCTAGAAGGAATCGAGATAATTTTATCGTAAAAACTAGAAAAAAATATATTTTGCGTAGAAAAAAATTCAAGTTATGTTCTAATTATAAAAAATAACACATAAAAGCAGAAAAAAACGCTTGTAGTATATCTGAAAAACTAATCTTTTCTTTTCTGGTTTTCTTTTCTTCAGTTATTTAGGTATTTTCTTTTATTTTCTTTAGTACTTTTTAATTTTTCTTTTCTAAATACCTTCATAAAACATTTTTTTTCCCTTAAGCATATAAACAAATTTTCAAATATAGTTTCAATTTTAATCGCTCAAAATTTAGAAAATTGTGCATATTTTAAATAACAATTAAATGTAATATTCAAACCGCAGACCTAAATCTAAATGGAAATACAGTCGACTCTCGTTAATTCGAACTCGTCGGGACCACAAGAAATGTTCGAATTATCCGAAGTTCGAATTATGGAAAACATGCTTAATATGGTACTATTACAAAGGAATTAATGTTATAGTGTTTTTTTTTTTAAACTTATTTCGTCTGTTGTCATTAGAATATGACTTAATATTAAATTAGAATGTATAAACACATAAACTAATTAAAAGATTAGAAACAAGCAGATTGGAAGAAACATTTAAAGCGTCGCTGATGGACAGACGGGGCTCTAAGAAAATGGATATCAAATGCATTGTATTATATGTATACTCGTTCGGAACAAATTTCACAAAAATCAAAGAAAGAAAGTTATTCTAATAATCTGAAATCCGTGAGAAAGAAAAGAAAAATGAAAAATCGGAATTCTCGTTAATTCGAATTAAACGAAATCAAGAGAAAATGAGTTCGAATTAATGAAAATTTTTAACGTTATTCTGCCACTGAAAATTTCGGGACTTCGTGTTTAGTTCGAATTAAGCGAAGATTCGAATTATCTGTTTTCTAATTAACGAGAGTCGACTGTATATAGGATTGCTGTAATAAAATGTGACTATTTATTTATAAGGAGTAGAATATACTAATAAATAATGCAAAAGAATCTAGGCAAATTAGAAAAATATACAGTAAAGTTTATACACTTTTATTTACTCTATTTTTTGTACGTGTGAAAAAAATTACTTTAGGGTCGAATGAACTCGAATGGATTTGGTAGTCGGAAGTTTAAAATAACAGCTATGTTTTAAAAAGTTGCAATACAAAGAATTACTTTTTTTAACGAAAAAAAGCATGATTAATCGATAAAAAATTAACACTGATTAATGTAAATGCTCATTCATTTATAATTTTAACTTTTCATTTTCGCTTTTAATTTAAAAATTATTAATAATCAATCAGTGTTACTAAAAAAAAATAACTTATTTTTATTTTCTACAGCAACTGTTGTCAACCTTTAATATGCATACCCCTGAGAGTACGTGGTGGGCTTGCTAGGGATATGTGTAAATAATGTCAGTAATGGTGGAAAAACACAAAAATGTTTATGATGCACTTCAGTATTTTTTTTATGTATTATTGCAAGAAAGTACACATTATACATTGATTTGAAAGTTTAATAAAAGCTTATCTAATTTATATGAACTGTCATTAACATAAATGTGTGAATTAATTTAATAAGTGACAATCGAGAAATCTTGAAATTTCAACTTTAATTCTACATTCCTATAATTGTTTAGACTATTTATAGTAATTTATTTACCATTTCTACAAAAGTATATAATTTATTATTGACACACAATTACTTATTGTAATACAATTAAAAAAAAATATTTAAGCGAAAAATTATTAATTGGCAATTGCACATTTTTCTTTTATTTGGAATTCATAACACACGCAAAATTTAACCTCCAAATCCTTGGTGCACTGCATGTTTCAATTGATGTTTGGATCTATATCTATCAAACACTGTTTAATGAATTCTAATTTTTAAAAAGCTTCTCATAAATATTTTAATGCTTTTTTTTTTTTTTAAATTTTTCCGCAAGTGACATTTCTAAATATTAAACTATTATGTAATATGTTATTGTAATACAATTAAATACTGTAAAACAATTTGATTGCTTCAAACTTTATTTAGTTAAGCAAAAACCGTTAATTGCCAATCTCTTTTCTAATCCCCAGTGCACTTACTTGCTTCTATTATGTCTGGATATACACCATATGGCTCTTAATGACAGGACACTTTCAAATTTAGGCATTTTGTCGAATATTTAAAGATTTTCTTGTCGGATTCTTCTGGAACTTCAAGATTATCCATACTAATATTATAAATGGGAAAGTGCATGTGTGTGTCTGTTTGTTTGTTCGTCTTTCACGGCAAAACGGAGCGACGAATTGACGTGATTTTTAAGTGGAGATATTTGAAGGGATGGAGAGTGATATTGGCTACTTTTTGTCTCCTTTCTAACCACGCACTTCCCTAAAATGGGGGGGGGGGTGGAAGTTTGTGTAAAGCATTGCGCAATTTCTAGGTAGAAAGCTAAAGTGTTACTCATGGACAGTGTTGGGTATGAACGCGCTCACTGAACGAAAACTCACGACTTTCGCTCACTATTTGTGAACTTTGTACTGAACTTCGCTCACTGTTTTATAAACGAGTTTGAACTGAACGGCAACTCAAAAAATAGACGAGTTTGAACGAAATTTACGTTCAAATTTACGTTCATTTTTTCATAATTTATTAAAAAATTTTCCAGACCTTAGTACACTTTTTTCCCTCTTTCAAATGCTATTTAGAGGCCTACACGAGCCTCAGGACAGGTTAAGTCTGGATATCACTTCTCTGGGTAGTATCCTAGTCTTTACTTCTTCTGCAGACTCGGGTCGCGCCGAATCGGACCTGGGCTATATACAATTTCGCCGAAAATAGATATATACAGTAAACTCTTTGTACAAGGTGGATTGTGTAAGGCGGAAATATGTCTAAATCGGAAAGATTTTAAAAGAAAGCATAAACATCGCAGCCTACGGCACTTCTGCATAAATGAAGATTATAAACAGACTTAGAAGTTTTTTTGGCCAGAACTCTTCCGTAAGGGTAAATATCAATGTCCTGTAGAAATGTACTCGGGGTCGGGCCGTGTTCGGTACGAAATTTCAACTTTTTTTTCCGGGCCGGGCCAAGCTCGGGCCTTGTTTTTAGCTATTATATCGGGCCGGGTTGAGCCTTGATTTTAGCTATTATACCGGGCCAGGTCGGGCCGCTAAATTTTCTCTACGAGCCTGGGCTCGTACTGGGCTCGGGTCGAAATTTTTATTTTAATATCGGGCCGGACATTTTTTTTTTCTATGGATCGGGCTTGGAAATTTCCGTCCGTGCATACCTCTATCTTACATATCGAATAATCAAATGATTAGTTCACAAAATTTTGTAAATTTGGACAATAATATCCAAACATAAAAAAAGTGAATTTTTTAGTGAATTTCGTTCACTTTTACAAATGAGTTTGATTTGAACGAGTTCGTTTGAAAATTTTTGAATTTGAACGTGAACTTAAATCACTTTTCAGAAATTGAACGTGAGTTTGAGTTAGTTCGTTTATTTTGTGAACGTGCACTGTAAAAAAAAAAAAAAAAAGTGTCGATCTACTAAAAAAAACTTTAGTGATCCTTGTAATTACTAAAAATTTTTTAGTAATCTTAGTCGGTTACCAGAAAATCTGTAAGAATTACTAGAAAAAAGTTAGCAACGAATAGTTAATAATTTTATATTTTTAATAGCTATTACTAAAACTCACTTGGTGTGGCCTTGATAGCATAGTGGTTATAGTAACGGACTTCAGGCTAAAAGGTCCCGGGTTCGATACTGGCCGCTGCCAAATACGCCTCAAATGTATGCAGTGTAAGTACTCGTTAATAAAGGGATTATGAATATCCTGACGGAGCAGTAGCAATGTTTGGTGCTGCCATCTATTGCGGTTTTGCCGAAAATCTTCCGCTCCAGAAGTCCAGATGCAGCTCGAAGGAAGCTCCTGCCCTTCGAGCCCACGTAATAGTTATTAAAAATAATTTTGGAGCTATTACTAAAATTTGCTTGGTGGCTCATACTAAAAATTTTTAAGTTAGTTATACAAAAAATTCTTTTGTTCAATTTACAAAAGAAATGCTTGTTTCGCTTGCAAAAAAAAAAGTTTGCAATGGTTACTAAAAAATTCTGTGGAATACAAATTTACTAAAAAATTTTTAGTAACCTCTTGAATTTTTTTTTACAATGTGCTCAACACTGCTCGTGGATTCCGTTAGATGACGCTAGCTAGTAAAAAATATGTCTAGATGGCAAAAGCTAGTAAAAAATATGTCTACACCTCATATTTATCAATGTCGATTTGATACAGAGGACAAAAAAAGGGCGAACAAATATAATAATAATGTTTGAGATCACCCTATAAATTAAAATGCAACGAAATGATCTATTGCTGTAGAATACAAAAAGTGGATGCCATACAACGTGTTTGCTGATTTGTGTAAGAACAGCACTTATACTCATGGAAATATAGCGATTTTTATAAAAATTAAAAGCGTTTTTAGCTTATATCATGCAGTACTTTTAAACAAATTTAACACCAGTTTCGGTAAAATTAGAAAAATGTAGTTGATACAACATAGAGCAATTAGTCCAAAAACAAAAATTGTATAAGTCAGAGGCTTTAAATTTTGTATTCTTACAGCTGAATACCTCGTGTCAAACGACATATTATAAGATTTTGAAAAAGGCGGTTATTTCAATTAAATCATTCCATTGTCATCCATTCATTTTTGTGATTTAAATTTTAAAATAGAGTCTTAATTTCAACGTTTTTCGTGTAGACATAGAGTAGCTTAGTGGTAAAGCATCTCACTAGTAAACAGAAGGTTCTTAATTCGAACTCCGGAACTCTAAATTTTCATATTAAGATGGATTTAATCAGAAGAAATTTCGCATTTTTTGCCAATTTAAGGGCTTATTACGGTTTTCTTCAACTGGCATTCATAAAAAAATAAAAAAAAAAATTATTCAATTTTCTTTTTATTTTAAAAACTATTGCGATTTATTAATGATTCAGCATTTTAAATTTTGTTTAAACAATATTTTTTTGTTTCTAAAAATCAAAATTTTTTTTATATCTCCGCTATTTTTTTTTAATTCGGATTTTCAAAAAATTGGAATTTTGGATAGTGCTACCATCTATGTAAGAATTTAACAATTATAAATTAACAATTGGATTTCTTAATTAAAGAATAAGTTGTTTTGAAAGAATTATTAAACGAAACACTCTGTGTGATCTACGATAACACCCACTTATTTTTAAAATATCGATTGTTAATTTATTTATTTATTTATTTATTTTTATTTTTTATTGATACTTTAGTTTATATACATATATATATATATATAACAACCAGAACGAATCTATTCCATAGTAACAAAAAAAATCAAAGTTTTTTTTTAAAATCTATTTATTGATATTCATTAAAAATACTAACTTTTTCCAAAAAGTTAGTTAATAAAAGATGACAATTTGTAGAAATACTTTTATTATTCAGCTGCTTTTAGAAAGCAACTAAAAATCAATTTACTCTATCGACGACAGCTTTCTGAATTTTCACAATATCTGACTGGATTTCTTTTATAAGTTTCTCCATAAACTTTATTATTAAATTATATAAGAAGACCGTTGTTATCGTTCGCGCATGCACAGATCAACATTATTTTATACAGCTACTCATATTTCATAAATTACTTAATATATTTATATTTCACTTGCACTATATTGTTTCAACTACGTTTTTCCATTTTTCTGAAATTAAAGTTAAATTTGGTTATGTTTGGCTCTGTATGATATAAGATGAAAACATGTAAGGGTTTATATATATATATAAATCGCTTTTTTTCATGAATATACATGCTATTTTTATAAAAATCAGTGAACATGTTGAACAGTATCTACATATTTGTATTCTGTAAAAATAGATCATTTCGTTCATTTTATTTTACATGGTGATCCCAAATATTATTTTTCTTTGATTTTTTGTCGGCCCTCTAATTAAGTAGACATTGACAAATATGAGTTCGAACATAATCTTTATAATCCTAAAATTGCAGAAAAATTCTACAACCTTTTTTTTTTTTTTTTTTTTTAATATACGACAAAATTTCTAAAATTGAAAACGTCCTGTGATTAACGGCCATATAGTGTATATCTATCTCATGCTGTCTGGAGAATTATAATTTTTGAAAAGCTTCTTACAAGTCTTTTAATGCTTTTTTTTAATTTTAACCTTTTTTTATTAAAAAAATTATTCTCGAACTTTATTTTTTAATAAGGCATGTTGCTAATCGCATCTCGCTAGCCAAAAATGATCAGACATTTACAATGATCACGAAATGACCATGATTTGCGCTCATATAGAAAGTTTGCTCGCACTAAAACAGCAAAAAAAGTTTACCTATTAAATGAAAATCGCAATTCTGAAACCACTAGCCAAATCTAGCGCATACTGAAGTCTGAACATTTGTGTGAGGATAGTCCAAACCGAGTCCTGACACACTTGTGGCTCAGATTTTTATTTTTTTAAGTACTGTACGTATCTATTGGGCACCTTTAAGTTTTTATGCCCTAAATTATTATTGACTTGCCCCCTTTTTATCCGATCTTCTTTGTCTTGAGGCTATTTCTACATTTAATATCCTCCACTCTTCTATATATCAGTCAATACCCTGGTCCCCTGGGGCCTGCTACAGGCTCCCTTGAACTTTTTGAACTCTAAATATAAACTAATAAAACTGCTTATAAATTGTTGTATATCAATCTGATCATCGTTTTTGGGACCCTTTTTCCATTTACTTATTCCTCCTTTTCTATATTACAATTACGATCCTGGCTTCCTATTATTATTATTATTATTATTAATATTATTATTATTATTATTATTATTATTATTATTATTATTATTATTATACTGCAGACTAGGTCCCTACCTGCCGTGCAATATGCCTAGTTTAACGAGTTTTTTACCTGGCTGCGGGGCAAAAGCCACTTGATTGCTTCAAGCTGAGATCTACCTGATTGTGGCTGTATCGCTATTATTTTTATCATATTTCTTACTATGCTGGCCTGCTCTAGGTTACTTTAATTATCTGTTTGGGTTCGTTCGTACGATGTTGGAAGTGGAAGGAATTAAAAAGGCAAGTCGGGGGTAACGCTAATTCTTCCACAGAACCCATACGAGCTGTGTATAAGGCAGACAACCGATACTCGATTTTGATCTTGTAATTTAGAGCCTCGATCAGGTGACGAGATCGTCACCTGACTAGGCACCTCCAGAGGTATAATGCACAGCTAACTTGGAAGACTTTGCACCCACGACGGATTTTACATGTACCAGATGCCATTAGTGTACATGGCGGGTTTTTAGCTGGCCGGTGAGCCTCAAATTTACGATCTTTTCGTCTAAGAGCACGACGCTCTGTCATCTCTATTTTACATTTCTTTTGAATATACTAAAGCCAGTTATTTCGAAATATCATTAGCGTGTAAATGCGACAGGTATGCATGGCAATAAAATAGGACATATTTGATGAACAATACTGTCTTATAACATAAAAAACAACTACAAAATTGCAGATCCAATGAAAGGAATTAAAGAAAACGCAAATAAATAAATCGATGGATATATTTTTTAATTTAACTTGCATAAAAATATGAATTCTGTAATTACACAAATTTTATTAAATAAAATAAGTAATATTTCTAATTTTACATCTACATTTTCTCAAAAATATAATCTGTCTATAAAAAAAACAATGCATATTATAAAAAAAAAAAAAAAAAAAAAAAAAAAAAAAACCCGGGACAAGGGAGAAGGATGTAAAAAATAGACTAAATCCAATTATTGAAAACAATACATTTTGATTAATACACTAATTAATTTCAAAGAAACACATTAAATTAACATTGTAAACAATTGAAAAAAAATAACAGTAATAAACAAGTACTATTTATTTACAAGCTATGCTAAAGACATTAGATATCGGGTGTATCACATAAAGTAATTTAGTAATGTTCATCAAAACAATTAAAAAAACTTCATTATTTAATGAGAAGAGCATCATTATTCAGAAATAGGAAGCAGTTTAACTTATGAGAATTTTAATAAAGGAAATGAATTTAGTTAGCTAATTAAGAATGATTAATTTCGTTCCAAAATTGAATTAGCTACCTAAATACAGTAGATTTTAAGAATATTAAGAAAAAAATTAAACCATGACGAAGTAAAAAATAAAGCATCACATATCAAAAAAGAATACTAAAATATTATATTAATAAATTGAATTTGTCTTTTTTTTCATCGATTTGGTAGTGATAAAATTTAGCTTTCGAAAACCAAAACATACGTAAATGTGCATGTTAATTAAATAATAATTTCTATAAAATTAATCTATAAAATAAATAAATAAAATAATAATTTCTGTGTATGAACTGCTGTTTCATATAGTCTGTCTCAAAAGTTTAAGCACTCTGCAAATCTGGTTTAAAATAATTGAAGAAGAAAATACTTTATGCTAATTTACAATAAATACTCAACATTTAATCAAAATAAAATAAAATAAACCATTTTGGGTAGTTAAAATAAAAAATATATTTATTTTTATTTATTTTTTCTTTTTTTCTTGAAGAAACGCTGTCTCAAAAGTTTAAGCACTTTATGCAATTTTTTTTAGAAACACGGGATTGGTATTGTGTAATGACGTTGTATGACATCATATTGCACTTTTATACAAGTATAAAAGGTGGAGAAATTATTTCCTAATGTTTTAAACATGGCAAAGGGTAAAGAATTCACAAAATATGAGATTTTGAAAGATTTTATATTGAAATCTCAAAATAAAATTGTTTCTGATATTGCAAAAGCTTTAAATTGATCAAAGCTATGTATATATCAAGTACTTTCTAGAAAAGATAATTTTAAGCGGAAATCAAGATGTAGACGACCACGTATGACGACTGTTCAGATTGATCGGAAAATACGGAGATTGGTATTTAGACAAAATATGTCCCCATACGGCAAATTAAAAATAATCTCAGAGTACAGATGTCCAAAGACACTGTAAATAGACGTATTAAAGCGTGTGATTACATCATGTAAAAGAAATTGGCTCGCAAACCGTCTCTTAAATTACATCACAAACAGGTAAGAATGAACTGGGCTAAAAAACACATATCCTACGGGGACAAATGGCTTACTGTTTTATTCAGCGATGAGAAAAGGTGGAACTTAGATGGCCCTGATGGTTGGAACGGGTATTGGCATGAGTTACGCAAGAACCGAAGGACATTTTTCAGCAGGCAGCAAAGGCGGTAAATCCGTTATAGTTTGAGGGCATTTGGGACATTTGCCAGCCCCCTCTGGCTTTTCTAAATGGAAGAGAAGTTTAAAAAAAGTTTCAAGAGACGCTAAACCATCATTTGCTTCCATTCGGTGACATTTTGTGGGGTTTTGAATGAACTTTTCTGCAAGACAATGCCTCAATCCCCGTATCCCATTCTATAAAACTTTGGTTTTTTCAGAAAATGATAAAGTACTTGACTAGCCAGCTTTAAGTCCAGACTTAAACCCGATTGAGAATGTCTGGAATATTTTCACCCGCCAAGTTTAGGCAATAGAAAGCAGTATGACTCTATTGAAGAACTCCAAGAGGCTATTGAGAAAGCATGGTATTCTTTGCCACCAGAAACCCCACAAAAACTAATAATTTTGACGAAAGCACGTTTATTTGAACTAATCCGAAAACATGGGAAAAAAATTGTTCCGTGAAAGTTCCGTAAAAATTATAAATATGGTTGTTTTTGATATTGTGCATAAACTTTTGAGACAGTTTTTTTCCTAACTTTTTTTTAATTGTATTTTTTAAAATTATCTAATTTATTTTTTTCTATTTTTGATATCGTTTATTTAAATAATATTGCGAAATATATAAATAAAAAAATGTTATTAATTCTAACTTTTTATAATTCATTAAAAATCGCTATTTTATGCTTGTGCTTAAACTTTTGAGACAGACTATATTAAATTAAAATCCAGTACTTTTCTATAAATAAAAAATTTCATACACTCAATAGTTATGATTAATTAATATAATTAGGATATATTAAAATAAATGTGTCCAAATTATTAAAGCCCCACCAGTGGCCGAGAGCTCCTGGCCTCTCAACTGGTAGACGGCAGGTGCTGGATTCGAACCCAATCGTAGCCGTCGGGCTAACCGTTCGGAGTTTTCCGTGGTTTTCTTAGAATCTCGGATAAATAGGGGTTAGGTTCCCTTAGAAAGATTCCCACGGAGGGCACCCCACCCCTTTCGTGCCTATATCCCACTTGTTGATAATCGGCCTTCATAAAATAAACCAAATCAAACTATTAAATTAAAATGTTATATAGTGAATATATAACAATATATATATATGTATTGTATGTATAATGTATATAACATTTAACTAATATGCGAATGTGCTTTAGTTAAATTAATATAATTTAAAGAACTAAGAAAGCCTAAATATCTAAGCACTTATCTGAGCATTATCTAAGCACTATATACCATTTTAATAAAAATATAGTCAAATTTCTTAATAAAGTTGTTAGGATTACAAAGAAGTTTAGTGATAACAAATTCTGCGAACATCGAACAAGTTTCACGGTTCTTTTATTATAAGGGATTTCCTTTACAGAAGGTATTTTGGAAAACATTTTGCTGATTAAAGGTGGTTCACGAAGAAAAACACCTTTAAATAATGCGAAATTTTCATACACATTCATAATATCCATTTTTTACACTTTATAACATAGTTGAAAATTGTTTATGCATTCGGTTTGTCTATTTACCTGTCTGTCCATGCTCTAACTCCATAAATATATATTTGGATTTTCATGCAATTCATATACGTATGTTAATGATGCTTACAATGGCATATTCGGTATTGAATATGAATTGTGCAAAATTAAAAGTTCATTTACAGGGTCACTCAAACGAGCTCTGTTACCTTTATGATCAATGGGAGATAATCGTTTGCATTTTAATGACATTACGCTATTTCAAATGAATAGAAACTATTATAAATCTTTAAATTCCACTATAAGATTATTTCATTAGAATAGAGCAATTCGTAGCATTTATAGTTCATTTACAGGGACGCACAAAATAAATCGATTATATTACTGTCTTTGATCAATAATTGCTGGTAATTGCCAAATTTATGAAAGCATGGAAGATTGGGATCAGGAAAACTTAATATATAATAAACCTATGAGTCAACCACTAAAATTGTGTTTTTAGGTGTTTTCTACCAAGATATGACTTGGTAGACAGATTGAGTTTTACTACGTAAATTCAGATTTAACTAATTCTAGATTTTCATCTGTGAACTCGATGAGGTGATTGTCTGTGCTGTCACCTCCCGGTCTACGAGTAGAAAGATAGCCCCGTAACAAGAAAAAACATTGTAGTTATAAATTAGAGGTACTGGCAATAATTGAAGCTCTAAAAAAAATCAGGAACTACTTAATAGGTACAAAATTCAAGATAGCAACTGATTGTGAAGCATTTCAAAAACACTAAACAAAAAAAAAAATGGCTCAAAAAATCGCAAGATGAGCTTCATTCATGGAAGAATTTGATTATGAAATTACACATAGATCACACTGTAAAAATAAATCTGCGAATTCAAGGTGAAACTACTGGCAGCAAAGTAGCCGAACTTTTACCGTTCCGTTAGTAAATTTTTCGCTTTGGGAAATAAAGAAAAGAAAAACCCCGTTTGAAGAAGCAGTAACTTTCTGTTACAAGATTTGATTTTTAATGATAATAATTTAATATATTTTTAATTAATAAATCGATTAATCGTCAAAGAATTCGAAATTCCCACATGATTTTAAGCTGATATATTACTTTACTTAATTTACTTTGTATAATTTACCTCAAGCCGTCCTTAGGATCGAACTCGAGACCTTTTGATAGAGGAACAAACCCTTACTGTCTGAGCCAAAGCCGCTGATGCTGGTTTGTACAAAGTATGTCTTTTATCAATTAGTGGGAAAATCTGTTGTGCTTTTTAAAGATTTCCTTTCAAATATATTCGTTAGAATATTCGTAAACAGATCATTTTATTTATTTTAGACTGATGCATAGTACTTATTATTTTTTAAAAATAAATTTTAATTTTTTAACTAGTTTAAATTAAAAAAAATCGCTGTTTTTTTTTTTAAATTGTTGTACATTATTTATTTATTGATAGACTTTATTTATTTTATTTATTTATTTATTTGGTTAATTAGTTAAAAGGTTTTTTTAATAAGAAATAAGAGAAAAATAAACAGAAAAATATAATTTAAAAGGGACTTTTTACGTTTTCTTTATTTCATGGCGCCAGTGGAATTCGAGCCCACAATCTGCAATTGCGGGCGGTTAGCGGTGTGGTGCCTTGACCACTTGGCCACGGAGCCCCCCACATAATAGAGTGTCTCCGTTTTTTGTTTCTATTTCTATCTGTTACGTTATTTTCAGAAATTATGGTGCAGCTTCCTGATTTTTAATGGAAAATGTCCTTTTGTTGTGAAAAGGGACTTTTTCTGTGAAATTCAGGAAAAAAATATTCATGAATTTCAGAATTTTTTTAACAGTGCAGGGAATAAAATGAAACGTGCACATGTTTTGAGTCGAAATACTGTTTTAGTAACTACAAAATCACAGAATTAGATAACGACTAGAATAGCTATAGCACAGAATAGAGATGAGCTCATAAATTCAATCAAATCTTTAGTTGAAAAGGGTGAAGAAAATTAATATCTTATCAAAAATAACGTGTTGTATAAGTTTGATAACGGAAGAAACTTACTTTTAGCGTTTGCCTGAAGAAATGCAAAAAAAGATTATTCGTAAAAAACACAATAAATAGCATTTTGCTAAAGTCAAAACAGAAAAACTAGTAGAAAAAGATTTCGTCATCCCTAATCTATGAAAGCCAGTTGAAAAAATAGCAGTAAATTGCATCAAGTGCATTTTATTTAACAAGAAACAATGCAAAGCCGAAGGTTTCCTAGTGTCTATATATCAAAAGAGAATATATCACTAAACACTTACCGCATTGATCATATTGGGCCAATGCCATCAACAAACAAGAAATATCAGTATAGTTGCACAGTTGTAGACTTTTACTAAGTTTGTATGGTTTTATCTGGGGAAATCCACAACAGCGCAAGAAGTCATTAAAAAATTATCCTTGCAAGAAACTGTATTCGGGAACTTCATCACTTATGGTCGGCTTATTGGAAAATGCTTTAAAAATAACTTATTCATTTAGAATTATAGTTCCAAAAGTATTAAAATACTGTACTATTAGCTGAAACTTACCTGTGTGTAATTTTTACAATTCTAGTGTATCAAGAAATGAGTGAAAAATCGATTATAAAGGTCATCTTTAAATGTGAAAACCAAATGGATTTAAATAAAAAATACAAATAAATAAATAAATAAACCTGCGACTATACAATCCATGTTGGATCAAAGGGCCTAACAGTGTCAAATCCTGTTTTCTTGACTCTAGTCCACGAGGTGCAATGCAGAATATGCCCTGGTCAAATGATCAGCCTAGCGTGGGAATCTGAGTGTTTAGTTTCCAAGCTAGCGTAGTACTCATTTTATCAACCGTGAAGAGATTAAAGTTGAGTGAACCTTGCCCTGCCAAGAGTTGATTTGTATTTTTATTTATTTATTTGTTTGTTTTAATAGCGTGGCACTCAGATTGTGCCAATCATTGCGCCACTAGGCTTGTACTTTTAAATAAGAGAGTGCATTTATAGTGCATGAACAAAACATTTTTTATATTAATGTATAAAAATACTTTCAAGTTATAAGCAAATGATTTTCCTACCTGCACTCTCGCTTCTGAGAGATTGATCTTCTTGGCAACCTCTTCCCTCAAGAATACATCGGGATAATGTGTTTTCTCAAAGAGAACTTCAAGTTCTGTCAGCTGTTGAGGATTGAAAGTAGTTCTGTTTCGCCGCTGCAACATAAAATTGATAATGGTAGAGTAGTAAATGTGACTTCTTTATTGATTAAGGAGTCCGGGACACAAAAATCTTCAAATTTTCTATAAGAAATTTATTGCATTACAATTTTTTTCTGTTTAAAATGACATTTACATTACATTTCTATCTCAATTGGCAGTGGAAATATTATTATTATTTTTTTCGTTTTGATTTGTTTTCAAAATTTAGCTTTCAAACAATGGCTGTCATAGAAATCATTTCTTGTAAAAAAGCGATTTTCTTCATGGTGAGTTTTTCAACAGTTCTACTATTTAAATTGTTATAAGTCAAGAACTGCTAAAAATAATTGGTTCACACTTGGAATATGTCTTTTTAAATTCTTTTACTTTAATTTTGATTCAACAAATAAAAATAAAAAAAAAATAAAAAAAAAATAAAAAAACAAAAAGATATTTTTTGAAAAAAAGTTGCATCTTTTTTTTTTTTTTTTTTTTTTTTTTTTTTTTTTTTAAATATTTTTATTTGAATTAATATTTCTAAAATTGCTGAATCAAAATTAAAGCTTATGCATTTCTGTTTATTTAAATGAAAAACAATTAAAATTCTACAAATAATATTTCGAGTTATAACAATCTTAAATCTCACTTATTTAACAAATTTTAAATTAAAAAAAATCTTTAAATATCTATGAAATGTTTTATCCTATGATTTTGTTTACAAATAATTTGGCTAACCAGCACAAAAATAATACAAAATTTTTAATTCAAAAAATAAAAAATTACTTTAAAATGTGTCCCGGACTCGATTAACAAGTGATTTCGAAATAACAAATGAAAGCGATTTCATGTGATTGTTTTTTAAACCACGACATTCTTGCAACTGTACAAAAACAGTCATGGGTTTAATATTTCCGTTTCTGTTCATTTTTTCATTTATTATTATTTTTATTTGTTTATTTGCGCCTCGTTGATGTATTAAGTTGAAAAATAATTCACGAGCGATTATTTTTTTCAAACTTTTAAATAAAACTATTGCCAAAACTTATTCAATAATGTACTCTTATTTGTTGGTTAAGATTTTCGTCGTTGAATAAGTTTTTATGCCTTGGTGATTGAATTTTCCCGGTTTCGATTTAAAGAATTCTAATTTACCCAAACCTTCAATCCTATTCAATTGTTGAATGATACATCGCACAAAGCATTCCAGAAGAAGGGAAAAGGTCTGATGGCATCAAATCTGGATTTGGAACCTCTCTCTCTCTCTCTCTCCCTCTCTCTCTCTCTCTCTATATATATATATATATATATATATATGTATATGTATATATATATATATGTATATATATATATAAGCTAATAGCATTAATCCGCCCCCCCCCCTTCTTTTTCATTTGACATTCTTTTTAATGATCTAAAAATATACCAAAATCATTAAAATTAAAAATAAAAATATACTCATCTGTACAGTCAAATATGCTCTTTCAAGTAATATAAAACATTATTAAACATTTTGTCAATGCGTTTCATTTCTGTAAACAGTTTTATGATAGCTCACATGATGCTTAATATTGCATTAGTTATACGCTCGATTTTTCTTCATCATATTCTTTTCTTGGCATAAATGAAGTTATTACAGCAGTTTAATGAGAAATATAGTACCTACAGTGTGAATATGCACTAGTTTATCTTTCTGCGTCACAAAGAGAATGATGATAATAAGAGCCTCCCCCCCCCCTACATTTACTTAAGTCTCTCCCCCTTATTATTTACTTTCAGCTACGGCCCTGACTATATCGCTTATAAATACGTTTCACACCCCTTGAAAAAGAAAAGAAAAGAAAAAAGAACGGAAAAGAAGAAGGAAAAGTAAAAAGAAATAAAGAGGGAAAAAATTAAATTAATAACAATATCGGTAAATAGGAATAAAATTGATCGCCTGACTATTTTTTTTATTTTGTAGGTTTCGTGACAACTGTTCGAGAACCAAATTTTCTTTTCTTTCTTTCTTTTCTTTTTTTTTTTTTTTTTTTTTTTTTTTTTAACATATTGGAAATTACACGTTAAGCATAGCAAATAAGGGGCAGCCATACTAGAAGAAAGTTTTTAAAATATTTAGATCTTGTTGTAATACACTGTAAAAAAAAAATCTGCAAAAGTACTAAACCTTTTCTAGGAAACTGGGATTCCAAGAACTTTTCCTGTAACGGTAACAGCAAAAATTCAAGTTTCAGAATCGATTACATGATTTTTTCCTGTTATCGTTACATGAAAAGTTCTTGGAATCCCAGTTTCCTAGAAAATGTTTAGTACCTTCACAGATTTTTTTTTTTTTTTACAGTGTAGGATACAGTATTTCGTATACAGTAGAGTATCTTAAATCTTTTGTGTAACCCTGTAAATACTATCTGCTTTCTATTATACAGGAATAAAGTTGTAGTAAACCTCAGCTGCGTATATCAGTTTCATAAAATATGAAATACATTAATATTATTAAAATGCGCCCCAAACAATTTTCCTCCTATACCATTATGTAAGGGATTTTTTTGTGTAGCCCTGTAACTTAATAACAAATATTCTTTGCAGCACAGATCGTAGAGAATGTATATTTTAATTTTTAATATATACTTCATAGATTTCGTAGATGCATATACATTTTATTATGTTCGAAAGCGTGTAACACCATTAAAATGCACTTGAAACTATTTTTTTCCATTGGCCGTAATGTAACGGAATACTTTTGATCGCTCCTGTAATTAAACTATGCATCTGATTTTCATAAAACCTGAAATGACTGGATAAAATTACGCAACAATTATGAATTTTAAATTTTAAATGATTCGGTGGGGTGATTTTGCTCTGTTATATGCGGACAGACGGACGGATTGAACGACGACTATAGGTGATCCATATTTACATAATTATGAACTCACCAAAAAACAAATCAAATTTTGCTGGAATTTCTTATTTGAAAAATTAACTATTCTACAACTGGCCGATTAACTGAAAACAGATATTCTATTCCATTTCCAAAAGGAAGTTATTAGTTGCATTTCTGCCAAGATCCACTTTAAATTTTGAAAGCGATATTAAACATACTGCTACGAATTTAATTATGAACATTTTATAAACCCATTGTTACCGTTATTTTATTATTTGAATTAGTTGTTATATTTTATTTATAACTCAACCATTGTTTAATTATTCATTGATATCCAAATGATATGAATATAACTTTCGATTTTAAGGTTAGATCTGGCAATAATTCTTCTTTAGTTTTCAGATTTTTTTCAGTGAAAACATATTCATACGTTCAGTTTTTTTTTTTTTTTTTTTTTTTTTTTTTTTTTTTTTTTTTTATGCTAGATATTTTATAGAGCCTTTGCCTTTCCAGATTTCCTTTTCTAATATTACACACCGATTTTTTAGGTGTTTCCTGTCTTTGTTCTGTTCTTGTTCTCCTACATTAACTAACTTAAGTTTATTCGGAGAATCAAGGAAGAATATTAGACTATAGGAAATTTCAACTAATTAAAAATTGACGCAGTTTTTAGAATGAAATACACGAGGGGAAGAATAACGTGTAATAAAAACAAAATTTCGAAAAAATTCGATTGAAAGCTTTTTGTTATAATTTTCTTTATTTTTTAACATGAGTAGAATATGTTTAAACTGTTAATAGGTGGCAGTGATAAATTCAGGGCTTACATCCTGGAATCTCAAAGCACCTTTCCGCCGGAATATTTGGCATTTTATGTTAAGACCCCTGTCCCTGTCCGCGATGACGCTCGCGAGCTAATACTATTCCTATGGGGAGGTATTTTTCTAATAACTCTTTCACATTTTGACTTTTTTTAATTTTTTTTTTTTTTTTTTTTTTTTTTTTTTTTTTTTTTCACTGGATAGCCGAGGGCCGTCTTAAGATCGCTCATTGATTACTTTTTGCTATTTTGGGCGCATATATTTTTTATAAGATTACTTTCACTTTCTGAACCGGTTCTGAAAGAGAAACTAACTTTTTAAAAAATATCTGCGAGCAAAATCGAAAAAGTAATCAAGGAGCGATCTTGAGAGGGATCTCGGCTATCCAATGCAAAAATAATTATTTAAAAATGTCAAAATGCGAAAGAGTTATTAGAAAAATGTCTTCCCATAGGAATAGCATTAGCTCGCGAGCGTCTTCGCGGGCAGGGACAGAAGCCTTAATTAGTGGTCTGCATGTAGAAGTTCTGCCTCCGCTGAACCGCTTTGTGTAAAAGTGGAGCTGTACAAATCTTTTCCCGAGAAAAAAGTCCTAATTCAACGCTGACTGAAGATATAGTGGCTCACATTTGTTTTTGAACATATGTTTTTGAAGCTTACTTATTAAAAATATCATCTAAATGTTAAAGGATTTATTTAAAAAAAAAAATCACACAAACTTTATTTTCCTTGCAATAAAACCTACATATTGTAATGAAAATAAATTCAAAATTTTGTTTTTCAAAAAATTAATTTAAAGTGTTAGAAACAATCTTACATAAGAAATTGGACATTTTGAAAATTCAACGAATGTGAACAAAATATGCACATAATCAAATATTTTAATACGTTTTTGGATATGCTTTAGCTAAAATTACACTTTAGTAGGTTTTGACATGGATGCAACTAGTTTTTTTTTTTTTTTTTTTTTTTTTTTTTTTTTTTTTTTTTTTTGACAAGAATGTTCATTTCTGATCCATTCCTCTGTTAATACTGTTTTAAGATGTTCTTTTGTAGAAATATCATGTTTTCTTGTTCTTTTCCCCAGTTCATGACACTTATTTTTGGGACCGTATTCCTAGACATAAGCCATGCTTTTTTTTTTTTTTTTTTTTTTTTTTTCATTAAATGAAAATGATCTACTTATATTTAAGCATTTTAGAGTAGTATTGCATTGTATTAGGAATTTAAAACTTTATTTCTAAAAATTACCTTCTTATTTGCGAAGGCACGAGGTTGTGTTTGGGCCTAATACCTTTTTAATGTAATTTTTTTTTATAGTTTAATCGCAAAAAGCTCCGATTAAGTAAGATAAACTTTATAATAAAAATAACTGGTTAATGAAAGATAATGAAAATTTTAAGTACAGGTATTATCAGTCACTTGTCCCCAAGGGTAAATAATTCATATGCTTATTGTATGGAACCCTCTGAGCACGAGAAATAATCGCACTTGTCCATTTATACATATACATATTGTTACGAATTTTGTAAATAGTTAGTGTTTGTACTGTAAAATAATGTAAATAATCTTATTAAGCTCTATTTCTTAACTAATATTAGTTTTTGTTACATTGTCTCTGTTATCAAGCAAACTTGTCCATTATTTTCAGTGTATGTCTACGGCAGATTGGCGAAATAATAAAGATATCGCCAAGTTGGCGTCACTTTTGGCAACTAATTTTGGTCGACAAATTTGGCGATATATCGCCAAGTTGGCGACAAACTTGGCGATTGTTGGCGATGGTAACCCTTCCCTCTCAATGGTAACCCCCCTTTAGATATACTGATGCATTGTTTGTTGTTCCGTGGATTTTTCGAGTAGGTTCTAGAAATTTCCAGCACATGCTGCGAGCCTATATAAGAAGAGAAGCGATGCGAGCTGTTGTTATTATTTACCAGTCAGGCATTGAGTGAGCTACTAGAGATTGTCCAAGCAAGTTTGCTTGATGTATTGAGTTTTATCTACGTTGTTTTGAATGTGATATAGTGTTGAGACATTGTATAAAGAGTCTCTGCGACCTATATTTGTACTTGTTCGATAGATTTGAACAGTTATTTTGGAATATCTGGAAATATTTGTGAGTTTCGAAGACTTTGTTGTTCTGAAGATCTGTAAATAAATTATTTTCTACTTTTCTAAGAAAAAAAGAGTTTGAAGTTGTCTAACCATAAGATCGAAAGAACCCTATAAACGCAACATTTGGTGTCAGGAGTCGGGATCTTATGGCGAAAACAAGAACTATGGACGGACAACTGAAAGAACTGTTAGAAGCTATTAACGGATTAAGAACAGAGCTGACCAATAAAATTGATAAAGGCCAAGAAGAGTTGGCGGATAAAATGAATAAAGGCCAAGAACAGTTGGCGGATAAAATGAATAAAGGCCAAGAAGAGTTGGCGGATAAAATGAATAAAGGCCAAGAAGAGTTGGCGGAAAAAATGAATAAAGGGCAAGAAGAGTTGGCGAAAAAAATGAATAAAGGCCAAGAAGAGTTGACTGAAGAAATGAGAAGAAGCCAAGAGAGAATGGAAGAATTAAAGGAGGAAGTTAATAAAAGCCAAGAAGAAATGAAGAAAACTTTGGAAGAAAAGTTCTCGTCGGTAGAGAGAAGAATAGATTTGGTAGAAGAGAAAATTTAGAATGAAGTTAGTAATGTTGAAGAGAAAATGGAAAGGAAAATGGCGGAAGTAGAAGAGAAAATTCAGAATGAAGTTAGCAATGTTGAAAAGAAGATGGAGAGTAAAATAGAGGAAAGAATACAAGATATGGAGAAGAAGCTTTCAGCGTGCAGTGGTAATTATGAAGAATTTAGAAATCCGCCTGCTTTTCCCGTGCACATCAAGCTGTCGACATACGACGGAAAGAGTTCCTGGCAAGTTTACAAGACCCAATTCACCATTGTAGCCGAAGCGAACAAATGGAGTGACGAGGTGAAAGCTTGTCAACTGGCAGCATCCTTAAGAGGAGAAGCCGCCGACGTGCTGCAAACATTGCCCGATATGACGCAACTCAATTTTGAGACTCTAAGTTGTGCACTTGAAATGAGATTCGGTGAAAAATTCTTCAAGGATTATACGAGAATACAAATGAAGAGCCGCCATCAAAAATCGAGTGAAACCCTTCAAGAGTTTGCCTCGGAAATTGAACGGCTTGCAAATTTAGCATTCATTGACTGTCCAACAAATGTACGGGAAATGCTCTCACTGCAATATTTTGTAGACGGAATAAAAGATCCAGAAGTGCAGAGAGCGGTACGAATGACAGATGTACAGGATTTAAAGGCTGCACTACTATTGCCTTAAAGTTGGAAGCAGCTACACAAGCCAGCCGAAGAGATCGTCATTCAGTCCGAGGGGCAACGGTGAACAAAAGCTCAGACACTGAGAGCGACGTCTTGAAAGAAATTAGGAAAATAAATCAAGAGATTGAAGCTTTAAAATATGGAAGAACAAGCTCAAGACAGAATCTCACGTGCTGGGGATGCGGTGATACAGGACATCTCCGAAGAAATTGCCCCAAAGTCCACGAACGTGAGATGAATTCAAGACCAGAGAATAAAAAGCCCCACCTGAAGATCCTTCAAATATCGAAAATGAGTGGCGGCGATAATGAATTATATGTGATAGGATTTATTAACGAGATTCAATGCCATATGATTGTGGATACAGGAGCCAATGTAACAATAATAAGAAAAGATTTGGCTCGAAAATTGAAATGTAAACTCATCTGGACTCCGCCCTGCGTTACCCTTCAAACTGTGACGGGCGACAAGATGGCATAAATGGAAAGGCCAATTTAACCATACACTTTGTAGGAACGAAATATTACCATACGGCATATGTGGCTGACATAACAGATCCTTGCTTAATCGGGCTAGATTTTCTGAAGAAGTTTGGCTTCAAGCTTGATTTCAAAAATAACAAAATGCTCTCAAAATTTGAAGAAATAAGTCTTTTTGGATTAAATAATGAAATTGAATGTAAACAAACAGTAATAGCCAAAGAAGACATCAATCTAGATCCAAGAACAGAATTTTTAGTTCCAGCTGAAATTAAAAATGAAACTAATTACCGATTTGGCCATATAGATTATCCCGAAAACAATAGTAAACAAGCAGGAGTATTGGTGGCTTCATCTGTAGTGGACCTCTCGAAGAAGACCATTCCAGTCAGAATTGCTAACATCAGTGATAAGACGAGGACTATCAAGAAAGGAGAGGTGATAGCATCATGTGCTCCTGTGACGTGCATAAGTCAAAATTCCAGTCACTCTGAGAAATCTTCAGATAATTTAGTCAAAGATTTGTTACAAAATACAGACTTAGATCCAAAACAGATGGACGCTGCGGAAAATTTAATTAGAGAATTCCAAAGTTTATTTTCCCAAACATCTGAAGACTTTGGACGAACTAAAATGGCACAACACCGAATTGACACGGGAGATCACTCTCCTATTAAACAGCACCCTCGACGATTACCTTTTGCCAAGCAAGAAGAGGTGCAGAATTTAATTAAGGATATGGAAGAAAATGACGTCATCGAACCATCGACAAGTCCATGGGCGTCTCCCATTGTATTAGTAAGAAAGAAGGATGGTTCTACAAGATTTTGTGTAGACTACCGCCGACTGAATGACGTCACTAAAAAGGATAGTTACCCTCTACCAAGGATTGACGACACTCTTGACACACTTGCGAGCAACACCTGGTTCTCGACTCTGGATCTGAAGAGTGGTTACTGGCAGGTAGAGATCCATCCGGACGACCGCGAGAAGACTGCCTTTACAACGGGACAAGGATTATGGCAGTTCAAGGTAATGCCTTTTGGTCTATGTAACGCACCTGCAACTTTCGAACGGCTTATGGAAACGGTTCTCCGGGGACTGTCATATGAAGCATGTCTTGTTTATTTAGATGATATCATAATCATAGGAAAATCTTTTGATGAACATCTAAACAACCTCAGGCGGGTGCTACAAAAGTTAAAGGAAGCTAATTTGAAGTTAAGCCCTTCGAAGTGCAGTTTGTTTCGTAATGAAGTCGCCTACCTTGGACACATCATTTCGGCGGA
Organism: Maratus speculifer; assembly: GCA_964019185.1. Lineage (NCBI taxonomy): Eukaryota > Metazoa > Arthropoda > Arachnida > Araneae > Salticidae > Maratus > Maratus speculifer. The sequence goes on from OZ025295.1 coordinate 71,669,653, forward strand.
AGGAGTTAGGACTGATCCGGAGAAGATATCGGCCGTGAAAAATTGGAATCGTCCAGCAGATGTTTACCAGCTTCGAAGCTTTCTAGGATTATGCACCTATTATAGAAAATTTGTCAAAGGCTTCTCGATGATTGCAAGACCACTTCATAAATTAACAGAAGCCAATCAAAAATTTATGTGGACACAGGAATGCGATGCTGCTTTCGAAAAGATCAAGGAGGCATTAACATCCACTCCAATTCTGTCATATCCTCAAATCGATAAACAGTTCATACTTGATACGGATGCAAGTAACGAAAGCATTGGCGCTGTACTGTCCCAGGAAATCGACGGCCAGGAGCGTGTTATCGCCTATTTCAGCAAGTGCTTGTCAAAGGCAGAGCGAAACTACTGCGTAACAAGAGAAGAGCTTCTTGCTGTAGTGAAAGCCGTAGACCAATTTCACCGCTATCTTTACGGTCGAAAGTTCCTGATCCGAACTGATCATGCTTCTCTAACTTGGCTATTGAATTTTAAGAACCCTAAAGGCCAGATAGTCAGGTGGATACATGTCTTTTGAAGCTTCAAGAGTACGATATGGAGATACGACATCGAAAAGGCTCATCACATGGAAATGCAGATGCTCTCTCAAGAAGACCCTGCTCAGAGAATTGTAGATACTGCGACCGGGTTGAGAAGAAATTTAATGTCAAAGGTCCTATAGTAAGACAAGTTACAACTGGTTCTACATCATCGCAAGATCAGTGGTGTGATGAGAGCCTGCGTAAAGATCAACTTGCTGATCCTGAAATTAAGCCAATTCTAGAGCTGAAAGAGGTGTCCAACCGGAAGCCCAGCTGGCAAGACATTGCCCATTACCATCCTACGACTAAACGTTATTGGGCTCTTTGGGATTCCTTACATTTGAAGAACGGTATCTTGTACCGAAAATAGGAGTCTGATGATGGAAAGACATGTAGATGGCAACTACCACTTCCTAAGTCGAGAATTTCTATGGTCCTTCAAGAATTTCATGGTAGTCCTACAGGAGGTCAGTTTGGTGTAATGAAGACCCTGCAAAAGGTTCGAGAGCGTTTCTACTGGAATAATGTTCGCAGTGATGTGGAGAAGTGGTGTCGAACTTGTGACACCTGTGTAGCACGTAAAGGTCCAAAGAGGCGCACCCGTGGACAATTGCAACGTTATAATGTAGGAGCTCCTTTCGAACGAATTGCTCTAGACATCCTGGGTCCACTTCCTAGAACATCTGATGGCAATAAGTACATCCTCGTTGTCATGGACTACTTCACTAAGTGGCCTGAAGCCTACGCCATTCCTAATCAAGAGGCGGTAATCGTAGCAGACATACTGATTCAACACTGGGTTTCCAGATACGGAGTTCCTCTTCAAATCCATTCCGTTCAAGGAAGAAATTTTGATTCGGCTGTGTTCAAGGAAATGTGTGAACTACTCGGCATGGACAAAACTCGAACAACACCTCTACACCCTCAATCAGACGGCATGGTGGAGCGGTTTAATCGTACCATCCTAAATAGCCTCTCTCTCCTGGTGTCTAGAGACCAACAGGACTGGGACAAGAAATTGCCTCTTTTCCTGCTTGCCTACAGGAGTGCCACTCATGAGGCCACTGGTTACTCCCCTTCTCAAATGCTCTTTGGTCGTGATCTTCGTCTGCCTGCGGATCTTTTGTTTGGCCGTCCTCCTGACGCTCCTTTGTCGCCTGAAGAATACGTGGATGGACTCCAGGCACGGATTGAGGAGATTCATTGTCTAGCGAGGAACCGAATCGGATTGGCAACGGAAAAGATGAAGACACGGTACGACACAAAGGCAACAGGACATGAGTTCAACGAAAGTGACAAAGTTTGGTTGTGGAATCCGATACGTCGTAAGGGACTGTCGCCAAAATTACAAAGAAACTGGGACGGTCCTTACACAGTCGTCAACAGGCTGAATGACGTCGTTGTACGCATACAAAAATCATCACACGTCAAACCCAAGGTCGTACACTATAACCGGCTAGCCCCTTATTTTGGCCAAAGTGATTAGAAATTCAAAACTTAAATTTCAAACCATGGTCATGAAAATTACTTTTTGTAAATATGTAAATAGTAATTAGTTCTTATTTATGTAAATTTTATTATTATTGTTATTATTATTTATTTTTTTATTTGTTTGTTTATTTATTTTAAGTGTTTTCCTCTAACTCAGGGATTGCACTGCCCGGGACGTGCAGTCTTTGAGGAGGGGGTAGTGTTACGAATTTTGTAAATAGTTAGTGTTTGTACTGTAAAATAATGTAAATAATCTTATTAAGCTCCATTTCTTAACTAATATTAGTTTTTGTTACATTGTCTCTGTTATCAAGCAAACTTGTCCATTATTTTCAGTGTATGTCTACGGCAGATTGGCGAAATAATAAAGATATCGCCAAGTTGGCGTCACTTTTGGCAACTAATTTTGGTCGCCAAATTTGGGGATATATCGCCAAGTTGGCGACAAACTTGGCGATTGTTGGCGATGGTAACCCTTCCCTCTCAATGGTAACCCCCCTTTAGATATACTGATACATTGTTTGTTGTTCCGTAGATTTTTCGAGTAGGTTCTAGAAATTTCCAGCACATGCTGCGAGCCTATATAAGAAGAGAAGCGATGCGAGCTGTTGTTATTGTTTATCAGTCAGGCATTGAGTGAGCTACTAGAGATTGTCCAAGCAAGTTTGCTTGATGTATTGAGTTTTATCTACGTTGTTTTGAATGTGATATAGTGTTGAGACATTGTATAAAGAGTCTCTGCGACCTATATTTGTACTTGTTCGATAGATTTGAACAGTTATTTTGGAATATCTAGCAATATTTGTGAGTTTCGAAGACTCTGTTGTTCTGAAGATCTGTAAATAAATTATTTTCTACTTTTCTAAGAAAAAAAGAGTTTGAAGTTGTCTAACCATAAGATCGAAAGAACCCTATAAACGCAACAATATATATATAAGTTTTAGTTACGATTGTGGGGAAAATGTGTTATTAAAATTTGTTTTAATTAAACGAATATAAAGATTTTCTTTTACTAAATAACGGTTTTTGAATATATATATATATATTCACACCGTTGCGAAATATGTGTTATAGTTTTATGTTATCAATAAATTTTACATAAATGTAAACTCAAAAATCTTTTCTTTCATTTTTTACACCGAATATTGTTGATTTTTTAACGTCACAAGCACTCTTGCTTCAATATATTTTTTAATTTAAACTCTTTACTTGAAAAAAAAAAAAAAAGCTAAATCTAACAGGTTGAAAGGATATTTGATAGATTCAAATTACTTGTAATTATTGTTATTGACGAAAACTGTTGATAGTAAAAGTTATATTGAAATCTTTAGAAAAGTCCGACGTTTCAAAACAGAATATCAGTGTCATATTCAGAATTTCTCTTGGATTAATGTATTGCAGAACAAATCTGCATTTTTGTTATTGATGTTAAGTGATATGGCAGTTTACAACTTGCGGTTCGATTATAATTATTATTCTTTCCTTTTATATAAAGTTCAGTACATAACATCTTCTTTTCTTATTTATTTATTTATTTAATTTTTCAGATCAACGCAGAAATTGAAAATTTATCTAATTGGAGCTATTTTTTTTCCTTTTATTGCACGTAAAATGTACTTTAGTACATATTAATTTTTTTTTCTTCAAAATTTTCATATTGGGTCTGTGCAGGGTTAAAAATTTATCTAATTCATAGAACTATTTATTTTTTTCCATTTATTGTATATGAAATGTACAGTTGTGGGGCAAAAAAGAAAACATCCCTACTAACACCTCAATAAATTATCGTAGAAGAAAGTTACTGGTATCGAATAATTAGAAATAATGTCTACTTTTAAATTATGTATATAAAATTTCCTTAAGGGCCACCTACATATTAAAAAGAACAAAAAATTCAATTTTTTCAGAAACAATATCCAATTTTAAGAAGATATTTCAAATCTTCAGTTTAAACTATGCCTAGAAACCAAATTTCAAGTCATTTGAATGATACATTTTTGAATTATAAACATTCAAAATTTAGTGCTTCAAATGTTAAATTATATTTTCATTACTTTTATTAATATCTTCTGTTATTATAGTCGTAATGTGCTAATATTTTATGTAGCAATAGTACTAAAATACCCAAACATAAATACATTGAATTTGCAATTTTTATAAATTTATGATATGAATTATAAAATTAATATTCGAAAAAATTATGAATTGCTCCTACAATTTTTTTGATTGATTTAAATTTATTAAGTCCTACTTCATGGAAATCCAAAATTTCATTTTTTTTTTCTTCCTGGTATTTTTCATATTATGCTTTAAAAAATGGTTTAAGAGACCGTCTACGATAGAAATCACTAAGTATTTTGAAACTTTTTATTCTATACTGCAATGTACACTGTAAAAAAAATTGACCCTTTTGCTGCATCGTCACTGCACCGTTTTTATAAAAAACGATTGCTTCAGCCTATTATGGAGCATTCTCATGGGTCAAAAGAGAGATATTCTATAAAAGCGGGGGAGTTACGATGCAGCAAACCTTTAAATTTTTTTACAATGTATCAGCCCTCCAATGACTGTTTGATTGGCGCCTAAGATATCTTGATCAAGAAGGGAGCTCTCTCGGTCAACAAGCAGAAGTACCGACACTCAGTTTGGGTATAGCCCGTAAAATATGCTCGTTTTAAAATAACTAATTTCTCAGAAACTTATTGTATGAATTGCATGAAAATTTGTTTTTAGGCTATTTGAAGGGTCTAGAGTTCATTTATGCTGTCAGAATTGGGTACTGCTATCGAAAAAAACAAAGGTAGGATTCGTTTTAATATGTAGATGGCCACCTAAGTAACTTTTACATATATTATTTAAAAAATACTTTATTTCCAATCGCTCGGTACCAGTAACTTTCTTCTACATAATTTTTTGCAGAGTTAGTAGGAGATGTTTATTTTTTTCCCATGACTGTACATATTACATCCCCTTTTCTTAATTTTCATTTCTTATCAGTGGAGTATTAAAAATTTATGTAATTGATGGAATTATTTATTTTTTCTTTTATTGCACATAAAATGTACTTTAGTAATATCACATTTCCTTTTATCAATTTTCATTTCAGATCAACGCTGAATTAAATATTTATCTAATTAATGGAGTTATTTATTTTTCCTTTTATTTCATGTAAATTGTACTTTAGCACATATTATATTTCCTTTTCTTAATTTTCATATCGGATCAGTGAAGTGTTAAAAATTTATCTAATTGATGTAAATAAACAAAACGTATCTCAAAAACAAAAGTTTAGAAAGCATCTAAAATTATAAATAAACTCTGAAAATTATAGCATGCATCCCCCCCCCCCCCACCTTTTACAAAATTTGCATATAAGTAAAGTTGCTATAATCGAAAAACTTTTAATGCATTTTCCTGAAAGAGGTGGTTTTTTTTTCTTTTTTTTTTTTTTTTTTTTTTTTTTAACTAATAGGTATTTTAAGAAAATTACAAGGAATTAAGCTTTTAACGCGGACTGACACACTGGGATTTTGATGATCTAGGTGGACAAAATTCCTTTTTTCGATCATTTTGAAATTCGATAAAACAACGTATATTGGTAGCTGAATCTTTCTCTTCTCCGTTCAAGTTTAATCGAAAAAAATCAAAGTGTCGATTAATTATGACCGTAAAGAAGTCATTTTCACAGCTTGATTTTAAGAAGTTTAAACGATTGTATTAATTTTTAAGTTCGAAAGCACGCCATGATTATTCTGTTTTATTAGAAAGCACGAGTTTGCTGTGATAGGTTTGTCAAGGTAAGGTTTAGCTTATTTTTATTTGAAAATGAAGATATTGCGTTTCTGGATGATCCATGATGTTGTTTACACATTCCATTTCGATTTTGAGCGTATAATTCAGCATTATTCATCAATAGACTATATCAGTGTGACGACACAGGCAACTCAACTCCGCATATAAACTGCAAATTTATATCAAACAAACACATAGAGTTCAGAGTCATACATTATACCATCAAACCGGTTGCAATATGAACCTCAAATATTATTCAAAATAAGACAAGCATATGGAAGTAGAATTGAATTTAGTGGACCAGGAAAAGTTTTCAAATCGAGCCGCAAGTGTTTAAAGTGAATTGTGACCTTTTTTAACTATTTCACGGTTCTAATTTTAATGGAAATTTTCCTATGGAATTTTCCCCATTTTTCCTAGGTGGCTCAAGTCACCAAGCAATACTTGACCCAAGATTAAGATTAGTCCTATTCAAATGCATTTAGCATGTTTTATTCATGAATTAAAAATTTTATAAAATTGAATCTTTTAAATATATAAATATAAATAGTATATAAGTATTTAATGCAGTGTATCCCAACGAAATAAAGCCACCATGATTTTGTACCACAATCGGACACGAAACAAAACCACAAGAACGAAACAAATATATTAAGAAAGACTATATAGAAATGCATATTTACAAAGAATAACACATTCCCTGCCTCACTTCATCAGGAAAAAAAATTATAAATGAAAAAATTATTAATGAGCAATTATATCCACTACGCTTACATATGATTTGGAATATATGATGTGGCATAGGGTCTGGTGGGGTAAAACAAGTAATGGGGTAAAATAGGTCAGTTTAGAAAAGTCTTAAAAAGCAAACAAATAAGTTTTTATTTTTGTGTTGCCATTTTTATATAGTAATACTGATACTTGTCATTATTTTACATGCAAAATTAACTTCAACTTTTACTCTACAGTTACAATTTATAACAAATTGATGTTTTTATACTTGATGCTTACTTGTGTTGGTCATAAAAACTTTTGATTTTAGAAAATTTAGGAGTAGTTCACATTTGTTTATTATTCTATTAAATAAAGTACTTTATCAAGATTATTTTAATCAGGGATGTAGTGGAAGGTATACGGTAGTGATGGGCGATTCTGGAAATTTGGAGAATCGATTAAAATCGATATCGTATAAAACAACATCGATCATAATAAGAATCGATTTTTCAGTTCTAGAATCGATACTAGAATCGATATTTCGATATTTAGGTTCACACAGAGAAGATCCAAATTACTAATTCCAAAACTTAGACAATCAGCAGGACCGTAATTACCTCCTCCGACCCCCCCCCCCCCCATCACCATTTAGGGATGCATAGAATTAAGCTATTGCAGATTTTAGAGTCGGATAATAAGAATTTTAAATTTTAAAATGATTGTCACTTATGGTTGTCACTTACACAAAAACTTTGACAAATTTGAGAGACATAACTCAACTAATAACAACACTGAGTAACTTGGCATTAAACCGAGTATAAAGAGTACCAAGAGCGTGTAACTAGGATGGGGAACAAGGAGTATAGACAAAAAAAAAACTTTTTTTTTTCTAATGCCAACCAAATGTTACACGCAGTGGCGTAGCTAAGGGGGGGGGGGGGCAATGGGGGCGTCCGCCCCGGGTGCCGAGGCCTAGGGGCGCCAAATTGAGAGAAATTGTTATATATCTATAATGGGGTGGGGGCGCAAAATTTCTAGTTGGCCCCGGGCGCCAAAAAACATAGCTACGCTACTGGTTACACGAGAAAGTTTGGAAGAACATAAAATATGCCCGATTCTCAAGGGGGCAGGTAACCCCCACTCTTGACGGAAAGGCGACCATAGCCCAAATGTATCTTTTGTCGAAGTTTCAAAATGAGGATTTATAATAAAATAGAACAAGAATTGGACATTTTAAAAATTGCATGCATACTTTGAACGGCCCATTTAGTAAAGATTGGCGAGGAAGGAGGTGGGGGGGGACGAGGGATTAGAACGGACGAACTTGAAAAAAAAAAAAAAAAAAAAAAAAAAAAACATAATTAACTAATAACCCAAATAACTGAGCTTCTAAACAAAAATATAGTGTTTAACTTAGTGTTAAATTCATGAGGTGGCCCGCGGGGAACATGCACTCTTTGAAACTATAAAGAGTGCCAAGAGCATGTAACTAGGTGGAGAGAGAGGTAGTAACAGGAAAAAACGAGGAGATAAAAGCTTTATAACGATATGTTACATGAGATGGTGTGGAAGAAACAAAAAATATGCCCCCCATCCAGGGGGGCAAGGTGAATCCCAAACAGACAAAAGGGCGACCCCGGCCCAAATGTATCTTTTGTTGAGGTTTCAAAATATGGATTTATAACAAAATAGAACGAGGATTAGACTTTTTAAAAATCGCAGTCATAATTTGAACGAACCTGTAAGTTAACATTGGTGAGGAAGGGGGGGGGGGGAGTAGAACGGGCGAACACGAAAAAAAAAAAAAAAAAATAGTGGCACTCTGACAGTGCCGATAGAAGTGAAACCTTGAACAATTACGTGTGTATTTTTAAATCGTTAAGATATATAATTTTGAATCGCCAGGAAATACTTTTAAATGAATAAAAAAAGGTTCTATAATATTAAAAAACATATTAATGTCTATAAAAAAAAAAAAAAAAAAAAAAAAAAACGCGCGATACCATATGTCCAACTATTCTAGTTAACTCACTATATAACTATTTTCTTACATTTTAAAACGCGATAAATACATCAACCAAAATTAGACCATACTATCGATACCTTAATCCTTATCCAAATAAATCATTTTGTATTAATGGCTGTTACAATATCTGTAGATTACTTTTTGAATTATTCAAATCGGACATTCCATTCAAAAGATATTATGAATTTAAAGATGACAATCTAAAGAAATAATAGCGCTGCTGAGTACTCGGTGGCCAATAAGCTTAGGGATTACGTGTGCAATCAAACGATTGCGGGTTCGAACCCCAGTTTCGCTAATATGTATCAATGTTTTTTTTTTTTTTTTTTTTTTTTGAAGAAGTTTGAAAAATTAAAATTTTAACACATTAACGTGACCTGAAATGATGGGAGAAAATTTCTTTTGCTAGATTTGTAATGTACGAAGCCTAAGCTTTCAATAGACATATTGTATGAAGGAAAACCCCCTCTGCCGCCCCCCCCCAACAAAAAAAAGGTCCTATAGGAAAAACCGGGAAAGTGGAAAAGCAAAAAAAAAAAAAAAGAAAGAAAGAAAGAAAGAAAAAAAAACGGCGAGAAATGTTTAGCTATACTAGAATTTTTCTCATCACTGTAACTCCTATAGAAGCAAAGTTATAGCCTTTTAAAGATTGAAATGAAGTGAAGAAATGAGCAAAATTAGGTGAGTCACCGAAAGGGGGGGGGGGGATGTCATGTAGCTTAAACTTTTAAGTTAAAAATGGTAGAAAATTAAATGAGCGAAATTCTAAGGTGTATATTGGAAGAGGGTGCAAGTCCCCCCTCCCCTCAAAATTTTTTTTGTTTCTTTTGAAGAAACAAAAAAATATGCCCCCCGGCGGGGCGCAGATAAACCCCAAACGTTCGGAAGGGCGACCTTTTATTTATCTCTTGTCAAGGATTTAAAATGTGGATGAAAATAAAATAGACCGAGAATTGGACATTTTTAAAACCCTATGCATATATCGAATGGCCCTGTAAGTTAAAACTGACGTGGAAGGGGGAGGGGGGGTTAGAAGAGACGAGAGTGAAAAATAAAACATAATAAACTAATACTTCAAATAACAGGACTTCTAAACAAAAATATAACGATTTAACCTAGTGTCGAATTAATGGAGTGGCCCACAGGGGATTACCCCCCCCCCCCCCCAGAAGTTATGACATTTATGCTTTTTAATGCACAAATTGCGATTCCCCCTCTCTTACAGAGCTGTAAAACATTATGCTTTCCTCCGGAGTCGCGGAAAAATACCTGCATTCAACACTAATTTAGCCTAGAAAAAAAGAAAAAAAAATCGAAATCGAATCTAAAGATCGAAATCGAATCTAAAGATCGACATCGAATCTAAAGATCGACATCGAATCTAAGATCGACATCGAATCTAAAAATCGAAATCGAATCTAAAGATCGACATCGAATCTAAAGATCGATCTTACGGGCAGAATCGATTTTACATTTTTATTTTCTTTTGTAACTTTACAAGAAGAGAGTATTAGATTCGTGAAAAATTTTGACTTCCCGTTTTTGATGGATTTATATATTTTAGAAGGTTTTTAACACGATTTCATGGTTTTTAAGAAATATTTGTGTGTCGGTGTGTCTGTCACTCTGTGAGTCTGTATACGACAAAAATTTCTGACCGTTCTATCTCAAGAACAAATGCACGGAATTCCACAAAACTTTAGATTTAGTTTGACCTTGATATAAACTGAATCTAATTAATTTTTGGTGCATATAGCCTAACAGGTGGCGCTGCTATGCTGCATTTTTTGCGATTTGCGCAACAGCTATATCTGAATAACGAATGAACGGATTTTCATCACATTTTGGATCCAGTTAGTCCTAATGACATGAATTGATGTTTTTTGCATTTTGGTGTATATAGCTTCTCAGATGGCGCTGCTATACTGAATTTTTCACGATTTCCACTCAGCGCCATGTGAAAGGGGGGGGGGGCGAAAGGAAACGGTTGTTCCGAGCACGGAAATTTAGAGGGCGCCAAATTTTTACTACTAACATCACTTCTAGCCAATCACAAGAAAAAGTTAATAGGGGGGGGGGCTAAATTGGAACTTTGAACCGGGCGCAGTTCTCTTTTCGCACGCCCCTGTTTCCATTTTAGCTTTATCTCAAGAACTAATGCACGGACTTTCATAAAAATTTAGATTCAATTAGTCCTTGATACTATTTTATGCTAATTACATTTTGGTGGAAATCGCTTAAGAGATGGCGCTGCTATACTGCAGTATTCATGATTAACGCAATAGCGCTATCTCAAGAACGAATTTTCATCAAAATTCAGATTCAGTGAATCTCTGACATAGATTAGTGTTATTTAGTTCTTGGTGTAAATTGCCCTACAGGTAGCGCTGATATGCTGCATTTTTTATGATTCCGAAATAGCTGTATCTCGTGCTTTCATGGATTTTCATCAAAATTCAGATTCAGCTGGTACTTAATAAAAATTGATCCTGATCATTTTTTGGTGTACATCACTCAACAAAAAACTCTATTTTGCAGGGGGGGGGGGGGGTTCTGAGGTTTCTTTAATTCTTCTATCTTAGAAACTAATACACTGAAATTTTGGAATTGGCACATCCGTCTATTTTATCTTCGACTTTTGAAGGAAAATGAAAATTATATTACCTTCAGAGAAATCGATTAAAAATTTTAAAGTATCGATTAAATCGAGTTGGCCGTAGTATCGATTAAATCGATTTAAAAAATCGAAATCGCCCATCACTAGTATACGGCTATACGGGTGTATACGCCATATTCCTTCTGGATTTTTTAAGGAACACCGTAAACCCTCTGTTCCTCAAGAACGCTATAATATGTGCACTGTAGTGTATAACCTCTCCCTTAATAGCATACCCTCTGCTTAGAGCGTATATATACCCTCTGTAATTTTTACGAGTACACCTAATGCATTTTAAAAAATATAACTCCAAAAACAAATATTTTAGGATAAAAAAAAAAACCTGTGTGGGTAAAATAGGTCATATTTTGCTGCAGGTTAGGCTTAGTATACACAATGAATATAATTGCAATTTTTCTCTGAATGATGAATATTTTGTAATGTATGAAAACATTTTAACTGAACACAACTTATGGGATTAGCCTCACCGAATTTTCAAGGCTGATGAAACTGGGCTGTCAACAAATCCAATTTCAAGCAAAGTGTATGTAGAAAATAAATCTCGAAATGCTTACATGGAATGCGCTACAGGGGGCAAAACAATGTATTCAGTTCTTTTCTGTGTGTCCAGGGCCTGACTAATGCAGGGGCATGCGGGGCAATTGCCCCGGGCCCCTCGGCTTGAGGGGGGGCCCCCAAGGACAGATGAAGAGCTTATAAGTTTTTCGTTAAGAGTTTCAAATAATAAAAAATGGACAAAAGTAACTAAATTCTTTTTTTTTTTTTCAGTTTTAAGGAGCTTTCTTCTTCAACCCCCTCTGTTTCTGTACCCCATGCCCTCTTAAGTTCTCACATTTATCCTTATACTTTTGAAACCGAAAAAACTTGCGTTCTATAGTTTCTTAAAGTTATCTTTCTTCTGCTATTATATATATCGATATGAATAGCACTTGAAATTTATGTACACATACCAATGTGAATTTTAGTTTTAATCACTTCAGTATTATTTATGAAAAATTTTAGAATATAAGGGCCCCCCTAATAATGTTTGCCCCAGGGCCCCTCACTCTCTAAGTCGGGCCCTGTGTGTGACAGTGGCTGGAATATACATAGCACCTTTAACTATGTATAAAGGGAAATATTTGTATGATACATGGACAAAAGGTGATCCAGTGGAGCAAGTTTTGCAGTCAGCCCTTCAGGACGGATGCAAGATAATATATTTGAAAAATGGATCGAACTCTTTATCAGCGCCATATCAAAAAGGAAACTTGCACTTCCAGTTTTGCTAATCTTTGATGGCCATGGGAACCATTTAACATACGGAACAGTTAAAACAGCATTAGACAATCAGGTAATTCTTCTTTGTCTCCCATCTAATACAAGCCATGCCCAACAGCCTCTTGATGTTAGCGTTTTTGATCCTCTAAAGTTTTCATGGAAAAGATTTCTAAAGAACTGGTATCGGGAGAGTCGACTGCAGAATGTTTCAAAAGCAGTTTTCCCTTCATTGTTAAAGAAACTGTTTAAAAAAACTACCCTCAGAAAGTGCAGTTGGAGGGTTTAAATGAAGTGGCTTGTTTCCCCTTAAGAAAGTGGTTGTGAATAAACGATTTCTAGAAAACTATGCTACAGTGCCAAATCAAACTGATGTAGTTGAAGCAGCAGCATGCAGTTGTGAATGCATCTAGGATCTCAACAACAAATGAACCCTCTGTATCTTTAAACAGGGTACAAGATGAATCAAGATTAGATTCTCCTTTCAAACACATTGAAGTTGCAATCTTAAGCACATTATCACCAACGTCTTGCAAAGATGCAGTACAAAATGCACAAAGAAAAAGAACTCATATGCAGAGAAAAAAACCGGCAAAATTCTCACAACTGCAACAATACAGGCTGGAAAAGTCCAAAGGGAAAATAAAATAACTAAGATATTTCTAAAGAAACGGAAGAAAAATGGAAACTTTTCTGCAGAAGAAAATACAGCATGCTCTGATTCAAAACAGATTGATAATATTAATTATCAATCCTTGAAAGTTGGACAATGGGTGCAAATAGAGTTTTTGGAAAAAAAAAAAAAAAAAAAAAAAAAAAAAAAAAATATTACATGCCATCATACTTTCCCAAATTAATGATGCCTACATTGTAAAATTTGCCATGCAAAATGGAAGTTATCACTTTTAATTCCATAAAATAGATGATATATCTGAAGTTGGTGTATCACAAATAGTTTGGGTCCTAATAAGAATGTATTTATTAAAATACAACACATTGCTCAGTGGTGCACAAATGCCCAAAAGCAATGTGTTGCATTTTAATAAATACATACTTATTAGTTAAATTGTATGGTGCAACTGTCCTGTATATATTTATAGTTAGGGTCCTTTCAGAGCCTGAAATGAACCACAAGGGACAGTATTTTTTTTTTTTTTTTTTTTTTTTTTTTTTTTTAATAAATGTTTATCTTTGTTTTTCATATTTATGTACATATATCCATAAATAGAATTCAATAAATTGAGCAACAGATTCTGTTTTTAACACGACTTATTTTATTCCACTACTGACTTATTTTACCCCGCTCTATGGGGTAAAACAAGTCAAAAACATCGCATTTTAAATCTCGTTTATCAGTTCCAAAAATTTATTAATTCAGAAATATTTCTCTTAATATGTAATAAGAACTATCAATTCGCACATTCTGAGCTGTTTTTTTTTTTTTTTAGTTCTGAAATTATTATTTTTTTTGCCTATACCGATTCAATTTAAAATGTGCTGTTTTTGACCTATTTTACCCCACCTGACCTTACCATTTACCAATCACTGGAAGACATTAGCATGAATATTATCTAAAGTCCCAATGATGGCGCCCTTCAGTTCTGCCACAGGCTTGAACTGTCTGCCATTAGCATTTAAAACTCTACTGAAAATACTCACACATTTTCTTGGGGGTTGAGATGAAGGTACAGGGCAGGTTATTCCATAACATGTCCCCAATTATTTAAAAAAAAAAAAAAAAAAAAAAAAAAAAAAAAAATACTTAGGAGGATTTTGCAAAAGGTTATGGGGGCGTTTTCCTTCTGGAAAATCCAATTTAGCTCATCAATTTTCTCTTCAGTTGGCAATAAATGGATTTCTAACAATTCTTGGTAATTGGTATCCTGTATGCGGTTTGAGGAAAGAGTCAAGTTAAATTTACCCCTGTAACTGAAGCCTTCGAACACTATTGATAAGTCTCCATCATGCTGTCTTTTGGAGAAAATTTCATCTCCTTTCTTCATCTCTTACCAATAGAAGCAAGACAGTACGACCCATCTAAACTAATTTTTTTCTTATCTGGGAATATAACAAAATGCCACTGGTTCTTCCAGGTTTGAAGATATTTGGCCCCATCGACTCTGCTTTGCTTGTGGACAACTTCCAACTTGGGCAGGCTCAACATGGGATGATGAAGTCTTATTGATGGTGTTTGGAGGCTTAGACTGTGATGGTAAACTTAACCTGACTCTTCCCTTAGACGCCATGTAAGATACCAATTACTAATAATTTCTAAAAACCGATTTTTTTTTTTTTTTTTTTTTTTTTTTTTTGGGGGGGGGGCAACTCAAGAGAGAATTGGTGGGCTAAATTTGATTTTTCAGGAAAATGCCCCCATAACCTTGGCAAAATCCTCTTAGGAATGTTTTCTGGATAATTGGGGACACGTTATGGAATAGCATGCCCTGTTCCTTCATCTTAATTCCTAAGAAAATGCGCAGCGCATCCTCAGTAGAGCTTTAAATGCCAATGGTAGACAGTTCGTCTGTGGCAGAATTGAAAGCCGCTATCATTGAGCTCTGGGATAATATTGATGCTATGTCTTCCAGTGATCGGTAAATGGTATGTTACGTTGTAAATTCCAAGTCATATGTAAGCATGGTGGATACAATTGCTATTAACAGTAGTGGCTTTATTTCGGCGGGAGACTTTTTCCTCCTTTTTTTATACATTCATTTTTCTTAGGGAGTGAGTTACTCCTTGTAAATATGCATTTCTATATCGACTTTCATAATATATTTGTTTCGTTCTTTTGGTTTTGTTTCGTGCCCGATTACGGTACAAAATCCTGGTGCCTTTGTTTCTGTGGAACACACTGTACAAATAATATAAGTAAATGACTGGATTCTTGTCAAATATTACAGAAAACGAAATAAAAGAACATGTGTTGAAAAGCTACTTGAAATTAATTCTGACGGGCTTACTATTAAGTTTTTAAGAATAATGTACGAAAGGCGATTTAAATGGCCTAAAATGAATGATATATTGATATATTATAAGTTGATTTTGGCCACAATGAAGGCATTCTTCATTCATCTGTGTTTTCGATATAAATGATAGGATTACAAGAATGTTACTTTATATATGGAATTGAATAAATTGCTATTTTCTCATGAAATATGAAACATGATTTACATTATTGAACATGTTTTTGCAAAAAATGGATTTTCAGGCTGCTAATATTTTGAACTTTCTGTTGGGTAATTGCCAACTGTTGGGCAATTTTGAATGCCCAACAACAAAAATTTAAATTGGGCATATTAAAGTTAAGCTTATGTAATCAAAATTATAAGTATTAATTTTGTTTTGACAAACATAAATAAATATTAATATTAATGTTAATTTTGCTCTTATGTAAAAATATTTTGTATATAATTTTAAATCATACTTCCAAATCTATGACTTGGGTTAAGTATCCCTATTAGGTAGGTCACGTATCCTTTTACATTGTGATACTTGACCCAAATTGATAGTTTTGAATATTCACTATTTTACTACCTTTATAATATTTCGGAATAATAATAATAAATATCGAGTAATGCTTCATTATACGTATATATAGACTGCATTCATACAACCATAAGTAATGTAAAAAAAAAAGTTAACGATCCAAAACTATTAGGTCAAACATCCCTAGTTTCCCCTGTTTTGTTCAAATTTTGCAAGTCGGTTTTAAACTACGATTTGAACAGACTCGTTCAATACATGTACATGTGTAATTTTAATAACAATACAATATTATAATTTGAAGAATATAGAAGTTACTGTTTCTACAAGGCTACTCAAAAACTTAGTTTAAAACTTCAAATTAATTTTAAACTAATTTTAATTATCTGATTGAGCTGAAATTTTACTGATATATGTAGCTTTGATTTGACGATACAATATTATTATAATTCATGGAATGTAACAATTATGCTTTTTTTTACAGGGCCACTTAAAAGGTTAGTTCAAATCTTGCAAGACCAAATTAAAGGTATTCTTCAATTTACAATATAATTTTACAGCACTTTTAAATATATGATTGGTCTGAAACTTTGCCAACATGTGTTTTCTGATGACAATTTAATTAAATTATAATTTTTTGGACATAGCAACTGTGTATTTTTTATTGGGCCACACAAAAGAATGCAGAAAGATTGTAGTTTATAAACTGAAATTTTAATTAGATTTCAACAAAATTACTATATTTTATTGAAATACACTATATCATTTTTTAAATTGAAAATGAGGTACATAGCAGTTATATTTCTTTTACAGGACGACATAGGAACTTCGGATAAAAAGAAATTTTATTTGAAATTGAATAAAATTTATATATAAGTTTTTTATTTACCCAACAGCTTTTTTTCATCTGAAAATAATTTTCCATTTATGTTTTATATAGGATCACACAAAAGTAAAAGATTTTTAATGTAATTTTATTTTTATTTTATTTTTATTTTTTAGAGTGACTACACACTTTCTCGAGCAATTCTGAGGAGACAAATGCTGACTTACAAGAGTGCATTAAATTGTTTTTTACTTAATCGCAAAATAAATATGCTTAACACATTCTTTGTAATGCATTACATTTTTATTTCGAGACATTGCTGTTAAGTAAACCAAATGTTTATCACTATTTCAGTATTTTATTTGTGATACATTCGAAAAAACAGTAAAAACTAATTAAATTTGAGCGAAATAATTTTGTCTACTTAAATCGTCAAAACGTTCCACTATGCGACGCTACATGCAACGTGCCATCATCAAATGAAATATTTTGACAAAAGAGGCTACTAAAAAGTATTTTATATTTTGTAATTTTTCTCAAAAATTTAATTTAATAATTGTAATGTAATTTTATCTGAAATTTATTGATTTGCTAGATTTGTATTAGGTTGTCCCAAAAAATTTCTTTTGTTTATTGACCAAAAATAACCCAAGCAAATTTCGATAACGGCGAGAGTTTATTGCAGAATATCTGTGCTACTCTGTTCTGCGAACCTTCATCTACATTTCTGGAAGACTTATAGTGCCTTCTTTCCAAACATTTTTTGATTTGTTCCAAAATACTTTCCGAGGTGATGTTTCATGTCATTCAAACAGTTATTATTATTATTATTATTATTATTATTATTATTATTATTATTATTTTCGTGAAGAGAATTTTCGAGAGAAAAAATCAAATAGCAATCGGATAGAGCAATGTCCGAAGAGTAGGGAGGGGGCATCAGAAAATCTCAATCGAACGCGAGGAATTTGTTTTTCCCTACTCAAAGATAAAGCTTCTTTTGCAATTCATGTGCTATTTTTTATTTCAACTGACATCTCCTTCCGAAAATAAAAACTTTTTTATGGCATACTTTAACAACATTTGCGGAAGAAAAATACTACAAAACGTGTTTTAAAAAAAAATATTGGTGCAAAAAGAACATAAAAATAATTGCTGATGGCTGACCTGCCTTTGACCTGTTAGCAAGCAACTTTGTAAAGTCACATTTTCAACATCAAAAATATACTTTTTTTAAAAAGCTTGATATAAGTGGACAAAATTTGGATACTTTATAACAACCAGGAACACAAACAATCCTGATTCAGTCGTGATAAAAGTCTCATTCCTGTCGCTAAAGCCGGATTCTTACAGAAGAAAGTTTTGATCTCTATTTGGCGAAATTAGGTCTACTACGAACGACTTCCACCTAACCAGAACATCAATTCTGATAATTTCTACTGGAAACTTGACGAACTGAATGTAGCAATAGCCCTGAAACACCCCCAGAATAGCAAATAAGCGAGGTATTATCTTCCATTATGACGACTCCGTTACACATGCATCTTTGACTGTCAGAAACAAACTCTTCGATTGAGACATTCTGATCTATCCCCTTTACTCTCCGGACATTGTTCCGCCCGACTACTATTTGTTTATTTCTCTCAAAAACTCTGTTCATCAAAAAGTATTCGCTTTGAATGACACAAAAAATGATCTCGGTAAGTATTTTGCCACCAAATCAAAAAAGTTTTAAAAGAAATTGTTATTAAACTACCGGAAAGGTAGAAGAAGGTTTATTTAAAAGATTGGCACAAGCGTTCTTCAATAAAATATTGCCTTTATTGAAATTTCTATGGTTTATTTTTTTTTTCAAAAAAAAGGGGGGGGGGAAAGAAATTTTTGGGACAACCTAATCCAACCAGGTTAACTTTTTAAATCCTTATTTATTTGTTTCAGAACCAGTATTGCCAAGCGGCAATGCCCCTTAGTCAGAAGAAAGACTGGGAATAATAATCTATTTTTAGCTTCTTGATGATCAAATTAATTTTATTTTTATGTAGTTTGTTGTTAAGTTTTTCTAATCAAATTGCGTTTAAATGTAAATCGCTATTTATTTATTTATTTATATATGTATTTTTTTTTTTTTTTATCTACAAAAAGGATCTGAATTTAACTAGTCCAGGAAAAATGTACAAAAAGAAAGCAAGATCTTAGAAAAGATCACATGAAAGATTTATTTTTTAAATTTATTTACTAAAGCCATTGAAAAACAGAATTTTTCAACAAACTTTCTTTCGGAAGAAATTTCTGCAGCCAAAACACAGCAAAATTTCGAGATCTTTTTGAACTTTTGTAAACATCTTTAGACCCGATGTTGTAAGCGTATTACGAGTATTTGTTGGCATTTCAAAATTAAGCCCCCCCCCCCCCAAAAAAAAAGCCATGAAAAACGCAGCTTTGTTTAGATTATTCTAATGTTCCGCATAGATATAATCGTGCATGTTAACTTCTATATATTGGTAGCAGCAAATTATTTATTGTTTGTACGCCGTCTTCTTCATTTTAATCAGAACAGAAATATTTTACATCCAATAAAACAAATAAATCTAGGTAATTTAAGATGTAGGCGAGAGTGTGCATGGTAAGACAACC
The DNA here is from genome assembly GCA_964019185.1 of Maratus speculifer. Taxonomy (NCBI): domain Eukaryota; kingdom Metazoa; phylum Arthropoda; class Arachnida; order Araneae; family Salticidae; genus Maratus; species Maratus speculifer. Next base: position 71,689,119 of record OZ025295.1, read on the forward strand.
TGATATACGCTATTGAAAGTAATAGATATCTCAATAAAGGTCTGCACGGGATGGAATTTCCAAGCCCGGGCCCGGCCCAGCCCGAAGGAGAGTTATTTTGACCTGGCCCGGCCCATTTATATTTTTTTAATTTCTAGGCCCGGCTCGTAGAGAAATCAGTGAAAACAGTCCCGGCCCGGCCCGATCTGGCCCGACACAATATCTACTATTTCAAAAAACTTCAGATTTTTATCATATAATTAAGATTCCTTTAAAGAATGCTGGATACATATTTATGGGATGATTTTATAGAAAATACACAATAGCAACATTAATGATTACATAGATTTTTAGACTTTAAACATTCAAATAATGATTCATTAAAAAAATATGTAGAATAAAAGAAAAAAAAGTAAGTTAAAAGCATCATAACTTTTGAAGCTGTATAATAAAAAGCAGATTTATGAAAATATTTCTGGGTAATTTTATTAAAGATTTTCTCAAATCCAAAGAAGCTACTTTCTCGCATATTTCTGAATTCCTTTGTTTTCGGAAACGCATAAGATTAACAGGTGTTTTTATTCAGAAACTATGTAATCGAATGGCTTTATCCATTTTTTGATACAAGCAATTTAGGAATATACTGTCAAAATTAGCGTTTTGAATCGAATTTCCGGAAGCGACGGCATAGGAAGGGAGGAAAATCTGCTACCACGTGACAAGAATTTCTTATATCTCAACAAGTATGTATAAGTATTTTATTTATCAAAAATGGAAAGCTCTATTCGATTCCAAATCCCTTTAATAGGGGGTCAATATTATAACTTATATTTTATAGACTTGTCAATATTATAACTTTTCAGTTAAAAATTAGTCAGAAAATGTGCCAAACTTTCACTTGGTTGAAAAGTGAATTTAAGAACCATCAAGAAGTATATTTCTAAAGATTACGTTAACATAAATTCTTATCGCTATCAATACTTTTACAAACCATGTTGTCTGCCCTACGCATCTTGAGAACAATTAAATCTAGTTATATGGCCCTTGTCAGGATCTGATAGCACCTGTGCTAAAGAATGTAATGTCTACTCTTTCTCTATTTGAATATTTTGTATTGTATGGTTGTGTACAGAATTTCCAAGGTGACATTCCTTCTTTGCGGAAAGGGAAATTGCCAGATAATCCTTTGCAGGTGGAGTGTTAGAGAAAGGAGATAGCTGAGAGGCATGTCCATCTGTCAGTGAAGTATGCGGATGATGAGCAGATTAGCAGCATGTCACTAAGCAAGAAAAGAATGGAGTATGTGTCCAATGAGGAAGCTCCAAAGGGGTTTATGTTGGGGAAAGCAGTGATTTGGAGAGGGCAAGTTTGTTTGAGAGAATTCATTCCGTACCTAGGTGTCGTACCTAGAGGTTGCTCTGTGTGGAAGAGCGTAAAGGGTGCGTTTTCTGGTGCGCAAAGGACACAGACGTCCTGGTGTTTAGTGCTCTGGGCTAAGAAGTGCAGGCCCAGTATACTTGTGTTGGGAGACTCAAGGTTGAGCTCCAAAAAAGTGAATTTAACGTGTATTGAGTGTGAGGTGGAAAGTGTAATTGGAATAGTACACAACCAATCTTTACGGTATCTAATTTAATGTTGAACCGGATCACCTATATCCGAGTTGTAGTTGTATATATTTGTAAATAGCGTATTTTGTGTGTACATATATTCTTAATAAACTGATAATTCAGTTACTAGCGTAAGTCTTCATTTACACCAATCTCACAGTGGGTGACCGATATCACCTAGTAATATCGGTGGTGGCAGCTATATCTACCACGGACGTTCTTCAGAGTTGTGAGGACTGAGGGGAACGTCCGACAAATTGGTGGCAGCGGTGGGAAAGAATCGCCTGAAACCAGTGACCAGCGAGCCGTGTTGCAGTCTGTTAATGCCGGAGTATCCAGTGGAATTCTTGTGTGGTCGTGCCATATCGTCGAGTATGTGCTAAAGCATCGTGCCGGATCGTCGATTGTATGCTAAAGTGTCGTGCCGTATCGTCGAATGTGTGTAAAGTGTCGTGCCGTATTGTCGAGTATGTGCTAAAGTATCGTGCCGGATCGTCGAGTGGGTGCTAAAGTGTCGTGCCGTATCGTCGAGTGTGGACTAAAGTGTTGTGCGTATCTTTATTAGAAAGAACTAAACTGAACTGTTGTGCCATATTACCGCTACATCGTGGAACTACCTGTGATTAGAAAAGTACCCCAGCAAAGAAAGTATAAGGTAAGGTGTTTTGATCATATCTTTCTGCTGACATCTCGAACCAAAATTTGTTGTTGTATAATTAATAGTAATTTAAGTAAATTGTCTATATCATTTATGTGTTTTATCAATACTCCCTACCTATAAAGTGTTAATAACCATATTGGCTATTGTTTTAAGGAAAGGTCATAATAACTTGAGCTAGTATTGATTGTCTATAATTTTTTTTTTTACTAATTGTGGTAATAGTAGTTGGAAGGAATAATTAAATTTACTTAAAGTTAAATTATGGTTAAAGTGATATTTAAATGAAGCAACATTTTTTTTAAGTTTGAAGAGTGTATAATAACATTTGCTTAGAATTTTAATTGGCCAGTAGTAGAGAAAAAAAAAAGGCCCAAGAGAGAGCCATAGAAAAAAAAAGGCTCAAAAGAAAGCCATAGTGGAAAAAAAAGGCTCAAAAGAGAGCCATAGTGAAGAAAAATAAAAGTAAAGATTTTCAGTATATTTGTTTTAAGTATGAGAACCAGTATTGAATTTGGAAATATTTTAGTGAGGATAATTGTAGAAATTTATATATACATGTTTTACAATTTTTCTTTATGTGCATTTTTTGATTGACATCAATACTTCTATTGAATTTCAACGTATCAGTATTATTATTACTATTTTACCTTTTGTTTTATTGGAAGTATATTGTGTGATATCATTGGTTGAGCAAAATTAGAGTATTCAGTAGGTTAATTAGAAATGAAATGTATTGATTATCTGAAGGGTATTATTTAGTATAATATGTGGGATATAACTGTACTAAGTTAAAAATTTAGGAAATATTAATTTGGTAGGTTTAAATATTATTGTAGGGTAGTAATAACAATCGGTGAAGGTATGGCTTTCTTATTGAAACTAAAAAAGGTTGATCTTCAGGTGATAGCTGAAGAATTGGGCGTTGAATTCGCGGAAGATGATACCGACAGTGATGAGTATGACGAGGGGGTTATTAAGGAATTATCTGACGCTATTGTTGCAGAACGATTAGAACAGGAAAAATTAGAGCGCGAAAAGTTAGAAAAACAGGAAAGATTAGAGCGCAAAGAAAAACAGGCAAAATTGGAGCGCGAAGAAAAACGCGAAAAATTAGAAAGAGAAGAAAGGGTTGAAAAATTAAGGATGGAACATGAATTAGAAATGGAGAGATTAAGGGTTCAAGGATCGGCAAATAATTCTAATGTTTCTAGGGAATCTAATAATGAAATTAATATAGAAAAATTGATCAAAAGTGTGAAAACTCTATCTATCAAAGTACCGGAAGGACTGAGGGATGGAATTTACTTTTTAACAGCTTAGAAAGGGCATTCAAAACTAAAAATGTACCGGAAAACCAGCAGGCCGAAATTCTACTAAATATGTTAGGAGATAAGGCGGATAATTTGTTAATTTATACGACTGCGGAACAAATGGAGAATTATGAGGAATTAAAGGAGTTAGTTCTAAGGGAACATGAGCCGACACCAAAGGCATGTTTGGAAAATTTTAAGAAGGCTAGGAGAAACCAGAACGAAACTCATGTATTATTTGTATCGCGTTTGATAGCGACGTGGGAAAATTATTGTAAGATTAGAGGTGCTGACTCTTATGAAAAGGTCAACCAGTTAATAGTTACTGATAAATTAGTAAGTACGTTAGATGAGGATACCGCGTCATATATTGGATTAACTCACCAGGGTAAGTGGTTAGAAGCTTCTAAAATTGCTAAAGAATGTGACAATTATTTTGACGCTAAACATAAATCTTACGGCGTTACGTATAAAAGTTTTAAAGGTAAAGATAGGCACGTAAACAATGAAAAAATGAGACCGAGGGAGGATAACAAAGTTAGTAATAATTGGAGGCAAAACGGGAATAATGAGACTAATTCTTTTTCGGATAGGAAAATAGATTTTAAGAAACCTAGTGATGCTTCAGCTCCTAAATGCTTTAAATGTGGTTTGAGAGGTCATTACCAACGTTTTTGTAATAAAGTGGGTAATGAGGGAAATAATGGTAATAAAGGGCGAGATCCGAAAGCGGGTGTACATAAGGTTGTGGTAAAAGAAAGCAAAGAGTTACCTAATGGAGCTATTGTGCCGAGAATATCGGCAAAGGCCGAACAGAGAACTAATATTATTGGCGAGAAATTAAATAAACTTGAGAAAATTGAAGTTAGTGTAAATGGGCAAAAAGCAAAGGGATTGGTTGATTCTGGATGTAAAATTAGTGTTGTTCATAAAGATTTGGTACCGGAAGAGAAATTAAACGGAGCGGGTAGTATTTATTTACAAGGGTTATTCGGTGAAGCAGTTAAATCGCCGTTGGTTAAACTACCGTTAGCTATTCCACAATTCGGACAAACTAATATAATTCATCAGGAAGTACTTTGCGCAGTGACTGATAATATTAATGAGCAAGTAATTTTACATCCCGAAGTGATTAATGAGTTGTCAGATGTCAACCGCGAGGAGCCGTTGCTAGAGGCCCAAGAATTAGAAAGTTCAGAAATTATTATTGATAATTCGGAAATTATTGTTGATAACTTGAATGAAAAGGAAGGTATGAATAACGATAGTTGTAATGTTTACGCAATAGAAGCGAGTTCGCAAAATGTACAAAGTCAGAATCCAGAAAAAACAGAAGTGGAGAAAGATAATAAAGCTATTGTTAGCAATTCCGATTCGTTTAAGAAATCCCAATTGGAATGTAAAGAGTTAGAGAAAGCTTGGGAATTAGCTAAACTGAATAAAGGGGATTATTATATTGTAAATGGCTTATTATATCATAAAGAGAAATTGTTAGGCGAAACTATAGCGCAATTAGTAGTACCCAAAATAAGGCGAGAAGAAATCCTAAAATTAGCGCATAGTTCGGTATTTGGAGGGCATCATGCAGCTAAGAAAACTTTACAGAGAATCAGGTATTCATTTTATTGGGAGGGGATGGCGAAAGAAACTAAACAATTTTGTGAGTCATGTTTAGAGTGCCAGTTGACTAGAGGGGTTAAAGTAAATGATAGAGCTCCTATTTCCCCAGTGTCACGGCCGGAACTTCCATTTCAGGTAGTTAATGTTGATTTAATTGGGCCTATTGATCCTAAAAGTTCCCAAGGGCATCAGTATATACTAACCTTAATGGATCAACATACCAGGTGGGCGGATGCGATCCCTTTAAAAAGTTTAACTGCTAAAACTGCGTGTGATGCGTTACTTCAAATATTTATGAGGACAGGAATTCCAAATATAATTGCCTGCGATAATGGAACCAATTTCACCGCCGACTTAACGAAAAAATTTGAGAAAAGGTTAGATGCTAGTCCAAGATTTTCGACCCCACAGTATCCACAGTCTAACGGGCTTGTGGAACGATTTAATCAGACTCTTAAACGTATGTTACACCATACTATCAGATAAGAAGGAAAAAAGTGGCATGAACAAATACCATTTGTATTATGGGCGTATAGGGAAGTCCCAAATTCTACGACGGGAATCGCACCTTTCCAATTATTATATGGTAGAGCGCCGGAGGGTCCTTTATCGATTCAAGTCATCCTGGGTAGGAGAAAATAAGAAGGCTCAGTTAGATACTACGCCGATTCATGAGTATCTGAATAAACTTAGAGGACGTTTAGAAAGAGCCGCAAATGAGGCAAAATTATCGTCTGAGGTGCAACAAAATAGAATGGCGTATCATTATAATTTAAGGTCAAAGGAAAAAACGTTTGAAGTAGGTGATAAAGTAACACTGTTAATCCCCGATTCGACTAATAAATTATATTCTAGGTGGCAAGGGCCGTCAACTATAGTCGAAAAACGAAATCAGCATTCGTTTATAGTTGAGTTAGCCGACGGGAGTAGGAAGCATGTGCACCAAAATAAAATAAGAGAATTTATTGCTAAATGTAATATAGTTAATATTGTTTTTGAGGGTGATGAGGAATTTGGAGAAGTTGGGGAAATTCCTATTTTGAACCGGGATCAGGAAGTAGAACGAGATATAGAGAGGTTCGAAATAAAAGGGTTATCTAACAATCAAGTTACAGATATAAAGTCTATTTTGAGGGAGAATAAAGAGGGGTCTGTATTTATGGGTCCTGTACGACCAGCAGATGTAGGGGAGCATCGTATTGATCTGAAACCGGGGGTGGAAAGGAAAAAGCCAAAGTTATATAGTGTGCCGGTAGCTTATAAAGAGGAAGTAGATAGGCAGATTCAGGAGTTATTAGAATTAAATCTAATCGAAGTGTCAAATGCTGAAATTAGTCATCCAATTGTTTGTGTGGCGAAAAAAGACGCAATTGTTAGGCTTTGTATAGACTATAGAGCATTAAATTCGGTAACTCAGGTGCCAACTTTTCCGATGAAAGATTCTCAAGAAATCATGTATACCGCAGAGGCGGCTAAGTATTTATCATCAATTGATTTATTGAGGGGTTATTGGCAGATTAAAATGGCAGAGGAGTGTAAACATTTGACAGCTTTTACAACGCATAATGGAACTTATCAGTGGCGTACAATGCCTTTTGGATTATCAGGGGCGGCTGTTACGTTTCAGAAAGATATGAATGAGGTTCTTCAAGGTCATCGGAGGTATGCGGAAGCATATATTGATGATGTCATCATTTTCTCCGACACCTGGGAAGAGCATTGTGAGCATGTTAGGGCTGTCATTGAAGAACTTAAAAGCAGAAATTTTACGATTAGGCTAGACAAATGTAAATTTGGAGAGAAATTAACTAAGTTTTTAGGTCATGTAATTGGGGGTGGAACGCATGCACCCGATGAGGAAAAAATAGGAGCAATAAGGGATCTAAAGAGACCAAAAACTAAAAAAGAAGTCAGATCTGTTTTGGGATTAATGGGATTTTACCGATCTTACATTCCAAATTATGCCGAAATTGCTATACCTTTAACCGAATTGACAAAAGGGAAGGTTAAAAATACTGTACCATGGGATGAAAGGGCAGAAAAAGCATTTAATACTCTTAAAGATGAGTTATGTAAAGTGACGAGTTTGGCTACACCTATCGTAGGCCGGGAATATCAGCTCCACGCAGATGCTTCCGACCTGGCAGTAGGATGTTGCCTTACTCAAAAAGATGAAAAGGGTCAGTTTAAACCAATAGCTTTTGCCAGTCAGAAATTGTCAGGGGCTCAGCGTGCTTGGCCGAGTATAGAGAAAGAAGCTTGGAGTGTGCTCTTTGGGTTGCGAAAGTTTGAAAAATGGACCTATGGATCTCAAATTGAGATCATTACGGATAATAATCCATTAAAATTTCTCACCGAAACAACCCCATGATCACCCAAACTCACTAGATGGGGTCTTGCCTTGCAACGCTGGAACCTGAGTATTTCTCATCGTCCAGGAGCCCAACATTTAAATGCTGACGCAATTTCCAGGCTACATAGAAAGAGCTGGGAAGAACAACCAGTTGTTAGCCCATCAACATCAACGACCCAATAGTGGACAACCTTAAAGGGATGTCATCACACATTTAATTTTTTTTTTCTGTGTGTGTGTAGATATTTTTTGATTTTTTTTTTGTTTATAGTATTGTATTAACATGTGTATTGTTTATGTAATAATAATATTAGTAAAGGTTCAGTAGAGATGTCAGTAGATAGTGTTCAGACACCTGGAAATACCTATGTAATAAGCATAATGAAGAAATCTGTAAAGAGACTATTGAACTCTTCTGCGATATTACTATATGTTTGGGGAAAATTAGCCCCTAAAAGGCATATTTTCCGCTAAGGTGGAGGGTGTCAGGATCTGATAGCACCTGTGCTAAAGAATGTAATGTCTACTCTTTCTCTATTTGAATATTTTGTATTGTATGGTTGTGTACAGAATTTCCAAGGTGACATTCCTTCTTTGTGGAAAGGGGAATTGCCAGATAATCCTTTGCAGGTGGAGTGTTAGAGAAAGGAGACAGCTGAGAGGCATGTCCATCTGTCAGTGAAGTATGCGGATGATGAGCAGATTAGCAGCATGTCACTAAGCAAGAAAAGAATGGAGTATGTGTCCAATGAGGAAGCTCCAAAGGGGTTTATGTTGGGGAAAGCAGTGATTTGGAGAAGGCAAGTTTGTCTGAGAGAATTCATTCCGTACCTAGGTGTCGTACCTAGAGGTTGCTCTGTGTGGAAGAGCGTAAAAGGTGCGTTTTCTGGTGCGCAAAGGACGCAGACGTCCTGGTGTTTAGTGCTCTGGGCTAAGAAGTGCAGGCCCAGTATACTTGTGTTGGGAGACTCAAGGTTGAGCTCCAAAAAAGTGAATTTAACGTGTATTGAGTGTGAGGTGGAAAGTGTAATTGGAATAGTACACAACCAATCTTTACGGTATCTAATTTAATGTTGAACCGGATCACCTATATCCGAGTTGTAGTTGTATATATTTGTAAATAGCGTATTTTGTGTGTACATATATTCTTAATAAACTGATAATTCAGTTACTAGCGTAAGTCTTCATTTACACCAATCTCACAGTGGGTGACCCATATCACCTAGTAATATCGGTGGTGGCAGCTATATCTACCACGGACATTCTTCAAAGTTGTGTGGACTGAGGGGAACGTCCGACAGTCCTACTCGACATATATGTAGAGAAGCAATGCAAGTCTAATCTCGGCCCAGTACGAGTCTGCCAAAAAAATACAGTCGAGTCTCTATATAATGAAATCCATCGTTCAGACAAAAAAATCGTTATATAGAAAAATCCGTTGAATAGAGAACGGCAAAATTTTTTCATTTAATGTTTACATTTTGAAGCAGAATTGTTTTTTAATGTGTTTAATTAAGTTTTTGAAATATTTAACGGATTTTTTTTTTTTTCAGAATCTCGAACATCTTCGCCACTTCCTTTTTTTTTTTTTTTCCTAGTGTCTTATTATTTTCAAAATTATTAATATATCAGAGAGTTGTGTTTAAACTAGAGGAGATTTTGTGCAAATGCAGTAGCAGATAACACCAGCAAAGATAATATTTAGTAACAATTCTTCATTTAAATGATCTCTCACAACAAAATATGCTCCGAGTCGTCACAAACAACAAACATCCTCTCTAAACTCTAAAAGTAATGAGAGTTAATTTAGGTAGATGAAAACCTGCTGAAAAACGACCTTTTCTGCAATTCCCCCTAATTCTTGCCTTACTATCCAAACCATGAAACAAACACCATTTTAAAGACAACAATGGAATAGTTTTATATTTTAGGATGCTTTGTGATAGTTGCAAATCGCCCCACTAGCAAGCAAATGTTTCAATCTTTTCCAAGAACGCATGCTCATCTTGGATAAAACAAAGTCGAGTGTAACCATGCAAAAAGATGTTTTACTTGGGGGGGAGGGGGAGTTGAATACCCTTTTTTGGACACGAAGAATAGAGAAGAGGAATGTAGCTATGAAATATAAACCAGAATTCAACGAAAAAAATTATTCTACAAATAATTTGTAGTTGTGTTTTCTGAACTTATGATAGAACATTTTTGAAAAAATTCGTTAAATGGAGGTATATATTTCGCTAGATGGAGATTATTTTTTATGTAATCATGAAAAAAATTAATCGTTCCTATAAAAAAATTCGTTAAATAGAGAAATTCGTTGGATGAGGTTTCATAATAGAGAGACACGACTGTATTAAGTTCGGAGACACAAAGAAACTGATCGATGCCGATTTCTATACCCTGCACAAGTTACATTTTAGTATTGATTTTGTAAAACTATTATCGGCTCGTGACGCACAATTATATTTATTCTCATTAAATCCGTATTCATTGAAAATAGCTCATATTTTATCGTTTTATGGCAAAGTCTTTATAACGGGCTAGTAAGGAGGCTAAATTTTTTATCGGCTTGGACCAGCTTGTATGACCCGTTCAATTTTTTTGACGGCTGGGCCCTTTGGAAATTCGAAACCATTCCGCCGCCCGGCTCGCGGGGCGGGTACGGATCACGAGCCCTCTAGATCTCAACTCTTATCTCGATGGATTTTACAGGAAAACATGAGTGAAATTTTTTGAAAATAAAAATTTATTTCTGTTTTATTGGCTTAAAAAGTTCTTTAAATATTCTTAAATCCATTAATATGATTTTTTCCCCTCTGATCATTAGAAATAATTGTAAAAATTCAAGCGAATTACACCGATTCGGACGTTACTTCCATTCACATTAATTTTACGCAAACATCTTATGCTTATTTCTATTTTTAAATTCTACTAGCGTTACTATATATATATTTTTTAATTTTGTAGTATGCACATGTTTTCAAAATACAAGAAACAACCTTTCTTATAAAAAAGTGCAGCTAACCGAATAAAATTCATGTTAGAGATGCCGGTCTGAAATTCATGGGACAAGTTATACAGGGTGAGTCATAAATATCGAAACAATGGGCTATCTCCTTAAATATTGCTCCTAGACCCATACTTCTAATTGCAAAAATTCCTTTAAAAAGATGAAAATTTTGATAAGTTGCAACTCCATGGGTGGGTCCATTTTAAAAATTACGAAAATTAAATTTTTATAAAGCCCCCAGAGGAAAAAACTTCCAAATAGAAAAATTTTCTTTATCCATTCCTGAACTGAACAAAAAAAATTTCATCTTGATATCTTCAAAACTCAGAGAGTTATGACAATTTTAATAAATCATGAGATTTCAAGGGATCAGACACAAATTGAAATGCGTGTAATTGAAGAAACAATGTTGCTGTAATGGGTCCAGGAAACATTCATTTTATTTCTTTATTTATAGAGTTAGAATTTTGAATGGTTTATGATGGTTAACCATACAATTTGTAGGCATTATCACATCATAAGACTTTTTAATATTTTTTTTTCAAAAAATTTAGAGTAAATTAAAATTGTTACAATTGAAAATATTTTTTGTTGCGTTGAATTTTTTTTCTTTTGATTAAATGAAAATGTCTAATTTTCAACTTTGATTCAGCATTTTAAATAATATATTTTTTTTAAAAATAAAAGTGTTTAAAATAGCAATATAAAAAAAGATGCAATTTTTTGTAAACAAATCATATTTTTAAAAGTAAATTTTCTGAGCTGAAAACCTCTTTCAGCACGTTGGGCATTTTTTTTTTTTTTTTTTTTAGATGTTTAAAAACTTTTGAACTCGCGGGACTGTTACCGTAACCGATGGTTATTGACTTATGTCAGTTTAAAAATGAGAAATACTGAAATAAAAACATTTGATGCAGAAAAGTGCATTTAGTTTTAAAGGAAGATGGGCTCCTAACGTTTAAATGCTTTTTAAAAGTTTATAGCTGATTAACTCTGTCCTGTATAGTTCCGATTTCAGATTTTGTTTAAGTTTTGCCATTTTCACCCTTTTTAATTACTGTTTAAATGCGTCAGTCGATTTAAACCTCATTTTTTATCACGTCCATTTCAATTTTTTTCCTTGTGCGCTGACTCACAGACAGACGTTTTGTAAAAACATGTTTTTCGGTATCTCTGAGCCCTGAAATGTGTGAATTCGTCGAAAATCGGAATTCAAAATTTTCATGAATCCAATACTTTCTTCTTGTAAAGATAGATAAAAGTAAAAATTGGTTTAAAACCATCATAAATTTTGAAGCTGAATAGTAAAGAAATAGATTTTTGAAAATATTTCTATGTAATTTATTAAAATATATTTCCAATGATTCCGTTAATATAGTCATTATCGCTAATACTATTTTTACTAAACTTATTGCTTGCGGCGATAAGTTTATAAGACATTTTTAATGGGAGTTTAATTAATATCACTTAATTTAATAACACTTTTAATAAGTGTTTAATAAGACGGTCCGGCCAATGGGTCGTGCCAGTTACGAGGTTTGCGCCAAGGTCTAGATATTGCAGACATCTAGGATATTTCAAGGAAGTTTAAAGCAAAAACCTATACGCTTTTATTTTATATCTAAACGTTAAAGTATTGTCTTGGATCGACATTTAACAATGCGTAAATTTATGGCCGATCCCTAAATTGTACTTCAAATGAACAGATTTCGCTGCTCCCAGAGGTATGCTGAAGTGGTGTAAGTCACGAATTTTTGAAATTTTTGGATTTTAATATCTTTCGGGGATTTGTAGATATCGAGATGATTTGTTGTTGTTGTTCGATTCAGGAATGGATAAGGAAAAATTTTCTAATTGGAAGTTTTATCCTCTGGGGGGCCGTATAAAAATTTAATTTTCGTATTTTTTTAAATAGACCACCCATGGAGTTGCAACTTATCTTATCAAAAAAGTCACCTTTTTTTTATGAAACTTTGCAATTGGAAGTATGGGTCTAGGGACAATATTTGAGGAGATAGCCTGTTGTTTCGATATTTATGACTCACCCTGTATAGAATCGATAAGGGTTAAAATATTGCCTCATTTACTATATGAAACTAAATTTTATCCAAGTGTTTATTGACCGAGCGAGCGGAGCGAGCAAGGTCTACAATTTAACTTGGGGCAAAAACACATTTTTTGTGTGTATGTTTGTAATGCGATAACTCTCGAACCGTTGCTCTAATTGAGCTGAAATTTAATATGTGTGTAGTACTCATCAACACAATTTTAAAGCTCGTTGGGCATCAAAATCGGTTAATTAACGGTCTTTAATTAACTTAAAATCAATGTAAATACATTAATAAATACATTACTTCACTGTAAAGTTTGCTTTCTCGGTAAACATGGTAGAAAACAACTGCGCCATCTAACGGTGAAGAACCGCATCTGTCTCCATTCGTTTAACATTGGGGCATGGGGCAGTCGCGCAGAAGGTAATACTACAAAGCGCGCCTGTTATCCTGGGGCAATCAATAGCGCTGTCAACACGCGTTGATAACTACAATTTAACTTGGAGCAAAAAACACATTTTTTGTAATGCGATAACTCTCGAACCGTTGCTCTAATTGAGCTGAAATTTAATATGTGTGTAGTACTCATCAACACAATTTTTAAGTTCGTTGGGCATCAAAATCGGTTAAGCAGTTTTAGAAATATTTACATTTTTGTAGAAATAATAATTATCCTATTTATTTCCAAACTATAAGTGCAATTTTGACAAAAGTTTGAAAATATGTAAAAAATGTCAGTAGGTACTATTTCACAGATAGTAAAGCATCGAAATCGATTCAGTAATATTTGAAATATTTATGTTTTTGTTAATTATTTTTACTTATACTTTTAGTTTACCAACCTGACAACTAGATGGCGCTGACCGCAAATTAGAACGCGCTATCAAAGTTTTTTCGCCTAACATAAGTAGTTCAAGAAATTTTATCGCATTTAACCGACTTCTATTAAAAGGAGAACGTTACTTTCATCGATATTTCTTTGAATTTTGAATGTTATCAATTCCATTTGATATTCAACTAATATTTACTAAATAATTAATTATAGAGTAGCCGAATTGCTTTTGGTTCTTGTAAGAGTCAAGGAGCTTGGCGAACTAACTCTATCGCCAAGGGCTGACCCCATGGCTTTGCATGAAATGTCACGGACATAATATTGTGCTGAATTCAAGTTTCTTCGGATTTGGAAAAATGTGGCAACGGCTGATTTTCTGGAACTTTGGTGGATTTAAAATAAAAACAGTAAATTGAAGTATGATATATAAATATGTAATAGTAATTTTTTTATGTTAAGATAGTGAGTATACTCGTTTCCTTTGTGGTTTTGTGACGTAATAAATAAAGATGGAAAATTACAGTGTATTCTTCAGTTCAAGGCTTAATATGTTTTCATCGTCTACAGATTATTATGTTTCTTTAATGAATTAATCTACAGACCTGTGTAGCGGGAATCTTACTGTTCTAACGAAATCTTTGTTTGTTTGTACTTCTGTAGTAGAACTATAGTTCAAATAATGCCACGAACAAAGAAGAAGTCAGCGGCAACAAAAGCTCGCGAAGCTGCTTTGCGAAGAAACCTAGAGACTAATGAGCAGCGCCAAGAACGTCTATCTCAGGAACGGAACCGTGCCAGTACTTCTCGTGCCGATGAGAGTTCATCTCAACGTTCGGAACGTTTGCGTTTACTGCGAGAGCACGCTAGAGAGGTACGAGAACAAGAACAATCTCCCGAACGCTCAGAACGTTTACGTTTACTGCGTAAACATGCTTCGCAGGTTCGAGAGCATGAACAATCTCCCGAACGCTCGGAACGTTTACGTTCTGTACGTGAACGTGCTAGAGATGTTTTAAGTCAGGAAGAGACGCGTGTTCTTTCTGAATTAGCCCAAACAAATGAAAGGGTACTAGATCACCATCATTATGGCGACAATTCTAACTTCACAATTTTTTAAATTAGTCAAATGGCCTTGACATGGCAACTTTGCACTGGTTGTAATAAATCATTTCCAAACTTAAAAGTAAATGAAGATGCACTTTGCGCTTATTGTGTTAAAAATAGAAATCTTTTTAACATCTTTTCATTAGATAATAATATGGATCCTGGGGAATGCCCAGCAGTATTAAAAGAGTTATCAATGATAGAGGAACAACTGATAGCAAGAGTGCATCCAGTCGTTCAGGTGTATCGGATTCGGGGCCAGCAATATGCGTTTAGTGGACAGGTTATTAATTTTCCCCAAGAAGTTAACTCTGTTGCGACTCAATTGCCACATGCTGTCAGTTCACTTTCCTCTGTTATTGTTATTAGACGTCAGTGTACCAATAATTACAGCGATTTTAGAGTTATCAGAAATAGAGTCTATAGGGCTTTGTTATTCCTCAAAGAAAATAACATTTATTATAGAGATATAAACATCAATGTTGATAATTTAGAAGCGATCCCGGAAGATGGAAATATAACAGAAATTTTAAGTCAAAATTTAGGACCTGACAATGTTGAATTAAATGAAGATGAAACTGAAAACGAAGAGCTTGTTGATACAAATATTTTGGGTATAGCACCCAATGATAATCAAAGAATGGTGCAACGTGTTCTAGGTACAACAGAAAATCCCATTATGTGGCCTGTAGTATCACCAAACCCTATAAACGAATTCACTACAGCCGGTTATATTGCTATGGCTTTTCCAACACTCTTCCCCACCGGTGCTGCAGATTTAAGAACACCTAGGCCAAAAACTATTACTCATCTTCAATATTTCCAACATCTTATGCAATATAAAGATCAGCGATTTGCAAAACACTCCAGATTTCGATTTTTTGCATTAAACAGCCATATGAGATGGACGGCACTACAAAATAGTTCCATTTGTATCAGAAGGAATTCGGAATTCAGTAACATGACAATTCCTGAGTTGAAAGAAAAAGTTAACCGTGATCCATTATTATTGCGAAAATTGACGTGTTTTAATGCTAATTTACGTGGAACCAGTGCATACTGGCATTCCCGATGTGGTGAACTATTGGATATGGTGGAATTTTTAGGGACTCCTACACTATTTTTGAGTGCCGCTGACTTGCACTGGCCTGAATTGTTCCGTATTTTAGCACCAAATATAGATTTAAGAACTGTTAATCCAAGTAGGGCCATGACAATAAAAAATAAGCTATTGAACGAAAATCCATTAATCGTCTCTTGGTTCTTTCAACAAAGAGCAGATTACTTTATTCAAAAAATTATAGGACCACATTTTTCGGTGAGAGACTATTGGTACAGAACTGAGTTCCAACATTGCGGTAGTCCCCATATTCATGGAATTTTATGGTTGGAAGGGGCTCCTGACGTTTCAGACCTTAATAGAAAGTCACCTGAGGAAAGAGCTGCGATTGCTAATTATTTCGGCACTTTGATTACAACAGTCAACCCAAATATTGGTAAGTCTGTACCAGCAATTCACCCATGTCAGTTGCACTATTCAGAAGTTCAAAATCATCAAGACGATTACGAGAACTTAATAAATTGCTGTCAAAGACACACGCGCCATGGTAAACAATGTTTGCGAATTAATAAGACGACAAAGATTCAGGAGTGCCGATTCAAATTTCCATTTCCATTAAATGACCAAAATGCGATAGTCCAAGAAAATGGAGAATGGACATTTAAATCGATACGCAACGATCCGCTTATTAATCCGCATATCAGATTTGTTTCCGAAAACTGGAGGGCCAATACTGATATTCAATGTATCCTATCTACTAAAGCCGTTCTGAACTATATTGCTAAATATGCAAGTAAATCAGAACCAAGATCTAAAGCTTACGAAGAAATGTATTCGTTAGTTTTAGATAATCAAAGTGATGGGCAAGCAAAAGAGGTACTAAAAAAAATATTTCTAAAAATTTGCGCAGAACGTGATATCTTGGCACAGGAAACATTTCATATTTTGATGGGCTGGCCTTTATTTCACGCCAGTAGAGCTTTTGTTAAAATAAATGTGGAAAATGACCAATGGCTAAGATTAAATGCTGTGTCTGGTGAAGTTGCAGTAAGTTCGTCACTGGAAACATATCCTCTTCGTCCTCAACAATTTGACAGCTTGTCTCTGAAAGATTTCTTCAGTAAACACTACAAAAGAGGTAACTCGTGGGCTACACGAAGAAAACCAGCGGTACCGCGTATTCCCCGGCGAATTTTAAGCGTCACAAATCAAGATGAGTTCTATAAACAGCAGGTTATATTAAACATACCATGGTATGTTTAATACATAAATAACATACATAAATTTAAATCAGGAACAAACTGACATATTAATTCATTTAAACAAACAAATAAATATGATTAGGCGCAGCCAAGTCGTACCGTTTGATGCCCAATGCACGATAATACAAGGAAAGGCAGGCAGTGGCAAGAGCACTATAATCGGAGCCATGTGTCATATTTTAAATGAAAAGCTAGGACCAAAAAGCTTTTTATTACTTGCGCCTACTGGAGTCGCTGCTGTTAATGTGAGCGGGTGTACAATTCACTCTGGGCTACATATTGGGATTGAAAGAATGTTTAAGTCATTAGACGGAGAGGCTGCTTCAACTTTTCAGGCAGAAATGGAAAATTGCCATTTCATTATAATTGATGAAATGAGCATGGTGGGCTGCTCATTATTTCATAAAATAGACCTGAGATGTCGTGAAGCAAAACCCTATAATGCTCAAGTCCCATTTGGTGGCATGTGTTTGTATCTTTTAGGGGATATCAAACAGTTGCCACTAGTGATGGATCGTCCATTTTATGGAAATGGATACATTTTCACGCATTCTGATCAAGGCCAACTATTATTTAAATCAATTAATCGATGTATAGTACTACGAACTGCTCATAGGCAAGACGAAAACCAAAATGTTTTTAGGAGCATTTTGGATCGTTTAAGTGTGGGACAGTCTACTCTGGCTGATTGGAAAGTGCTGATGACTCGTGAAAAATCCGTACTTGGGAATGTTGAAATCGCCACATTTGAGGACGCGTTGAGATTAATACCATTTAACGAAGCGGTTTCTGCGTACAATATTGCCAAACTAGAGTCTTTAAACAGCCCTGTCGCAAAAATTACTTCCAAACACAACAACGATACTGCTGCCAAAGCTGAAAGTGATGTCGCGCAAGGACTCGAAAAAATACTTTATTTGGCAATAGGCAGCAGGGTGATGCTTAAATCAAATTTATGGGTCAATAAAGGACTGGTAAATGGTGCTCTGGGCTATGTGCGCGACATTGTATTCGAACCAGGTTCAGCTCCACCACATGACATGCCAATTGTGATTTGTGTACAGTTCGACAAATATACTGGTCCGCATATAAACGGTTTGGTTCCCATTCCACCTATGACCCGGTCGTGGAAGACTGGCCAAGTTTCGTGCTCTCGCACACAGTTTCCATTGTCGCTTGCATGGGCCATAACTGTACACAAATCACAAGGCCTGACTTTGGATAAAGTAGTGGTGGACATTGGCGCAAAAGAACTGGCGGCCGGTTGTTCATATGTCGCTCTTTCAAGATGTAAACGGCTCACAGATATAATGTTTGACCCAGGTTTTGATTTTATAAGATTAGAAAAAATAAAAAAAATGAAACTATTGCAGCTAAGAATAGGTGAAGAACGAAGACTGGAGAATCTTTTTGCTGCAACAGTAACAAACAGTTCTACAAATGAATAGTTACTATCTGTTTAGCTTGTATTTATTTTCAGTTCTGGTAATTTTCCATTAAATTTCGGTATTTGTACTATTACAGCATTTTTTTAACGTGTCCATATGTAAAAGTAAATACTGTCCGTACAAACGGGTCAGTAATCATGCCAGTCGGTACTACACTTACGTCAAAAAAAATCGCGAGGTCCACGTTCGCGGCGAACTACTAGTATATTTTTTTAATTCATGCGTTTGATAAAATTGTGCAAGAACTTCACATAGATAAGAATTGTCTAAGTTTTTTTGCTCCTATGAAAAATGGTACACTGTAAAGTTACTAAGAGTTTTCTAGGTAACTGTGATTGCTAGAAATTTTATGTAACGGCAACAGCAAAAATTCATGTAAATACAGATTTACACTGAAAATCAAAAAATGTATAAGGTTACTAAGAATTTTTTAGGAAAGTGGGATTCCAAGAATTTTTTTATGTAAATACAATCTAGTTTACAGATGAAATTTTAGTAAGATAACTGCAATTTTAGTAGATTCATTTGTAAAGTTACAGATTTCTGTGCCTTACAAAAATTAGTTTTATAGATTTACATCTTTTCTTGTACAGTGTACAAATTAAATGTTAGTAAGCATACAGATTTCAGCAACTTTACATCTGTAAGATCACAGATTTTTTTTTTTTTTTTTACGGTATATTTTTTATTTTAAAAATCCTATTATGTCATAAAAAATTAAGTAATTTTGATACATGCATATCTTTTATTTAACCATTTGGAAAATAGTTTTTTATGTTGGTCGAGAATAGAGATATCTGAAGTATATCTGAAACCTTGTGATGCCCAGATTTAATTCGTTTTCTGGTTGATCCATGTTTAATGTCCAGAAATGAAATACCTTTGTTGCTACAATGACAAAAAAAGCATAGAAAACTACAAAAACAAAATAATAACTCAAAAACAAATTAAGATACACATTTCAAACAAATTGTACTTAAAAGTACATTTTTCTCCTATACGACAGTGTAAAAATTGAAAAAGCGCGATGTTTAGAAGTTTAAAAATTTGTTGCTCCGAATATAGTAAAACTGAAATTTCATTTAAAGTTTGTTTATGATTGGTCCAGGAATATTAATGTTTAATCCATGGAGAACATAATACATCACTCTGTTTATTACTTAAGCGACATTTCGATCACCATAAAAAATGTTTCTTCTCCTTTTTTTTTTCCTACGAATTTTTTTACATTTAGAATTTTTTTTATTTTAATAGGAGAAAAAATGTGGTTATTAATAAACCAGAAAGTAAAAAAGTTACAAAATGGGTAGACGGAAATTATCAGATATGGAAGACAACGAATCCAAAGAAAGACTTGTGTAAAAGATAGTCTTTTAAAGCAAAAAACCGAGGTCTGATTATAGAGATTCTTTAAGTCTTAAATTTTAGACTCAGGCAAAATCATTTTTCAAAAGCTGTTGTAATTTATTAAATTACGCTTTTTTTTTTTTTTTTTCTTTTTTTTAAGAAAAACTAATTATTTTCAGAAAAAAAAACTGAAAAATAGATATATCTGATTAAGCAAATCAATAAATTACAACAACACTTTGTAATAACTTATGTTGATAAATCTCCTAATAATTATGCAATTATTTGTAAATCTTATTATCATCAACTGCTTGCATCTAGTATATCTAATAATAACACATTCCAAAAAATTAACGATAACTTACTTGCCAATAATCGTAAAATTAAAGGATTCTATATATTATTAGACATTAACCCTACAAACTTTAAATATCCTTATCTAGTCCTTATACCCAAATTTCATAAGCATCCTGTTAAATTCAGAACTGTTACAATTGGTTGCAATACATATAATAATGCTGCTAACAAACTTCTATTAGTAATTCTTAATCAAATATATAACATTACAAAAAAAAGTGATAATACACATTGCATAAAAAACAGTTATGAACTGGTCCATATTATGAAACATCTTAAATGTATAAAAAATATCTCTACTTATGATTTTAAAGATTTATTTAATAATATCGATTTATCGGATTTACATAATATCATTAATGAGCTTTTTAAAAAATATCAACACGAGTTGGATATATCACATAATATCGATTCTGATTATTTTCATACTTTAACCAATTTCATTATCTATAATAATTTTATTATGCATGATAACAATATATATATTCAAAATGTTGGTATACCACAAGGTGGTAGTACATCTAGTGTATTATCTGACTTATACTTATATTACTATGAACGTCACTATTTAAATAATAAAATACATTTATATAGATATATAGATGATGTAATATTAATTGATACTGATAACACCTGTATATCTCAATTCCCCGTTGATTATCCTTCTAATCTAGAACTTTCAAAAAACCTAGTTTTTAATAATACAATCAATTTCTTAGATATTAAAATTATGTTAAAAGAGCACAAGTTTATCACTGATATTTATGACAAAAGGAAAGAATTTAATTTTAAAGTCAATACCTTTACTAATTTTAAATCTTGTCTTCATAATTCTGTATATCGTAATATAATACTTAACCATTTATATAGAATAAAATGTCTATGTTCTTCCCATTTAATTAATACTAATATTAAAAAGCTTGTTTATGATGCTATAAATAATGGTTATCCTAAAAAATTCATATATTCTTTAATTTATAATTACTGATTACATGATCTTATAATTAATTCTTTGCGTAAAAATGTATAAAAAATTATAAAACATAAAAATAATATTAAAAAATTAAAAATGTTATAAAAGTAATAAAAAATATATAAATAGGTCGGTTGGGCGGGTAGATGTTAGAGTAAGGAGGAGGGTGGTGTTGTCTGGATAAAAACGCAAAGGTTAATTAAAAAAAAGAGAGAGAAAGAGTGGGTTATTTATTTTTACATTATTTTTACATTATTTTAACATAATTTTAAATAGTTTAAATGACACCAATATATGGATATTTGTCTATTTTTATTTATAGTTAAATAGTTATATTTTAATTATCAAATTAATTTCAATGTTATTGATATAATTTTTGGTATTATTATTATTATTATTACTATTATTTTTATTAATTAATTAATTAATTTATTTATTTTTTATTTTTATTTTATTATTTTTTTAATTTTTATTATCCTATATTAAGATAATGAGTTTATACTATGTACAGTCACAATAAATGTTACTGATTAAAGTAACAAAATGGTATTTTAAGTTATAAGTTAATATGAATGTTATAACCTAATTCTAATTTAATTATTTTATTAATTTAATTTTATGTAAATATCGATCATTAATTATTTTCTCCGGTTCAATTATATTTACATTCAGCTTTATCTTTTTTGTTCGTTATGGATAAATCATAGCAAATTTTTTTTCTTCTTTTTCAAATTATTTTTTTGCCATTTGGCGCGCATGACATTCTATTTAAAAAAAAGAGCAACCCTGCTGTTCCTGCTACGATCCGATGCTTGAATTTCTAACAAACTGGTTTTTCTACGTGATACTGTTTTAACTTGTATAGTAAAGTATTGCTTCTTGCTTTTATAATTTATTAATAATTCTATTGCGCTGTCCTCTACATTCATGGTGATAACCAGATAAGTTTCTTTTTTTTTTTTTTTCTCTCTCAATATCTTGTTTTCATACTTTTTATCGAAATTATATATGCAAGTAATGTTTATCATTTCCACGTGCATAAATAGGGTTAATTTGTACTCTTGTTACTGACACTATTTGCTGCATGCTATTGTTTCAATATATGTATATTTTCATTTTTTCAACTATTTATTTCTATGTTCCTTGTTTAATAATATGGTTTTTCAGTGCTGGTAGCCCCAATTATGTATTATTTTGCTATTTCATGGCTAATACGTGGATGAAACCGCACACTTCATTTGTAGTTCCAGAGCATTTGGGGCCTGACGATTCTGTTCTGTGGACTACAAATTTCCTTTGCATTCATTTTATTTTATTTATTTATTTATTCAGATATTCTCGTTTCACTATTTTATATATATATATATATATAACTCAATTCTATTCAAATCCTTCGTTTTGGTTTATTGTTTTATTGATAAAATCTATTGGTGAATTTTGTCTACTTTTAATGGTATTATATATATATGTTACAGGCCAAACCCGATTTTAGGCCAAACTAGATTGGCCTAGTCCAAACTAGTCTATCCTAACGCCCATGGGATAAACTAGTTTTTCCTAGGCCAAACTAGTCTATCCTAACGCCCATCGGATAAACTAGTTTTTCCTAGGCCAAACTAGTCTATCCGAACGCCCATCGGACAAACTAGTTTTTCCTAGGCCAAACTAGTCTATCCGAACGCCCATCGGATAAACTAGATTTTCCTAGGCCAAACTAGTTTGGCCGAACGGTCATTAGGATGAACTAGTTTAGCCTGCTATTCATTGGTTTGAACTAATTTATCCTAGGCCGAACTAGATTGTCCTAGGCCAATTCAATTTGGCGTGATTTTATTGAATTTAAAGACCGCCACACCGCCAACTTTCTTGTTTTGATCTAATTTAGCCTAGGCTGATGCAATTCGACGCGATTTTAGCTCACAAACTATCAAAGCCTGAGAGCTAATGTGCTCGCAGATTCTGTGTGTGTGTGTGTATGTAACCATGTACGTACGTGTGTACATACTTATGTACGTACGTATGTAGGACTAATATAACGGACTAATGTGTAACTAATATAATGCGAGCACTCTGGTGTTGGAATTTGGACGCGATTTAGTTCAAGCCAGCCGGCTTCGCCCGCTATCGGGCCCCTTCTTTTATATAAAATCTTGAAACGGACGTATGTTGAAGCGAACGAACTTCGAAGTGAAAAAAACATGATAAATATTTAAGAAAAAAGATTTTGCATCGAAATACCACTATTTTCTAATAGTAATTTTTGTAAAAATGTTGTATTCTTGCTGGAACTTTTTGAAGCTTTGTGATAGTTTATCGCATATGATATAATTAAAAAAAAAAAAAAAAAAAAAAAAAAAAAGAGTTACATTTCGGCGTGAAAGAGGATGTGTTTGCGAACAAAATCAGGAAATATAACCGAAATTCTATGTTTTAAAGCACCGTGACCTCAAGTAACACATCTACTAATAGGTTGTTTAACGGAGTTTCATTCAAATACACTTTTGTTAATCATAGAGTACGCTCCCTGGTGTTGGAATGAGGAACTAATATAACGTGGCTTAGTTAAAACTTGCTGGCTTCGCCCGCTATCGGACTGGTGTGGGTAGCGGGGATATGGTTCGAATTTCGTTCGCTTCGAGGTTCTTTCGAAAAGGAGGGTTACATTCAGTTGTGCGTGCTCAGCATGCTTGCTACGATTTAACTTTTGTTCGCTTCGAAGTTCATTCGAAAAGGAAGAGCGCATTCGGCAGTACACGTGCAGCACACCTGCTATACGCTGCCGCAGTCTGTGGGGACGCGGCTGAAGAACTAATGCACGAAATTTAATAAAAATTATATTCGGGTAGTCTCTGATCTAAATTGATACTGATTAGTTTTTGGTGTAAATCGTTCATCAGGTGGCGTACTGTTTGGCATTTTTTACGATTTACGCATCAGCTTTATCTTAATAGCTAATACAATCAAATTTCCATCGAACTTTAGATACAGTTCGTCCATGACATGAGTTGGTGTTGTTTTTATTTTGAAGTAAATCCCTCAACATGGCTATAATATGCTGCATTTTTCACAATTTTCACAATAGCTGTATCTCAAGAACTAATAGACGGAATTTAATAAAAATTTATATTCAGATAGTCCCTGATATAAATCGATGCTGATTACTTTTTCATGTAAATAGTTCAACAGATGGCGCTTCTAAAGTGCGTTTTTACTGATTTGAATTAACACTATTTCAATAACTAATTTACGGATTTTCATCAAACTTCCGAATCAGTGAATCCGTGATATGAACTAAATCTTTTTACGTATTCGTGTTAATTGTTCAATAGGTGGCGCTGTTGTGTTCAATTTTCCCGATTCCTGAAATAGTTTTGTTTGAAGAATTAATGCACGAATTTTCATCAAACTTTAGATTCAGTAAGTCCCTGATATAAATTAGTATTCTGTAGTTTTGGAGTAAATCTCTTGAAAGGTAGCGCCACTATACGGTATTATTCGTGATTATTGCAGTAGCTCTATCTCAGGATCTAATGCATGGATTTTCATGAAACTCCAGATTCTGTTAGTCCTTGATATAAAAAAGTATAAAAGTACTTTTTAGTTTTTGGAGTAAATCGTGCAACAGGTGGCGCTGCTATGTGGCATTATTCATGATTATCGCAATATCGCAAGAAGAAATGCACGGATTTTCATCAAACTTCAAATTCAATTAGTCCCTGATATTAATTAATATTCTTTTGTTTTTAGAGTAAATGACTCAATAGGTAGCGCTTCTATCCAGTTTTTTTATGACTTCTGCGATAATTCAAATATCTGAAATAGTACTAATACACAGATTTTCATCAAATTTCAGCTTAAATTAAAATTTGAAAGACGTTGTTACGGATTTTTCAAAAAGTTCCGGCAAGAATTTAACATTTTTACAAAAATTGCTATTAGAAAATAGTGGTATTTCGATGCGGAATCCTTTTTCTTAAGTATTTATGATCATGTCTCTTTCTTTCCGATTCGTAAATACCAAAATCGCGTTGTATTAGTTCCAAATTCCAACACCAGGGTGCTCGCGTTATATTAATTCCACATTCCATCACCAGGGAGCGCACCTTATTACTAACAAAACTGTATCTTAAGAAAACTCCGTTAAATAATCTATCAGTAGATATGTTACTCGATGTCGCGGTGCTTCAAAACAAGAATTTGAGATTTTTGAAAAAATCACTATTCTTCAATAGTGGCATTAAATGCGAAATATATTTTTATAAATTTATATCATATGTCATAAACTATCTTAAAGTTTCAAATAGATCAATCTAGAATTTCCGTTATATTTCCTGATTTTGTTTGACCCCCCCCCCCCTCTTTCCCTTTCGTAATGGGACTTTTTATACAATTTTTTATCACATGTTATAAACTATCACAAAGTTTCAACAATTCCAACAAGAATTTAATATTTTTACAAAAATTACTAATAGAAAACAGTGGTATTTCACGCGGCATCTTTTTTTCGTAAATATTTAACATCATGTTATATTATGTTTCAAAAAGTTTCACAAAATTGGTAATATTTAATTAGCAGCTAAAACTTAAAAAAACGCTGAGCTTTTTAAAAAAATTCTAGCGTCCCCTTACTCTACCTCCCCGCCGTATCCTAAATTTCAAGTGTCATGCTTTATTTAAGCTTTTTCTTATTTTTAAAAGGATTCGGATATTTACTTTTTTAATATGAACAATTTCGCGTGAAGTGATGTGTGTGAAAACCAATATCTGTTATGAATTAAAAATCTTTTCATAAAACCAAAAGTTTCTATCCGATTGAAAAAATAATCCGCTCTATCTTTATATTTAAATTCAGAATTCCCAAAATTAATCAGGTAAACGCCTTATCAGAAGAAACTTACATCCAAAATTTGAAACAAATCGGTAAATTATCCCTGAAAAATCTATTTACATAAATTAAGAGTGTTATCCCCCATTCCTCCTTTCTTTATATGTAAACAATGAACACCCACAACTAATCATGGATGTACCTTATCAAACTGATATTGTACCTAAAATTTTAATAAAATCTGATACTTTTGCATGAAAAACTGACTTATCTAAATTAAGGAGTGGAGGGGGGGGGGGGGTGCGGTTTAGCCTTTTGTTCCCCTTCTCTTATTCTTATCCAATGAACCCCTGAAACTAATCAGGAAAGTTCGTTATCAGGATAAATCTATGTCCAAATTTTGAAGCAAATTGGATATTTCTATCAGGAGTTATCGCATTACGTACATACGTACGTACATACATACGTACATGGTTACATACACACACACAGAATCTGCGAGCACATTAGCTCTCATACTTTGATAGCCTGTGAGGTAAAATCGCGTCAAACTGCATTGGCCTAGGCTAAATTAGATCAAAACTAGAAAGTTGGCGCCGTGGCGGTCTTTAGATTAAAAAAAAAAAATCACGCCAAATTGAATTGGCCTAGGACAATCTAGTTCGGCCTAGGATAAACTAGTTCAAACCAATGAATAGCAGGCTAAACTAGTTCATCCTAATGACCGTTCGGCCAAACTAGTTTGGCCTAGGAAAATCTAGTTTATCCGATGGGCGTTCGGATAGACTAGTTTGGCCTAGGAAAAACTAGTTTGTCCAATGGGCGTTCGGATAGACTAGTTTGGCCTAGGAAAAACTAGTTTATCCGATGGGCGTTAGGATAGACTAGTTTGGCCTAGGAAAAACTAGTTTATCCGATGGGCGTTAGGATAGACTAGTTTGGACTAGGCCAATCTAGTTTGGCCTAAAATCGGGTTTGGCCTGTAACATATATATAATATATATATATATATATATATATATTTAATTGCAAAAGTTTTAAACTAAAAAGTATTAGTCGCAGAAAAAAATTGTCTGCACGAATCTTGAGCATAATCTAGTAAATATGCATTTCAAATTCCCCCAAAATTCGGTGGCGTAGTTTCCGAGGAAACGGGCCTTAAAGGCTGTATATATTATCCATGGGATTGCAGCCAGAATCTCATCTTCCCTAAATTCACTTTTATTATTGAAATTGAAAAATAAGTATAAAATAATAATAAAAAGAAAAATAATATTTTGTAATAATTATTCACCTGTCTTCTTCTTGTGAGTAGATAATCATCCATAGTGACGTGTGAAGATAAAGAAGGAACAAATGCCATTTTTAAGTTAAATCTGAAAAACAAAATTATGCCTATTAATGTTTAAAAAAAAAACATATTTTTTAAAAATAATAAAATGAATAAAAATCTGAATACAGTAAAGCTTCCCTTAAAAGAAAAAAAAATGTATTTATTTACTGATTTTCAAAAAGACTAAAAAAAAAAAAAAAAAAAAAAAAAAAAAACGAACAGTTAAAGCTAACGTTAATGTATTTGTTTTTTAAACTCTGCTGTGATTAACTTATGGAAATATTTTTTATACTTAATTTTTTATATTTTATCCTAATATGAAAAATAAATCTTAATACCGTTAATTATGAACTTTTTTAAATATTTAAAATCTAGATTTAAACATGAACTCCATTAAGAAACAATCTCTCGGAACGACCATTTTTTATTGGCAAGGAATGTGGTCGCTTTAGGGAGGTTTTACTGTATTTAGATTTTTATTCATTTTATTATAAGAATATATTATGAATAGTTGCTATTTTTAAATGAAATCGTAATGAAAAAATATGCCAATTAATATTAGATGTGTTCAAAAGAAAAAAAATCTTTGTTTGAAAAAAAAATTAACATATTTTTCAAAAATAATAAAATGAATAAAAATTTAAATGCAGCAAAACCTCCCTAAAGCGACCACGTTCCGTTCCAATAAAAATTGCTCACTGTGAGAGGTGGTCTCTTAATGGAGGTCATGTTTAAAACTAGATTTTAATTGTTTAAAAAAGGTAATAATTAATGCTACTAACATTTATTTTTCACATTAAGATAAAATATAAAATTTAAGTATCAAAACAAAAATTAACGACATAGGTTAATAATCATACCAGAGTTTAAAAAGGGAATACATTGAGGTTTGCTTTGATTTTACGATTTTATCTTTTATAGCTTTCATTTCCAAGTACTTTCAAAGATCAGTAAATAATACTTTCTTTCTTTGTTTTTTTCTTTTTTTGACGAGAACAAATAATGATGATTTCATTAATTTATCTATTTCTTTGAGAATATTCTGACAGAAAAGGGCAAGAGAGTTTATTCACCGTCATTTTTAATTTGTCATCAGAGTTAAATCCATCGCTTAGAAAGGCGAAAAGGAGTTTAAACTCTTCAAATTAACGGAATTAAAAAATACAAAAATGCAGTTTAGAAGGTTGTTGAATAATGCGCTTTCCGGAACTATTTTTCTGGTAAAACTTTCTTTAAACGACCAGGAAAAAACGGAATATGTTTCATTTTCTTGAAAAAATTGGTCGCTCACAAAGGGAGCTTAACAGGAAGGGCCTCTGAATGCAGGTAAAATTACTATTGTGCCTATGAGAATAAATTTCGTTCCATGAAAAAAAGGATCGTTCTGGAAGCACAGACACTGTAAATGCTTACAAAAGTTATTTTTACTTTTTTGAAAGATAAAAGTTTTCCGAATTTTTTAAATACATATTTATTTTCTTTATTATCAGCTTATTAAAAGAATAAGCGGAATATATCTCTGTTAAAAAATCTAGATCTTTTGCTTCTTAGGGGCTGTGCAAATATAGCGTTATCATTTCCATCGGGACAAGTGTAACAGGACTTTAATTGAATACATTATGTAGCAAAAAGCTATTATAAAAAACTTTTAAGTAGTAACCATTTCAATAATAGGTTGTTGCCTGGTGCAATATGATAAAGTTAAAATTATTTTCAACGTTAGAACATCAGAATATTCGAATTCCAAGCATTGAGCGCTGAGGAAGGTATGCTATATGCTACCGAAACCGGTATGCTTGGAATTCGAATATTCTGGTGTTCTAACGTTGAAAATAATTTTAACTTTATAGTAACCATTTCTTTTAAGTATTATTTGATGTTAAGTTTTTTCATATGCAAAGTGGTATTTTATTGAATTTTCTTCATTTGAATCATGAAAGCATGCGAAAAATAAAAATAACCAAAGTTATATGTCATTTCGAACTAAAGAAATAAATTCTAGAAATCTAAATATTTTTCACACTTTGATAATTATATCATTACCGGCGGGGGGCTTGGGTGGGTGGGTGGGGAAAGGGCTTGAGGGATGATGACGTATGATATCGAAAGGAGGCGAGGGGGGCGCAAAATCACCAAAAAGTTTACAACATTATATTTGCACAGTCCCTTAACTCTTTATATCCCAAATTATAAGTTTAAAAATCTATCGTCTTGAAACTTTTTTCTCTACCATTACCATGACACATTAGGAAATGTATGCGCTTAAAATAAACCTTTCCTATCAATTGCAAAACTATTGACCCTTTGTATCACCGTGTTGGAGATCTGCAACATACCCAAAAGTCAATAGTACTTACACAGTAAGTTTTAAAACAGGATTTTATTTGTTGCTCCTATTTTTCAACAACCCAATTGATCCAACAAATTGATCAATGGAATTTTCAACAGACGATGATATTGAGTTAATTCCTCATACCAAAGTTTTGTTTAATATTCGAAAAGCTTCAGGCCGATATTGCAAAAATTTACTTCGCAATTTTTTTAAAAATTAAATAACTGGAGAAGTCCGAAAGTAGAATTTTTAAAGGCAATTTTGTATACTTTAAGATTTTGTATTAGAAATAGACAATATTTATGTGAAGTATGTCAATTTCTGTTTATTGACGGTGTGAAAAAAATTACCTTTTACTCAATAATTATTTAAGTTTTGCATTAAAAAATTTTTAATTATTATTTTACATGCATTAATTGATGTATTCTAACATCTGAATGACTATTTTTCAAATCGGTTGAGCCACAAAGAGCTAATTTCTAAGCATCGTACAATTTTAATTTTTGCACCTTCGAATAGAAACGAAAATTACTTTCAAATGCAATTTGCTTTAAGGGGGACACAGTATCTTGAAATTGGTCAAAATACCGGTTTTCTTTTTGTCACCTCAGTTTTACCTATACCACTTGTATCGCGAGCTATCGTAAATTTTGTTCCTAGATCCAGCGCAATTACCCATGCAAATGAAAACTTTAAGCTGATTTTTGTCCCAATTCACATTTTTACAACTTGCTTGTTCGATAAATACTAAAGCTTTTTTGCTAATTTAGCTAGAGGTTTATTTTTTTTAACTTGTTTTCTATGATGTATTTAATATTTTTGTGCATGGATTTAACATTCATGTTTACAGTTATTTTTTAAAATATATTTAAATTGAGAAGTAGTTGAATTTCCTTCATTATTTGATATACACGAGAGAAAAAAATTCCTATTAAATGTAAAATTCCACGTATCTATAAATCATACATAATTTTATGTAGTATATTCTAATGAATGTGTGTGTGTGTGAGGGGGAGGGGTACGAAGCCAAAATATTCATATTTATAAAAATAGTTAGGATTTTTAAAAAGTTAAATTTTTTAAATAAATTTAAATTTTCGTAAAACAGACTTTTTACATTTTTTTTTTTATTAACTATTTGGAAAATAGTTGTTGTCTTCGGTAAAGAACTGGGACATTTGAAGTATATCTTAATTTTTTTATTGGTTGAATTCCGCAACTTTTTTATTTTATTCGTTTTCTTATTGGTCCATGTTTATAATGTCCAAAAATTGAATACTTTTGTTTTTTATTTTATTCGTTTTCTGATTGGTTCATGTTTAAAGCCCAGAAATGAAATACTTCTGTTGCCAGGATGACAAAATGTATTTAAAAAACTACAAAAAAATTATTAACTTAAAAACAAATTGAGATACAGCTTTCAAACAAATTGCATTTAAAAGTAAACTTTTGGAAAATCTGAATTTGGAAAAAAAAAAAAAAGTTTTTACTTATGGAAAATGTGAAATGAATGGATTTGAAATTGCAAGGAATATAAACAGATCTAAAACAATAATTTATAATTTGCTGAAGAATCCAAAAGATTGTGGCAAAGAAAAATATACTATTAGGCCAGTTTCCCTGACTATGCGCCAAAACTGTGAAGTTACGTTGCACGTTAAGCTTCCTTTAAAAAATGTAATTCAACAAATTACAACGACTATTTGGAAAATGATATTTTCAAAGACTAAAATTTTTAAGACTTGTAAATAAATTCGATATTTAAACTTTTTTATTTTATTCGTTTTCTTATTAGTCCATGTTTAATGTCCAAAAATGGAATACTTCTGTTTTTTATTTTATTCGTTTTCTCATTGGTTCATGTTTAAAACCCAGAAATGAAATACTTCTGTTGCCACGATGACAAAATGTATTTAAAAAACTACAAAAAAATTAATAACTTAAAAACAAATTGAGATACAGCTTTCAAACAAATTGCATTTAAAAGTAAATTTTTTTCTTTATACGACGGTGTAAAAGTTGAAAATGTGTGATGTTTAGAAGTTAAAAAATTCGCAGTACCGAAAGTTGTAAAAGTAAAATGTCATTTAAAATTTGTATATGATTGGTACAGGAATACTAATTTTTAATCCATGGCGCACGTATCATAGGACTCTGTTATTACGTAAAACACGCTTTACTCATCATAAAAATGATGTTTATAATTATTATTATTTTAAATATAGAATTTATTTATAAGTCTAAAATTTTAGTCTTTGAAAATATAATTTTCCAAATCGTCATAATAATTTGTTAAATTACATTTTTTTCTTTCTTTCTTTTTTTTTTTTTTTTTTTTTTTAGCGTTAAGTATTGTGCCACCTCATATACAATATTATTCATAACTCAAGAGAGGGTTTCAAAGATATTGCGTCTCCTTAAAACTGAATTGAAATTTATTGATTTTTATCAATATTAAACACACTTTATTATGCATTTAAATTAATGTAAATAGTTTAGTGTTTGTTCCCAGCTAACATTTCATAAAAAATTAAAACTTAAAACAAATGAATAACTAAAACACAGGTTTAAGAGATGTGTGATCGAGCTAAGGTAAATTTACAATGAAATAATCACAACAAAAAAATTGTTACTATAAATGGTAAAATCTTTGGCAATTTCCTTGACCATTGACCGCTGGTCATGTGGCTGAAACAGTTCTTCCGAAATTTAAAAGCCTTATTATTGAATATATAATTAATATTTTCTTTACAAAGTTTCTTTTTAGTCCAATTAGTAGAAATTCTAAAATATAATGGTATTAAATTTTTAAAAATATGTCTTCAATTAAAAAATATTTTACTTATGTTTTATAACTCGTGTTGGGTCTTCTGGTTGAATTAAAGGGACGCATGTGTTTTAAAAATATTATGTCATCTATTTAAAGTTGATTAAATATTATAAAACAAACTTTGTTAATAGTTAAACAAAACTGTATAAAAATTTCAATAATTATGTATATTGGAAAGATTATATTTTACTCATTTAAGTGAAAAGAAATTACCAACGTGTTATGTTAACCTGTCATATTCTTATAAATTTTTATATTTTTATACTTTGAATATCCAATTAAATGACTGCATTGTCCAATTAATTTTGTGTGTGTGTGTAGTTGGGGGTTGTTTGTTTTGGAGGTGTTGTTTTTATCATTCAAGAGGTTGTCCAGTTAGAATAAAAAAAAAAAAAACATAAATGATTTTATAACAATGAATACCAACAGAATCGCAATAGAAATATCCTTTTTCAGTAGCATAAATAAAAATTACTTTCTATTGAAAGTTTTTTTTTATTCGTATTTAGTGTTTTGCATCTGTACAGCAAACTAATTAATTCAGTACCTTAATTATTTTTTACTTAATTAACTTACATAAGTTATTTTTTCTTTAATTATTTTTCTTAACTTTCTTTTTAATTTAAGAAACCAGTTGGAAATTGCACGTCAAGCGTAGCAAATGAGGTTCGTTCGTACTATATTGAAAATTTAAAAAATATTAAGATCTTGGTATAATAGTATACAATATTTCGGATACAGTATAGTGGCCGAAACCTCCTGTGCCTCCCTATAAAAAATATCTGCTGTCTATTATACAGAAAGTAACTTCCAGTGAACCTTAGAAACGTATATCACTTTCATAAAATATGAAAAAGTTTATTATAATTAAAATGCGAACCAAACAATTTTTTCCTTGTACCATTATGTAAGGGAATACTTCTGCGTGGCCCTATAAATTAATAACAAATATTCTTTGCTCCACAGATTGTATAGAATGTATATTTTAGTATATATATTTACAGATGCATATCAATTTTATTCTGTTCGAAGGAGTGTAACATCATTAAAATGCACTTGAAACTACTTTTTCAAATTGGGGTAATGTAACGAAATACATTTGAATGACCCTGTAACTAAACTATGCATCCAATTTTCATAAAATTTGAAATGACTCGACAAAATTATACAACAGTTATATATTTTAAACTTCAAACGGTTCGTGGGTTTTTCTTTCTCTCTTATGTTTGAACAGACGGATGGTTTGAACGACAACTATGAACGCTACGTATTAACATTATTGTAAACGCACCTAAAGAGGAAAAAAGAAAGAAACTGGCCTACAAAGTTCTAAATATTTTACTAGCACTGGTTATAGCCAACTGGGAATTTACTGTCCCTTAACGACTAAAAGGATACAAAAGAATTTCTTAAATTTTGTTAAATACAATGTGGAATTTTATTTTAAAGTAATAAACCATCTGTTATGTAACGAATACCTATACAAAGTATTCGTAAACTGATTTCATAAAATAAGAGGGAGATAGTTACTCATCAAGTTGATGATAAATTTGTGTACAGAAAATAAAAGTCGCAACCCATTTACTTGCAACCATGGAAAAAATTATAAGGACAAGCAAAAAATCGTCAAATTTGGGAGCCGCTTGTCTAGAAAAAAATTATCCAAATATTTGTATGATACAAAGTCATTTTCAAGCAAAATTTAAAATGAAAATTTGAAAAATCATCAAATGGAATGAATTTAATAATGTTATAATTGGTTGCTACTTGAAAAAAAAATCATAAGGACACGCAATTTTTTAAAAAAATCTCAAATAAAATTTTGCCTATTTGGTAATGTCATAAGATTGTTTAAAGTGGTGAAAAGCAGTTTGCGCAGTAAGATTGTTCAGTTTCTCTACTTCTTTTTCATATCAAGAAGCATACAACAATCTGAATTTGGGAGAAAAAAAAGTTTTTACTTATGGAAAATGTGAAATGAATGGATTTGAAATTGCAAGGAATATAAACAGATCTAAAACAATAATTTATAATTTGCTGAAGAATCCAAAAGATTGTGGCAAAGAAAAGTATACTGTTAGGCCATTTTCCCTGACTATGCGCCAAAAACGTGAAGTTACGTTGCACGTCAAGCTTCCTTTTAAAAAAATGTAATTCAACAAATTACAACGACTATTTGGAAAATGATATTTTCAGACTAAAATTTTAAAGACTCATAAATAAATTCGATATTTAAATTAATAATAATAATAAACATAATTTTTATGATGATCATTATGAGTCATATATTACGTACGCCATGCATTAAATGTTAGTATCCCTAGACCAAAGCTAAAAAAAAAAAAATAGCAGTTTATAGATATACAACTTTAAATGTTTAAAATGTGCATTTTTATTGAATGGACCAGATTAACTTCTGAACGCCTCATATTACGTACGACATGGATTGAACATTAATATTCCTGGACCCATTTTAAATAAATTTTAAATGAAATTTCAGTTTTGCAATTTTGCAAATTTTTTAACTTTTAAACATCG
Organism: Maratus speculifer; assembly: GCA_964019185.1. Lineage (NCBI taxonomy): Eukaryota > Metazoa > Arthropoda > Arachnida > Araneae > Salticidae > Maratus > Maratus speculifer. The sequence continues at coordinate 71,723,951 of OZ025295.1, forward strand.
CACATTTAAAATTTTTACACCGTTGCGTAGAGAAAAAAAATGCACTTTTAAATGAAATTGTTTGAAATGTTTATCACAATTTGTTTTCAAATTATTACTATTTTTTAAGTTTTTATTATTTCTTTTGTCATCGTGGCTACAGAAGTATTCCATTTTTGGACATTAAACTTGGACCAATCAGAAAACGAATAAAATAAAACAAGTTGCGGAATTCAACCAATAAAACATTCAGATATACTTCAGATTTCACAATTCTCTAACGAAGGCAACAATTATTTTCTCAAATAGTTACAAAGAAAGAAAAAGAGTTATACTCAAATTAAGACAGAAGTGACTCTACCACGCACTAGTCGAAGAGTACGTTATGTTCTGCAAAAGAATACCTATGTTAGACATGTTAAACTCGGTAACGTCCACCACTTGAAAAACTACTTAAGAAGCCTACATTAGAATTTCCTTAGAAACACGTTCATTTTGGATTTCGCTGAAAAGATGTCATATTTTCGAACGAAAAAATTCTTACTTTGGACGCACCAGAGGGTATTTTCTATTATTTGTAGGGCTTGCAAAAAAGACAAACTTTTTTCGAAACGCCAAATTGGAGGTTTTGTGATCGCATTGGCAAGTTTTGCAACTAACGGAACAACCAGTGTTCTCGCTGTCGCTCGCCATTGCGCCAAATTGCGGCTAAATTCTTCATTTGGCGAGTAAACAAGCAATTAGATTCGCCAAATTGCTAGTGCTCAAATTTTGCGCATTCTTTCTTTTCTTTTTCGTTTTTCATACATATTTTTAATATGTCTATAGCGAATAGTTGAAATTAGATTAATAACAGTCGCTGTTGCAGTTGTAAAAACTTGGGTTACTTTAGAACACATTAAAAAAAATACAATAAATAATTAAAGTTTTTTTTGTGTGTGTGCTGGACGGCGAATTTATTTTGCTAATACAGTAAAACCTCTAAATAACGGACACCTCGGGAACGCAGAAATTGTCCGCTATTCGGAGGTGTCCGCTATTGGGAAAACCTCCGAGATTCAAAAACTGCTAAGAAATGCTTAATGTTTCATTAATTTACTTTTATATGTCCTAAAACCTCTATTATATAATTAATCAGAAATTAAAATTATTTTTTAATCAATAAGAATGAAATAAATTTGTGCACACTTTTGTCCATTGTTTATTACATTCTCGTGAAATAATCTGTTACAAAAGTTTACTTTTGCTTGCGATTACATGTAATTTGTTTTTCCATGTGACGTTATTGGACATTGTAAAGTTCCGGGCGTGAAGCGAAAAATTTGCACTTTTTGACCTTTTAAACCATAAAATCTCAATATATTCTTGGGTGACATTTCAATGCTGTGGGAGATATTCCTCCCGGACAACACCCTGAATTTAGCTCTGAACGTGGGGGGGAGGGAGAATTTTCTCCAGCTTTTTATCTACATTTATCTGTGATCACAAAATTTGTGACACGTGTCCTGATAAATTCAGAGGCCTTTTTGCTTTGCTTTTCATTTTTTTTTCTTTTTAAAACATATTTTTTCATCCTTTATCGCCGAATAAAGTGTCCGCTATTCGGAATGTCCGTTATTCAGAGGTTAAACATACAAAAATTTAGGTTTCGGGAGTGGGGATTGGAAAACTGTCCGTTAAATAGAGGTGTCCGCTATTCGGGAGTGTCCGTTATGGAGGTTTTACTGTACTTTTTTCATTTGGCGAATGTTTTTTATTTTTAATTTGCCAAATTACTAACGCAGATCAAATGTCAGCGAGAACACTGGGAACAACACCAATCTTATCCATTCGAGGTCGCGTGAATTCAAAATCATATGTGGATATGTTAGCTAAAAAATTATTGCCCCTTATCACAGGGGATGATTATTTGTTTCGAAAAAGACAATGGAAGTTTAAATGTGCCTCCTGCCTCATAACCGTAGTTCGCGGCCAATTCTGTCCAACTTTTGGATTGGCCACCAAAAAGCCTGTATTTAAACTTCATGGAGAATCTGAGAGACATTTTAACTAGAGAAATATGTAAATATTGCATACAATAGGCAAGTATAAACAATTTGGCATCATTTACCTAATCAGCATTGAAAAAAATTTCTAAACAAATTTTGACTGGAATTTCTGAGTTGGTGACTGCTCGATGGATAAGTTTCGTTGAAAAAAAAAGTTGATTTTGTAGAACATTAAATTGTTTTCAGGAATATTTAAATGTGTCCTTATGATTTTTTCCATTAAATTTTGCTGTAATTTAATTTCATATTAATAGATCTCTAATGTTTGTTAATAGCGAATACTAAAAAATGTTTGATTGTGTTTTCAATTCATGATTACTTTAACACATATTACTAATTTTTCAACGTTTCCTTATAATTTTTTTCAAATGCATGTTGTTTTACTCCAAGCTAGACCTAAATTTCCGTTAGTAAATTTAACAAAAATGAAAATATTTTAGCGAAATTTTTAATAAGACTATTTTTTTTTCTTTTGCGTGCGTGTGGGAAATGTGCTGAAGTGGTGGAAGTGCACAGTAATTCATTGAATTACACAATATGTACTATCGTGTATTCTAAATTATGGAACTTCAAATTTCCAATTAGGATTCCAAGGAGTATGTTATGGTTTGGAAGAATCCTTCAATTCAATAGCAACTATAAATTCGTGAACCTGACACACAATTAACCTAACATTTGAAAAGTTTTACTAAAATAATTGTAGAAATAATAAGATTTTCTACATAAATATTTTATTGAAAGAGGATAGTTAAGAAATGTATTGAAGACAAGCATTGAGGGCTAAATGGCAAACAACATCTTTATGAGTTGTTTGAATTAGTAAGTAAAGTACAAATGGAGCATTATAATCGACAAATTAATATTTTTTAGTCAAACCATGACACTAAACGTACTAAAAAATTACAGACAATTACGCGTGATTAGATTGAATATTTTTTTTAAATCCAGACACGCCAAATAGTATGTCATAATTGGCATATCATCATTTTGAAAAACTATAGGAAGATTATGAAAATCCCCAAACTTTAGATACTTAGTGAAAAATTCTGAAAAAGCTGAATCAAATAAACAACAACGAAATGATTTTATTTTCTATGTAATTCGTTGGGAATCCCTAGAATTTATGTGGAATTTATATTATAAGTTGCTTGTATAGAAGATGTATCACCTTTATCCATGGCTAAATATAAATTATTAAGAAAGATATTAAAATAAATTGTTTTTCTCTAGATTAATTTTAAACACGATTATTTAATCGATAAATTAATTATAACAGAAGTAAATTTTCGATTTTTCTTTTTTGGGGGGAGGGGAGGGGGGGGGTGAAAAATGTCCGGACCAGCATTCGAACCAGGGATGTATTGGCTGAAGCCGCCAGTGCTCTTCCAACTGAGCCATACCGGACACGAAAACTGGAGGACTATTTCACCCAATTAACTTCAACGATCACTTTATCTGATCTGATACTCTGGATCAGTTCAACAGAATAAATCGAAGGTCAAAATATGGAACCGCAGAAAATCGCTGTATACGAAATTACATTATATTAATTTTAAACAAGATTAATCTATCGGTAAATTAGTTATAACAGAAGTAAATTTTCCATTTTTAATTTTTTTTTTTTTACTTTTTTATTCTGTTGAGCTGTTGGTATTAGTTTGTGCATTACATAGTTTTAACTTTTTTATTAGCACTTTCCAACAAAGTTGAAAAGTGCTTATGCATTGGGTTTGTCTGGCCGTCTGTCCATCTGTCCGTCAGTCCGTCTGTCCGCGCTCTAACTCTCGTAAATATACTCGGATTACCATGAAATTTTAGGACGTTATTGACGTTTACCCTAGCACAAACCCTATTGAAAATGAAGTTTCTACCATGATTAGTTAATCTACAGGAAGAATCAAAAGTTTCACATTACATGACGGCCTATGGGGAAAAATCGTTTCGAGGGAATTTTAAATGCTCTGTCAAACATATTAAAATTTATATGCTTTTAAGAGGTGCATTAAAATATGCATTCTATAAAATACAAGGTGAAAATTTAGCTATTATTCATTTACAGGGCCACACAAAAAAATCCATTAAATAATGATAAAAGGGGGAATTGTGTGTGATATATTTTAAGTATATTAAACTGTTTCATGTACAATAAAATTGATGTGTGTCAATGAGGCTTAGTATAAATTATACGATACTGCCTTCACTAATATAAAGTACATTGTATTTACAGGGACACACAAAAGATTTCAAATAGTACATTCTTTCCGAAGTATTGTATATGTATCCGATGATAGCTGATGGATGGGTGAAACGCATTCTAATTATGATTTGCGCGTATAAGTTTCACTAAATTTATGCATATTATATGGTGTGTATAAATTCTATAGTTAATATGACATATAAATTATGCATTTTTACACTGAACTGCATTAAATTTACTGAGAAATGTTTGCAGAATATAGATAAAATGATATACAGGGCTACGCAAAGAATTCGGTACATGAACGCCTATGAATGATAATTTATGAGAATGTGATTTCAGTTGTTTTAAGAGTGTTTTAGTTTAAAATAAGTTTTATCTGAACACTGATGTGTAATAAAGGTAGCAGGCAAACTCCAAGGCTGATCAAAGTATTCAAGTATGTTTCCATCCATTAGTATAAATTGCTGAAAAAGAAATTTCAAGTAACTAGGCATTTTTTGCTAAACTAAATTTTCCCATTACATAGTTAGTATATTAGCTGACAGATCAAACGCAGGGCTGTTCAATAGTACTGGAAAACATATTCGGCTTTATACCCTTATTTACCTAAATAACGAAGTTTTGTTAAAGATTTCATGAAGCGTTGGAAAGTGCTTCATAATCTATGCTTAACGCATGATTTTTTCTTACTTTTTTATTTTTGTTTGCTATTATTCATGGTATTTTAACTCTTTGGAAATTCAAAACCTTAAGAGACGGTAACAATTGATACCTTTCAACAAGGTAGTCAATTAGACAAGCGCTGGTGTATAAACTTTAGATTTTTTTTCCAAAAGTTTACCAAATGCCTAGTCGAAAATTATCAAAAACACTAGAAATTATGTATTATAAAACCATACGTCATGACGAAACAATTAGTAGTCGATAAGTTATATAACTTTAAAATTTGGCAATTTTGAATAAACCATCGAAATAATCTGTAGGCGGCCGAAAATGTTTTATAAAGTTTCACAAAAGTTAGAAGTAAGATTACTGATTGATACTCAATGTTAATCCAAGTGAAAAGCAGTACAATGACGTCAATGTACAATACTAATAATTTTAAAATGTTATCGTAAGCCTTAAGTGATTAAGAATTTGTCACATGATATGACAAAGTTCCCAAATTTTCTGCAAGTTATATTAATGCAAAAGGGGGAACATGAGAAGAAATGTGAACAAACTCTTAAAGAAAATTAACGAGTTGCAGCTTCAGCAATTTTATCTGCTTGAGGGATGTTTAATCTATTATTGTCAATATATAGTAGATCCTCGAGAAAACAATGTAGAATAACTTATATTGAGGCGTTCAGTCCACAGATATTAGCTAATAATGTTGAAAGTAGACGTTGAAAATGAGATGACTAAAAAACTATCATATTTCCTCACACTGGGTTAAAAAATTTTTTTTTTTTAATCTCACAAAAAAAAAAAAAAAAAAAAAAAAAAAAAAAAAAAAAAAAGTCAAACACATTTTAACGATTTGAAAATTGTAAAATATTAAAAATGGTGCATAATTTAACGGATTGTAAAACTTTTTAAGTGAAATTAGATTTAAGGATTTTAATATCAAATCTTTACAGAAAAAGATACGAACAAATAAAAATAATTAGAATAATAATAAAGGAATCTAAGAAAAGAAAAATATTGATAATATGTCGCAATGTATAAAAATAGATTTTATTATCAGTTTTTTTTTTTTTGTTGTTGTTGTTTTTTACAGGATTATCACAAACTTTTTCTCGATAACTTTCTCTAGAATATTTTATTTCTTTTCTCTCTCCTTCTTTCTCTTTCTTTTACAAAGTTGCCTGCTCTTAATTTATACAGCCTTCATTTATACATTTGCCTGCTCTTCATACCCTCGAGGCTATAAAAAATCGCCATTTTAACAGTGACGTTCTTTGAATACTGCTTATTGTACTTATCGCAAGCAGACGATTACAGAAAATTCCGTTTACGCTTAAAAGAATATCAGTAGTTTAGCATTTATTTACAATTAATAATCCATAAAGGATCTTAGTCTTCCTTTCAGTTTGAGGCCTTAAAAATCGTCATTTTACCGACTGTGACGTCACAGGAATATTATCCGTTTCGCCCTTCCTCTTTTCCTTTTATCAAGTGGTTCTCACTCCGTTGTAACTTTTGGTTACCGTTCATTGTGCATTCTTTTGACAGGTTTGTATCTAGATTCACATAACAGCTTTGCGTCTTATAGTTAATGTCCTCACATTTAATTTGTACATTTTTTTTTTCATAATTCTGAGATTTTTTTCTTTAATCCGGAGCACTCTTTATACTTACTTCCAACTATCATAATTAGCAGTGGCGCCAACTTATATGGATACCTGGGGCCTGAGCCCACCCAATAATTTTGATTTCTAGCGCGCCCAATTTTCTTTTTTCTATTTCGTTATTTATTTCAATATTTTTTATTATTCATTTTTCTCCTTAGAAGAAAATTTATATTGTCAATGACCACACCTTTTAATTTTCCGAATGAAAGACATGAATCCAAAATGACAAAAATGTAAATGTTTAACTTTCTGCTGTTTCGATTTGTTGTCATGGTAATGATATGATGATATTACAATAAATATTACTGTCTTTATAATTAAAAGCGAATGAGAATGCGATTTTTTAAAAATTGTAACTGTCTAAAAATATTGATAGCCTGACTTAAAAGTCTTATTTTTCACAAGCTGTCCATCCTGGGAAAAAAAAAAAAAAAAAAAAAAAAAAAAAAGGTTGTATTATTTTACTAAAATATCTTTGAGCCCACCCAATATTTTTGAGCCAACCCAATATTTTTCAAAAATTGGCGCCAGTGATTATTAGTATGTATATTAACCCCTCTGACAGCTTAGCAGGGCGAAACTGTAACGCTGTTTTCTCTGTTTTTGTTTTAAATTTTAAAAATAATAATAATAAATAAAATAAAGAAATTATTATTTCAATAATATATAAAGAAGTACGGAAAATAATGCGTCCAGCATAGATTGTGTAACACTTTCCAACACGTTCTTATTGTTATAGTGGTATATATAGCTATATACCATCACATATTTAAATGTTGCAATAAAACTTTACCATTTATTAAGATGAAATATGATGTCTAAATACGCAATTTAAAAAATTCAAAGCGCATTTGAAAACACTATTTTTGCTATTGTAAACAAAAAAATGTGATTTTTTTTTTGTGTGTGTGTGTGTGCAGCCACATAAATTATCTGTGGATTTCTATGTATATTACATAGTTTGTTCAAAGTCAGTTCAAAGAAACAAACAGCACAATATCAAATTCCCATCGAGCAATTTCCGTAAATAAACTGCAATATACATGAGAAATTTTGTGCAGCTCTGATGTGTAGAATTTATTCACATCTTGTAATTTTTCTAAAAAAATTAGTTTAATTTAAAAGCACAGTTGGCACAATTGGCAACGCATTTCTAGCAATTACTGTTCACATGTTGCAATTTCTTCTGTAGCCAAATTCTTTTGTGTGTCGTTGTAAATGAACGATATATTTTGTACGTGCCTTATTCTACAATAATCGCCTGCCGTGCAGTTTATCTCAAGTAGGGGAGAATGGTGCACCTTGGACATATGTGTACCTCGGACCTATACTAATTATAGTTTTATTTGTTTAGATCATTAAACAAGAACATTTGTATATTAAATATTCGCCACCAGAGGTCTCATTTAAGTTCTTGGCATTTGTTTAGAAGCTCAATTAATTATACAATTTTAAAAAATGGAAATTCACCTTTCAAAAGTAAATTTTTCTTAGAAGTTTCTATGTTATTTTTATACTAAAACATATTTATTTTTTGAAAATGAGGATTATGCATAATAAAGCAATGCTTTAGCTACTAGACCATGTGCTTTAAATAAAGTTTGGTATAACTTTAACATCATAATTGGTAGTTTTGTTTTTAAGTGTCAAGTGGTGTACCTTGAACCTAATAAAACTGGTGTACCTTGGACTGGGTCCAAGGTACACTAGATATTGTCTAATATATCTAAAAGTCAGCTCAAGAAGTTAACATTTGGAATTGAGTTATCTAATTGCAATCTTGGCTAAAAATAAATATAATTACTAATATAAATAAGTTTTAATGTCTTTTGTGATTATAATAAGTAAGGTCCCCTGGGGTAATAACACCACGTTAAGGTTCTACCAATTTTCACGGCTTAGTTTTAGATTGTATTTTTAAAACAAATATAGGGTTTGATACAGCAACTCATTGACTATCTATATAAAAAAATAATTTAACAGATATGTATTCATAAAATGTAATGGCGTGATTTCTTGACCAATACTATTTGGCGTTATTACCCACCTATATGGGTAATAACGCCATGCAAACAAAACTATAAAATAAGATGAAATAATGACATGTAGATTGCTCAATTCTAAAAATACAAACTCTACAACTCTAGAAATTGACAAATTGCATTCTAAGCTATTGAAAATATTCAATTTTTTTGTGAAAGTGTAAGGAAAAGAAAGGAGGTGGGGGGAGCAGGTAAAAGAATATCGGATTCTAAGCTACCTTTTGCTTAAAAAGGACCGTTTAAATTGAATAAGAAACATTGCACGGTTTTAACTCTGTTTATTAGAATCATTATTTATATTCCAATGTATGCATTCTATGCGATGGAAAATATTCAATTTTTTGTGAAAGTGAAAGGAAAAGGAGTGTAAGGGGGGGGGGGGGGCTTCAACAGAATATAACACCATATGCCTCTCTTTGCTTAAAAAGTCCCGCTTAAATATAATTATAAGAAACATAGCGTGGTTTTAACCATTTATAATGTAATATTTTAATAATGTGAAATTTTATAACAACTAGAGTTATATGTAATAAATATTTTTGTTGATACTATTATAGTAGTCTTATAAATAGTTTTTAACCCATAGCACCACACTAATGCGGATTCTCCAAACCTAAAGTTAAATTGTCGGCGTTAAATAAAACATGCTTTAATAAATTTTCAATTAATTAAATAAGATTCTTGATAAAAATATTTTCCCAATGAGATCTCTTATTAAATTTTATACATGATTATATATCATTATCTCTATATTAGCAACAAAATTAACTTTTAACTGATGTTATCAATCTCACTGAACGCAGACCCCCCCCCCCCCCAAATTTTATAGTTTAACTTGCATTTTCCAGTTTAACTATAGCTACAACTGAAATTCTCTTTCGTTTGGAGTCCTCATACTATTGTTAGAAATATTTGAATGGATTAAATTTAATTAGAATTAATTCTGTATAAACGTTTAGTGCAGGAACCGAATTCTATGATTTTTAATCATTGATCGCCTTTTAACCTTTAACTAATGTTACCGGTATAACAGACCAATGTTTTTCTTTTAATTTTTATAGTTTAACTTGTAATTTTCAGCTTAGCTACAAACAGTACCGAAATTTAGTTTTATTTGGAACTTTAGTACTATCACCAGAAACTTTTAAATAGGTGAATATTCAGTATGATAGTCTTGTATAAAAAGTTTAGTACAAAAAGTTTAGTACAAAAACACAATCCTATGAGTTATTCCGGCCTTTTATACATCTTTCAATCTTGCAGTCTCACAAACCGCTTCACATCAGTTACGTTACAATTTCTGTCACATCGGTTAAAAGTTAAATTTGTAAAATTTTGAAAAACCGAACGCTGAGAAAGCGGACAGTTAAAATTTAGAATTCAATTGAACAATCCAGAGGAAATTTAATAGAAACCTGGTTTTTAAGATGTTCAAATTAGAATATCGAAAACATTTTGATATAGTTTTATTTATAAGAGTTTAAAATTATTTTTTACATTAGTATTAAAAAAATTAATTAATTTGGGGTATTGGACCCCCCTCCCCCACCTTAATCTTATAATTTCAACGATGATAATAATGCTGTCCCATATTAATAAATAAACTCCCTTCGGATGTAGTTCGTCCACTGTTGGGAATTAACCGGATTGATAACGACAGTCCTTCGCGTTATTAACCCGGTATATTTATTGCGCGGTATATTTTAAACTACAAATTATCTCGAGAAGATATCCAAAATTTTCTACAACATTTTGAAAGTGCATGAAATGCACTACAAAATTATGTAATAAACAAAGTATTTCCGGATAAAAAATATAGTCTTCACATCACAAAACTTATCTCGCAAATTTTAGATCAAGCGTAAATTTTAGTTGCTTGTAGAAGCAATAAGACCTACAAATGGAACAAATTAACTTTAAGCTGTTTTTGCGATTTATATGATTCAAAACCCTTCTGCGCAGAGTACGTAGGTGTCATTTACCGGATTAGTTCATAAGTATGCATAATATTAGCACTTGGCGTTATTACCCGGTCTGGCGTTATTACACCAGATCACCTTACAATTGTTTGTACAGTTGTACAAGTTTTATGTCTATTTAGATTTTCTTATTTTTTAAACCTAATAAACAATGAAATGTATCAAAAATTTATATATTAGCTCTTCTTTATTAAAAAATGTTGATTTTATTCGCTAAAAACAAGTTTTTTTTTAATTCTTAGTAATGGGACCAAGGTACACCGCTAGTGGTGTACCTCGGTCCTATTTTCATTTTATTTTTAATTCAAAATTTTTCTTGGAAATTATTTATGTAAAAATTTCAGACAAACATATGTAGTTTATAATATCTGAAAGTTTTATAAAATCTTTTCTTTTTTTAGTTTTGGCAATTTTTTAAAAAATTAAAAATGAAAAAGTCAAAAATAAGTCCGAGGTACGCCACCTTCCCCTATATATATAAATTTCAGTACATTTAAATTAATTTAATATCGTTAAAATACACCGCAAACGATTTTTCCCCATAGACTATAAAGTTACGAGATTCTTTTGAGTCTCTCTGTAAATGCTTAATACTTTATCTTAAATACCAAGCGTCTAATATTGATTCTCAATAACAACTGATAATGATACTCAGTAACATCTATAAATTTCAAAGTAATCGGATTATATTATAAGAATTAGAGCACGTATGGACAGATAAAGAGACAGACAAACCAAACTCACAAACACTTTTCAACTTTGTTGGGAAGTATTTAAGACTTAATTACGAAAATGAATGTGATCCTTGAGAGTATTAATCAGTGTTCAATTAATTAAAAGTGTATTAAATCAATACAATTTTATTAGTTTAAATAATGTTTGCATTGCAGTGAAACCTGAACTTAATGAACGTATTAACTTGGGCTTGTCCTAGAGAGGGTTATTATTATTATTATTATTAGTTAAAAACAATGACGGTATGGATATTTCTTTTACGTGTAAGTATTTATAAATGCACACTATGGTATGAAAATTTTAAAAGTTTTTGTCAATTATAATTGTTGTATGCATTCGTCATCATCATCATCTTCAACCTAACAGTTATTATTATTATTATATTATTATTGTTGTTGTTGTTTCTAAAACATCTGTAATTCTAATTTTTACGAAGTAATATTTATAAAACACACACAAATCATGTATTTTATGCGAGATAAAAATTTCAAAACTTCTCATCTGTTATAATTGCTAAATGCATGCATCGCAATTAACATCATAATCATTTGCATTTTTTATCTCTGAAAGATATGTATATAGAAAAATATCCAAAAATGTAACTTTTCTAGAATATATTCAAAGAAAAATAATAAAAAATTTTTAACGTAAAATATCATTTTAAAACTATCACTTTTTTTCTGTTTCTTTAATTCAAAGCAAAAATTATTACATTAACGAAATATTCTTTGCATTTTTGTTTATAGTTCAATGCAGATGCATTTAATAGAACCGAAAAAAAAATCTGTCATCACTCACAAGTTTCTAAAATTCCTTTTTATATAATGAGTAATAATTTAAAGAATAATTAATCAAATCTTTGATACCTGAATTATAATTGTTGTCTGTTTAGATATCTCACTCTATTTTTTTTCATTATTCGAAGGTTTGCTTTTCTTTCTACATCAACCATGAAGTTTGAATGGTTAAAAACCAGCGTGATTAGTTTTAAAGCTTTCTTTTAATTATATATAAATTTTCGAATTTAAGAAAAAATACTTTTCTATGAAATATTTTTATTTAAAAATTAAGTATTAACATATCTCAGATTAAACTAAAATCATAAGTTTTATATTTTGAAGTTCAAAAACCTAAAGAATTAAATAAAAGCTAGAGATTTGCATTTCCATAATTTAGTGTTTAGAGTTTTTAGTGCTTGAAAACTCTGAAAATCTGAATTTTTCATAGTTCAGTATTGTTTTGGAGGAAAAAAATGTGATTTTTCAATGCCCTTCTAGACTTCTTAAAAAACATGATTTTTACAATCAGCTTTGAAACATTCTGTTGCCAAAAAATGATGATTAGATTTATATAAAATAGATTTCCTGTTATTTATTTGATGGCTTTGAATGTAATGAACTATCAATTCTAAATATGCGAGAATTTTCTGAAATTTTAGAGGTATTTTTTAAAAATAATATAGAGAAAATATTTGGAAGATCATCAAAGAAATACTTGAATTGGTGAATGGAAGTTTTTGGTTTCTAGCTTTATTTTATTTCATTCTAAAATTCTTAAACAGTATATTTATTCTAAAAAAAGTTAAACGTAGTGCCTGTTATTAAATAAAACGAATACTGCTATTATGAAATAGTAGTAGATATTTTGAATGTAATAATTCCCCAACTTGGCAGAAATGATCCTTTTAAAAAATAACAAGTTTCGTAAAAATCATCAACGTCCTTTTACTTACAATTACAGTGTTAGTTAAATCAATTAGTTTAGCTGCGAAATGGAACTTATTTACTTAAAACTTATGGACGGATTTTTGTAAAATTTGAGATTACATTAGACTATGTTAAAATATGGTGATGTTTATGTTTTAGTGTATGTATCTGAACAGGTGGTGCTGCTATGCAGCATTATTCATGATTATTTATATAGCTCTATCTCAAGAACTAATAGACGAATTTTCATCAAACTTCAGATTTAGTCAGTCCCTGATATAAGTTTTTGGACCGATCACTCAAGAAATGGCGCTTCTATCCAGATTTATTTTTACGATTTCCGCACTAGTTCTTTCTCACCAACTAACGCATGGATTTTCACCAAATTCCAGATTCAGATAGAACTTGACATAAGTTGCTGCAGATTATATTTTCATGTGAATCAACTAACCGGTGGCGATGCTATCATTCATTTTACAGGACTTATTAACGTGGTTGAGATAGAAGAAAATTTTGGGATTGCCACATCCAACTATTTTATGATTGTGTCCGGTATTTCAGTTCAAATATAATACATATGCAGTATATTATGCAATATTTCTTCATTTAATTTATTTTAACGTATTGTTATGCCAGAGCAGCAGCGAATTTGTCAATACGTTTGCTATTTGCACGCCAATAACAGAGAAGAGAAATATTCACTTTCACTGATGACAGAAACTTCGAACTAATAAAAAAAATGTTATTCTGAAAAAGTGATGTGAAATGAAATGATTCCAGAAAACTGATAGGAGTTAATATGAGTTAATAAAGAGGATTTAACTCTGCCAAAACCCATAAAAGTATGTTTTTAAACGATGTGTTTTTTTTTTTTTTTTTTTTTTTTCAACAAACTGACATGAAGCGAAATGAAACAGTGTTCAGTGCAGCTGTGTTAAATTACTAATATTTATGTACATAAATTAATATATAACATACAATACATAATATTATATATATAAATATTATATATACAATACATTAATAAACATATTCAAATTCATACTTTTTTATTTTTGTTATTTATTTTCAATCTCTATTGTTTAATATTTTCTCCTTTATTTTCACACACATAATTTTATTTTATATATATATGCATGGATGTATGTTTTCTTTTAATGGATATACTTTATAAGTTTTGAAGTGATGAATAAAATAAACCCGCTAACAAATGTTAACACTATTATTACATTAGATTTCAAAGACCTTTTTAATAATATCATTCTCTCAGATTTACACTTTATTATTAATGCATTTTTACTTTCTTCTATCTTCAATAGAAGAAAGTATTGTAATCGAAATTTTTTTCGACTTCCGGTTTTTGACGGATTGACACGTTTTAGGGGTCAGAGATTCCAAAAAACATATTTTTACAAAATGTCTGTCTGTCCGTGTGTCTGTGTGTGTGTCCGTGTGTGTGTGTGTGTGTCTGTGTGTCTGTATGTCGCCATTCCACCATCAAAAAGTATATGAAGTTATGCATAGAATTGAACCAAATTTTTTGTGAATGTTTTTGGCTGTGGCAAGCAGGTCCTCCTTCAGTTTTGAAATATTCCGCCGGAAGGGGGCGCTGCAATCGCGATTTTTGTGCGATTTTCAATATTGTACCGACCAAAAGTATATGAAGTTATGCATCGAATTGAACCAAATTTTTTGTGTATGTGTATGACTATGGCTAGTTGGTCCTCCCTGAATTTGAAAAAAATCCACCGGAAGGGGGCGCTTCAATCGCCATTTTTGTGCCATTTTCAATATTGTACCGACCAAAAGTATGAGAAGTTATGCCTCGAATTGAACCAAATTTTTTATGTATGTGTATGTCTATGGCTAGTTAGTCCTCCCTGAATTTGAAAAAAATCCGCCGGAAGGGGGCGCTGCAATCGCCATTTTTGTGCCATTTTCAATATTGTACCGACCAAAAGTACATGAAGTTATGCATCAAATTAAACGAAATTTTTTGTGTAAGTGTATGGCTATGGCTAGTTGGATCACCCTGAATTTGAAAAAAATCCGCCGGAAGGGGGCGCTGCAATACCGAATTTTATGCCATTTTCAATATTGCACCACATAAAAGTGTATGAAGTTAGTTCTAGAACTGAACTAAACATTTTGTATATGATTATTTTTTGGTAAGGCAAGTAGGTCCTCCCTGAATTTGAAAAAAAAAATCTGCTTATTATTCTATTCTCCATCGGCTCGTGCCAGGGTTGGCATTTTTGCCGGCAAAAAGGTATTTTTGCCAGGACAGTGGAAAAAACTGGAAAAAACTGGGGGAAAAATGGAAAAAACCGGCAAAAATGGAAAAAACCTATTTGTCTTTAATGTGTAATAAAATTTACATGCTAATAAGAATAATAATGGTATAAACAATTAAATTTAACAGTGTACTATTTAATATTTTAATTTAATTTGCTAATTAATTAATATTAAATAATTTAAATCTTTAAAAAATAGGTGGGATTCACTCTTACTTAAGAATTTAAGAACAAAATAAAAAATTACATACCTAATTTTTTTTTTCTTAAGTCAGGGATATGTTTAAGAAAATTTTAGGTCCTTTAAAGGACCCTTCATAAAATAATTTATTTTAAAATAGGATCCTTTACAAAATTCTTTAACCTCAAACAGGACCCTTCATAAAATTATTTGTCCCTGAAATAGACATTTCACCTTCAAATTGAACATTTCACAAATTTAATCATTTAAAAATAAAATCTGCCCTGTTAATAAACAATTGAACTCACCAAAAAATATATTACTTAGTTTCTTTATATGTGAAGGTTAGAACCTGAAAACACTAATAATTTAAAATTCACAAAAATATGTCTAGAATTTTCACAAAGACAAGAAAAACTTCCCAATTTAACAAAAGCACCCTGTGAGAAAAGTCTAGACAGACCCCTGTAAGTAAAGTATTTTATCAGTCATTAATATGTATATATTTTTTTAATTATCAAAAGATTTTATACAATTTTTTTGTTTTTGTTTTATGTCATGAGACTTAAGGAATGTAAATATTTAAGTCTTTGGTACTATTTTATAGCTATTTATCTGATGAAACTAGTTTGTTAAAGATAAAATAAGTAAATTAAATTGAAAATTATGTATTGAAAAAACTGTTATGGCTTATTAGGAAACTAGATTTTTTTTCTGTCACTTTTACTCTCCAAGAAAAGAACAAAATGTTAAATTATTTAGATTTACTTTCAGTAAGTAGCCTGTTGTCTCTTTATCTCTTTGTATTTATTCCCCCTTCCCCCACCATAGCAGATGCTTGTTATGTATGGCTAAATTTTTTGAAAAATGAGTTAAAACCACATTTTTCAAAACTAAAAAAGATATTTGAACAAGCGATTTTGCCATGTCATCTTGTAGCGTATTTGTTACATCGAAAGTACAGAGATGAACTTCTAAATTATGAACAAAAAGAAAGCTGTAAAGCATGGTTATCTAAAATCAATCCTGATTTTATATCTTATATTATTAATTTTAAGCTCAAAGAAAAACCCTTTCCTAGCTCATATTTTGCAGAAGTGATTAATAGTGTCAGTGCATGTAATTAGTAGAGAAGTATTGAATAAGCTTGTGCAATTTCAAAAAACTTCTGTTCATTAGTAGCACACCTTCAAATATGCCAGCAAGTAGTGCTGCTATTGAAAGATTGTTTTAAAATTTTTCATTTGTGCAAACTAAAATTCAAAATAAGCTATCAACAGATGCTCTTTCAAAACTTGTTTACTCCTATGCCATACTAAAACAGCAAAATTTAGGTTGTGAGGAAGATATTGCTGAAAAATTTGAAATTTAATAGTTTTCTGCTTTAAATATAATTTTATATTAAATTAAATTTAGGTTACTATAACTGTTTCTTCGAATTTCTAACGTATATAAACTATAAACATAAATGCTTTACTCAGTTTCAACAGTTCTATTATGTAAATTATTAATAATTGTATAAACATGAATAAAGAAGTTTCTTTTCATTTATATAAAATTGGAATTTATTTCATTTATAATCTTGTTATAAAAGTTAGTATTCTTTCATAAAGTGCATAATTATTTTTATTTAACTTAAAAGTTAAAATAAATTTAGAATAATATTGATTCTTCAATTAAGTATGCAGTTTATTTTTTCTTTCGTGAAATATTTTTTCTCTTTCTGGGGAAAAAATTAAATGGACAGTCTATTTTTGCCACCTTTTTGGCAGAAACCTATTTTTGCCGGGACGGTTTTTACCAGGTTTTTTCCGTGGTTTTTTCCACCTTCGGCAAAAACTCGCCAACCCTGGCTCGTGCAGAGACGGAAATTCGTTTTTACTCCGATCAATTGATAGGAGCAGAAATTTAAGATGAAAATCAAAGTTGGTAAGGTATTGAATCAAAATTATTAATGCATTAAAATGAGTAACTATTTTTTTTAATATTATAATGTATGTATGAGATAGAAGAAAGTTTTGGGATTGGCACATCCAACTAGTTATAGAATATTTCCCTTTATTAAATTTACGTGTTAATTTTGATACCAACTACTTCAATGCTTTGATTAATTTTCTATTATTTCATAATTATATATTCCAAACCAATGATTATATATATATATATATATATAGTATATACAAATTAAAGGAATATTCAAGGAGCTGCCTCATCAAGCATGTTATCAGATTTATATCTTTATTTCTATGAAAGATATTTTATTAACAACAATATATTGCTTTACACATATCTAGATTATATAATTATTCTTTCTGTAAATGATAATGATTCTCTATCTCTTCCTGTAACGTACCCTTCTGATCTACAGCTTTATACTACTTATTCAAATAATTCTTGTATTAATTTTATGGATGTTAAAATTAATATTTTACCTAATAAAACCCCAAAATTCAACATATATGATAGATCTAACGATCTAACGATTTTTCGTTTAATGAAATTAATTTTACTAACTTCAATTCTGTTTTCATACCTCAGTTTGTAGAAATATTCTACTTAATCATAGACATCGTGTGAAAGTTTGTTCTTCCCAATTCATGCGTCTTATAATATTTAAAGTAAGGCAATTAATAATGTCTTATAATTATCCTATTTCCTTTATTGAAGCTTGAATCAAATCTTAAAATTCTGTTTTTACTACTTTTTTCCCATAATAGGAATATAACTTTTTTTTTTTTTTTTTTTTTTTTTTTTTTTTTTTTAATCTAAAACATTATTATGTGGGTTGTGGATTACTGAAAAAAAATAATAAAAACGTAGCAAATTTGTTAAAAATAATAATAATAAAATTCATTAATTAGTAAAAAGGATATGCATACATAATAAATGCATATTATGAATTTTTATCAAAAGATTTATAAAATCAAAATACCATTATAGAGACTTGAGGTAGGGAATGCTTAAAAAAGTTTAAAACCTCATACATATATATATATACATATATATATATATATATATGTATATACATAAAGAGAGAGAGAGAGAGAGAGATTATTATACATATATATTTTTTAAATGAGTGGGGGATGTTTTTATGCATTTTACATAACCATTTTTCATAAATATTTCACATATTGGTACCTACTACAAGGCTATAATTACTATAATAAAATATTTGAAATTCCATTGGCCAAAAAATGACAGTATAAAACTCTTTATAACATACTGAAAAAAAAACGAGAAATGAGTGCAATATAACAAAATAGCAAAGAAATTTGTGAATAATTCAAATAGATGAACAACTTATAAAATTATGTCATGAAATATCTAAGAAAAATGAGCCCAGAGAAAGAGTAAAGATATTAAAAAAAAAACCTGCACTATCATCTGTAATTGTAATGATTATTTACATTAGAATTAAGTAGATAGAAAGCAAAATAAATTTTGATACAATTATATACCAGTTCTATTGTTTAAATTTATGAAATTTGACTTTATTAATTCGGAAGAACATAAATGATTTATGAATGCTAAAATTCATCGCTAATATAAAATTACATAAATGAATCAATACTTACAAATTGATTAAACAAGTAAAACAAGTGTTAAGTGTGATTGCAGATCGCACAGAGGGCTTCGTTTAATATTTCTTTCAGGACAACGTATCCTTTTTTAACTAATAAATCCAAGTTTTTTATTTATAATTAATAAATTCTTACATAGATGGTAGCAGCAATAAATTTAATAATTATAAAAGGAAGTTATTTATTTTAATCAAATTAAAAATGTTCAAATCAAGTTATTTAAATAAAATCCAAAATTCCATGTTTTTTGAAAATCCGAAAAAAAAATAGCAGAGATGTAAATAAAATTTTATATTTTCTAAAAACGAAAAAAATTGTTTACACGAAATTTAAAATGCTGAATCATTAATAAATCGCAATAGTTTTAAAAAAAAAGGGAAGAAAATCTAATTTAAAAAATATATTATGAATGTCAATGATAATATATATATATAAACCCTTGAATTGTCAAAAATAAGAAATTTCTTTTGATCAAATCTATCTTGGTATGAAAATTTCAAGTTTCAGCACCGAAGTTCGAACTAAGATCCTTCTATTTACTAGAGAGATGCTTTACCCCCAAGCTATGGTGGTACACGAAGAACGTTGAAATTAAGTTTCTCTTTTAAAATTTAAATCGCAAAAATGAACGGATATCATTAATAAGATGGATTTAATTAAAATAGTATACCTTTTTCAAAATTTTATGATTTTTCGTGTGACACGAGGTATTCAACTGTAAGTACACAAAATTTGAAGTCTCTGACTTATACAGTTTTTGTATATGGACTCTGTGACGGACAGACAGAGGACAGAGACGAATATGGTTTCGTCAGATAATGAAACCCTAAAAATATTAAAAAGCGAGTATTTTGAGCTAATATGAAAACATCATCATGATTTTACTTTTAAACAGTTTTTATGAGCGCGGTTCATAAGAACTGATCTTATTGAGTCATTTTAATTACTTTCTGAACATCTTTCTCTAAAAAATTAATTAAAAAAATAGCTAGAAATAAAAATGCTATTCGAATAAGCTCAAAAGTTTTGAATTTGTTAATATCATTTTTTTCTTTTAATATAATTTCTTTTGTAAATCAAGAAAAAGGAAACAATTATTCATTAACTATTATTGACTTATTTATTTAAGGTTAATGAGTAGCTGTAGGATGTTAAATATGGGAAACGAAATAAATGAATTAGACTTCTTTTCCAGGAAACTGACAAATTCATGACAATAATTTCGAAGCAATTAATTATCAGCTTCAGTGCTCCAAAAAGGAATTACTCCAAATTTTCAAACATTACATATAAATAGAAAAGCGTAGGACGTGAGGAATGCTCACGTAATAAAACTATTATTGTTAATCATTGCAGTTTTATTCAAATTTAAATAAGTTTCCCTTTCATGTGAGAATTAAATGGTTGCGATTCCATTTGCATTAATTTTTCGTTATTTCTTCTTTTACTCCTTTTTTCAAAAAAACACACATATACGTATGTCTGTGTCGATGTGAAAAGAAACCTTTAATGCCTTAATTCACCAATGTTCCAATTATCTGAAGAGGACTTGTTAAAAGGAGCAGAATGAAATTATGTTTCGGCTTGCCTGTTCTTCTTATTTTATTATTGAATTACTAATATATTTTTTTTTTCAGTATTTCTACTTGTTTTTAAGCTGCATTCTGTTGAAGCTAGCCTTTGAATGCCTCTAAAAATTGTTACAAATACAATTCCATGAACAAAAATGCGGATTTGAGGTTTTCACTTTTCGCTATGCGTTTATTTATTTTTCCCCTAATTATTTTATATAATTTTCAATTAAACAAATTGACATAAAAATGAAAATTTTATAAAGTTAATTTTAGTAGATTTCGTATTAAATACTAAGCATTGCATTTTTATCTAAGTTGTAATTTCTGAAAATTTCATTATCTACAACTTTTTTACTGGCATGTTTCTAATAGGAGCAGCTTACAACGCAAAAATAAAATAAATAAAAGCGAAAACAAAAAAGAAGGTGGGAATTGAAGAAGTAATCTTTAACTTTTTTAACTTAATCTTTATCTTAATCTTTAATTTTTAACTTCGTCACTTCACAAGAAATCAAATCCGCATAAATTTATTACAAATATTTTTAATATTATGTACAACTTTTACGCTGACAAATTTTTGATAGTGCCGATTTTTAAAGCAAAAACTAATTAAAAGTGTATAGCGGATAAAGAAAAAATAGCGTATTAAGAGTGTACTCAAATTCAAAATGCTTATTTTCTGGCATGCATTTCTGGAAATTCATTTTTGCTCTCAAAGGCATACATTTGGCAAGTTCTCTTATTTAGAAGCTATATAATGTACCGTAATGGTAGAATTTCTGATAGAGGTAAACAAAAAAAATGCTGTCAAAATGGACATTTTGAACAGCAACGATAGTTCGGTTTCCCTAAACAATAGTTCTGGAAGATCTAACGGTGTACTCAAATCCAAACTGCCTACTCTCTGACTTCTTTTTTAATTTATTTTCGCTCTCAAACGCATCTCATAGACAGGTTCTCTTATTCAGAAACTGTCTAATATGCCGTAATGATCGATATTTTGATAGAGGCAGAATATATTTCAAAAAATGATATCAAAAGGAGCATTTTGAACGGAATTCTCGAAGCGATAATGTTGTATAGTAAAGGTTATTTCGTATACATTTGATAATTGGTTTGATTCGATTACATCTATTTTCTTACATATTATATTTTTAAATTTTAAATGAGTTACTTTTCACTAAAGAAGATGGAACAATGCGTTTTATATAGGTATGACAAGTAGTATACTTAAATCTAGAAAAAGAACATATATCAGTACAACAAGAGAACTACAACTTTGGCCAGATTATGCAGCAAAAAAGCTTTACAGAGCGATTTTGAAAATAGTAGAATAATTTATACATCCAGATTTTATTTATCATCCATTTGCTAGGAATCAATAGATTTTTGAAGCATTTGGGAATATTTGCAATGATTCAGCCTCTCTTGAGTTACCTAAAATTTTGAAAGAGATGCTATGCAGGTTTAGAAACAGTAGTAGAGATTAATTCACGCTCACAAATATCCATTCTTATTTAATTCTATGTTTGTATTGGTTTTTCATTATAGATGAAATCTTGTGATATTATATATCATTTCTTGATTTTAATAATTTTTACAAAAATATTTCTAACAGCATGTTTCTTGAAAATGTCTCCGTTTCTGTGATGAAACATATGTTGATATAAATAAATCTATTATGCCCTTTTATGGGTGTATTTTTTATTACAATAAAAAAATTAGCTCAGCTTAGTTTGAAACCTATTTCTATTTATAAGGTCGCCTGTTATTTTACCTGATTGATTAACCCTTCACTGCACTATTTTTTCCATTTTTCTGAAAAAAATTATTTAAAATCTATATGTCGGTCTAATAATGGGAAAAAATAGTAAAAAATATTAAATATCAAATTTTTAGTTAAAACTTGATATTTTATGGCGTGTACCCAATGTACACAATTAGGGTATTAAAATATTGAATTGCTACATTTTGCAACTTAATGCGATTAAGTTAATTAATTTTATCTGCTTAACATTCTGCAATGTATTTTATATTAATATTTTTAAACATTCGATAAAAATAATGAAAGTAAGTTTTGCCTTAAGAATTTGATTGAATTTCTTTTTTGTTTCCGAAAAACAAATTCAAATTGTTTGTCAAATGCAGCCATCTGACACAGACAAAATATATGCTGTTCCATTCTTTGTATTGTTCTGGATCAGGTATAGAGATCATATTGGCCTAATTCATGGTAAGGTACCCTGGGGTAATAACGTCACATTAAGCTTCTACCAATTTTCACGGCTCAGTTTTAGATTGTATTTTTCAAACAAATATATGATTTGATACAGAAACTCATTGACTATCTATATAAAAAAAAATAATTTAACAGATATGTATTCCTAAAATGTAATGGCGTGATTTCTTGACCAATGCTATTTGGCGTTATTACCCACCTATATAGGTAATAACGCCATGCAAACAAAACTATGAAGTAAGATGGAATAATTGCATGTAGATTACCCAATTTTAAAAATACAAACTCTACAAACTTAGAAATTGACAAATTGCAAAGCTATTGAAAATGTTCAATTTTTTGTGAAAGTGTAAGAAAAATAAAGGTGCGTTGTGGGGAGGAGGATGAGGCAAAATAATATCAGATCGTGAGCTTATTTTTGCTTAAAAAGGACCGCTTAAATAGAACTATTAGACACATTGCACAGTTTTAACTGTGTTTATTTGAATCAGTATTTAGGATGTAGCTCGGCCACTGTAGGGAATCAACCGGGGTATTAATGCCAAAGATTGGCGTTATTACCCCGTTATAGTTATTGCGCTGTACATTTTAAATTACAAATTATCTCGAGAAGATATCCAAAATCTTCAACAACATTTTGAAAGTCCATGAGATGTACTACAAATTTATGTAATTAACAAAGTATTTCCGGATAAAAAAAATAGTCTTCACATGACAAAACGTATCTCGCAAATTTTAGATCAAGCGTTAATTTTAGTTGCTTGTAAAAGCAACAAGACCTAAAAATGAAACAAATTAACTTGAAGCTGTTTTTTGCGATTTACATGACTCAAAATCCTTCTGCGCAGAACACATGCATGTCATTTACCAAATTATTTCATAATTATGCATAATATTAGCACTTGGCGTTATTACCCCGCCTGGCGTTATTACACCAGACCACCTTACATAATGAGAATTATAATGTTTTTAGGTATGTGGCAGGTGTAGCACATGGTACAGTGAAAGGTTACAGCATTGTCCTTGGCTGATATCAAAAATTTTGAATGACATTATCTTATCCATGTAAAGCCTAGTATTTTTAAAACTATAGAAAATAAATATTAATACATTCAAGGATAAATATTAAAACCTTATTAAAAATAAAAATGACAAGAGTTTCATAATCCAAATACTAGAATATCTGCTTTCCTTTGTCCCATAAGATACAAATACTATTATTAAGCCAATTTCGACATACCAAAGATAAATACCGAGTTGAAGTAGTGATAAAAAAAACGTAGTAAAATTTAATAATTAGCACTCACCAAGTGTACGAGACGATTCTTGGTAGTATGAATTTCAAAACCTAAAAATATGTGTATGAATTTGAGTTAGCTTGGAATTCCAGCTATAAATATTAAACATTTCCAAATATTCTCCACACAAAACTACTTTAGATTAACTCTTGTTATACTGTTACTAGTAAACATTGCTTTTTGTAACTTCTGACATATTTTCCAGCTGGGACCCATTTCATGCAGATGTGCATTTTATTGCTTAAATAACATTTATTATAAAAATAATAAAATTGTAAAGAAATTAATCAACATTCACAGAAAAGACAGCTGTGTTTTTCAAGGGATACAATTAATCGTTTACTTCCAATTAATTAAGTTTTAATTATTTGTTTATTCTACTACAGTACGGACATCCAAAGTTTGGACTTTCTAGTCAGTTAGTGTTGAATAAAGGAGGGGAATTTTAAAAGATTGAAACAAACAAACAAAAAAAAAAACGTCAGGAGCAAAGAAGATTTATTATTGAATCAGAATTCATGTCTATATGCAGAATAAAAGAAAAAGGAATATTATCCGTCATTAATCCGTCTCAATTTGAAAAGTTTTTATTATCCAAAAATTATGTTAATCCCTTATAGCTATATAAGTCAATTAAACAAAATTACGTGAGAAAGTTATGACTACTGCACACCAATTTAAATTTTGCAAAAACAACAAAATTTTGTTGGAATTACAAATTGAAAATACAATATTTTAGTAAGACTCAAATAAAATTTATGAAATTTTGTTAACATTTTATAACAGTGTTAACAATATATATATATATATATATATATATATATATATATATATATATATATATATATATATATATGTTTTATTTTTTTTTATTTTTTTTTATTGTTATTTATTTATTATTTATTTTTTTTTTTTTTTTCTTGGCAAACTACCACATTTAATGTATTCATATTAATTATGCATTTTATCCATTTTAATTAACATGCATTATGACTTTCGAATTTTTTTTTCCCGAATTTAAATTATACGGTGAATATATATTATTTGTTATTTTAAATAAACTATTTATTATTTTAAAAAAACATTTATGTATATAGTCTGTGACCCGAAACCTGCTTATAATATACCTTTTTTTTAAAAAAAAATTCAATTTATGAATTACATTATTGAAAATAAGAAGCTTGAAATTGTGCTTAAAACGTGATAAATGAGGTGCGTTCGTGCTCTAGCAAGTTTTATAAATATTCAGATCTTGGTGCAATAGCTGTTGCACTCTTACGCAAAAAATGCATCAAAACAAAATTTATTAGGAATATATATATTATATTTAGTAACACGGAAATAGTAGGATTCCATATTAAATAGGACATAATCCCCATGGCAACCTAGAATCTTTACATATGATGGGATATCATTGAATTAAATACGTATGATAGGATTCAATAGAATGAAGAAAACTGTATTAGCATTTTTTTTCTGATTTAATTTTCATAAAATTTGAAATGACTCGACAAAGTTCAGTAACGATTATATATGAGGTTATGAGGCTGTCCACAAATGATGTGACGCTTGGAGTGGGAGAGGGGGCTCGTAAAATTTTAACAATTTGTAACTAGGGGACAAGAGGAGTAAGAAGTAATGTGATATCACACATTTTGGTTAAAATAAAAGCATTAAAAATCAACAGATTAAATTTTGAAGTTTTCTTTATTTTCAGCATTAAAGTATTCTGTGTTTATAAAAAGTAAAGATAAGATTTAAAGCCATATTTGCGAAATTCCATTTCAAATTAGGAAATACTATTATTTTCAAATGCTTTTTCATATTAAATTTTTATTATTATTGAATATTAATTACGTTTTTTCTTGTAAAATTGAATCTTATTTCATACAAAAAATAAATAAATAAATAAATAAATAAATACACGAATCATCTTTATTCTTATGCTCACAAATGTCATTAAAACACACAGTTAAAGTTTAAAATTAAAATTTGAAATATGATCTATAACGTAGTGTTTCTGAACTGCAAGTGATGTATGTTTATGTAATATAACGTGACATGTGCCAAGGGAGAGGGAGGTGTGTGTGTGTGGGGGGGGGGGGGTCAAAAATATTGAAAAAATGTTTGACATCATTTATAACCAGCCCTTATATTAAATTTCAATTAAGATAGTTTTGAACTGTTATGTGTGCCAGTCGGATAAACAGATGGGAGGACCACATGACGATTATAAGTCCAGCAAATTGCATTTTACTTATTTCAGTGATTTTAAAATAGCTATTATGAAAATTTTTGGAGAATTTTTTTTCATCAATGATTTGGTTTCTTAAAGACATCCTAAGTAAATAAAAAATAAAATCATCATGCAAAAAGTTTTTTCAATGACTTTCAGAGTATAAACAACTTGAAATTTTCTATTATTTTACCGCTTTTAAAGACAAATAATAGTGTTTCCGTGATTCGTATTTACACAAATAAATTGCAAAAAATTTTATTTGAACATGAGGAAATGCAATTTTACAGCTTTTTTCATGAAAAGTGTAAAATTAAATTTTGTTTAAACCTTTCATTTCATTTTACGAGCCTCATATGAGGACAGATATGAATTGCATTATAAAGCAAAAACATTTTCAGCATTCATTTATGGAGATCTAATTTGTGGACAGATAATAGCTAGCATGCAGCACAATAACAGAATTATTTTATATTGGGTTCTCATTTATCACAAAAACGATAATAAGGAAAAATAATGAGTAATAATGGAAAATTATTTATGCATGACATGGTAAAAATACTGTAAAAATCTTAAAGAAAATTAAATGCTGTAAAAACAGTCCTTCTAGGGATTAAATAATATAATTTTACTACTTCTTAACCCTTTCCGGCACACTGCGCCCGGTCTGGGATACCTAATTTTAATTCCAAACTTAGAAACGGCACCAATAATATTTTAGTAAAATTTTGCTTTTGTAATAAAAGCTTAAATTAAGAATTTCAAAATATCTCTAAAATTCGTTTGTGAATTCCGGTGTCAGTCGATAATTTCTCATTTTACTAACAGATTTTGCCCGTGCCGGAAAGGGTTAAATGGTACCGGGAAACTTCGGCTTCAATAATAAGCTATTTCATAAAGTTGTTTCGACGTCTTATAACAAAATAGAAATAGGTGTGTTTATGCATTCAAAAACACATTTTTAAATTATTAAAAATCAACATTTTTTGTAAACATGAAAAACTTCTTAAAAACACTAAAATTCGTAAAGAAATAGTTAAAATCGCCAAGCCTTTCGAAAGATCTGGGTCTTTCTTTGTCAGGAGCAAAGGAGATGTGCGTCTATTGTAAAAGCAGCAACACGACGGAAATGAAAAGGCGGGAAAGGGAGCATGCTGAAGAAACAGGCAATAGGAAAGCAGAAGGCAACAGCCAATCACGAAAGAGTATAATCAAAATGGGAATAGTCTAAAAGGGGAATTAGGAAGCAAATTGGAAAGAGAGGCAAATATATGTATATATATGTAAGCCTAAAACTAATATTTATAACGTCACTTTTGTTTTCATTGATAATCTTTTTGATATTTCTACCATTCTTCAAACTGTCAATTCTATCGACCCACATATTCGATTTACTTTTGAGTTAGAAAATTCTAATAGACTCGCTTTCCTTGATGTTTTAGTCACCAAATGTGGTTCTTCTTTCAAAACTTGTATTTGTAGAAAACCATCTTCTATCTATAATACACCTCATGCTATCTCAAACCATCCTGTAGAAAATCCGTATTTCTTATACGTCTGTAAATCGTGCTTTCAAAACTTTGTTCCGACTCTGTATCCCTTAAGGATGAACTGAATTTCTTAAAAGCTGTTGCTGCCAAAAGAGGTTTCAATCCTTCTATCACCAATATTGTTGTGAACAAATTCAACAGACTAATTAAAAAAATCTACTCTTTCGAATTCTGCTTAAAGTAAACCTAATAATTTGGTCGTCATCCACTTTATGTTTCAAATTAGCTAAAGTTTTAAAACGCTTCAATTTTGACGTTATCATTAAACCTGTAAATAAATTCAAATTTCCTTCCATTAAATCTCCTGTTTCTGATCTTCAAAAATGGGGAATTTATAATGTTCCATATAATGGCTGTGATTTCCCTTATATTTTTCAAACTAAAAGAAATCTCTAAATCCGCTTAAAAGAACACTCTTGTTATGTCATTAATCTAATTTCTAAATCTTCTGCTGCCAAGCACTCTTAAGATTCCGGCCATAGTTTTAATTTTCAAACTGCTAAAATTATCTTTAATGCCTGTTGCATTAAAATAATGACCTTTGAATTGATTCGCTTAAATTTAACTAACTAAATAAAAGGAAATTTTTCAATAAAATGCAATAAATTTAACTGCAATTGATTATATTGGAAAAAATAAGACTCGCAAATTTAAATTGATCCGAAAAAAAAATATGAAGCTCCAAATATCCCCAATATTAAAGGTCAAACTTTAACTATAAAAAAAAGTCGGAAAGTTCGTTATTTAACAAAAACTAGTCGGATGTAGCAATCCCTAAACTTTTTTTTTATCTCATAAATGTTAAAACTTCGAAATTTGCACCACAGTGCCAAAATTAAATGGGAATCTATGCCCATCATGAGGATTCATAGATATGAAATTCCGTGCATTAGTTTTTGAGGTATGCCTATGATTAAAAAAAAAGTCGGAAAGTTCGTTATTTAACAAAAACTAGTCGGATGTAGCAATCCCTAAACTTTTTTTTTATCTCATAAATGTTAAAACTTCGAAATTTGCAACCATAGTGCCAAAATTAAATGGCAATCTATGCCCATCATGAGGATTCATTAGATATGAAATTCCGTGCATTAGTTTTTGAGGTATGCCTATCGCTGAAATCGAATAAATCCTACCAAATTCAGCATAGCAGAGCCACATGTCGGGCGAATGACACCAAAACATAAACGAAACCAATTCATGTCAAGGATTAACTGCATCTGAAGTTTGGTAGAGATTTGTGCATTAGCTCTTGATTAAATAAATAAATAGAATGCTAAATTCATCTTTTAAAAGGTATAAAAAGTACACTACATGTACAATACTTAAAAACTTATTTTTTGAGATACAACTGTTGCGAAAATCATAACAAATACAGTATAGCAGCACTAGTTGAGGCGCTATTTACATCAAAATGCAAATAGCATCAATTCATGTCAAGGTCTACTCAAATCTGAAGTTTGATGAAATTCCGAGCATTAATTCTGGCGATGGAGCTATTGCGTTAATCGTAAAAAAGACAACATATCAGGGCCATTTGTTGAGTGATTTACACCAAAATGTAAAAGACATCATAGTGTACAAGTACATCAAAATATCCATTCATGTAATGGACTAACTGAATCTGATGTTTTATGAAAATCCGTGCACTAGTTCCAGAGATTGAGCGATTGCGGAAATAATGAAAAATGATGCTTATTAGAGCCATCTGTTGAGCGATTTACACCAAAACCTTATCAGCACCAATTTTTATCAAGGACTGACTCAATATAAATTTTTATTAAAATCCATGCATTAGTTCTTGAGATAGACTACCCACAAAATTTGTGTCCCATACAGACTCACAAACAGACATTGGATTCGTGCAAATTTTCAAATCCCAGTTTTTTATGGATTTACGCGTTTTAGGGATCAGAGAGTCCCCAAAAAAATATTTTTACAAAATGTCTGTCTGTCAGTCTGTCACTCTGTATATGACAAAGAAAATTTAGGCGGTCTATCTAAAGAACTAATGCACGGAATTTTACAAATCTGTAGATTCAGTTAGACCTTAATATAAACTGGAGCTGATTAGTTTTTGGTGTATATCGCAAAAAAGATGGCGCTTTTATGCTGTCTTTTTCTCGATTTCCACGATAGCTATATCTTAAGAACTAATGAACGGATTTTCATAAAACTACATATATCTTTAGTCCTTGATATAATATGGTGATGATTACCATATGGTGTAAATCGCCTAACTGGTGGCGTTGTTATGCAGCATTATTCATGATTATCACAACAGCACTATCTCAGAAATTAATGCACGCTTTTCATCAAACTTCAGATTCACTTAATCCCTGATATAAATTAGTATTGTTTGATTTTTTGGAGTAAATTGTTCAACAGGTGGTACTTCTACCCAGATTTGTTTAAGATTTCTGAAATGATTCTTTCTCAAAACCTAAAGCAGGGGTTTTCGTCAAATTTCAGATTCAGTTAGAGCTTGACATAAATTTTTGCTGATAAAATTTTGGTGAAAATCACCTAATCGGTGACACTGCTATGCTTCATTTTTTTTCTGGAAGAATTAAGAGGTATGTGATAGAAGAAAATTAGGCCACTTTATTTTCTCACGGGATTTATATTATTAGATAAAGTGAAGATTACTGCTCTGAAACAGCGGTAGCTATTTTGAATTTTTTAAATCCCCAACTCGACAACGCAGTTTTTTTTTTTTCTTTTTTTGGCGGCGGCGTGATGCATTCTTATACTCAAAATATCTCTCCAGGGAATTAATATTTTTAAATTCTTTTTTCAGTGTTCTCTTCTTATAACAGTCCAACAGACGACCACACAAAACCCCAAGTTATCGAGCACAAGCAAAATTCCTTTATTTTATGGAAGAGTAGTAATAGGGGAATCTAATCATGCATGTCTGCCGGAAACGAAGTGGTGCTAAGCCAAAAATTAGTACCACTTGTGGTTGACTCGTGAACTTAGCATTATGTTTTCCTGCATTAAATTTTCCCTGTTTTCATGCTTTTAATTCTACTGCAAACACAATGTTAAACGTACAAGTGAACCACTAGTGGTATCAATTTTTGGCTTATGCACCACTTCGCTTCCGGCAGACATGGATGATTAGATTACCCTATTACTACTCCTCCATAAAATAAAGGATTTTTTTCTTGTGCTCGATGACTTAGGGTTTTGTGCGGTCGGTTCTTGGACTATAAAATATGTCTCTTTTTATTTTCTTCTATCTTTACCAGAAAAAAGTATTGGATCAATGAAATTTTTTGAAATCCGGTTTTCGACTTATTTACATGTTTTAAAGGTCAGAGAACCTCAAAAACATGTTTTTACAAAATGTCTGACTGTGAGTCTCTCAGTCTGCCTATATGTATCTCAAGAACTAAAACATGGATTTTCATCAAACTTCAAAATAAGTTAGTACCTGATAAAAAAATTGATCCTGATTAGTTTTTGGTATGCATCATCCAAAATGTGGCGCTGTTATGCAGATTGCTTTTTAAGATTTCGCAATGTCTTTACCTCAAAAAGTAATGTACGGATTTTCATCAAACTTTTGAGCAGTAATAAGTTGACGTAAGCAGTTTCTGATTAGATTTTGGTTTAAACCACTTAACCGGTGGCGCTGCTGTGCAGTATTTTTCAGAAAGTATTAACATGCATAACATAGAAGAAAGTTTTGGGATTGCCACATCTGACTAGTTTTTCTTAGTTTTCAAAATATTTCTAAACTCTAGGCTCAATTTAATATTTTACGTTTTAAAAACTGACGAATTGGAAGTAAAGTTTTAACACTTCATATAAAATTGCACTTAGAAATATTTTGAAAACTAAGAAAAAAAAGCGACATCCTTTAAAAAGAAAACACTGGAAAAATAATTTTAAAATATTAATTTCCCGAAAAGATATTTTGAATATAAAAATGCACTGAACGCCCACAGACTTAACATTACCGAGCAAAATACAGCCGCTGAATGACTAGCACGCTTAAGCATTATTAATGTTGTGACAATTTTCTCAACTTAGCGTTCATTTTATCAGTTTATACATATTTTTTAAAAACATTAACAGAAGAGACATTACAAAACAATGTACGAATTAAGGTTTCATATCTTGTCTGTATAAAATACACAGTGCAATCATATTAATGTGACTACCTTGAAATTTTAGTCTTTTTGTTAACTATCTAGACATCAGAAATTATTTGGAAACTTCAAGTGTTTAAGTAGATTAGAAACATGGTTATATATTTTTTCAGAGATTTATTTCCAAAACTCCTAGGATTCCGTCAACAAATTGAAAAATAATGAATATCTTTTGGATTAATTCTGTCAAAACTAATGTAGCAAAAGCGTTCAAACTGCAGATTATGATTAAATGGCTTATTGTAATAATCTTTGTTCATTTTTATACGGATAGCATGTACTCATAAAGAAATTAAGGTTTTCATAAATACAGTTCTAAGTTTTTTGCTTATAATTTGCCGAATTCTTAATGTAAAAAGTGTTCTTTTCAGAAAACATGACAAACAACATTGTACACTATACGTTGTAATCAGAATTTTAAAAAAATGAAAATTGTATGAATAATGAGCAGGTTTACCAAATAATTTTTCATTGCGCATGCGTGTAAGCAATCAAAATATAATTTGCATAATGTGTTAGCTAAATGTATAGAGAAAATTTTGTAAAAGTCTCAAATACATAGCTTTAAAATTCTAAAAATTAATATCGATAGAATAAGTACAAATCCGTTGTTCCCAAAACGAAGAAAAAAGGATGAGGGATTGTATCCATATATCCATTAATTAGTGTCAATAAAGAGACGCAGCTCCTCATCTTCTTCCTTCCTTTTGGGAAAAGTGGATTTCGAGCTTATTCTATCGATGATAATTTTCATAATTTTAAATGTATGTTTTTGAGACTTTCACAAAAGTTTCTCTATACATTTAGCTAATGCATTATGCAAATTATATTTTGACTGCTTTCACGCATCCGCAATAAAAAATTATTTAGTAAACCTGCTCATTATTCATACAATTTTCCTTATTTTTTATTTCTAATTACAGAATTTTGTGTGTAATGTTGTTTTTCGTGTTTTCCGAAAAGAATATTTTTTATTATAAGAATTTGGCATATTATAAGCAAAAAACTTGGTAAAATTTGGGACTGTTTTTATGAAACCTCAATTTCTCTACGAATATACATGCTATCCTCATAAAAATGAGCACAGTTTATTACAATAAGCCGTTTAATCACAATATACAGTTTCAACGTTTTTGATACATTAGTTTCGACAGGATTATCCAAAAGATATACATTATGTTTTAACTTGTTGACGGTCCGCTGTTCAACCGCCCTATGGGGTTTTGGGAATAAACCTTTGAAAAAATATATAACATGTACTAATCTGCCTACACATTTGAATTTCCAGAATAATTCTTCACATATTTGTCTAAGATATTTAGCTAAACGACTAAAAGCTCAAGGTGAACATATTAATATGACTGGACTGTGTATAAGAATAGATGTGTTGCATAAGATTAATTTTGAAGATAAGTCAACTATTATTTATTTGGGCAAGGCCATATATAAACAGCTTCTTTGTTGATATATCCTTTCGCCGGTTTGTCGCTTTTTCTTCCATTTTTCTATCTCAGCCTCTCTTCTTCCTTTCCCTCTCTCTCCCACTCTCTCCTTTCTACTCTTTTCTCTCTCTCTTTCTATGTGTCATTTTTTTTTTTTTTTTTTTTTTTTTTTAGATTTTAGATATTTAAAACATTTTTCACCATAGATAATATTTGTAGCCTGTCCCAACATGACAGACAAAAAATGAATTTGCAAAATGCAACTTTTTACGTATTTATTTTTGCACATTTAGTGAATATTTTTTTATTGATGTGACTTTTTGATCATGCTTCAATTTCGACGTCATTGATTTTCATGATACTAATCTTCATATAATTATTTTGTTATTTATTGACAATGAACGTTAAATAAGAGGTATACTCTTAAAAGAAAAAAAAATTGATTGCCTGAAAGTTCCGCCTAGATTAATATATATATATATGGAATTTGGTCTGAATAAAGACTTTGTATAAATAAGAAAACTTATAAATGAAAGCAAAAAACTTCTTAACTAAACTATAAAATTGAAGGATATGCAAGATTTTTCAAAATGATTTTGCCTTTCATTGCCAAGCGTGAAAAGTAAAAAATGTTACCAGTTAGAATGCAAAAATAAGGCATGAAATTAAAGTAAAACTTTCTTGATTTGTCGTTTTAGTGATAGCGTTGGTCCTTTGAGCCTGATGAAAAAAACTACAAAATTCTTTAAAAGGGCTTGCTCGTTTCTTAACTCTACAGTGTTTTTCACACCATTTTCTTTAAAATTTTTGTAAAAAAATTACAACTGATTGAATTGTTAAGTATTTCAAGGCTAAATGTTATACGTGCGGCGGA
Organism: Maratus speculifer; assembly: GCA_964019185.1. NCBI lineage: Eukaryota > Metazoa > Arthropoda > Arachnida > Araneae > Salticidae > Maratus > Maratus speculifer. Next base: position 71,758,405 of record OZ025295.1, read on the forward strand.
TATACATATTTGCACTCTCTCAAAAAAAAAAAAAAAAAAAAAAATTATTATTAACATTAATTTCTGGACGCCTCTGTGACTGTAAAAGATATTTGAAAAAAATCCGTCCTTTGACTGGAACGACTCAAGAAATTTTGAATTTTGGCTCATGATTTTTCGCTTTTTCAGGAGGAAAAAATGCATACGTAATTTTCTTTTTCTAATACAAAAAAGTAACATGCAGCAGTCATTGGAACACTCCTGCTATTTGACGAAAATACAGCTAGCGTTGGAGTTTTTTTAGATAATTTTTATTGTCTATATCTGGATTTTATGTAATTTGAGTGTAAAGAGGAGGGAGATCGAAGTAGACATCTTCGTGTTTTTGCGGGTAAAAAAAAAAAATATATATTCACGGATTTTTCTGGGAGTGTAAAAAAGTATGCCGTTATATTTCTCTCTCGAAATCATCCTCTCGCTTTCCTTATAATGTATCATATTACTTTAAGATGGTATTCCTTTTTTAACACTTTCACACAAAGTTTAAAAGTGTTTATGCTTTCGGTATATCTCGCCGTCTTTCCGTCTGGACGTGCTCTAACTCTCGTAAATATACTCCGATTGCCATGAAATTTTTAGATGTTATTGGCGTTTACCCTAGCACGAACCCTATTGAAAATGAAATTTCTACCATTATTAGTTTATTTACAGGGATAGTCAAAAGTTTTCCATTACATTACGGCCCACAGGAAAAAATCGTTTGAAATGAAATTTAAAGATGTTACACCTTGTAAACATATTCAAATTTATATGCATTTACGAAGTGCACTAAAATATGCAGTGAAAATAATAGTTATTATTCATTTACAGGACAACACAAAAGAATTCCATTACTCAGTAATAAGGCGAGAGGAGGGAAATGTTTGCGATATATTTAACTCATGTTAAACGATTTCATGTGTAATAAAATTGATATAAGCCGCTGAGGCTCAATATTTCATCCATAATAGGAAGTGCATACAGAGACACACAATAGATTTCAAATAGTATATGCCATCCGAAGTACTGTATATTATCAATGATGACTGATGGATGGATGAAATGCATTTTTAATAATGCCCTTTTAAGTTTCACTAAGTGTATGCATATTATATGGTGCGTATAAATGCTATATTTGATATACAGGGTTACACAAAAGAGCTCGTAAATGTTACTGAATATGAGCGTAATTTTCTTAAAGGTGACTTTTAAATAAGTTATTCATGTTTACATCGAACTACTTTCCTTTACTAAAGAAATGTTTGTAAGAATATCGATAAAATGATTTACAGGGTGACGCAAAAAATTGGGTGCATGATCACCTATGGATGATAATTTCCGGAAATGTGATTTAAACTGTTTTGAGAGCATTTTTATTTGAACTAAATTTCAGCAAAATACTGGTGTGTAATAAAGAAACTAGGTAAACTACAGGGCTGAACAAATGTACTCAAGTATGTTTCCATCTTTTGATATAAATTGCTGAACGAGAAATTTCAACCAGTTAGGCGTTTTCTTGCCAAACTAAATTTTCCCATTATATAGTATATATATATATCAACCGATAGATCAAATACAGATCAGTTCAAAAGTATTAGAATACATATTTGGCTGCAGTACCTTATTTCTCTAAATAACGAAGTTTTGGTAAAGATTTTAGAAAGTGTTAGAAAGTGTTTCATAATCTATGCTTAACACATGGTTTTTCTTACTTGTTTAATCCTGTTGTTAATTGATTAGCATCTATAAATTCTTTTATCCTATACAGAATTTCTACTTTTATCGTTTACAATTGCTAATACCTAAACCATTTTCTTGAGAGACGCAATTTCAATTCAAAAATGTTTTGTGTGTTGTTCTTCGTTTCACTTCCCTTCACAAAAAACATTTTCATCAAAGAAGTTGTTTATGTAAAAGTTGCAAAATTTAAACTTTATATATTCCTTGGGACTGTAATAATGTACTGTTTCTAATTGATAAATGGTATAAGATTAAAACTTTAAGGGGGTTCAGGGATTGAAAACTTTTCAAAAAATCAATTTTTTTTTTTTTTTTTTTTTTTTTTTTTTATCATCTAGTTTGATTATTCAATTAATTCTTAACTCAATGCGAAAAACCGCATAAAAATATTTGCATTTTTAACGGAGTTATAAGCATTTATGTATCAACACTTTCATAGCCGCACCCATATAATTTCAATTTTAAGTCGCGTTTTCTCAAAACTTGATTTTTGACGACTAACACTAAGATTAAAAAAAACTATTTGATGGAGTGGCTTAATTTTTTTTCATTACCTATAGAATGAATTAAGGATATAACTATCACTTAAAAAAAACATTATTAAAAAATCTCTCAAATTTAAAAATTTAAAAATCCCCTAAAAAATACAACTTTTTTTCATTAAAAATACTCAAAATATTAAACTATCTAAAATATATTAATTCATTCTATAAATAATGATGTTATATGAATGCAAAAAAAAAAATAATAATAATTAATCCATTCCATCAAATAGTTTTTTTTAATCTTGGTGTTAGTCGTGAAAAATCAAGTTTTGAGAAAACGCGACTTAAAGTTGAAATTATATGGGTGCGGCTATGAAAGTGTTGATACATAAATGCTTATAACTCCATTAAAAATGCAAATATTTTTATGCGGTTTTTTCCATTCAGTTAAGAATTAATTGAATAATCAAATTAGATCATGATTTTTTGAAAAGTTTTCAACCCCTGAGCCCCCTTAAGGGAACACAGTACACAATTAAAACAACTTTAAATTTCATTGCTTCTTTTGTGAGTTAATTAATAAAACTTTCTTATTTTCGCCAACAAATAGTTTAAAATCAAACAAGTAATATGAAAAGATTAAAAGGGAAATTTTGCAGTCATATAGTGCATTTCTTTGTCAAGATGGACTAAAGTAAAAGATAAATAAATATTAGCAGAATCAATTGATGGCGGTTTAGCAAGTATCTTTCTTATTTAGTAACTTTCTTGCTTCTTTTGATTTAACAAGAAAGTTTTTAAATGTACAATCTTGGAACAGACTTTCAGAAAAATAACGTAGTATCAAAACACTTTTTTTTTTTTTTTTTTTTTTTTTTTTTTTTTGTAAAAAACCAGCATTGCAATCCACTTATACCATAAAAATTATCATACATTCAATAAAAAAAAAAATACAGAGTGTGTCACTAGATGCTGAAATTGAATTTTTATTCCCGATTTTAAGGATAATGGAGAGATTTTAGAGAGATTTTCAAGACATTAGCTTTGCTGCTATGACGTGTATTACATCAGTGGCAGTGGCTGAATTTTGATCAGTGTCACAGTATATGCATTATCCTGAAAAATGGAATATCTAGATCAATATTGTTTAGATATGAATGTGGTGGTAATTTCCTGCATTTCTTGTCATATCAACATATTTCACAGAAATTAAAGCAAGTCTGTCGAAAATATAGTTATGATATCTTCATTACTGTTAAAATAACAAACAAATATCCAAGTTCGGTCTGGAGTGAGATACACTGCATTTGTGACCAAATAACAGGATTGGGATTTTGTTTTCCTGGACAAAAAGCATCTGTCTCAATGCCAATTATAATCCCTGAAAGTTTGTTCGATTTGGTTGAGAAACGGTCTGTTTGGGAAAAACACAAGAAATAATATTCAGGAATTTTCATTTGTACATTATCAATTTTTATGAAGTTCCATCATTAATGTTTTATTTTCTTAAGTGTCACTTCTCAACAACAATAAAAAAGGGAAAAGCATTATCCTTTATTTAATTATGATTCCATTTTTTAAACCTTTTCCAGATTATGTTCCAAAAGTAAGATTAAAGCCCCAATTTTGATGACATTTTCTGAAAAATTATCTTTAAGATTCTTCAAAAAAATTATTAATGAATTCCTTGGATTCTATGTAAAAATATCTGAAACTTTTATACTTTTAGGTAGGAAGATTGTTTCAAGATTGCGTCGAAAATTATTGCGTTTCGATTTTAGTACCGATCTAAAAGAAGCAAGAATCAGTGATATTTTCAAATACGGATAAAGAATTGCATCAAAGGCCTAAATTTTTAGTGTCTCTATATATGCTATTAATTTAAAGCCTAAATACAGGACAATGCACAGAATTTTCAAAAGAAAGCGTTAAACGTGAAGCATTTTCTTATATACGGATTTTATGATAGTTACTATACATGGTTAACCAAAGTTTTAAAATGTTATAGAGGCTTTGTAAGGATCTTTAAAATATTTTTAAAGGATTTTTTAAGCATTCGGTTTCGTCAAACATTTTTATATTCAACCAAATCCAATATTCGCCTTAACCGAATATGCTGTAGTGTAGCGTAATAATCTGAATACGTATAATTATTATTCAGCGCATCCCTGATTATAACAAAAGAAAGGAGATAATATGGCAAATAATACCTTTGAAAATTAAAAGGTATTATTTGCCATATTATTTTATTTTATTTTAATAGATCACTTATAGCATTTATAAAACATAATTTGATATTTTAAAGTGATGTTTTATATTATAAAAGAAAGACGATTATTTCAGTGATAAATAAGTAAGATGTAGATATAAAAATTCTAAAATATTCTAAAAATTCAATCGGCGGAAACATTTTTTTTAGTGCAAATCAGGATGAATTTTGACGGTATTTTTTATACTTAAAAATAGTACCTTGAAACCATTAAAGTGTTTTGTGGTGAAAAATGATTTGGAATGAAATGAATTTTCAGAGTAAGGCCAATTCTCACTTCCATATATCGTACTTTCTAAAGCATAAGTCTCCTTTTTGGTGTTTATAAAAAAAATAATAATAAATAAATAAATAAATAAGATCAAAATGTGTAGGTGCGTCTTATAGCCTGGATGGTAAAAGGGAAATGATGAAAATTAAATAAATTAGAATAAAAAAATGCGATTTCAATGATCGGGGTAATTATATACATTTCTTTTTCTTTGTGTTTGGATTAAACAGTGCGTTGAGGTGCTTATTTTTTTGCACCACTATTTCCGAATAGTAATTTACTACTTATTTAATCACAGTAATCTATGAGCATACTATTCTAAAGTAAAATTAGTAAAAAAAATATCATTTAATGATTTAATATACTTTTCAGTGTTATATTAATTGCATTTTCACCTTAACTATCTTACTAAAATACTTTTTTTGAAATAAAAAAGGTGTGTGCAAAACACCAAACGCACCCAAAAATAGAAAATAGAATTTAAAATTTTAAATGCGGTTTATTCGCCAAAATATGTGGTAATTGATTGACCTAGAGGAACTTACATGCGGAAGACCCCTATTGGTCACAGAAATATCTTCTGTAATTAGATTGACATACTTACATCTTACTAAACAGTGTATTTATTTCTAAATGTAATATAATGTTTCGCATATTCCTAAGGCGACAACTAAATATCACAATATTTTCCCATGTACATTAGCATAATTAACTAAACTTCAAATCTCTCTAACCAAGTTCTACAGAGCTCCTTCATAATTTAATTTTGGAACTTGGTGAGAAAAATCAAATTTTCCAACATGACATCATTGAGTATGTTCTTTTATTCTAATATCGCTACAAATTCTCTGATCTTTTAATTTACATTTTCGTATTTGCATGCCATCAAACTCCGTTATCGGAAGGCCTATTTTAATACAATTCTCCTCCTTTAAAATTTACATGAAATTTCAGAACATGCAGTCAAAGTTGGCGTTTTAAGCTGATTTTCGGGGCATGACAGTGTCGATTTTTTTTTCTTTTACCAGATAATAATAATAATCATAATAATAATAATAATAATAATAATAAGTAAAGATGTTTAACTTTTAAACCATATGTATATACATAAGGCTGTTTAAATTTTAGACACAAATGAATTAAAAGGTAGAAAAACTTGACTGAAAATACCTGAAAGTTTCACAGTTAAAGTAACCAAACTTTGTCTAAAAGATCCCCGTTATGAACGGAAAAAATAAAAAACACCTTTGAGCAGACAAAGAAATCCCACTGTATTTTCCCAGAATTTTCCACATAATTGATTAAATTTTAAATTTAAAATTGTTAGCGACAAGATGAAATACTTTTCCAATAATTTCACTGTGCTCCATTTCAACTTAATTTTTTAGTCTTGGAGAGAAAAACGAAATTTACCTATCTGACGTCTTTGAATGGTGTTCTTTATTTTCTGTCGCTACAAATTCGCCGATCTTCTAATTTACATTTTCATATGTGCATGTGCATGCCATCAACTCTGTAAGTGGAAGGCCTATTTTAATGCAATTTTCCTTCTTTACAATTTACATGAAATTTTAGAACATGTTGTCGAAGTTGACGTTTTAACCTGATTTTCGAGGTATGACAATCACAGAAACAAATTTATCAGACAATAATCATCAAAAGAATAAATCAATAAAATAAAGATGTTTAACTTTTGAACTACATGTACTATTTAAAAGACTATTTAAATTTTTGACACAAACGAATTAAAGAATGGGAAAGTTTTATAGAAAATACCTGAAAGTTTCATAGTTATAGTAATAAAAATAACTTTTCTAAAAGTCCTTGCTATGAGCAGAAAAAATAAAAAACACACTTAAGGCGACAAAGAAATCCCACAATACCTTCTCAGAATTTTCCACATAACTAATTAAACTTAAAATTTAAAATTGTCAGTAACAAGATGAGGTACGTCATCATATTTCAACGTGCTCCATTTCAACTAAATTTTGAATATCTTAGAGAAAAAAGCCAAATTTTCCTACATGACATCAATGAGGATGTTCTTTTATTCTATCGCTACAAATTCGCAGGTCTTTTAATTTTCATGCTCGTATTTGCATGCCATCAAACTCCGTTAATGGAAGGCCTATTGTAATACAATTCTCCTTTTTTACAATTTACATGAAATTTCAGAACATGCTGTCAAAGCTGGCACTCAAAATTGATTTTCGAGGCATGACATCACGAAAAAATATTTACCAGGTAATAAAAAGAAGAAAAAAGATGTTTAATTTTTAAACCATGTGTATATACATAAGGCTGTTTAAATTTTCGACACAAGTGACATAAAAAGTGAGAAAACTTGACTGAAAATATCTGAAAGTTTCACAGTTAAAGTAATAAAAATGACTTTTCTAAAAAACCCCGCTATGAGAAGAAAAAAATAAAAAACATACTTAAGGCGACAAACAAATCTTACAATATCTTCCCAGAATTTTCCACATAACTGATTAAATTTAAAATTTAAAATTGTTAGTAACAAGTTGAGGTACATCCTCAAATTTTCCCGGTGCTCCATTTCAACTTAATTTTGAATCTCGGAGAGAAAAACGAAATTTACCTACCTGAGGTCTTTGTTTCTGTCACCACAAATTTGTTGATCCTTTAATATATTTGCATGCCATCAAAGTCCTTTATCGGCAGGGCATATTTTAATACCACCCCCCTCCTTGACAACTTAGATGGCATGCGCGAATCCCAACCATTCACGGCATCTATCCAATCAGGTAGAAAGATTCGATATCCATCTCTGCCGCGGCGGTGTCTCCTTTCCTAATTACTCTAAATGCTTAGGATGAGATCTAGATGAGGGTTTTCCCCCTCCCCCGGAGTATATATCCCTTCGCTTTGTAGAGAAAGGGGACGACAGAAAGGGGGAGGGTCCCTCTCGTCAGTATTTAATTATGTGCAGATGCGGTCTTCATTATGTTACCGTGTTTTGCCTATTGATATCGCCGTTATTAAAGCCACAAAGTGCCTTACAACATGATGAGTTTTCATTTGAATAGAGTAATGGAGAAGAATGAGGGTATATTATATATAGTAGCTTGTTGCCTTCATCCGCACAGAAACCTCTATTATCAAAATGAAAGCCTGTGATTTTTCACTTTCTATTAAAACTTGGGAGATACAGCGTTTCGCTAAATAAAGTTTTAAAAGAGGGGGAAGGCCGACGAAGTAAAAATTTCGCCATTCTTTTTTTTTTTTTTTTTTTTTTTTCAAAAACGCGGTATTATTTGCGCTGATTAAAAGCATCAGAGGCTAATCACGTTACGGTTAAGGCTCATTAATTAATTTTGTAGGCGCGTGTTAATTGTATTTCTTCAAATGTTTTAATATTTTTTTTTTCCTTTTGTAAATAGAGGGAAAAAAATGTTTCTTTCGCTTGTGTTGAACTAATATAATTTTTAAGAAAAATTTTCAAAAGATGAAGACAGAGAGAGAGAGAAAAAAAGGGGGGGGGAGGTGGATGGGAATTTCTCTTTTAATTGGGTTTTACGTATTTTCTTTATATTTATTTCATAAACATGGTATCTATTTATCTTCGAGATAGAATATTTTCTATTTAATTTCAGTCATTCAATAAAAATTAGCTCTCATTTGATGGAATAATTATGATAGTTTTCCAAATAACGTTGATTTTTGAAAATAGGAAAATAAAATGAATGAATTTCATATCTTTTATTGATGTAAAGAAAAATTTTCTGTTTCTGCAATTTTTAAGAAAATAGTTTTATAGTAAAATGCATGCATTAGAGTGCAACTGAAGAAATAGTAGCTAACGCCAGTATGGGTTTTAAATGAGGAGTGATATACATCATTAGGCTTTTTTTTATATATATATATATATATAAAATTTAATAATGTTGAATAGGATTTATTAGTTCTGCATTCTTCCACAATCAGTAATGAATTAAGGGAAAAGTCGAAACTGATATGTAATGAGATAAAAAAAAAATTTAATAATAATAAATAAAAGCTAGATACATTAACTATTGAATATACCATCAGCTTATAAGAATTAGATTGCATTCTAAATTTACCTGTAATACACATAAACAGAAACAGTAAAAAACAAGCAAGAAAAAACTAGCGTTAAGCATAGGTTATGAAACACTTTCTAACATTTCCTGAAATCTTCAACAAAACTTTGTTATTAAAGGAAATAAGGTTGCTGTCTATAGCCAAATATCTATTCCAATACTTTTTAACAACCCTGTATTTGACCTGTCGGTTGATATATATACTATATGATTTGAAATTTAGTTTAGCAAGAAAATGCTTAGCAGGTTGAAATTTCTCTTTCAGCAATTTATACATTAGATGAAAGCATACTTGAATATTTTTGTTCAGCCCTGTAGTTTACCTAGTACCTTTATTACGATATTTAGCTAAAATTTATTTTAAACTAAAATACTCTTAAAATTACGGAAATCACATTCTCAGAAATTCTCATTCATTGGCGTCCATGTATCCAATTCTTTGCGTGGCCCTGTATATCATTTTATCTATATTCCACAAGCATTTCTTAGTAAACTGAATGTGATTCAGCGAAAAATGCATAACTTATTTAAAAACCACCTTTAAGTAATTTACGCGTTTATTCAGTAACGTTTGCGAGTTCTTTTGTGTAACCCTGTATATCAAATGTAGCATTTATACGCACCATATAATATGCATAGATTTAGTGGAACTTAAAAGCACATATAGTAATTAAAATGCATTTCATCCATCCATCAGCTTTCATCGGATATATATATACAGTACTTCGGTAAGAATATACTATTTGAAATACTTTGTGTGTCCCTGTAAATGCTACGCACTTCGTATTATTCAACTTCTATATCGTATAACTTATATAATTCTAAGCGACATATATCAATTTTATTATTCATAAAATAGTTTATTAATAGTTAATTTTAATCCTAATACTTTCAATTTATCACATTTGTTCGTAAAACATGTTCGGTGAAAATGAAATGTTTACCAAAGCTGCTATTAGACACACGGACTTTAGGCGAGACAAACTTTTCAGCGGATTTTAACTCCAACATTTTCCCATTCAAAGGGGGACAAAGGTTTGCAACTGTCTTTGAAAAATTCGGAGGAAAAGCCGTAAAACCAGTTTCTACTCGTGCCAGGCGTTAACATTTATCGCCTACTCGTATCAATCGCTTACCTCTGATTCGTTGAAACGTTCGATGTTGGATGAAAAATCTAAGCTAAGCCAGATTTTTTTGAACGTGCGGAAAAAAGTCTGGGAGACATTGCAGTTTGCTATTACACTGGGAGTTGGGAGGATATTTCCCGGAAAGTTGGAGGAAATAGTGTTGGCTCAAAAGTCTTACTAAATGTTGGTGTATCTGATAGCGGCTTTAAGCATCGATAATTTCTAGAAAACCTACATTATGGGTTTAAAAACTCATTAATGCCCTATTTAAACAACTTGGAAATGTTTCTGAAAGACAGTGGCAGCAAAAGAAATTTATGAATGCTGAATAAGGATTTTTAAACTTTATGTTGGTTTTTGAGATTTCTAAAGATAAGAAACACTTTTTTCAAATCGAGGGTAACTACGAAGAGTATGTTGTATAGTTTCGTTTTTGATTGTATTATATTTTTGTAGATTTTTTTTACCAGTAAATAGAAATTAAAATACAGTGATATTATTAGGCAGCTCAATCTAGGAATGTATATTTCTAAAAAGAGTATATTTTATTATAACACGCAGTTTATGAGATTTGTGCCTTTTTTAGTCAGCTACAAACTAAATTTCGTGAGAGGTTTTCTTTCTCACATGGTAAAAGTTATGAAGGTAAAACTAGTTTTACAGGTAAAATGTTTGGTGTAAATCAGTGGTTCCAAACGTGGGACAGTTTGACTTTTTAGGAGGGGGCTGGGGGCAATTCCGAATTTTTCACTCTCACATTTACTTATTATTATTATTTTATTTTACTTAAATAAAAAAATCATATTTTAAACTAAAAATAAAAGTAATACATTCAAAAACAAGATGCTAGATGTTAATTTTCAAATAACCAATAAATTATTGCTCGAAGTATAGTTTTCAATAGTTATGCACAATAACTATTATGTTGAATAGTTCAAATATGCCTTTATTTTGTTCAACAGAAGGTTTTACTTTTCCATTAAGTTACAGATATAAAGGTAAGACTAGTTTTACGGTGAAATTGAATAAAACATTTGATGTTAATTTTCTAATAAACTGTGAAGCATTGCTTATGATAGTTTTCAGTAGTTATATTAACTATTATTTCAATATTTCTGATGTTGTATGATTTATTGCAAAAAATTTTTGTTTTCCGCTTTGTTAATGATATAAAGAATAAACTAGTTTTGTATTGAAACGAAGGAGATGCTAGATGTTAATTTTAAAATAACCTGTAAATGATTGTTCGAATGATAGTTTTCAATAGTTACGTACAATATTTATTGTGTTGATATACCAATTATGGGTTCAATTGTTCTTATGTTTTATATTTGAAACACAAAGTTTTTGTTTCCCACTAAATTAAAGAGATAAACTTGAAACTAAGTTCACAAGGAAATTGAACCTCTTGATGCTAATTTTCTAATAGCATGTAAAAAAAAAATGGCTCATGATAACAATTTCTAATAAATATTCTTTCAATAGTTTTTATGTTGCAAAGTTTTTAACCTAGTTTTGGTTTCCCACTTTTTTAAAGATATGAAGGTGAAACTAATTTTAAAATAAATTTAACGAGATGCTCGATGTTAACCTTCTAATAATCTGTAAAATATTGGTCGAATTGTAGCTTTCAATAATTGTGTTTTAAATACTATTGTATTCAATAGCTCATTTGTGTTTTAATAGTTCTTTTGTAGTACTATTTTACACGGGAAGATTTTTTGAGTCGCATTTCACTAAGGTTAACAAAGTGAAAAAGAGTTTTACAGATAAAACGACCGACATGCCCAATGTTCATTTTCTTCTGAAATATTGCTCGGATAATAATTTGTGATATCTATGGTCAATAACTATTCTATTTAACAGTTTTTTATTTTACAATATTTTTAATACGTCCTTTTTTTTACCTAAAAATGAGATAAGCTGGGGTAACTGCACCCACGAGATAACTGGGCCATAGGCTGTTTTATAAAAAATCCGTTGATAAATCTTAAGGCTGCTGTGTGGTCACTTACTTTCCAAATTTTCTTCCGTAATGTTTAGTCTATGGCCGTTTGATACACTCTTATATTTAAGATATCTTCTCTCCTCAGTAAAACAATATTTTTAACTACGTTTTCAGGCATTTCCTTCTTAAAGGATGTCACTTTTTTTCTTAGTTTTCAAAATATTTCTAAAATCTATGCTTAATTTAATATTTATGTGTTAAAAAAAGACGAACTGGAAGTAAAATTTTAACACTTCATATAAAATTAAACGTAAGGTAAGTGTACCAGTAGTGGGCCATGTACCTATAGTGGGCCACCAATTTTCAAAGTTGAAAAACAAGTTTTCTAGTCACCCCTGTCAGATAACAAACTAACTGCTGATTGGCTGAAACCCTTATCTGTTATCAGACAAAGGGACAACTTTAGTATTCCAATAGTCTTTGAGTTGGAAGGTTCTTTTTCTTCCAGTCTTAAAATACAAGGATTTGTGGCTCATTCTTACTGCTTTCCTTAAGAGGTAAGTTTTCATTCAATATTTTTTTTCTTTAGAAGTATATTGTATTTTATATTAAAACGCCACATTTCTAATACACTGCATAAATGAATACTTTATTCCTTATGCTTAAAAGGTATAAAACTAACATGTTATTAAGTTTGGGGTGTGCCCGTGCCCCATTCTGGGTCATTAAATTTCAATTTATTCCAGTAGTGGGCCAGATGGCCCACTACTGGTACACACGTGACCCACTACTGGAACAACCAAAATATGATTTTCCTAATATGTTTGTTGTATTTTATGTATCTTTTATTATATATGTTTATTATATTACAGGATAATGGAGAAAAGAAAGGAGCAAAATTATACAGAAGAACAACTAAAAAGTGCAATTGCGGATGCGGAGAAAGGAAAGAGTGTCCGTTCTGTAGCTAAGCAGTATAATATTGCAAAAGCAACTTTGCAAAGGAAATTGAAAGGAGGAGTCAAATTAGCTACACAAAAAGGCCCAAGTACATTGTTTACCAACGACCAGGAATACAACATTGTTTTGTGGTTTTAAGGCATGGCCAGTAAAGGATTTCCTATTACAAAAGAAATACTCATGACTAACGTAATAAAATTGGCCAAAGAGCATAAAATCACCTTCCCTGAAGAAAATAGTCTTCCTGGACAAAAATGGTATAAGAGTTTTTTAAAACGCCATCCTGACGTTAAACTGCGTACTAGCCAAAATTTAATAACGAGCAGGAAAGAAGTGTCACAAAAGAGTATAAATAATTGGTTTTTAGAGGTTGAGACTTATTTAAAAAACAAAAAACTGGACAATGTCTTATGTAACCCCCAGAGAGTTTTCAATTGTGATGAGACAGCTTTTTTTTTTAATCCGAAGCCAGGAAAAGTTCTTTCTGAAAGAGAATCAAAAAAGGTGTATACCACTGCTGGAGCTGATGAAAAACTTAATTTGTCTGTTCTTTTAACAGCCAATGCAGCTGGTGAATTTGCACCACCGATGATCGTTTATAGGTAAGCATGTCTAAAATCATAAATCTAGTAAATTAAACCTTGAAATTGTTAAATATGTTTTTATATCCTAATTTTTTGTCTTTCCAATTTTCAGGTATGATAGGATCCCTCAACAAATTGCAAAGACCATGCCTTCTGATTGGGCTATTAAAAAGTCGAAAAGTGGAGGCAAGAAACATTTTATGAGTATGTGACAAACATTTTTGAGCCATATTTAAATAAGCATAGCATACAGAAACATGTATTGTTATTTATGGATGGACACACTTCTCACATATGAACCTAAGCACCTTCTGTATAGCTCATGGAATTGAAATGGTAGCTTTGCTCCCAAATGCCACACACCTGATGCAACCTATGGACGTTGCTGTTTTCCATACTCTTAAAAGCGCTTGGCGGCAGGAAGTAGTGAACTTCAGAATAACCCATGAATGCAAACAACTACAGAAACATGAATTTCCATCAGTTCTAAAGTCATCTTTAGATCATTTAGCTCCTGCAACAATTGGCAGTGGATTCCGTGCATGTGGACTGGTTCCACGGGATCCAAAGAAAGTAATTGTTGAATCCAAAGTAACATCAAAGAAAGTGGTAATATCACCAATAAATGAAAAGAAAAATGGCTTCTTTTTTGGATATTCTCGAAGGAAAAATTGGAGAAGAAAAAATTAAATCTTTCTTAGAAAATAAAGGTGAATGGAAAAGCCCCGTGGAGCAAATAGATCTTTATTACTCATGGTTGGAGACGAAGGAGACTTTGAACAAGGAACTAGTTTTCCAGGTAAACTATCACAAAATAAATTTGGTATTAGGCACTTAAAATTGGTGTATTTTTTTACTATTACTTATAAAAAAATTTCTATTTATTTATTAAACATTTTACTTCTTATAGAGTACACCAGTCATATCTATTGAGTCGGCATACAATGCAGAATCAATTGATACTGTTAAATATGCTGATGCTGAGGTAGATATTCCAGAAGGATCAACCGGGCCAGTTGCTGAACCATCTAGAAATGTACCATCTCCCTTCAAAAGAGTTATTTTCTGGCCAGAAGGAGAAGATAAAACAGAGAAAGCGAGAGAAACTTCCTGCAGTTGTGACTTCTCCTCAAATGCTCCAATATTTTAAGAAGAGAAAAGATATTAAAAATGCTAAAGTTGCAGAAAAAGAGAAAAGAAAAAATGAAAAAGAAAAAGAAAAAAGAAAGAGTTGAAGAAAATATCCAATGAAAAAAAAGAGAGAGCCAATAAAATGGCTGTAAAAGAAAAATAAATGCAGTTAAATTTAAATCCCACTCACATTGTTTTTTTTTTTTTTTTTTTTTTTTTTATTTTATTATTATTATTATAAATATAATATAAACATAATATAGTTTTGCAATCATTTCAGCATTTAATTGCCCTTTTTATTATGAATATCTTATTATTTATCACTACTGCAAATTAACAAATAGGGCAGATATATTTTTTTAAGTTATAAAATATTACAGACTGTTAGAAAAAAACTAAAGATAAGCTGAAATTATTTTACGTAATCCTCAAAACTTCTAAATATGATTTCATTTTGTGTATATTTACGTGTAGATATGTAAAAAATGTTACAACCTCTGTACAGTACACATTAAACTCAAGAATGGAGTGCCCCACTTCTGGAGGGCCCACTACTGGGGCATCAGAAATTTACTATGCCCACTACTGGAGCACAGAGGAAGGTAACATTTTTTATTTTCATTTTTTCTAAAGAATATATTTTAAAAATCTGAATGTTTATTCTGATACATGAAGGTAAGGACTATGCTAAAAAATATATACATATTTTGGAATTCACTAATATGTTAATAATAATTTGACAAATGTCCTCAAGTGGCCCACTACTGGTGCGTTTACCTTAAATTTTAGAAATATTTTGAAAACTAAGAAAAAAATTTGACATCCTTTAAGAAGAGATCGCCGAAAGAAGAAGTTTAAAATCTTAATTTCCTGAGGAGATATTTTAAATATAAGAATGCATCAAACGCCCATAGACTTAACATTACGGAGGGGAATTTGGAAAATGAGTGACTAACAGCCTTAAGTTTTAGCTTTTGTCAGCATTGCACCCCCATCTCTAATTCCTAAAACAACGTGCGTCAACTCAATCATAGCTCTTCCTTTTCTGTGATAAGTTACCAAAAAATTAGGCTTCATTTTTTAAAAACAGCGTCAGTTTGATTGAATTTCTTCGGCCTTTTGTTAAAATACAGTAAGTACTTTTATTAAACAATCTTTAAAAAAAAAAAAAACTAGACATATAAATACATTATTATTACAATGCTCAGCAAAGGTTTAGACACTGGTGTTTTTTAATCTATATTAATAAAATAACAAATCGCTCTGTGTGTGTCTGCGATAGTTAGCGAAAACTACGTACGTACGAAGCTCAAAATTTTTCTGAGAGTAGCCCAATATCTCTCCTGATGCACCTGACGCTCAGAATTTCGAAATTCCAATTATTAACTGAGCAATTAATTAAAATCGAGAGGTCACTCTCATAAAAAATCATCTTTTCCCATTTTTTTTTCTCTTTCATTTTTTTACGGTTGGTTGGTTGGTTGTGTAAAAATTTTCGCAGAAGTAATAAGAAGGCTGAGACAGAATTAAAGAAACCCATGGAGAAATGAGATAAGTGGAGGTGAAGTAAGCCTCAAAAAAGGTTTGCAATATGAATCTATTTATCGCTCAAATTTTAATGTTCCAAACAAAAGGACGTGGAAGGGATTTTGTATTATAATACGAATTGAAAGAAATGAATTACAACTGAAGCATATTTTAAGAAGAAATAGCAAATTTTTAAAATGGTCTTTGTTCTATTATTATTTAATAGAATTAATTTCGCTTTTAAAATAAAAGAAACTGGAAAATTAGCAATAAGTAAATGTCAAATTGAAATTAAATAAGATATTGAAAACATTTGATGCGAACTAAAAATTGTATTACTAAAAGTTTCCTAATTTAATGTAATTTTAAATACTATATAACGTAGATGAAAAATGTTTATGACTTAATAATTGCATGTAAATAAATATATAAAATATAATGATGAAAACGTTCTTTTAAAATCATGTATGAAAATTTAAGTAATAAATATTAATCTAAAATATAGATTTCCGACTGCAGACGATTTTAATGATTTAACAAAAGAATGTTATATTTTCAAGAAAAACGGTAAAATAATTTTCTATATTGATATTTAAAACACATATGATAAAATAATTAATAAATTTTTACCGGTGAAGCGATAGGTTAGTTCTTTTTGAGAAACAAGAGCAAAAAAATACGGATTTAAAACTGTTTCAATTGATAGGCGTGTCAAAGCACGTGCTTTTGTCGGTACTTAATTGGACTTAATGTAGGGTTAAATTTTCAGCATCACCTCCAGAGATAATACTTCCACTCTATTAATTTCTTTTTACTCTATGAAAGAAACCAATTTGAGATTTTGACATTTCAAAAGTGACTGTTTTTTTCCCAAAGATCTTTAAAATTCATAGACTAGCAAAATGTCAGTTTAACTTAAGATTTTTGAACACAGCTGTTACGTCGGATCGTTCGTACTTCGTACATTAGAATGTACAGGGTGTCCAGTAAATAACACCCTGATTTCAAAATTAAATTAATCAAAAACAAAGATCAATAGAATTATGCAGTAAACGGTTTGTTTATCAGGTAAGCTGTAAAAATCTTATACAAAAGTTTCAAACGGTAAATATTTTGAAAAGATTGTGTTCTGATTGCAAAGAATGCTTCGATTTGACATTTTTCTTGCTTTAGATTGCTGCCAGAGAATGTGTTTTTCGGCTTAAAGTGCCACATTTCATAGTTTTTTTTAAATAAATTTTTGAAATTTCGAAATTCTAAAAATTTATTTCGAAAAATCTTTAAAATATTACACTGTAATCTAAGACAAAAAAAAAAAAAAAAAACGATAAGAGCAAGACAAAATAATTTCCGTGAACATAAACCTGACTCGAACCTAAAAAATTCCATTTGAAAAAACAAAACCTGAAGTTTTATGCAAATTACATCTGAATCCGATCAAAATATTCGAAAGAACCATAAAACAAAATAATTTCCGTGGACATGAACTTAATCCGAACTTAAAATTCCATTTGGAAAAAATACCTGAAATTTGAATCGAACCAAATATGAACCTGACAAAAATATTCCACAGAACCATACCCGGATCCGAACAAGACAAAAAATTTCCATGAACATGAACCCGATCCGAACCTAAAAAAACTGAACTAAATCTGAATCTGACAAAAATATTCCAGAGATAAGCATATCCTTATTCGAACAATGCAGAATAATTTCCGTTGATGCGCAACCCAACCTGAACCTAAAAATTCCATTAAAAAACCGAAATCTGAATTGAACGACATCTGAACCCGAAAAAAATATTCCAAAGACCCAAAACCGGATCCGAGCAAGACAAAATAATTTCCCTGGACATGAATCCGACCAGAACCTTAAAAATCAATTTGAAAAAATACCTGAAATCTGAATCGAACCAAATCTGAATCCGACGAAAATATTCCAAATAACTATAACCAGATACGAACAAGACAATATAATTTCCATGGACATAAACCCAATCCTAATCAAAAAATTTGTTTTAAAAAAAAAATCCCGAAATTTGAACTAAATTTAATCTAAACCTAACAAAAATATTTCAGTTAAGTATAACCTCATTAAAACTAGGTAAAATAATTTCCATAAAAGTACAACCCGACCAGAACCTAAAAATCCCATTTGAAGGAAAAAAAACACGGAATCTGAATTGAATCGAATCTAAACTGAACAAAAGTATTCCAAACAACCATAATTGTATCCGAAGAAGACAAAATAATTTCCATGGACATGAATCCAATCCGAACCTAAAATTAGGATGTTCTACAAAACATAATGCGCTCCGTAGCGGTGGAAAGTGAAACTAAGTACTTAGCGCGAGATGGTTAAGATATTTCGTTTATAGTTAGTGTTAAATTAGAACTTGGTTACGGTTAGGAAATATAATACTATATACTAACCTTTTAGCTAATCACCGAGAATCGATTTCATTCACGGTATAGTCGGATTTAAGCGTGATATAATTAGTTTGAAATTGAAAATATTTCACTTGGGATATGTATGTGAAAAAAGTATTTAGTTAAGTCACTTAACAGTAATTTTAAGGATAAATATCAACACTTTAACACGAAAATCACGCAATCGCTGGACACATATTCCCTCCTGCGTTTCCCATTGCAGTTATTTTGGGTATTTTTGCAGCTAAATATTTGTTTTTTTTTAACCGATTTTTGACACAGTCAGGGGGCACGTATTTAATATTATGTACACTGTAAAAAAATTGACCCTTTTGCTGCATCATCACTACCCCGCTTTTATAGAATATCTCTCTTTTGACCTATGAGAATGCTCCATAATAGGCTGAAGTAATCATTTTCTATAAAAGTGGTGGAGTGACGATGCAGCAAAAGGGTCAAATTTTTAAAAGTGTATTTACACATATTTCGAGTTAAAGATAAAATCATAAAAATTTAAAGTTCGTTTAACATTATTATTACGGACCCGGGCAACGCCGGGCGGGTTAGCTAGTCTTTAAATAAAAAATACGAATACCTGAGTTTTACAAATGGCTATACTTATTTTCAAATACCTTTTAAACAATGTAGAATAAAAATAATGGTTATAATATAAGATAATATTTAATTTAACTGAAAAAAGCAAAATTTGCATGTTGCAAAAGTTTAGACACTTTTTTGAATTTTAGCCAACTGTTCATGGAAAAATTCAAATTTCCAAGTTATGATGTCACATGTCTGAAGTATTTAATTAAACGTCGATATAGCATCAGTTAGTGAAGATGCCGCGAGCTAAAAATATTCAGTTAGATGAGGTAATTGAAGTAGGAAAGCTGAAATGGAAAGGGAAGACTGTTGCAGAAATTTCAGAAGCATTGAATCGTCCAAAGTGGTCTGTCCATGAAGTATAGTCTAAGGATGACTCCTTAAAAATAAAACATAATGTGGAATACCTTGTGTGACGCGAAAATGAGATGACAAAAGGATCCAGAAACTGACATTTACACAAATAATGATTGCTAATCACATTAAAAATAAGTCAGGACTTTCTGTTTCGACGGAAATTATTCGTAGATGAATTAAAGAAACAGGTAAATCAATTTACATGAAAATGATAAAACAATCAGCTTTAAAATCTCGCTACAAATTGGCGAGAATGCAATGAACTTGCAAACATATGTCATATGGACCCAAATGGTACGCTATGATATCCAGTAACGAAAAAAAAGTAGAATTTGAATGGCCTAAACGGATGGGCATACTATTGGCACGACTTGCGTAAAGAGCCTGGGATTTTCTTAAGTCGACAACAAGAAGGTGAATTTTTTATGATTTGCTCTTCACTTGGCTTTAATTGCTCGAGAATCTCTGGAGTTATTCATTGGTTGCCAAGCAACACAAGACTACGTATATACGTTGGAGATTAATTTTTAGTCATTTGGGGAACTTTTAGCTGATCTAATGTATGGATTTTAGGAAGATAATATGTCTATTCATGTTGCATACAAAAGAAGAACTTCGTTTAACTCTGAAAATACTTCTGATCTCAACTGGCCGGCATGTAGTTCTGATCCGGAGCCAACCGTAAACTTTTGTAACATCATATGTCGTAATATTTACGCAAATTTTTGCTATACTTTTCTTTTAATGAGCTTCGAGTTGCTGTTGAACATGTTTGGTATAAAATAGACTCCCAAGTGAAGCAGCATTTAGTTTCTTCAATGAAAAGTCACATTCTTGCACTAACTGCAAACAATGTGGGTGCAAAACGATTTTAATTTGTAGTTATTTTTCAGTAAAGGTACAAATTGTCTATACTTTTGCCACAATGCTAATTTCATTTTTTGTCGTTATATTTTATGTAACAGGAAAAATTCAAAATTTATTGTTTGTGAATAAAGGATAAGTCACAAGTAATGTATGACAGATGAATTACAAACATTCGGTACATACTTCTAAATATAGAAGCGTAATTGATCATTGTCTAAACTTTTGCTGAGCACTGTATTAGGCATCTATACATTTTTACTTCATGCTTCATATGTAAGGGCGGTAATTCAGTTATCCCATAAATGTTTCAAGAATGGCGGAACTGAGACATGGGTCAGGAGTGACTGGAATATGAGGATACAGTTATCACAACAGTTATAAATACATTTCTGGAGTTTCTACGGATAATCAATTTCTCCATTTTTTTTATGGTAGTAAAGGAAATTATACAACATATTATTAAATTTACGTGATAAAAATTTTTAAAAAGCATATTAGTGAGTATTAAACAAAATCTTTTAAGTGAAACACCTAAACCTCGAAATTTTTCGATACAAATGAAGAGAGATACATAAGACAAAGTGACATCATTAGAAAATTATCGAAACCGATAAAAAACAGTTCAGTTTGATATAAAAACATCATTCGCCGCAGATTTATTCTACTTATATCAAATATTCATAGAGGTAAATAAAAAGGATAATGAGATATTTAAGTATTTACGCACCTATTTCCATATTCTCTTGTTTATTTTTTTCCTAAAATATCCAAGTAATTTTTATGTTTATTACCCATACATATGTACTTACTTAATTCTTATGTTTATTGTACAAATAATTCTAATAATTTCATGTTTGGGGCTTTTTTTTTTTTTTTTTTTTTTTTTAGACACTTTGATTGCAAAGGTTTCCCTTGCAACGCTCGTTAATTAATATGTAATTTGCACGATCTATCTGATTTAGTTTATTTAAAGTTATTTACACATTTTTTAACAGGAACTGATACCCTGTATTAAAAAAGAAAAATGACATAGGCACACAAATGGGTGCAAAAAAGGAACATAGACCCACCTGGCCCAGTTGCTCCATAAAAATGGAACCCATGAAAAAAGAGAGATGAAATATAAAAATATATGACGGAATGAAATTTTGCCTTGATTTTAACACAAAATATATAATATGAACTTTAAAATGTTCATAATTACTTAAAAAGCGATTAAAATAATCAAACATAGATGTTAATAGTTAATTTTATTTAAAAACATTTCAGTACTTTCAAGCTATTAATCAGGCTCTTCCTCAGAGAATATTCTCTCTTTATTTATACAAAATTAATGTCAGTTATTTTGTATAAATAAAGAAAATATTCCCTGAAGAAGAACCTGATTAAAGGCTTAAAAGTACTAAGATGTTTTTAAATAAAAGTAACTATTAACATCTATATTTGATTATTTTAATCGCCTTTTAAGTAATTATGAACATTTTAAAGTTCATATCATATATTTTTAAAAATAAAATATATTTTTTTTTTTTTTTTTTTTTTTTTTAGACATTAAAATGAAATTTTCAAAATATTTGTCCCCAAGAATGAACTTAACTGAACACATTTACAAAGATTCGGACATTAGCTCAAGTAAACATTAACTTTTGGAAGAGGAATTGCTAGTATCTCCAGAGTTAAATTGTAAAATCGTGATCCAGTTGCCCCATGTAACCTTGTAAATGTGATTTTATCGGGAAATTGATTTGAAATCTCTTATAATCTGTGAAACATTTCGTGAATGACAGTTCTTAATAGTTGTACTCAATAACTTTAGTGTTCAGTAATTTTATTATTTGTGTAATAGTTTTTATGATATAAAGTTTTTTTAACACAAAATATTTGTTTCACACTTATTGAAACATATAAGCATGATAGTTATCAGGATTCGTACGGATACCGTTATTTTCCAGCTAAAACACTAATATCTTTTTATGAAAAAAAAATTACTTCAAATGCTCTAAATTTTGCCTTATTTAAGGAGATAGTGGGCCTTTATTTGAGCAAAATCGTCACAAAAAAATCTATTTCTATAATATAATAGCACCAAAACAGTTTTTTCTTTTTAAACTATCATTTATGAAGGTTTTAAGAAGTAAATAATAAAGGTAAGTGTAATTACATACTTTAAATCTATTTTTCTCAAAATTAATTTTTCGGCGTTTTTAGATTTTTGAAATGTTTCTTGCGACGTCATTTTTTACCACGCTTTTATTAACTTCACCTGTATGTTTGTGAGTTTGTGAATTTGTGAGTTTGTAACTCTCCTTATTTTATTATCAATATTTATGAAACTGATAAAGTAGTATCCTGATATTGTTTAGAAAGAAATTGTAAGCTTTTTAAAATTTGTCTTCATTAAGATAGTCAAATTTGATTTTTTACTTATTAAAAGGTAAAATTTTGTTGAAAATCGATATGGAATTTAGAAAAAAAAATCTGTAAAATATTAACTGTTCACGAGATTAAAAAAATCTTACACAATTTTGTTTATAATAGAATTTTAAGTGATAAAAATGCAAAAACAAGAAAATATCTCAAAAAATAAGACACGAGGAGCATTTTAAAATTTCGATTAAATAATTTAATAAGATTGGAAATTTTTTTGAAGGTGTTCTATACTCTTTTGATGAAATGTATATATGCACAAAATTTCATATTAGTATGATATTTAAAAAAAAAAAAAAAAAAAAAAAAAAAAAAAAAAAAAAAAACTTCCACCGTCCCCTTAAGAAGAGATTTCCCATAAGAAAATACTGGTACTGAACTATTTCCTGCTCATGAAATTCCAGAACCCATACGAACTCTGGTTATACAGTTAAATTGAACAATATACTTGATGTTAATTTTATAATAATCTGTGGAATAGTCATCTAATGATGATTTCAATAGTTTAAAACTTTAAAATACTTATTTTAAAAAAAACAAATTAGGGAATTAGAAAATAAATTGCTTTTGGCAAAATTATAAACATAGGTGCCATGTAATATCCGTTTTTAACAGTTTTTTTTTTTTCTTCACTTGATTAAAGATGTAAACATGGAACTGATTTTACAGGGAACTGGAATGAGTCGCTTGGAATTACCTTTCTTTTACTGTAAAATGTTGCTCTAATTATAGTTTGCTGTAGTTTTAAAAAAATTATAAAGTTATTTAAAAAATAAATTAAGTTATTTATTAAATCAAGCACTTTAAAAAACTAATCGTTGGGAGTCACCGTACAACTTACACATCATGGATATGCATAACATAATATATGAAAATAAACATGTGTAAACCATTTATAAAATGCATTGCAATTCAAAAACAAAATTTAAACGTATGTTTAAATATTTTTAATATACATAGCAATGCTCTATTAATAAATTGCTGATGAACCAATTTTGACAAATTATGTAAAACGCCGAACTTCTCAAGTAGTACTGAATTGCGGAAAAAATTTCCTTATAACTCCAATAATAATAATAATAACTAACAGTTTACTGAGTCAGATTAAGCGTCTCATTTCCATTTAAAATATATCTTTGAATTGAAAGTTGAAGGAAATAGTCATGAAAAATCGAAGAATGTAGAAAATAGGATTACAAATATCTCGGCAACTAATAATCCGATCGACTTCGTTCTTTATGCAAAATTTGTAACATTTTATTGTTTTTTACGCCCACTCCTTAAAATAAAAAAAAATCGAAACCATTGAATTGAAATTTGAACGAAATACAGGGTCAATAAAAATCGAAAAGTGTGGAAAATATGTTTACAAATTTCTCAATGACTAATTATCCGATTGACTTCGTTTTTTATGCAAAATTTGTGTTATTTGGTTGTCTTTTACATCCAATCCTTAAAATAAAAAATTTCGAAAAATTTTATCTACCTTTCATCAGAAAGATTTTTTCGAGAGTCCGAAAAAAATAGTTCCGGATAATCTAGATTACTTATATTAAATAGGCTTCGTCCCATTCTTACATATTAAGTACATACAAAATTTCAAGTCCTTATCTCAATTTGTTCGGGAGATAGAGCGTTTACAGACAGACACACAAACGGACAAACTGAAATTTTTTTTATATTTTTTGGAATCTCCAGTATCTGAAACGTGTAAATCCATCAATTTTTTTTTTTTTTTCGATTTTAAAAACGATTGCAAGACTTACCCTATACTACGTATGATGAGTAAGTGAACTATAGTCATTGGGGGCCACCGTAATACTTATCCATCATGGATATGCATAATACAATATATGAAAATAAAACATGTGAAAATTTAATTGTGTTATTTATTTGCATTGCAATTCCAAAACAATACTTAAGCGTATATTTAAATATTGTTAATATACATAGTGTAAGGATTTAACTGCTGTAAGAATCCAATTTGGCTAATTAATGCTAGACATTGGACTGCTACATCGAAGTCTGGTGATTGTGTAAGCACTTAAAAGGATTCAGGTCCTTTTCTTCCTGTCGACGGTAAGTCTAGCGCGGCCTTTTTCATGTGACATTAGCATATTAGTTACGGCCACCATTGATTTATCGCCAGACCTCCCATAAGCCAAGAGACGGAGGAAATAGTTTCATTTATTCCCAGACGGACGATGGCAATCTGTCGCCAAGGCGTATCCCAGCTGAACCAATAACTTTGATCTGGGAGGGGCCCGAAGGAGAGTTGCTCTCCTGATGGGGATGAGGAAAGAGGTTGGAGAGAGATGATTCTCGAGGATGGAGCTCGCTGTAAAAGGCGTGTGGTTTATTTTTTCATACAGAACCCTGAGTTCTTAGAACTGTATATTATTTTATCATATCTTGAATAAAGATATTTAACATGGAAAAGGTTTTGCATCACTTCATCGCTACCAAACATTTACTAAACCATATATAGTAATGCAAAATCCTCACAGTGGTGGCAGCGGAAGATTATGAAAAATAGCCACTGAAGCCCAGACGCAGCGGACGATGATGAAAATCGCTAGTGGAACCCGGACGCAGGCGACGTGACTCAGAGTTAGGAGAGTCAGACGTACAGCGGGGACCTGAACGGAAGAGCCCAGACGCAAGTGACGTGACTCAGAGCCGAGGACTCCAGACGTGCAGCGGGGACTTGAAGGAAATTAGCCCAGACGCAAGTGACGTGACTCAGAGCCGAGGACTCCAGACGTGCAGCGGGGACTTGAAGGAAATTAGCCCAGACGCAAGCGACGTGACTCAGAGCCGAGGAGAGGTCGGACGTGCAGCCGGAGACCTGAGACGAAAAGGAATCAACAGACGTAGCCTGGAGCCCGAGATAATCCAGAAAAGGACGCCCGGGGAAAGTGGACTGTGGATTAACCTAAGTGTGGAAGCTGTGGACATCCGAAAAAGGAATACAGGTCAGTGTTCTTTAATTGTTCATTGCAGAGGTTTTCACTGTAGGTTGTGTGTTCGTTCAAAAAAAAAAAAATAATCGGCAGTTATCTATGATTATTCAAAATTGAATTAAATTAAATTTGCAAAGTTTAAAATTAAAAAAGTTTTAAGTAGGGTACAAATTGGCATGCAGTAATTTGAATAACTAATTATTTATTGAAAATGCATTTTAATTCTTTTGAATAAATATAATTCTGTGATTTAGGATTTAAATCTTAATGTGTAGTAAAAGTTTAAATATTATACTAGAGTTTTGCGATTAACTAAAGAAATTTCTATCCCTTATTTGCATATTAATCAAAATTAATATTTTTTAAGAATCAGTTGATTGTTTAACATTGGGTTCGGTAAAATGCTTTAGAAATATTTTCCTGTTTGAGTAATGATAAGAGCTATTTAACATATTGTTGAGTATTTGTATTGTGAGTATTTTCATAGTGTATTTTGTATTGTGATTGACATGTCGCGTATTATGATTGTGAATATTTACATTACGGGAAATAATTGAGAGGCATCCATTTACGTAGTGAACCTAGTATAGATTGTTTTTTTTTTCATAATTACGCACCGTTCAGAATGACGTGGTCAGGAAAGAGAAAATGTGATTTAAAGGAATTAGCTGTTGAATTTGGCGCAAATGTAGAGGATTCGGATAATATTCCTAAAATCATAAAAAAACTAATTCACCTGATTATGATGAGACTTTGGCATTAGCCCAGCTAAAAATTATTGAAAAAGATAGGCTAGACAGGGAAAATGAAGAAAGGGCTGAGAGAGAATTACTGAAGGTTTATGAGAGGGAACAAAAGACTAAAGCGTTGGAAAGGGAGCATGAATTAGCGAAACTAAGGTTAGAACGGGAGACGGGTACAATTAGTTTGGCCTCTAGCCAGAGCGAGAGAGAACCAAAAATATCTTTAAAGTCTGTTCTACCTAAATTTGATTCAGAGAACTCCGAGATTTCCATTTATTTGAATTTGTTTGAAAGACAAGCCCGTAAAGCTCAAATCGATAAAAATCAGTGGGTTACTCATTTGTTAGGACTATTGCCTACCGATTTAGGGGAATTGATACTGCGCGAATCTCCCTCTGATTCAGATGATTTCGACCACATTAAAAAAATGCTTCTCGAAAGATTTCAACTTTCAGCAGAAGACTTTCGGCTAAAATTCGTAAATTCTAAAAAGCCCGAGAACAAAACATGGAAAGATTTCGTGTATGAAGCTTCCAATTTCTTTGACCAATGGTTAAGTGGTTTAGAAATAACGACATTCGAACAACTCAGAGATTTGATAATCACTGATCAACTGAAACGGAAAATTAACCCGGAAGCGAAGCAACATTTTATTGATGTTTGGAGCGCGATAATTACACCATTTGAGTTAGCTAAAAAGTTAGACGCGTACGAGGTGGCGAGGAAAAATATTAGGCGGGAAGGATCCCCTAAAATTCATAGCGCCGCTAAACCTTTTGAGCGTAATAAGTCTAAAACCGAAACTAGAACGGATGAGACCAAAATAAATTGGAGGGATAAAGAAGACTCTAAAAATCGAAATGAGATATTCGATAAGAGAAAAGAAATTACTTGCTTTAATTGTAAGAAATCAGGTCATTATAAAATTAATTGTACGGAATCAAAAACTGGAAATACTGAAACAGTTTATCATATCGCGGGTCTACGAAATTTGGAAGAAGATTTTAGTCCCTATGTCAGTCGAGGGAAAATTAATGGGAAAGAGATGAAAATTTTACGCGATACAGGATCTACGTTTGACCTAATTTCTGCTCACGATGTAAATAAGGACCAATTTACTAAAGAAAGGGTTTGGCTAAAACAAGCCTTAGACAACAAACTTCGTTGTTTACCAGTGGTAAATGTTGAAATTAGGCTAAGTGACGGCAGCTTCATACGCACTAAAGCGGCTGCAGTTGATAAAGAAACGGATATGATCCATTATTTATTAGGAAACAAAACCCAAGCGTTAATTGATAAACAGAGGGCAAGCGCGAAATTAGAAGGTCATATCATTCCGAAACCACGCGTATTTTCGAATTCCGAAACTAGCAGCGAACGTCAGAAGAGAAAACCTCTATCGTTAGACGAGCGAACCGGTTTCCAGATCTCCGCAGGAGAGGGAATTGTCAGCGCCGAGGGAGAAAGAGCGTCCCCCCCATTTCGACCCCCCTGTGTCGGGAGGAACGATATACCAGAGCGCCAAGATAGTCAGTCCGAAGGAGGGAATTTTCTCGCAGAACGAAAGAGAAGGTTTAGGAGGAATGATAGCCTGGGGCAATCAGAGCGCCGTTAGTATTTTTAAACCGGAAGCGAAAGTAAAATATACTAACCTTGAACCTGACGAGAAAATATCGCTCGTTGGAAAAAAAGGAGAATTAGGGGAATGCCGCGTTTTAACAGATCAGCGAAAAGGAAAAACTAATCACAGCCGGATGGATATTGAGAAAAATATCGGATCTGACAACCGTGATTGTGTAGAAAAACCGGAAATTATGAAAGGAATTGAGAGCAAAATAGGGGATAATTATTTTTGGCCAAATGCCGAAAAAGAACTGAAAGAATTATTTGAACGATGGAAGAAAGGTGAGATTTCCGAAAATACGGTAATCGAATGTGCCTTTGATTTGATGAACCGCATGAAGGGTCATCAGGTATTAATAGGGGAAATGATGACAAAGGCGTCTGAGAATAAGACGGAGCAAAATGATGTAGGTACGGTGGAAGAAAAATTAACCGAGACGGACGCTGTCACTAGTCAGTTGCACCGCCGAGCGCTTTCCCAAAACAATAAGGAAAATTTTCTTAAAATGCGTGTTCGAAGAGAGTCGGAAGTTGACTTCTTGGGTAAAAAGGCATCGGAATCTGATGTAACGAGGGATGATTTCGCTACTAAATCTTTAATCCGTATCCCGAAAGAAGTCGACTCAGAAAAAAGAGGATCAAATGATAACAAAGTGGTGAGGCTCCGCCCGAGTCGGAATTCGCAGAGGCGTAAGGAAAATTTGAAAGTTAAGGTTACCAAGGGAAACTCAGCACTGCATACGATTAATGAGTTGAGACAAAGGCTAGGTGACAGAAGTCGTAACTCAACGGGAGTTAAAACCCGAAATAAAACGGAACTTTCCTCGCCGGAACGTAAGCCAAAATTTAGTCGTTCGAAATTGATGCCCGATCTTATCCAAAATTATGCTTCGGTAATAAAATCTGAGACGCACGATTTTGAGAGAAAAAATCGGAAAACTAAACATAATTGGAATCCAGAAAGGGAGGAAACTTTCCTCACATCGAAAGAGGTGATCGAAAATCCGATGTCGGAGATGCCGAATTACGCGAAGAAATTCGAAAATAATTCGAGCTTATCATCACTCTTTCAGGAAAAAGGTTGTAAAGGGAAGATTACACATTAATGTTTGAGTAGAGAAGAATGAATGTGGGCTGTAAATAATATTTGTATATAAATTCTTGATTAGCTTGCATTCAAATTATTTCTATATTATATTATTAATTAAAATGTGTATCTGGCTTATAAAGATGTTGTATTGTAGTAAATTGTGTGTTTTATCTTACAAGTTAAATTAATAAAATTAACTGGTGCTAACCTCTGTAGTGAATTAAGTTAAGAGTAACTGTACCTCGACGTAAGATTTTCCACATGTGAAAAATCTCTGCCGCAGGAGGGGATGGTTGTAAGGATTTAACTGCTGTAAGAATCCAATTTGGCTAATTAATGCTAGACAATGGACTGCTACATCGAAGTCTGGTGATTGTGTAAGCACTTAAAAGGATTCAGGTCCTTTTCTTCCTGTCGACGGTAAGTCTAGCGCGGCCTTTTTCATGTGACATTAGCATATTAGTTACGGCCACCATTGATTTATCGCCAGACCTCCCAGAAGCCAAGAGACGGAGGAAATAGTTTCATTTATTCCCAGACGGACGATGGCAATCTGTCGCCAAGGCGTATCCCAGCTGAACCAATAACTTTGATCTGGGAGGGGCCCGAAGGAGAGTTGCTCTCCTGATGGGGATGAGGAAAGAGGTTGGAGAGAGATGATTCTCGAGGATGGAGCTCGCTGTAAAAGGCGTGTGGTTTATTTTTTCATACAGAACCCTGAGTTCTTAGAACTGTATATTATTTTATCATATCTTGAATAAAGATATTTAACATGGAAAAGGTTTTGCATCACTTCATCGCTACCAAACATTTACTAAACCATATATAGTAATGCAAAATCTTCACAATAGTAATGCTCGATTAATGAATTGCTAATGAACCGATTTCGACAAATTAAATAAAATGCCAAACTACTCAAGTAGTACCAAAAAAAAACTCATATGCGTAAAAAAAAATCTTTATAACTCCAAAAATAAAACTCATATTAACTAACAGTTTACTGCGTCGGATTAAGCGTCTCATTTTCAATTAAAATATATCTCTGAATTGAAATTTGAATGAAATACAGGGTCATAAAAAATCAAAAAATGTGGAAAACGGGATTACAAATATCTCGGCAACTAATAATCCGATCGGTTTCCTTATTTGTGCAAAATTTTGTTATTTTATTTCCTTTTCCGTCCATTGCTTAAAATTTTTTAAAAATCGAAAATTTTTATATACCTTCTATCAGAACGAATTTTCCGAGAGTCCGAAAAAAATAGTTCCGGATAATCGAGGTTACTGATATTAAATAGGCTTCGTTCCATTCTTACACACTAAGCACATACAAAATTTTAAGTCTCTATTTCATTTTGTTCGTCAGATAGAACATTTACAGACGCACAAACAGACAGACGGACGGCAAAATATTTTTTTTTGGAATCTTCACTATCTAAAACGTATAAATCCGTCAAAAAAAATTATATTTTCAAAACGATTGCAAAACTTACCCTATACTACGTATGAAGGGTAAGTAAAATCATAAATTGGAATACTTTATTATATGAGATTTTCAAAACTAAGTTTTTTTTTTTCTCATTCACAAATGGCTAAAGTTATAAATGCCGTCAACCGAAGTGACTTTGCCTCAATTTTCAAATCTTGTTGTTTTTAAAGATTCCAAAATTATATTTAAAAAAGTTTTCTACTTTTTTTTTTAGTTGCAAGACACCATTTGTACATTTTTAAATAAAAATTTACTATTTTAACAATTTTTAAAGATTATTATTATTATTATTATTATTATTATTTTAAGTAACACAAAGTCATCCTGGCTTGGGAGGGCTTCGTCTCATAATAAAATAAATAATTTAATAAGCCTCAAAAACGAAACCTCTAGGAAAATGCAACCACACTATTATCATGAATTAATAATAGATAATAAAAAATATACGGCATTTAGTCATTGAAAAGAACACGACTTGCATAAAAATTAACCAAGAGAAAAAAACGAAATTTTAATTTAAAAAAATATACATATGCCACTATCCAAGATATGTAAAAATAAAATTGACGCATCTTAAGATTAATGCTTTTCAAAAAGACAAAATTTCAGACATATTAACACATTTCTGGCATTAAAAAACTTTTTTTATTATTATTAAGGTCTTGGTAGGTTATTTTTATTTTTATTTTATTTTATTTTATTTTATTTTATTTTTTTTTTTTTTTTTTTTTTTTTTTTTGTACTTCTTGGCTTATACAGCAAATTATTGATCAGAATTAAATATTTTTCTGCAGATTTTCTTTGTCCTAATACATACTGTAGACTTATGTTTGTAATACATGTTTTATGATTTAATGTATGTAATACATTTACCGCATTCTGCGGAGTTTCATTAGCATACTCTTTAGTTCACAGGCTATCAAAGCCTGAGAGCTTATGTGCCCATCTGTTCTGTATCGTGTTTATGTGCGTAACGCGATAACTCATGATAAAAATATCCGTTTCACTTGAAATTTTGGATACAGTCGAGTCTCTCTATAACGAAACTCCATACATCGAATTTCTCTATATAACGAATTTTTAGTAAGAACGGTTCCCTTTTCGCATGATTACATTAAAAACAGTCTCTATATAGCGAAATACTGATCTCCATGTAACGAATTTTTTCATAAATTGGTCTTAATTTACTCAGTTTTAAAAGGTTATGAAATCATACGGAATCAATTTCCTATCACTTATTTTTGATTTATCGTCAATGCTGAGGGTTTTTTTTTTTTTTTTTTTTTTTTTTTTTTTTTTTTTTTTTTTTAATTATTTCTCTTTTTGTTCTTTAAATCCAACGAATTTTTCCAATCTCCCACACACTTTCCCACATCCTTCTCAAAACAGAGTCAATTGGATTGATGCTCATGTAAGAAAGGAATCGATGAGAGGCACATAAGAGAGGCTTTCAAATGAAGGAAAATGTTAACTACAATTTTTCATTCCTTGCTACCTTGCTAAAATTTAAGCTTTTTTTTTTTTTTTTTTTTTTTTGAGCGTAACAATTTTAAAATCAAAACAACAAAAAATCACAGATTTCTTCGTCTGAAATTAATGCAAGTCTTCCTTATTTGATTTTCACTAAGCTTTCGAATAAATGTCAGTTCTCTTTTTTGAAACAGCTTAAATAATTAAGAAATAAAATGTTAGGTTAATATTTACTTTTAAACATTTCAAATTATTTATTCAAAAGATCAAAAATAATCTATAAGTCTCAAAAATCCCCCCCTCCAAACAAACAAAATCAAAAATAATGTTTGTTCAAATTTCACACATTAAATACGATTTTTAACATCATTCTCTATACATCAAATTTCTCTATATAACGAATTTTTTACTGGAACGGTGGATTTCGTTATATAGAGACTCGGCTGTATGTATATTCTGATAAGACGCTTCCCTGATTAGTTTTTCGAATTCATTCGATATGTATAAGATGGCTAACAGGGGCTAATGTCCCTCCCCTTAATTGATATAAATGGGTTTTTCATTCAGGATTATCAGTTTTTGTTCAAAATTTAACAATATGATCATTCTGATGACGCACCTCTGTGACTAGTATTGGGTGTTCATGGGATATGTATAAAGAGGGGAGAGACGGGGACTAATGCCCCACCATTTATTTCGATAAATGGCTTTTTCATGTAGATTTATCAGAATTCAAAGGCGAATTTCTGAAAAGTTTTGGAAGTTTAATGGTTAAGTATAAAAGAGGGGATAACTCCTCTTAAATTACATAAATGGATTTTTATTAAGAATTTTCCGATTTGCTCTGAATTTTGGATACAATTTTTTTATATGTTAAAGCATACCCCTTATTAGTTTACGGTGTTCAGTGATTAAATATAAAACGGGGAAATGGAGGGAGCTGCCCCTCTTAATTTGTTTTTCGAATGAAAATAACCCTTGAAAGTATAAAGCTGTAATGTACAATTAGTA
This sequence comes from Maratus speculifer, assembly GCA_964019185.1. NCBI lineage: Eukaryota > Metazoa > Arthropoda > Arachnida > Araneae > Salticidae > Maratus > Maratus speculifer. The sequence goes on from OZ025295.1 coordinate 71,791,622, forward strand.
TGCGTAGCCTGTAAGCTCAATGCCATCAGTTTAAGTGGGCAATATTCTTTTCTTATTATTATAACTACGACGACCTACAGGAAATTTAATACCTGGCATTATTGCAACAGTATTCGTATAAATATATATGTAAGTGTTTGCTTGTATGTTTATATTTTCTAAAAAATTAAACATAATACATTAATTAAATTTGTGGTGATTTTGTTCCGAGACAATTTTTCCCCGAATTGGCATTCAAGCTGTCCGTTAGTGACAAAATCGTTGTAAAATCTAGAATATCAAACTAATGCATATAAATTAAATTATTCATATATATTTAAAAATCAATTTGTAAATTATGAAAAGATGCACGTATTTCAAAACATGTTTGATATTAATCATAATTTTGAAGACTAAATTTTGGTGTAAACTACCAAACGCTGCATATCTGCATTTTTCAGAAATTACTAACATGAATGAGATAAAAGAAAGTTTTGGGATTGCCACATCTGACTAGTTAATATAGAATTCAAGCATAAAATTATTTTTGCTAAGTGATTACAGAATTGGAAATTCGTTACTTTGTATTTTCTACCAGTTCAGAGGATTAATAAATTCTTCCTCCATTTCATCTATTTCTTTGTAGAAGTTAAGTTCATTTATCATAAAGGGCAAATAAATTTGGCTAGTATGCATCCACATAGCAATAAATCACATATTTCGCTTTTATCTGTCTGCCTTCTCTTTATAAGGACATTTACTGCACTTTGTTTGGATTTTGTTTCCTCTTTATATCATTTGATAATAGATTTTTGAAAAAGTTCTATTGCAGTATTGAAGAAAACTATTTTATTGACAAAATAGGATTTTTATTATTTAAGATAATATTCCATTAAATATTTAAACCATATTTTGTTAAATTTTAATCAAATTAACCTTTAACAAATGTTGCCGGTCTCACAAACCACTTTTTTTTTTTTTTATATATAGCTTAACTTGTAATTTTCAGCTAACTACAAACATTATCGAAATTTTGTTTCATTTGAAACTTTAGCACTGTCACCAGAGATTTTTAAATAGTTAGATTTTAATTACTATATCCTTGTACAAAAAGTTTAGTACAAAAACATCATCCTACACTGTAAACAAAAATCTGCAAACGTACTAAATCTTTTCTAGGAAACTGGGATTCCAAGAACTTTTCCTGTAACGGTAACAGCAAAAATTCAAGTTTCAGAATCGATTACATGAATTTTCCCTGTTATCGTTACATGAAAAGTTCTTGGAATCCCAGTTTCCTAGAAAATGTTTAGTACCTTCACAGATTTTTTTTTTACAGTGTATGAGTTAATCACGCCTTTTATTCATCTTTCGATCTTGCGGTCTCACAGACCGCTTCATATTAGTTACCTTACAATTTCTGTCACATCAATTAAACTTTAATAAAAAATTTTAACTTGATTTTAAAAAATGATCTAAACTAAATATTGGTCTATTAACACTGTAAAAAAAAAAAAAAATCTGTAGTACTACTAGAAAATCTCTAGGCAACTGGGATTCCATAAACTTTTCTAGTAACCAATGCAGCTTTTTCTCAAGTAACACTACTGCATTAAACTTAGTAAACAGCACAAATACTTTCTTAGTGAGCGTACAAAGAAATCATTAGTAGACATTACAGGTGCTTTTTTTACTTGGAATACTAAGAAATGATTAAGAGTATTACAGATACTTCTCTTGTATCCTCACTAAAAAATTCTTAGTAGCCGTTACAGGTCCTTTTTAAGTATATATTCCAATAAATGGCTAGTAGTTTTACAGATACTTCTCTTGTATTTTTATTAAGAAATTCTTAGTAGTCATTACAGGTATTTATTTAGTATATGGTTAGTAATATTACTAATCATTTCTTAGTGAAGGTACAAGAGAAGTATCTGTAATACTATTAATGATTTCTTAGTATGTTCTCTAAGGAAATCTGTGTGCTGTTTACTAAGTTTAATGCAGTAGTGTTACTTAAGAAGAAACTGTATAGGTTACTAGAAAAGTTTATGGAATCCCAGTTGCCTAGAAATTTCCTAGTAATACTACAGATGTTTATTAAGAAATGGTTACTACTATTATAGATACTTCTTTTGTATCTTAACTAAGAAATTGTTAGCAGCAGTTACAGGTCTTTTTTAGCATGTATATTATGAAACCTTTAATAGAATTACAAAAACTTTTGTACATTCATTTTCATATTACAGCATTTATAAGAAATCATATGTAATGCTTCTAAGAAACTGTAGTAATGTTACAGCTACTTTTCTCATAATTTACACTAGAATTTTAAAGAGGTAAGCTAATACCAATTTGGGAAATTTGAAAAAATAAGAAATATCTAATAATTATTAAGCCAAATACTCTGCAACAATTTTCTGTATGCCTTTCATATTTTATGCTACAAAATTTGCTAAATAATTTCAACTTTTCTTTTTTCATTAAATATAGACGCACCCTTTAATATAACTTCCATGGTTTTTTTTTTTTCTGTTAAATTTTCAATATAAAGAAATAAATCTATAATAAATGCATCTATATTTAGTATACAAATATTTTAATGTTAATAATTATATTTAAACTAAATTAGGTTTGTAGAATATAATATTAAAGAAATATTTCACTTACTATATTCCATATTCTTTTTAACTGCTCTAAGTAGCATTTGCAATGTAACTGCATATTCATTATTTTTTTTAAAATAATCGATTACCACTACTCTGCCCTTGTAAATTCCGTAACACTTTAGTCATTTATAATTGCTTTAATGGTTGTTTATATATAAATGTTTGTAATAAATGCATATTTCACAAATAATTTTCTTTGATTTAAATATGTATCTTGTTTTATTATCTTTTTAGTAAACTATACTTATATTTTTAGTAATTTCTTTAAAAAGGGATTTAGGCACAGAAATAGAAATAAAAACACCAATGCAGAAAAAAGTTCTACCCACCGCCCCATATTTCATTTCAAACAGCATTCTTTTATAATACGTAGATTTGAAATATAATTTTCCTTTTGATATTGTCTTTATTTTATTTAATTTTTTTGGACTTAAGTTTACAATTCCTGTCAAAAACCTCATTTCTAAGAAATCACTAATGCATATACTTAGATATTAGCTTCAAATAATAATTTTACTTGGTGCAAAATTACTTAAGTTCTTTGAAATTTATGCAATAAGTTAGTTTTTTTTTTTTTTTTTTTTTTTTTTTTTGCAAATTAAAATCAATGCTATATGTTAGTGTTCACTCCAGAAACAAAAAGAGCATGGTGCTATTCACTAAAAAAGGGCACTACTGCAGCAGAAAAAGGCACTTTTGAAAAAAAAAAAAAAATTATTGCTTTTGGAAAAAGGGGAAAAAAAGGTAGGAAAATATGTAATTTTGAAGTACGTTAAATCAAGTAACAATTTCAAATGATTTTATAATATAAAAATTAAAAATACAATTAAAACATTAGTGAATAGTTTCATGTTCTTATTCATAAAGAAATGAAAAAAAATGGGGTACACAAATTTAGAAATACATATATACAGAAATATTTTATTTAAAATCTTGGGTAAAACTAGTGATGCATTTTACTATTTTTAAAAAAGACAGGGTGCATTTTGTAAATTTGAAAAAGGGCAGGGTGATGCGCTCTTCAAAAATGGTCTAGACTGAGAGCAAAGCTGACACATATAGGCAGTGGCAAGAATTCATTTCTCTTCTTCTTCTAATCATAAACAGGGATGAGATTGGCAAAAAAGTAAAAAATCTGAAATCTGCACGAACGACATATAGCAATAATGTTTATGAATTTCCAGCGGAATAAATATTATAATTGCTATTGAAATTTATATATTACATACAATTTAGCTTTAAGCAAATTAAAAGAAACTTAGGTAGAATTAGGCAGAAATAATTTACTTACTGCAGTGAAAAGTCTATTTTACCAAGATACAGAACACTAATAAAACAAGTGACGAATTATTTCTTAAAAAATTGAAGAAAAGTCTGAATTTCAGACTAAAGTCTGAAGAATCTCATCCCTGCATAAAATAAAGCTAACAATGCACTAAGTTATTTGAAAACTATTTCAAATTATTGATTTTTCAAGATTTTTCAAATAATTTTCTAGCACAACTCTTTAAAAACAAATTAAAGTACTTACTCTATTAGACTTATTTAAAAAAAACAGGGCTGCCACAGTGAAGCAATTTTCTAAATTTTGCTTATGTTCTTTTTATTTTTTTATTTTTTTTATTTTATTTTTTTTTAACAATAATAATATATAATTATTTTTAAATAGTGGTAACTGAAAAAAAAAAATAGTTGTCAATGTCTGCCCATCATTAGCTGAAATAAAAAGTCACATATGCAATAAAAAGGCAACACAATTCAGTTGGTTTGCAATATACTCTTCATTTATTGAAAGTACAAATTATATATATTAAAAGGTATATATGACTAATATTCAATAACAATACATTTTACAAAGTTTTCTGCAGACAGTGTTCGGAGGCTGCACATTGCCAGTTCTTTGGGGAAAGGAAGTAGTCACTTTACTTATCAATACATTTAATGCATCAAAATCCGCAATCTTGGTATACTTTGTATAAAGGTAACAATAAAATGGGAATTGCTCCAAACATCAGATTAATCTTTCCACCTGTTTTGATAATGAAAGAATGAAATTTTTCAGAGATAAAATTGATACTAGTGCAAACACAAGATAATTACACTGAAGTATGCAAAAACATAATAAAATAATAAAATTGAAACTGTCTTAGTTCTTTTTCTACTGCTCGAACAAAGAAAAAAAGAACTTTTCTATTTTGGCATAATATAAATTTCAGGTTTTATGAGCTTAATAATGTAAAATTTTTCAATTAGTACGCGTTCTGCAAATCTGACAAATTAAAAAAAAAAAAAAAATTTGAAATCTGATTTTGCAGACTCTTAGAAAAAGGAGAAATTTATACTGTGAAATTAACTTCTGATATAACTAGAAATAATTTTGGAGAGGAGGGAGGGATTTAGGTATTAAAATTATTTTTACTACAAAGCATGGATGCAACTTTGAAATTTGGCTAAGACTGAAATTATTCTGAATCCCCCCCTACCCCCCCCCCCCCCAATGAATGCACACACATACACTTGCTTCAATGCATCACTTAAACAAAATTCAACACGTTGAAAATTATACGCGGTAAAATACAATTATGTTGAATAAAAATTTAAAAAAAAAAGTGCATTTGAAACATTTATATCCATGTCAACAGTATTTGAAAAGTTTAATTTAGACAGGCTAAAGCTAAAAACAATAAAGTTGACAACTATGACACATAAAATCATCGGTAATACTGAGTAGAAATTTTTCGTATGAAAGTCACAGCAAATTTTCTGAAAGGTTACAGTCAGACTTGTATAAAACCAAAAACTTCCTGTGCACGTAATATTCAGTCGAAAACTTTCTGCAAATTAATTTAATATTGGATGTAATTTGCATTTTTTCTGTGATTAATGGTCGTAATTCATGTTTTTTATGCGATTTATGATTGTAATTTGCGTTTTTGAGTGATTTAAGAATATAATTTGCATTTTTTATGCAATTCATGAACGTAATTCACATTTGTTATGCGATTTATGGACATAATTTGTTATTTTCATGTGATTCACAGATGCAATTTGCATTTTTGAGCTTTCTGCCAACTAAATTTGCATGTTTTGAGCAATTTATGGATGTAATTTCCATTTTTTATGGGATTTATGAATGTAATTCACGTTTTTTACACGATTCATGAACGTAATTTGCGTTTTTATGCAATTTGTAAGCATAAATTGAGTTTTTTACACGATTCATATACGTAATTTGCATTTTCTGAGAGATTTATGGACATATAATTCGTGTTTTTCTGCGATTCATGGATGTAATTCGCATTTTTTTGCGATTTATGGGCACAATTCATGTTTTGATTAAATTCACATCTTTATTGCGATCCTTTGACAAAAAATGTACTTATTTTGTATTTTTTGACAGGAAATAGCGTCTTTTTTTAGATTATACGACGGAAATAGTGTCTTTTCACGATGCTTTGGCAAAATTCACATCTTTTTCACGATCCTTTGACAAAAATTGTGGAATTTTTTGCGATCATTTGATGGAAATCTCTTTTTCTCAATCCTTTGACAAAATTCACGTCTTTTCCACGATCCTTTGATTAAATTCACGCAATTTTGCACTTTTTGCGATTATTTGACAAAAATTGCATCTATTTAGTATTCTTTGATTGGAAATAGCATCTTTTTCGTGATTCTTCGACAGGAATTGTATTTTTTTTGCAACTTTTTTGACAGAAAACTCATCTTTTTTTGCGATCATTTGACAGAGACCACGTCTATTTCGCATTCTCTGACCGAGATGACGTCTTTTCTGCAATCTTTTAACAGGAATTGACTTTTTTTCAAAAGTTTTTGATAAAAATCGTGCCTTTTTTCGCAATTCTTCAATAGTTTTTTGCGATCTTTCGACAGAAATAGCGTGTTTTTCGCGATTTTCGACAAGAATCGCATTTTTTCCCGCAAGCTTTTGACGGCAAATGTGTCTTTTTTTGCAGTTGACAGAAATAGCACTTTTTTTCGCGATCATTTCATGAAAATCATGTTTTTTTTTCGTGATCCTTTGATGAAAAGCGCATGTTTTTCACTATGCGCTTCCGTTCTCTGAGATTTTTCTGTCTTGTTTCCGTCCTCGGGAATTTTTAAGAGACAGAATTTCGTCTCAGGATGGAAAAACTTGCACTCATGATTATATAAGTAATATAACAATATAACATTTTACAATACTCAAATAGTTGCAGTCAACTATGTTGAGAATTGAAATCATTTCTAATTTAAACATTATTGATAACAGCTATATCTTATGTTCAAAGCAAAATTTGCCCTACGCAGTGTAACATTGATACCTTGAAAATCTTGTTAAGAAACTTTTGATTAACAATTTAATAATACATATTTGATACAATTCAATGAATATATATTATTCTGAGATTATTTTTAATATACAAAAACTTCTGGTTATTTTGTTTCTCGACATCTAAATTGAAAGATTTTCTGGAATAGAGAAGATTATCTTTAAAGAATTTAAGAGTATTAAGATATGAAGTTGAATCTTAATCTTTTCTGTTACATTCTAAATCTAATGGTAAAAAAATGTTGATTTGACACTCGTAATTAAATTCTTTGAAGATAATATTCCCTCAATCCAGAAAATTTTACAATTTGACAGAAACCTTAAAGAATATATAGTAGACTCCCTCAAATCCACAAATTCCTGAAATCTGCACATTACAGATGTAAATAATGAAACTTTCAATTTAGATGTCATGACAAATTTCAGAATACTTTATTTTTATAACATTCTGTATGTATTTTAACATTTAATTCTAAATATTATCAATATAAGAAAACTCAGTTTTTCAATGATACTTTTTTTACATTTTTAGAAAATAAAGATATTGCTTTTATTGATAAATTTATTGATAAATATTTGGTAAAAAGATTTTAATTGTGCATTAATCTAGCTTTAATTATTAACGCTGATTAAACCTGAAATAAAACTTTCTTACTTTATGAATTTGATGCGATTTAATAGGATATGTTTAAAAATATAAGTTCATTAATTAAAGGAAAATGCACCTATCTTTATTATGCATATTTATTAACCCTTACTTTTAATAATCTAATCATTTTTTGATGTCTGGTACAGCTCTATTTTTAACTACTCTTCAGTTGGCACATTTTAAAAAGAAAAGACAGACAAAATTCAAAACAATGAAGATGAAAAATTCTATAATATGTTTTAATAATGATTTTTTTTTAGCTGTATACCTAAATATAAACCTTAAGTATTTATAAAATTAAAATCAGTTAGAAATAATTCTTTAGTTAAGGGAAGAAATTGAGTTTGGGAGAAAATTTTACAAAAATATTTAAAAAATTGGGCACTACTTTGTTATTTAGTGGACCAATTTCGCCAAATTATACAAATCACCAAACTAATAGCAAAATTATATATATTGACATATTTTTTATTTTAAATAACGAAAAAAACAAATAATTAGTAGAATATTCATAAAAATACAAATAAAAAGCATTTAATGATGTTTTAAACATCTTTATCATATTTAGTGCCATTAAATGAGACATTCGCGATCATCCACTATTGACATTTAATCTTATTGGTTTGGCAATTTTTGCCGACGGGATAACCAAGTAAGGTACCCTGGGGTAATAACGCCAGACGGGGTAATAACGCCAAGTGCTTATATTTTGCATAATTATGAAATAATCAGGTAAATGATACCCATGTGCTCTGCGCAGAAGGGTTTTGAGTCACATAAATCGCAAAAAACAGCTTCAAGTTAATTTGTTTCATTTTTAGGTCTTATTGTTTTTACAAACAACTAAAATTAACGCTTGATCTAAAATTTGCGAGATACGTTTTGTGATGTGAAGACTATCTTTTTATCCGGAAATACTTCGTTAATTACATAAATTTGTAGTGCATTTCATGTACTTTTAAAATGTTGTTGAAGATTTTGGATACCTTCTCGAGATAATTTGTAATTTAAAATATACAGCGCAATAACTATAACGGGGTAATAACGCCAATCCTTGACATTAAAACCCCGGTTGATTCCCTACAGTGGCCGAGCTACATCCTAAATACTGATTCAAATAAACACAGTTAAAACTGTGCAATGTTTCTCATATTTCTATTTAAGCGGCCCTTTTTAAGCAAAAAGAAGCTCACGGTCTGATATTCTTTTGCCTCATCCCCCCTCCCTCACCACACCTTTATTTTTCTTACACTTTCACGAAAATTGAACATTTTCAATAGCTTAGAATGCAATTTGTCAATTTCTAAGTTTGTAGAGTTTGTATTTTTAGAATTGAGCTACCTACATGCAATTATTCCATCTTATTTCATAGTTTTGTTTGCATGGCGTTATTACCCATATAGGTGGGTAATAACGCCAAATAGCATTGGTCAAGAAAAAACGCCATTACATTTTATGAATACATATCTGTTAAATTATTTTATTTTTTATAGATAGTCAATGAATTGCTGTATCAGATCCTATATTTGTTTGAAAAATACAATCTAAAACTAAGCCGTGAAAATTGGTAGAACCTTAACGTGGCGTTATTACCCCAGGGTACCTTAGTACCAAAAATTATTTTAATTGTAAAACAGTCCAAATATATAAATTTTATACTTAATGTGTATAACTTGGTAAGTATGAGTAAGTTGTGCATGAAATAATCAAGTATATAGTATAATTAGAATGATTTAATTATCACAATTATATGTTTAGAACATTGGAAATTCAACAGAACCAACATGGGGGAACATGAAAAACATGGGGGAAAAAAACAAGAAAAACTATATGCCTAGAAAAATTTGTTTTTTTGAAGAATTAATTTTTTGAATCACTTACTTGGTTGAAAACATCAGTAGAAACATTAGTATAAATGCAGAAGTAGGGTCACATCATTCAAAGTCGTCCAGGGTAATTCTTGGTCATCTTCCCAACATTTTAAGATGTCCTAACCAAAAAGAAAAAAAAAATCAGAGATAATGCTAAACTATCTTTAGAATTTATAATTTAACTGTACAATTACTACTTTAGAAAAAAAAAATTGCTTTGAAACTGCTTGCAAAATTTCTGAAAAATAACATTGGTCTTAGTTATGCGATGGATGCAAGTTTGAAATTTTGCCAAAACTGGAAATATTTTACATCTCTCCCCTCCCCCCCAACCTTCCCAATGAGTCTAAGTGAGCACATACACACACATGTAACTTGCATTTATTTTTCACGATCCTATGATGAAATTTGCGACTTTCCTGTGATCTTTTGCTGAAATGTGTACTTTTTCTACAATCCTTAACTGAAATTTACGATTTTTTGACGAAATCCAACGATTTTCTAACGAATATATGTTTTTCAACAATATACAATCTTCTAACAAAATTAGCACTTTTTCTGCGATCATTTGACAAAAATCATGCCTTTTTCACCATCTTAGGTCAGAAACCATGCCTTTTTTTACGATCCTTTGACTCCAGAAATAGTGTTTTTTCTGCAATCATTTGATGAAAATCGTTTTTTTTTAATAAACATTTGACGGAAATTGTCTTTTTCGTGATCGTTTGGCAAAATTCGCGTCTTTTCCAAGATTCTTTGACTAAATTTGCGCCTTTGGATCATTCTGATAGAAATTGCGTCTTCTCCCCAATCGTTTGATGAAAATCTTTTTTTTTTGCGATCATTTGACGGAAATCGCATCTTTTTTGCAATCCTTTGACAAAATTCACGTCTTCTCTACGATCCTTTCACAAAATTCACATCTTTTTCATAATCTTTTTGATAGAAATTGTCTTTCCTGATTTTTTGACAGAAATCATGTCTGTTTCCCGACCTTTTGACCAAAATAGTCTTTTCCAAGACCCTTTGACAAAATTTGTGTCTTTTTCATGATCCTTTCATAAAAGTCACTTTTCTCTGCAATCATTTGATGAAAATAGTATTTTTTTGCAATCATTTGATGGAAATCACATTTTTTTCATGGTCCTTTTACAAAATTTGCATCTTTTGACATAATTTGAGTTTCCTCTATAATTTGATAAAAATCTTAATTTTTTTAAATTCGTTTGGCAGATATTATGTCTTTTTTGAGATCTTTTGACAGCGACTGCATCTATTTTGCATTCTTTGACCGAGAGTGCATCTTTTTCACGATCTTTTGTCAGAATTAGAGTCTTTCTCACGTTCCTAGTCACGTCTTGTTTTTTTCTGCAAGTTTTTGACAGAAGATGCTTTTTTTGTTATTCTTTGACAGAGACCATGTCTATTTCGCATTCTTTGACTGAGATGGTGTCTTTTTCGTGATCCTTTGACGGAAACAGTATGCTTTTCATGATTTTGCAATGGATATGGTTATGGATCCTTTAACAAAATTAGCATGTTTTTCGCAATCCTTCGACAACCCCACCCCCTTTTTTTTGCATAATTTTGACAAAAAATGCACCTTTTTTTTTTTTTTTTTTTTCAATTGCTTCACAGAAATCTCTCTTTCTTTACGATCATTCGAATCTTCATTGCATCTTTTTTGAGAAGCGCATCTTTTCTGCGATCCGCTTCCGTCCTTGGAAATTTTTAAGACTGAAAACTTTCACCCATGTAGTTATGACACATTTTTACAAAATTCTTTATAAAAAAATTTTTTTTTTATAAATGATATAGCTTAAATTACAATTTTTATCAGTAGGGCACAGAAAAAAATTGTAAATTTCACCAATTTGCTGTGAAAAAAAAAAAGCATGAATTTCATTGATAGAGCGTAGAAAAAGAACAAATTTTGTCGATGAGGATTGGAAATTTTGTTGAATGCAGGGTTCCCAGCAAAACATGACTGGCGAATTCCCTGACCAAATCTCAAAAGATTCCCGAACTTTCCCTGACCAAATTTCAAAAAATTGTGCTACAGTGGTGAGAAGATTTGGACAATTTTCTTTAATGAATGCCAAATCTTCATTATTTTCCTCTACACTAAGTGAAAATTCATTTTGAATTAAAACAGAGGAATTTAATAAAACTTTAGCAATATGACAGCCATTAAAAGCTTGTTCATATCTTGCTTTAAATTTTGTAATTCTATCTTTACCTAATGTCTTATTTTTAAAAAAATATAGCATATTATTAATAATAAGATCAAAGTTAAAATTAATTTGTAAAACATTATATAAAAAGTAAGAATTAAGATTTTAAGTTTTAAATTAAAACAACAACAATGTATTACTATGCACACATCATTCGCCTATGATTTGTGACTACAATATACAAACTAGTTATTTTGGTTTCGGAATGCTTTTTAAAAATTCATAAGCATTAATTGAAATTTTACAGTGTAATATGGCAAGTTTTAAAACTTGTTCCTTACATGTAGTATCTGATATTTTGGTGAACATTAATGAATTTGTTTAATTATTAACTTGTGAAACAAAAAAAGATTAAAATCATTTAGTTGCAAATATTGGCAAACAAAATATGATTTATTATTAAGCGTTTCTGTGTTAAGCGTTCCTCATTGTCTAAATTTTTTAACAAAATACAAAGAATTAAAAAATTAGGAAGGGGACACCTGGACTTAACCTGCATCTGCCACATTCTTTCTGATAGCAATCCTGGCAATACCAGAAAAAGACCAGCTACTTATTTACACCAACTTCTTATTTCTCTGCTAACTAACTTCTAACATTTAAAAAAAAAAAAAGAAAAATTGATTAAAATCAGCTGATTTAAATCTGTCAATTTAAATCATGCCAACCCTGATGTCAATACAATAAACATGAACAGCAGTTTCAACCCATGTTTAACGAATTAGACTCAAACAAAAACTTTGCTTGCTGACAATATTGCATTATTCAAGCATTCAAAACGTAAACAAACAGATGGGGGCAAGTCGAACTTTAAGTCTAATTTACATTATTAATATTTTTAATGACATACAATAAAATAAAACGGCGATAGTTGTGATTAAAAAGTTGTTTTTATTAATTTAAATTATATTTTGACTGAGCTATCAGGGGTAATTGTACAAAAGGCTGCAAACAAGTATAGTTTGCGATATATTTGTTATTTTATAAATAGCGTGCATGGGAACATTGAGATTTCAGATATAATTAAATAAGTAGATTAGTTTAATAAAAGATTTTTATGATCCCAAAACATGACAAAAACTTGAACGATACAATATTTATCCCCGACTGTTAAATCTCAAGTTACAATATCAAAGATTAGCAGTAGATTAATTAACATTTCATTTTTAAAATTATATAATCAAAGAGAGAGAAAGAAACGAAAAGGAAAAAAAAACAGGATTTAAACTGCATAAACTACGCACAGAATATTAGTAATACTCGCGACAATTGACAAGCAAGGTTTAAGTTAGGCCTAAAAGAAATAAGAGATTAGTGGTGAAATTAACTTTTAATAAAAATAAACTGAATATTTGTGAATGTTTCTAACTTAAATAAAATGTAACTTACTTTAAAATGATGAAAATCATTTCACAAAACAAAATTCCGCTGGATCACGAAGTCACCGGCGACAGTTCAGCGGTTACGCTGGGCGGGCTGGCCAAAGATCTGAGAGGTTGGTGTGTTGACTCGTTGACTGGTTGATTCAACACTCCGCGTCAGTTACAGCAGTTTGATGAGTAGCTCTACTACAAATACTTTTGTAATGTTTTGCGAAGCGATTTATTACTAAAGATTATCTAGTAACTATAATAATGTCTGTAACGATACTTAATATATTTTAGTGAAAACCCACATTTTTTTACAGTGAATTGGTACACCACTAATTTTAACTCATAATTGGCGTGTTTTTTATGTTTTAGTAATAAACAAATATTATTACTTATATGTTTCACAGTCTTTTGTTTCATCCATTTTAGAGAAACCATTCTACGGAATATCAAAGACCTTTAGAATGACATCTTTTCTATTTCTTTGTATATGTGTGTGAAAGTAATCGATCTGATTACTGAAAAGTTTTAATGTTTTATATTTACTGTAATCTCTCTTATTATATATGTAGTTGATTTTAGTGATAATAAGTGATTTTTTTTATCTTATATGCTTCTGTAGAATAACTTGCATTGATCGGTGACTCTAACTTTAATAATACCTCGGTTTCGAATATCTGAAATATGTTACTGCAAATAATATCTTATTTTCTACTCGGTGTATCGATAATAACAAATTTATTAATAATAACAAATTGAAATCTAGAGATTCTGGAAATAATCGAATTTATGATTGATTGTTGTTAAGAACTTCAGTAACAAAAAAGGAATTCGGCAAAAGCTCATAACAATTTCTTGTTTTCATGCGGCAATGCGTTGCAGATAAAATAATAATGATAATAATAATTTAAAAAATTACAACAACCCCTTGGAAAATGGTTTTTCCAAAGACTAAAATTTACCACTTATAAATAAATTCTATATGTAAAAAAAAAATGTTTTTTTTAGCGTTAATTGGTTTAACTTTAGATTGTTTTCTTTTTCGTGATCATCGCACATCCCGTAATCAGTGGGGTACATAATAAGAGCCCTTTTTTAAAGACGATATATTATAAGACATCTTTTGTAGATTCTTTTTTTTTTTTTTTTTTTTTTTTTTTTTCATATCTAAAACTTTGCTTCTTCCCAAATCGTAACTTTTTTACTTTCTTTTTTATTAACAATATTTTGTTATTCAAATAAAAATTCTTCTAAATGTAAAAAAAAAAAAAAAAAAAAAAAAAAAAAAAAAAGCTGACATTTATTGCTTAAAGCAAAGTGTTTTTGTTTGGATTTTTATTGATTAAACATTAATGTTTCTGGACCAATCATAAAAAAAATAAAAGTAAACAAAACTGTAGTTTAACAAATTACGACTATTTGGAAAATGATATTTTCAAAGACTAAAATTTTAGAGACTTATAAATAAATTCTATATTTAAATTCTTAATAATAATAACATTATTTTCATGGTGATCATAACGAGCCATACATTACGTACACCATGCATTAAACATTAATATTCCTAGACCAATGCACCAATGATAAAAAACAGTAGTTTATAGACTGTTTAAATTGTGCATTTTAATTTGATGGAGTTAATCAAGCTGACTTTTGAACGCCTCATGTTACGTACAACATGGATTAAACATTAATGTTCCTGGACGCATAATAATCAATTTTTAAATGAAATTTTAGTTTTACAATTTTTGGGACTACAAATTTTTAAACTTCTAAACATCGCCCATTTTAAATTTTTACACCGTTGCTTAGAGGAAAAAAAAAGGAAATTTTAAATAAAATTGGTTTAAAATTTTTATCACGATTTACTTTCAAATTCTTATCTTTTTTAAAGTTTTTATTACATTTTTGAGATTGTGGCAACAAAAGTATTCCATTTCTGGACATTAAACATGGACCAATCAGAAAACGAATAAAATGAAATAAGTTGCGGAATTCAACCGATGAAAAGATTCAGATATATTTCAGATTTACCAGTTCTCTACCTAGGATAGCAACTATTCTCCAAGTAGTTAAAAAAATGTGGATATCACTACACTGTTAAATATAAATCTGTGAATTCCAGGTGAAACTACCGGCAGCAAAGTAGCCGAACTTTTACCGTTCCGTTAGTAGATTTTCCGTTGTGGGAAATACAAGAAGGGAAAATTCCGTTTGAAAAAACAGTAACTTTCCGTTACAAAGTTTGAATTATTATGGATAATTTAGCTCACGCCGTCCTGAGGATAGAACTCGGGACCTTTTGACAGCGGAACAAATCCCTACGAACTGAGCTAAAGCTGCTGATACTAGATTGTACAAAGTATGTCTTTTATGAGTTAGTGGGAAAATCTATTGCGCTTTTTGAAGATTTCCTTTCAAATATATTCCTTAGAATATTTGTAAACAGGTTTATTTTATTTTATTTTAGACTGATGCATAATACTTATTGTTTTTTTATGTAAATTTTAATTTTTTAATTATTTTAAATAAAAAACAGTAGCTGTTTAAACCCACTGTTTTTTTTTCTTTTGAATGAATGAACAAAAAGTTTTTATTAACAATGTTTTTACCAAAAAAAAAAAAAAAGGATAGACAATTTTTTTAAATTGCCGTACACTATTTAATTAATTATTTTTTGGCTAATCAATTAAAAGATTTTTTTATAAAAAATAAGAGAAAAATAAACAGACAAAATACAATTTAAAAGGGATTTTTTATGTCTTCATTAATCCATAGCGCCAATAGGACCCGAACTCACAATCTGCGCTCTCGGGCGATCATCAGTGTGGTGCCTTGACCACTCGGCCATGAAATCCCCCACGTAACGGAGTGTCTCCGTTTTTTGTTTCTATTTCCATTCGTTTCGTTATTTTCAGGAAATATGATGGGGTTTTGGGATTTGTAACGGAAAATGCCCTTTTGTGGTGAAAAGGGACCTTTTCTGTGAAATTCAGGAAAGAAATGTTCGTGAATTTCAGATTTTTTTTAACAGTGTAGGTCTATTCTTGACCGAAAACAACACCTATTTTCCAAGTTTTCAAAAAACCCGCGTTTCCTAATAAAAACCATAAATGAAAATATGCAATAAAACTCTTCAGAGTTTCCCGTGATTCCAAAAAGCATTCTTTATCTTTAGGAGCATCATAAACCCATATATTTTCGAAATTGAAAGATGCATTTGTGAAAACAAAATTCCATTTGTCGCTAATGATTTTTTGAAACGTCTCCGAATAGTTTTCATAATGTAATAATCAGTTTTCTTAAGTCGGAATATCGGTTTTTAAGATCTGTTAATTCTCAATTAAAAGTTTCCAGATGCGTTATGAAATTTCTACACTCAAGCCTAACAAAATAATATTAATTTTAATACTAATGCTTTCAATTTATCATGTTTGTTTGTAAAACATGTTCGGTGAAGATGAAATGTTTATTTCAGCTTTGATGGCATCCAAAAAACCTACATTAAGCGTTAACCCTTTATCTACCGGCGGTACTTAGAAGTACCATTAAAATTACTTATAAAATTCTTTTAATACGTCAATTTGTTATAATACTGTTTATAATGAGTTACAGATACATTATCTTGTTCCAAAAGCATTATTGGTTACACAAAACAAAAATATTTTGTAAAGGATGATTTCTTTTGCCTTTGTATCTTTTTCAGCTTTCTTGGCGCTGAGGGAGGGGGATGAGGATTTTTCAATTCGAAAGTATTTTTGTATTTATATTATAAGAACAACATATTTGTAGATTTTATAATTCTACAAAATACTAAGGAAACAATTTAAAATAAAAGATCTGAGTGAGAATATAAATATTGCACAAAATCCCTGTAAATTCAAATTTAATTAATCCTTCTAAATGCTTCAATCTTTCTAAAATCCTTCAAAAATTATTCAATGGTTATGTAAATATTTTAATTTAGTTAAACAATTTACGAAAAATGCTTTAGGGTGTAAAATTTTCATGAATTCATAATTCGGTAGATAAAGAGCTAAAAATTCATTAATGCGCTATAAAAACAGCTCGAAAATGTTACCAACAAACAGTGTCAGAAAAAGAAAGTTATGAATGCTGAATAACGATTTTTAAGATTTATGTGTTTATTTTATTTATTAATAAAACACACTTTTATGAATCGGGGATAACTCCGAACAGATTATTGTATAGTTTCATTATTGATGATATTATACTTTTGTAGATTTTTTTAACTGAATGTCGAAATTAAAATGCATTGATATTATTAAGCAGCTCAATCTAGGAATATGTATTTCTGAAAAGAGTATATTTTATAACACGCAGTTTATGAGATAAATGCCTGTTTTAGTCAACCAATTTCGCGAGAAGTTTTCTTTCTCACACGATTAAAGTTATAAAGGTAAAGCTAGTTTTACAGGTAAAATGTTTGATGAGAATCAGTGGTTCCCAACGTGGGGCAGTTTGACTTTTTAGGGGGGCAATTCCAAATTTTTCACTCACGCATTTATTTTAAATTTATTAACTATTTGGGAAAATAGTTGTTGTTCTAGGTAGAGAATTGGGAAATCTGAAGTACTTCTGAATATTTGTATTGGTTGAATTCCGCAATAAAGTTGGTTTATTTTATTCATTTTCTGATTGGTCCATGCTTAATGTCTAGAAATAAAATAGTTCTGTTTTTTATTTTATTTGTTTTCTGATTGATCCAAGTTTAATGTCCAAAAATGGAATACTTCTGTTGCCACGATGACAAAAAAGTATTAAAAACTACAAAAAAATTAATAACTCAAAAACAAATTTAGATAGGTTTCAACAAGTTGCATTTAAAAGTAATTTTTTTTTCTTTATACGAGATGTAAAAATTGAAAATGTGCAACGTTTAGAAGTTTAAAAATTTACAATATCGAAAACTGTTAAACTGAAATTTCATTTAATATTTGTTTATGATTGGTCCAGGAATATTAATGTGTCTCTAAAAGTCCAGGCATATTAATATGACTCTGTTACTACGGAAGCTATGTTTTGATCATCATAAAAATAATGTTATTATTGTTTTTTTTTTATATAGAAATCATTTATAAGTCTAAAATTATAGTCTTTGAAAATATCATTTTCCAAATAGTCGTTGCAGTTTGTTAAATTACAATTTTTTTAATTTCCACTTTTATTCATTTTTATTATTATGATTATAATATTTTATTTTTAAAAAAAATCATATTATAAATTGAAAATAAAAGTAATACACCAAACACCAAAAAAAAAAAAATAATAATAAAATAAATTTTTTTTTTTTTTTTTTTTTTGTCAAATTTCAAAAAAAGTTAGAATATATGGAGAATCTTTAAAAGCATTTTGAAACCTTCTTTTTTGCATCTTTAAAATGTTAGACATTTTTTCTGCATACTTATAATTTTTACGCTTTTTCACAACCTTTCAATTGTTTTTTGAACGAATTTTCATTTCCATTTGCTTTCCTATATGTCATATGAAGAAACTTTTATGTGTGAAACTGTCTAAATTTGAATGTTTTGATCATTTTTAAACAAAAATAATTTTAAATATCTAAACGAGGTAGTTCGAGTTTCGTCAACAAATCTTTCCGGAAATGTTTAACATATACTATTTTGTTTTTACACCTGAAGTTTCAGAATAATTCCCCATATATTTTTCTAGATATCTAACAGAACGTCTAAAATCGTATGTAACCGGCCATCATTTGCCATATAGCATATACATTTCTTTACGCAAACGAAAATGCTGAGTTGGGACTGGTAAGAATTAAAGAAACGATAAATTGATTAATATGCTGTAAATACTGCTCGGAAATGTCTCCGAAGATCAGTGTCAACAAAAGAAACTTTGGGACTGTTTCATTTGCTACCTTCTTTAAATCTTAAAAATACATTAGATGCTGAGATCTCTTATGATAAAGAACACTTTTTGGAATCAAAGATAACTCAGAAGTGTTACTATATACATTTTTTTTATACATTTATTAATCATATTACGAAATTAAAAAATGTCTCGCATACAAAGTTGAAATTAATTTTACAGAAATGGATATTAATAATGAAAATACAGATGAAATAGTGAGCATTACTAATTTATTTATCTCTCTTTCTCTCTCCTTTTTTTTTTTTTTTTTTTTTTTTTTATAATCTCAGTCTTATTTATAACTTTTCCTTACTATAGGTGGACAGTGTATTCTCATATAATTTTTTAATTTGACACTTTTTTAGTTCGAAACTGGGAGATTTTGAAAAGCAGCCAGGTTTGAGCAAACGCTTGTGGAGAACTACCTGAACTACTTTTTCCATGAATTCCAGTGAGTCAGTCGTAACTTGTTGGCCGCCAAGTGAAATGCTGTAATACGCCTTCGTCGGATTTTGTTTTCTTTCAAGATGACTGGACGGGTTGAGCATTGAACGAACGGGTTGAACGAACAATTCGTAAGATTCACTAAGTGTAGTAAGATTAATCAATTCTCCAGCTCATTCATCGCATGTGATTCAGAGCTTCTTGGCGAAACATGGCATTCCAGATGTTCCCCAACTTCCCTATTGTTCAGGCATAGCTCCTTGCGACTTCTATTTGTTTCTGAAATTAAAGGTCCCATCAAAAGAATTTTGTTTTGAGAGTCGAAACGAGATATGAAAAATGCGACGGCACAGTTGAACACCATATTTTAAATATGTCTTTTAAAACTTTCTTCTGCAGTAAAAGGAAATGTGCGTTAAATGCATGGAGTCGTAAAAGGGATTACATTTCAGTCCCATCAAGTAGCTTATACAGTATGTTAACTTTCTAATTTCATAGACAGGTAAGAATAATATTTTTCTAATAAATAATGATGTAAGTTATTCTTATCTTGTAGGTTCTGTGTGATGCACGGCATGGTTCTTTTTAAATTCTTGGCATCTTCTTCAAAACATAACAAATTCAAAGACTTAAAAAATCACACGGAAACTGATTCACAAACAAAAAATAGCTGTATCATTTTACATGCGCAAAATTACATCAAGTTACTTCTTTTGAGTTTTTCTACAACTGAACTAAATTCTGCAAAAATATAAAACAAAAAAGTTAGCAAATCCGTTAAAGGTATCATAAATTAGTCATAAACATGAGAAAAATTCAAGGTTATATGCATTAACAAAATATTATGATATAAATTAATTAAAATGATTTACTGTTATTGGGGTGGAGTTTTAATGATGATTGTTTTCACACAGTACATGTCATTAATGACCGAATACTTTCAATTTTAGACATTTTGTCGAATATTTAAAAGTATATTAGTCGGATTCTTTCGAAACTTCAGGATTATAAAAGTTATGATTGCCTCATTCTTATCAACGTCCATTCCATAAGAAGAAGAATCAGGGAGCGGATAAAAAAATCGAAGAAAACTAATAATATTTAGAATCACCCTGTACATTAAAATTCATGAAATGATCTATCGCTCAGAATACAAATACATACCAGAACGAACCATTCCACGATAAAAAAAAAAATATATATATATATATATATATATATATCAAAATCGAAGCATTTGTTACAAATCTTCTCATTTTTATTCAATAAATACTAACTTTTTCCTAAAACTCAGTTAATAAAAAATGACAATTTGTGGAAAACCCGTTACCATTCAGCTGCTTTTAAAGAGTAACTAAAAAACAGCTCGCACTATGGACGATACCTTTCTGAATTTTCACAATATTTGATTGGATTTCTTTTTATGTGTTGCTCCATAGACAGGGCCTGATTAATGCACGGGCAGTGGCGCCAACTTATATGGGCCCATGGGGCGCGAGCCCACCCAATAATTTGATATATCCAACCACCCATTATTAATTGAGCCCACCCAAAATTTATATATTTGTTCAAAACTTTTTTGAGCCCACCCAATATTTTTCAAAAGTTGGCGCCACTGTGCACGGGCCTCCGGGGCATCGGCCCTGAGCCCAATAATTTCAGGGGCCCACAAATTATATGGCTGATTTTTTTTCCCTCAATCAAATACATTTCAAAAACATTGTTCTATAAAATATGAAACGTAAAATTTAAATATTCTGAATGACTCAATAAAAATTTTAGAAGCTGGGCAGTTTTTACCCAAACAATTTTGTCAATTCATCAAATAAACCTTTTTTTCCCTGAAAGTGTCGCCGAAAATGGGTAGATGGGGGGGGGGGGGGTCAACTTTTTAACAGGCCCTGGGCCCAACTTCAGCTTGATCGGGCTCTGTTCATAGAGTTAACTATTAAATTACGTTAAAAGATTGTAGTTACTTTTCGCGCACGTGCAGATAAAAATTATTTCATACAACTGCTCTTATTTCATAAAATATTCAATATATTTAGATTCCAATCGCACTATACTATTTCTGCTACATTTTGTCATTTTTTCTGAAACTAGAGATAAATTTGGTTGAAAATCCTGCATGATATAAGGTAAAAACATGCCAATTTTTTTTTTTTTAACTTTAAAAGAAAATTGCTATATCTTCATGAATAAACCTGCTTTTCTTACAAAAATCAGTGGCATGTTGTACAGTATCTACAAAATTATATGCTACAGAGATAGATCATTTTGTACATTATAATGTACAGAATGATCCCAAATATTTTTATTATTCCGTAATTTTTTTGTCGGCCTTCTAATTGTCCTTATTATCAAATGACGTTGGTAAATATAAGGTCAAACGTGGTATCTATCATCTTAAAGTTCCAGAAGATCCGACAAGTATATTTTTAAATATTCGACAAAATGTCTAAAATTGAAAGTGTCCAATCATTAATAGCCATATATACCCCAAAAAAAGAATTGATTAAAACTACAAAACATGTTTTGTTGAGTACATTTTGGTTGTTTTAAGCAAATTTTTTAGCTAAAGTAAAAAATCGGTTTTGTTGCTCAGAAAAAAAAATATTGTTGACACTCTTATAAAATTTTAATAAAATTTCATCAATTTTACTTGATTTTTACTAAAGTCTTGTATTTTCCATTTGTAATTCCCACTAAATTTTGTTGTTTTTGCAAAATTTAAATTGGTGTGCAGTAGCCATAACTCTCTCACGTAATTTTGTTTAATTGACTTATACAGCTATAAAGGATTAACGTAATTTTAGGGTAATAAAAACTTTTCAAATTGAGACGAATTAATGACGTTATTATTACGTTATTATGCATTTCAAGTGAAAATTGTGGTTAAAAAAAAAATATATATCAACTTTTTTTTTTTTTTTTTTTTTGTTTATTTAAACAAAATTTCCATTGGTCCATATTTAAAAGAAAAGATTTGTTGCACCAAACAAATTTTTGTTGATTCAACAAAACTTTTTTCTGGGTGTACAGTATATATTTTCGGAAAAAGTTCGAATACTTTTCAGGCAGCCATCTTATAGATTTATTATTATGACTTCATTTTTGTTTCAGCATTTAATAACAAAAAAAGTGCTCGTAATTAATTATCTTTAACCCTTTCCGACTCTGAGTAAATCTGTTTCAAAAAATTAACTTACACCTGAATTTATAAACGAATTTATTAGAAAATACAAATTTACTTATTTTCCAGTAGTTATAAAAAGAACATTTTAAATAGTCTGCGTGCCTGTAAAATAAAAGTTAGGTGTTCTTTTTTAATAATGCCGCCCGCGAATGTGTTAAGCTGCACACGATTCTTTTATTTCAAACATATGTTCCATTCCTTAGATTTAAGCTAGGAACCATACTTTTTCGAAGTAAAAATTTGTGATAAAACATAAGAAAATACTAGTAAGTTTCTATGTCTGCTTAATCATGTTATAATACGATATTTTCTAATCTTCAAAAATTCTACCGTAGACTTGTCTTATGAAAAGTGTGCAAAATAACTATACATTCGTTAGATTTTAGACAATGATAAGTTCGTTAAAATTTCAGAAAACTTTAACTTCTGCGATTTGGATAAGCAGCTCTTAATTTTATCAGCGTAATATACAGAAACTTTGCTTTCACTACACTTTCTGTTTTTTAGTGTACGTTTTAAGCTCAAAGTTCCATGTGAAAATTGAACTACTACTGAAAACACTCGTAAAACAAGATATTTCTTACGAAAAAATATTAAAAAAAATTAAAGGAAAATATTGCTTGAAATATTTTCTACTTGGCAGCACATGTTTGAAAGGGTTGTGTGCTCTGAGGTTTTGAAATTTTGGAAAAAAAGAAAAAAAAAAACATATAAGGGCTTTTTAGTATAGGTTTAGTAGAAAAGGCACATATAATTAATACCCTTAAAATTTATTTTTAAATTAAGGAATTGTCATTTTATTTTTACATTCTTGGAGTTGGCAAAAAATGTATTTTCATACTATGTTAGATGAGTAATGAAAATAGCATGTCATTATATATTCGACATTTATTTTAATCAAAACAAAATTTCACCAGTTTATAAACGTTCTCAGCGTTATAGGTTTTGTTCGAGATTCTCAATTTCGCTAATAAATGATCTTGAGACATACTACAAGAAATTTTAGTTCTTTTGATTTTTGAATGCAAATACTTGAAGCCCAAGGAAAGTACAAAATATCTAGCAAATTGCGGATTATTTCACCCCCCCCCCCCCGTTTTGATGTGAATACTTATGAGAAGAAACTACAATTTCCCATCTGAAATGATGCTGGAAGTCAATAAGTCAATCCGCCTGTGATCTACTGTTGACATGAGATGCCGTCGTTGACAAATTTGTGGAAGAAAGAGACTTAAGAGAGAAAAGTTTTTGTTGGGAATTCGCGCGGTAGCAAATCCATCTTACAACATTTTTTTTTTTTAATCTCATTTTTTTTAAACAAGTTTTGCATAAATCCCAAAACATTTTTATTTGTGATTGGGTTTATATTTTTGTAAAGTGTAATCAATTGTTTAATAAATCTGTCTCTTTCATCTCGACCAAATGGTAAATGCGTACAGTACAATATTCAAAACCATTTATCTTTTAACATGGACAAATTTTTTTACATTTTCTCAAGCTCCTGAAAACGGCTGAAATGACTTTCTCTCTCTCTCTCTCTCTCTTTTTTTTTTTTTTTTTTTTTTTCAATTATTTGGTAATTATAATGTCAGGTTTCTGACGTCAAGAGAGGTGCGGTAAATATAAATTACTGTTTATTTTAACTATTATTTTCTTTTTTATGGTATTTATATGTATGTTATTATCTATTTACATGCGTTATAGACACATTTTCACAAGGTTAAATTAAGTAATATGAAAAAAAAAATTTCTAGAAAAGGATTATTTTCTCTTGTTATAGTTATGATGTGATAGGAATGTACATAACTGTAGAATGAGGGGTTGTGAATGGATACATAATCTGATTTGGTAGACTGTCATGGGACAAGTGATTAATGGTAACGTGTTGAGCTACCCCTTAAAATAGAAAGAAAATCCGTAAGGATTGGAATTAAAAAATGAAGTGAGAATACAAAAAAGAAAAGGAATAGACCGGAAGCCGACAGCACAGATAATCATTTCATAAAGTTCAGGGCTGAAATTCCAGAATTACTTAAATCTCGATCCGATTATTAAAATGCAATCGGTCTGCTAGTCATATCTTGTTGGAAAACACCTGAAACTCTGATTTTAGCAGTTGACTCGTAGGTGTACCGTTGCTTTTTTCAACAACCAAAAGTATTAAAAAAAATGGAGGATTGCTAGCAGGAAAACACAATAGTAAACCTACGGTCAACTGTTAAGATGTTTACCACCAAGATGTGCCTTGGCAGACCGATTGCATTTTAATATACTTATCGAATTTTTTCCATTATTATTTAATTCTCGAATTTCAGCTATGAACTCGATGAGGCGGTTGTCTGTGCTACTGCTTTCCAGTCTGGAAAGTAACAGAATTGGTACAGAGTGGTCGTAAATGTGTAACGTATGTGAACATACAGCATAAATAAAATGATGAAGAAAGATTTTTGTGCATTCTTCTTTTATTAGATATAACTTGCAACATTCTCTAGCGGCCCCGGGTAATATTTGAGATCCTGTGTTCCTATGTGATTTTTTATTCTGGCCTGCAGTGCCATTTCATTTTAACAATCAAATTAAAAAAAAAAAAAAAAAAAAACATATTGTGTAAATGCAAACCTATTGATCATATACTGCACTTCGCAAAATAATTCGGATATTTTTCCTACTTTTGATGGAAATTCCTGAAATTGTATTTTCAAATATGTTATGCTTTTTTTTACAAATAATAATAATAATAATAATAATGTATCTAGAAAAATCTTTAACCTTACTAAACGATGAAATTTTATTGAAATATTTTGGACGTGTTGGAAAGTGTTTCATCACCTATGCTTGACGCATCATTTTTCGTTCTTGTTTGTAAGTAATTTAATTTTACGAAATTCCTCTCCTTTCTGGAATTACAAGATGTTTCATAGAAAACTCTTTCCTGTTTGCTTATAAATGGGGGAAAATGAACCCCTCTTGAATTTAATCACGTAGAAAGTAGAAACATATATGTAACGTGATCTCTTCCACGCACTGCATTATTTAATAAATTAAAGAGACGAGATACTAACGATTTGTGAAGAAGTAAAGAAAAAATGAGACTACAATTTCCGGTTACAATGAATTAATGGATTATAAAACGCGGAATGTACAATATTCGATGAGTAATATTAAAATGATATTCATTCATAATAATGAAACAAGTTATGGAGATATTAGGCTAACAAAACAAGCCAGTGCTTCCCAAACATTTTCTAATCCACTTTATGTAGGCAACTAACTTTTCTTTTCGAAATGAAGATTTTATATTTATGATTAATTTCAGAGAAGTACTTTTTAATAGATTTTGCAAAATATGCAAATCATCCACACCGACAGTATAAAGTACAGGAAAGGACAAAGTTTTGGAACAAGTGTGATTTGTAGTCTGCTGCCAAGGCGACATTTTTTAACCCCTTCAGCAGTGATCCCGAGATAAGTCGGGGTAACAACATTATTTGCCTATACCGTGCTGCTGTTGAAATGGTTAAACTGTAGGTTGTATAAACAATCTAAATTTGAAATAATCTAAATTTGAAAATGTTTCTCAAAGCATCCCCTGCAGACAATTTTTAACCATATCTACACTAAATAAAAAAGATATACAGAAATGTAACATGCGTGGAATATTAACAATGTAAATGCAAGTCTCAAAATGGATGCATCTTTTCGTATAGTCATAAAAGGTTTAAAATTTGTGATGATTATCTTCGTATCGACAACAAGTGATTACATTATTCACAATCTTATTTTTGCGAGTAAATACATTAAATTTGTAGACATTATTAATATTCAAGTGTTTAAGAATTAAATAGTCTTTATTTTTTTTTCTTCGTAAATTTGATATCTCTTCAGTTGTAAAGATTGCTTCCTGGTGACAAATCGTCTCCTTTCAGAAATGGGCTTAAAACGCCAAATTTTATAACATTTTTAAACAACGCGGTGTATTTATAGATGCACTTTTTGATTACTTGATGTCCGAATAGAAAAATTTACAATTTTTATGCATTACGAATGCATGAAAATGTCTTCGTGAATGTGTTAGAAAGTATATCTAATTTTGGTTGAGGAACAGTCTTAAGATATCAAAGAGTTTTTTTTTTTTTTTATAATTTCCGACATAGTCGATTTTTTGTTTATTTTCCGTTAATCTTTTTCCCGTGCTCTAACTTTAAGAAATATACTTGGATTGCCATGAAATATTTATATATGGTGTTTACTATCTGGTGTTTAAATTGAACTGTTTTGCATTTACAGATCGTTTACAAGGATTCACAAAATATTTCATTACATTATTCTCAATGAAGAAAAATCGTTTGCTATGCATTTTAATGATGTTGTGACACCTCATACATAAAGAGACAAATATACATTACTAATATGTATTATAATATGATTAACGAGTGCATAGCATTTATCTTCATTTACAGTGACGTTCAAGAGCATTGGGTTACAAGACGAACTATAACCGATTTCAATACATGAAAAAGTGAAATTTCTAAATAAAGTTCTGTTGTTATTTGGGCGTTTGTTGTTCTTCATAATTCATGCGGGTGCAAGGTTTCTTCTTCTTGTTTAATTTATTAACGTAAACAAAACAAATAATTTTTTTTTTTTTTTTTTTTTTTTTTTTTTTTTTGATACTGTGCGATTAGCTTTATATATTTTCTGCAGTAACACTTCTACTCTTAATCTATGTTTTTTCTTTTGGCGTTTTATTAATTTTGGTCATTAGTCTACTGCAGGGCTGTCCAACGCGGTGTCCGCGGGCGCCATGGCGCCCTTTTGAAGATATCACATTTCTAGACTTTTTAGAAGTAAAATTGAATTATAAAGAACACTTTCAGTAAAATCATTAATATTTGATCAGAGATGTTTCCAAAACCTGTGAAAACACATTAAAAACTGAAAATATACTTTGAAAATTTAATCATGCATATTTTCACGATTTATAGTTTTTTTTTTTTAAGTGTAATTATGATGGTTAAATGTGGTAATAATAGTAAATTAGCTCATTTTAATAATCAATGAGTATCAGAAAAATTAAAGCTTTCCTTCATTCTCCATCCCTTTGAAAATACATGTGCACCGCATGAAAGCTTATATATTTTTGTTCTTTTTGCTGACCTTTGGCTGTTTTAATGAGGAATAAAAGGACTTAATTTTTAATTCTTTACTTTTGAAATTTTAGGAATTAGTTTTCAATTTGCTTCGAAAAATTAATAAGAATGAGTAATACAGAGCAGTGTAGATAAATTTCCATGTATGAAAGCACTTTCAGATTATCCTCTCTCTATGAAATACCCATTTATATTAGACATTACCTCCCTTTTTAGCACTTTCCAACAAAGTTGAAAAGTGCTTATGCATTCGGTTTGTCTGTCCGTCTGTCCATCTGGCCGGATGGCCGTCTGTCCGTCTGTCCGTCTGTCCGCGCTCTAACTCCCGTAAATATACTCGGATTGCTATGAAATTTTTATACGTTATTGATGTTTACCCTAGGACGAACCCTATTGAAAATGAAGTATCTACCATGATTAGTTTATTTACAGGGCGAATCGAAAGTTTCCCATTACATTACGGACTATGGGGAAAAATCGTTAATATACTCGGATTGCCATGAAATTTTAGGACGTTATTGAGGTTTACCCTAGCACGAACCCTATTGAAAATGAAGTATCTACCATGATTAGTTTATCTACAGAGAGAATCAAAAGTTTCCCATTACATTACGGCCTATGGGGGAAAAATCGTTAATATGCTCCGATTGCCATGAAATTTTAGGACGTTATTGACGTTTACCCTAGCACAAGTCCTATCGAAAATGAAGTTTCTACCATGATTAGTTTATCTACAGGGCGAATCACAAGTTTCCCATTACATATTTTAAATATATTAAGCTTTTTCATGTATAATAAAATTGATATATGTCTCTGAAGCTTAATATAAATTATACGCTACTGTCTTGCATAATATGAAGTACATAACATTTACAGGGCCACACAAAAGATTTCAAATAGTATATTTTTTCCGAAGTACCGTATATGTGTCCGATGATGGCTGATGGAGGGATGAAATGCATTTTAATTATGATATGCGAGTTTATATTTCGCTAAATATATGCACATTATATGGTGTGTATAAATGTTATAGTTGATATACAGGGCTACCCATAAAGAGCTCACCAACGTTACTGAATATGAGCGTAAATTTTTTAAACGTGGTTCTTAAATAAGCTATGCATTTTTACGCTGAGCTTCATTCAATTTACTGAGAAATGGTTGCAGAATATAGATAAAAGGATATACAGGGCCACGCAAAAAATTCGGTACATGGACGCGTATGAATGATGATTTATGAGAATGTGATTTCAGTTGTTTTAAAAGTGTTTTAGTTTACAATAAATTTTAGCCTAATGCTGACGTGTAATAAAGGTACAATGTAAACTACAGGTCTGAACAAAAGTATTCAAGTATGTTTCCATCTAATAGTATGAATTGCTGAAAAAGCAATCTCAAGCTACTGGGTATTTTCTTGCTAAGCTAAATTTTCCCATTATATGAACTGACATATGAAATACAGGGCTGTTCTAATGTACTGGAATACATATTTGGGTATATTTGGCTATACACTATTATTTCCCTAAATAACAAAGTTTTGTTAAAGATTTCATTAAGTGTTGGAAAGTGCTTCATAACCTATGCTTAACGCATTATTTTTCATACTTGTTTAATTATATATATATATATATATATATAAACTAAATTTGCGCCTTGAAAATAAGTCAAAGTACATTTTTACATCCTAAAAGAAACTTATCAATATCTCTGATTTCCATGTTTATTTATTTATTTATTATTGTTGTTAGTATAGGCGCGAATAAGTTTCTGGTACATTACCCTGTAAACATTTTTGAGATAGAGCTATCATAGAAAAATTTAAAATTTAATATATGTAACTCCAGAATTGTAAGGGCCTTTTGTCTTCCACTCTAAGATTCATTCGCATTATGTTATATATGCTCGTGTGCACTAATACTACTGTGCGCACACGTGTTTTCGGTCGTGTGAATAATGGCGCCCTTCCCTGAGTGCCACGAGCTGAGGTGCGTCCCTGTTTACTAAAAGGTTGGACAGGCCTGGTCTACTGTATTGATTTTATTATGGGATTGTAACGAGTTTTTTTTTATCTTTGTAATTGATTAAATGTCTGTTTTTAATTTCGTTAGTTTTTAAATAATTTAAATAACATAAAACTACAAATATTTCTGGTTGATTCTAAAATTTCACGTCAAACGTTGCAAATGAGATCAGTTCGTACTGTAAAGAAGTTTTAAAAATGCTCTTCAGATACAGTATATTCAGATACAGTATATTCAGATAGGAAATATTTTGGGTGCCCCCTGTAAATATTGTTTGCTTTCAATATTTTTTCTATACAGCAAGTAACTTGTAGTAAACCTCAGCAACGTCTATCAGTTTCATAAAATATGAAATAGCTTAATACAACTGAAACGCGCTCCAAACAACGTTTCCTTCTATGCCATTATGCAATTGGAACACTAAAGTGTGTCCCAGTAAATTAATAATAAATATTCTTTGCATCACAAATTTTACAGAATGAATATTTTAGCGTATACTTCATAGATGCATATCAATTTTATTATGTTCGAAAGAGTGTAACATCACTATAATGCACTTGAAAAATTTTCCCCGTTCGCCATAATGTAAGGGAATACTTTTGATTGTTCCCTTAACTAAACTATATATCCGATTTTCATAAAATTTTAAATGACTCGACAAAATTGTGCAACAATTATGTATTTTAAATTTCAAATGATTCGGTTGAGTAGTCTTTGCTCTGTTATATGCGGACAGACAGACGAACAGACTGAACGACTATTATAGGTGCAACGTATTTACATAATTACGAATGCACCAAATAGTTGGTGAAATGAGCCATACGTTTAGATTTGCAGAATTGAAGCTTCTAGGAATAGATTTATAACAAAAGATTCTATTTCATATTATTCTTGAAAATTAATTTAAAAAAAATTAATTAATATTATTAAAAAAGAAAGTGAACACCAAGAAAAAATTATTTGTTCAATGTTACAAAAAAAAGAAAGAAAAAAATTTAGTAAAACACAAAACAGGATGGAAAGAACAACCCGACCACGATCTAATGCTGTTTCCGGCATTCAGTACTTGTTTTCAGCCATGTAATATACATATTTTCAGTCTTAAAACTTTCAATTTTCTAGATTGACTGTGGCAGTCTACATAAACTAATTTAGTTTTTTCAGACTGAATTCGAAGTTTCGATAAGGATCTCTGAACGGAAAATTGCCGCATAGATTCTTGTATGTCTAGACACTCACACAACTCTTATAAAGTTTGCGACATAGCTTAGAATAGGCTATTGTATTTTAAGTGTTTTGAATATAACAAGTTGGAAATCGCACGTAAAGCGTCGTAGCAAATGAGGTGCGTTCGTATAATATCAAAGTTTGAAAAATATCCAGATCTTGCTGTTATAATATACAGTACTTCGGATACAACATAATGGTCGAAATCTTTTGTGTGTTCCTGTAAATACTACCTGCTTTCTATTATACAGGAAAGTACTTGTGTTAAACTTCAGTCACGTATATTGATTTCATAAAATGTGAAATAGTTTAAAATATAAATAAATCAGGCCCCACACAATGTTTCCCCGTTACCATTATGTAGTGGAATACTTTTGTCTGGCCTTGTAAATTAATAATAAATATTCTTTGCACCACAGATTGTACATAATGTATACTTTAGTATGTACTTCATAGATTCATGTCAGTTCTATTATATTCGAAAGAATGTAAATTCATTAAAACGTGCTTGAAACTATTTTTTCCTATTGACCGTAATGTAATGGAATATTTTTGATTGTCCCTCTAATGAAATTATACAACCGATTTTTATAGATTTTGAGAAGACTCGACAAAATTATGCAACAATATACAGTAGACTCTCGTTAATTCGAACTCGTCGGGACCGCAATAAATATTCGAATTATGGAAAGTATGAAATGAAAACATTCTCAATATGGTACTACTACAAAGAAATTAATGTTACAGTGTTTCTTAAATTTATTTCGTCTGTTATCATTAGAATATGACTTAATATTAAATTAGAAAGTATAAATACATAAACTAATTAAAATATTAGAAACAAGCACAATGGAAGAGAAATTTAAAGCGTCACTGGTGGACAGACGGGGCACTAAGAAAGTGGATATCAAATGCATTGGATTATATGCATACTCATTCGGAACAATTTTCGCAAAAATTAAAGTAAGAGAGTCAATCAAATGGTCTGAAATCCGTAGGAAAGAAAAGAAAAATTAAAAATCGGAATTCTCGTTAGTTCGAATTAAACGATGTCAAGAGAAAAGGAGTTCGAATTAATGAAAAATTTTTAACGTTATTCTGCCATTGAAAGTTTTGGGACTTCATGGTTAATTCGAATTAAGCGAAGATTCGAATTATCCGATTTCGAATTAACGAGAGTCGACTGTATGTTTTAAATCTCAGGCGATTTGGTTAGATAGTTTTTGCTTTGTTACATGTGGGCAGATAAACGTACGGACAGACAGACTGAACAATGATTATTGATGCTACGTATTTATATAATTACGAATACACCTAAAATATTTAAATCTTGATGTAATAGTATACAGTATTTCGGATACAGTTTAGTAGCTGAAATCTTTTGTGTGTCCCTGTAAATACTATTTGTTTTCTACTATACAGAAAATAACTTGTAGTATTCATCAGCAACGTACATCAATTTCATAAAATGTTAAATAGTTTAATACAATTATAACGCGTGCCAAAAAATGTTCTCACTATACCATTATGTAATGAAATACTTTTGTATGGCCCTCTAAATAAATAACAAATGTTCTTTGCACCAAAAATTGTACAAAATGTGTATTACAGTACCTACTTCATAGATGCACATCGATTTTATTATGTTCGAAAGAGTGTAACACCATTAAAATGCGCTTGAAACTTTTTTTCCATTGGTCGTAATGTAATGGAATACTTTTATTTTGATAGTCTCTGTAATTTAACTATGTGGCCGATTTTCAAAAAAATTGAAATGACTCGACAAAATTATAAAAAAATTATATATTTTAAATTTCAAACGATACGGTTGGGTAGTTTTTTGCGTTGTTATATGCGGACAGACTGACAGACAGACGGACGGACTGAACGACAACTATAGGTGCTACGTATTTACATAATTGCGAACGCATCTAAAAATGTGTTACAATCTAAGAACTTTGAAAAAAAAAATGTAATTAAATAAAAAAAATCTGGTAATTAGAAAGGCGCACAACTGACCCTCAAATGAGGAGCGCTAAAAAGGGAAAGACGAGAATATATATCAATTTCATTATAAATGAAGTAATTTAACATGATTGAAATACGTCGAAAACAATGTTCTCCTATATATCATTAGTGACGGAATTATTTTGTGTAGCCTTGTAAATGTATAATAAACATTTTTTGCACCACATATTACACAGAATGTAAATTTTAGTACGCTTTAGTAAATGCATATCAATTTTATCCTGTTTGAAAGGCTGTAACATCATTAAAATGAACTTGGAGCATTTTTCCCCCATTCACCATAATGTAACAGAATACTTTTGATTGTCCCTGAAATCGATCTATTCATCCGATTTTCATAAAATTTGAAATAAATCGCAAAAATTATGCAACAATTATTTGTTTTAAATTTCAAATGATTCGGTTGCGTAGCTTTTGTACTGGCAGACAGACGGACGGACTGAACGATGACTATAGGTGCTATTTATTCACAGAAATACGAACGCACCTAAAAAGCTTTGATGGCTGAGAATAGGCATGAGACTGCAAAAGTTTACTATAAACATTGATTGCTTATAAAAGAGAGGGATTTTTTATTTGTTTTTTAGTAATTTTAAGAGTTTTATCATTCTGATAAATTTTTCCGATCTCCATTTAATTTTGTGAAAAACCTTATATAACTAAAAAAAAAAAAAAAAAAAAAAAAAAAAAAAGTTTGATGAATTTTAAGTACAGTATCGAAAACATCAGAAACACATAAAATGGTGAAAATATAAATAAATAAATAAATAGTAATTTTTCATGTTCTGTTAAAATCATGTCATCCTAATGAAAATCGCACCAGTAATGTAATTGTTCGAATAATATAACGTCTAGAGATAAATTTAAATATGATTGCATGACAGTTATTTATATGTCAACGTTCCAGAAAAATACAGGAAAAAAACACTGTGGTGTCTACCGCTGTCAACACAGCTGCTAATTATGTCAAAATATTGCGCAGTTACGCAGTTCAATGCTCTGAACAAAATCACAGATGCACATACGAAAACCAGATTTTCCCACAAATTGTAATAAAAAGAAAGTAAAGGAAGCAAAATGGGGAGATAAATTTATCACATTCGCTGCTGGTCACGCGCTAGCGCGTGAAATACTCAATCATTTAACATGGAGGGCGGAGTTATCGGCAGCGAACGTGTTAAAATGCAAGCATTATAGCAATTTTATTTTATATTTCTGCGATTTAAATTATTTAACTATGCACAATTATGTATATTTGAATCATAATTAGAATATGTCAAGTTCAATAATCATATATATATACATATATATATCTTTATTTATTTATTTATTTATTTATTTAAAGGCTATTTTTAGTCATCTGATCTGAGAATGCTATTTAATCGATTTTAATAGAATTTTTCTTTTTTTTTTATGAAAGCATTTTATTTATAAATGTGTCCGAATCCGCTATTTTTTGAAATAATCTCATTTTTATATTTTTATTTTTATTTTAAATGTCTTTTTATGAGATTTCTATATATTGATGGCAATCGAGTTATTCCCAATGTTGAAGAAAGAAGGGAAATAATGGGAATCACCCATGGAAGAAAAACATAGAGATGCAGTATGTCGTAAAAATGGTTTGCAATATGATAATCATTGCTAAATTTTAAATGCTTTTATTCGGCCCAAACAAGACAAGAACAGGGAACAAATACTGCATCCTTTATGCTGCATATTTTCTTTTTTTTTTTATCGAAATTTTAATCATAACCTACGGTCAAGACACGGTTAATGAATAATAATTTGCAACAATAAAAGTAAAAGCAAAGAAATACAGCTTGAAATGACAGATACGTCAAAGCACATGGTTGCGTTGAAACGGATTTTAAGGTTATATTTTCGGCGGCGTCTCTATTCTTACCCTTTACTCCATAGGAATTACCATATCATTACAGATGTCATTTTCGTATTACAAGAAAAAAAAAAATTTAATATTTTTTATTTCAGTTTGTCATATAACAATAAAAAAAAAATTAAGCAAAAAAAGCATAATTAGCATAAGGTCAAGTTTGTTATAAGATTGCGACAAAAATATCTTCAATCATTTGCTGTATGGTGCATTAAATTTATTTTAAAGCATAAATCTGCTACATTCTAACACATTTGCAGAATAATTTTTATTAATAAAGGCATAAAATTAGCAGATATGGTTATTCAGCCTCAAAGAATAAAACTGCGTAATTGTGTTTTACAAGGTTGTTTTCAAATGTTAACAAGTAAGAAAAAATCATACGTTAAGCATAGATTATGAAGCACTTTCTAACGCTTCATGAAATCTTTAACAAAACTTCGTTCCTTAGGTAAATAAGGATATAAAGACAAATATAGCCAAATATGTATTCCAGTACTATTGAACAGCCCTGTATTTGATTTGTCAGCTAATATACATACTATATAATGGGAAGATTTAGTTTAGCAAAAAATGCCTAGTAGCTTCAAATTTCTCTTTCAGCAATTTATACTAATAGATGGAAACATACTTGAATACTTTGTTCAGCCTTGTAGTTTGCCTGGTACCTTTATTACACATTAGTGTTAAGTTAAAACTTATTTTTAACTAAAACACTCTTAAAACAACTAAAATCACTTTCTCATGAATTATCATTCATAGGTTCTATGTACCCAATTCTTTGCGTGGTCCTGTATATCATTTTATCTATATTCTGCAAACATTTCTTAGTACATTTAATGCATTTCAGCGTAAAAATGCATAATTTGTTTAAAAAACACCTTTTAGTAATTTATGCTCATATTCAGTAACGTTAGCGAGCTCTTTTGGTTAGCCCTGTATATTAACTATAGCATTTATACACATACATATAATATGCATAAATTTAGTGAAACTTATACGCGCATATCATAATTAAAATGCATTTCATCCATCCATCAGCTAGAGATGGGAAATATGGTTATTTTTGGTTAATAGGTAGCTGTTGTTTCCATAGTAGCGCTGGTAACAGGTTCCAACATAATGTTATTTTTGTAACAGGATACAGTAAACAATTTATAAACAATTGCTAAATATGCTCCTAAACGGACAACACATGGGATATGGGCCCTAAGGAGGTGCCCTCCGTGGGGGGGGGGGATGTATTTCTAAGGGAACCCAACCCGTATTTACGCAAGGAAATCCAAAGTTCGAAGAAAACCGCGGAAAACTCCGAATGATTAGGCTGACGGCCACGATTGGGTTCTGTTCTAATCCAGCACCTGCCGTCTACCAATTTTGAGGGCAGAATCTCTCGGCCACTGGTGGGGCAACAACATTTAAGAAAAAATCTATAGACACATATATTTTTGAATATAAAATAATGTATCCTATAAGAAATACGAAAAACAGCAAAATTAGAAAGTACAAGAAAACATATTAAGAAAACTTTCTTTAACATACAGTGGAAAACGAATTTTTCAAAAATCCATCCTGCATGTACCGCGTTTTCTCAATCAGCGCTGTTGATGTTTTAAAATCTGAGATGAAATGCATACTGAATTTTTTTACAGTAAGTCAACGCGTGCTGCCACTACCAGAGCGGCTGCAAAACATAAAACAAATATTAACTGATAGGACAGAGAAACTTATGAGATAATACAGATGGTAGAGAATGAAATGTTTTCCAGACTCAGTTTTTTCGTCTAGTTTCTTAATAGCAGATATCTATAGTATGCAAGATCGATTGTACGCTGTTATGAAAGCAAAAGAGGATGCTACAAAATATTAACTACCAGACGTTGAGAGTACAGTTTATACTGTGAATGTTATGCTTCCGCGACAAGAAAAAGTGCGTTGACTATTTCAATAAAATCTCCCTCGGTATCTCTTTTTTCTTCAAAATTTTAATGTGAAAACAATCTATTGACTAAATGCAACTAATTTAAGTTAAAATTTGTCACTATTACGACTTGTACAAATAAAATTTATATAAAAATGTATTTATTCGCTTTGGCGAAATTTTGGCGCTAATAAACATGTGTTGTACAAAAATTGCAAACTTTTTTCAGATAACGACACCCCGCGTCGCCTCCAATTTCCGGTCAGTTAAGAGATAATTACTTGAAGAATGGAGTTTTTAATCTGCAATATATTGTTTTTATTTTTGAAACTTTCTAAAATACAGAAACAATATTTGTAGATTTGAACTTATCGGAAAAATTTACCTTATAATCATACCAAATATGACAATAAAATATTAAACCAAAATAAAATAAATAAAAAGGTTTCTATTTAAGTGCTGAGTTTAATGATCGAGTGAAACAGGTTTTTAAGGCTGAAACTGAATCCAAATTTCAGTGATCTTTCTATTTTCGGCCGAAAACAAAAACGAATGTAAAAAAACTATAAAGTAAGACATACATAAATATGCATAATTATTAATTAATTATACTATGCATATACTATGCATAATCAACTATGCATATTTATTAAATATGCATAGTTATTCATTAATTATATAGCTATTTAAATATAAATAATTACTATTAATTAAACGCATTTATTTAGTTAGTATAATTATTAACTATACATATTTATTAAATATACACAATTATTAATAAATTATGTGTGTGACTCAAGTTGACTCGCTATGACTTAAACGCAACACTTTTTATTTTCATAATATAATACGTAATTAATTCAACCATAACACAGAAATATTTTCTATTGTACGAATTTCATTAAATTTATAATTCCCACTCGCATCTTGAGTCTATGATGACTGATAAATTGTAAACAAAGTAGTTCATGGCAATAAATAGTCTCATTTGAGCCGATGCAGCTCAAATCAATGAGTAATGTTGAAAATTTTTGAAGAAACGAGATTTTTTAAATAAAAATAGTTTCGATCAGGCTGAAATGTCAGCAGCATTTTCGCTGAAAACAAAGTTTCGGCGAAATTCAGGTTTTCGGCCGAAAACGAAAGTGAATTATCGGCCAATTACTACAAGGGTTGCAAATAAAAAGTCGGGGAAAGTTATTCTGCTCAAACATAAATCTTTCTAACGTCAAAACGGAGTCATTTTTCACAAAAACTTAGGCATATGCAGCGCAATGAGGGGGGGGGGGGGGGGGGGGTGTCTAAATAATTGAAAAAAGAAAGTTTTGCTAAAAAGATTACTGTTTTACTATCCTTTTAATGCCAGTAGAAATTCACGTTTTAATATTTATTTTATTTTATTTATTTATTTTTCATTATTATTATTATTATTATTATTAGTTTTTTGTACTTTAAATTTTGAAGTTGCCTTTTTTTTTGGCATGTTTTAAAAAAAATTCCTGCGCGGATGTTTTGATTAATTATAAAATAAATAGTTTATCTTATGTCCTTTTTATAGTCTCCTTTTTGTAAATAAATAATTAAAAAAAAAAAAAAAGTGATCAAGTCTGCAAACCACAATCATACCCGTTATAAAATCTTTTTGTTTTAATAGTATGTTTTCTCATCGCAATTAAGAAAATATATAAATAGATTTTACATAAAATACAAATGGGAATTCGTGTGTTTCTTCAAAATTGCACATTGAGCAATGTTAGATACCTGGTACACATTACATACATATAACTTTAAACCTGATTATTAGCAACACATTTATCAAAGAAAGAATTGCGATTCGTTTACAAAATAATTAAAAAAATATAGGTGATGTTAAATTGGAACAATGTTTATTTTTAACTTTCGAAATATTTTAATTCTAAACATTATTTTTTAAGATGAAAAGTTCTTGGAAAATATGTATGTTATTCTAATTTAAATAATGTGCTTTGATAATAAATTGTCAATAACCAATTATATTTAATCTTTCAATGAAATGACAAGAAAAAAAATCTTTGAAATAAGATTTTTGCAAGCACAATTCAAAATTAATATTATGTTGCCAAAATGAGTGCTATAACGCCAGATAGTGCAACCATGTTAGGTCACGGTTAAGCCAAGCCGCCAAGTCAACGGAGTAAAAAGTCTGTATAGGCTTTTACATACTCGCAACTTCAACGTTTAATACTTATATTTATTAATACTTTGAACTCATCTAAATTTTATCCTACTATTTTTATGTCTTTCAGAAAGCTGTAAACCTTATATTGTACTGTATTCTATATTTTGTAAATATTAAAATCTTATCTAAACATTCCAGATTCAATTTATAAGAAATTTAATTGCATTTACTTAATTTCAAAAATGATTAAAAATATTTTTTTAATAATTTTTTCTCAATTATTTTAATATTTTGAATATGAGTTGTATTAAAATTCTCAAAAAGTTCACTAGCTCATGCTTTTTTATATGGACCCATATATAAATAAAAAATAAGACTTATTTCCACAAAATTTTCACCCCCCACCCCCCACCCACCCCAAAAAAAAGTGACATTTTGGAAGTGCCGACAGAAGAAAAAACTTGGACAATTACGTTTGTAGTTTTTGAATTGTCAGGATATATTTTTTTTAATCGTCAGGAAATATTTTATTGTGCGGGAAATACTTTTAAATAAAGTGGTTTTTTTTTATTATTATTCATTATTATAAAGGACTACTACAAAAATTACATAACAATTTTCATTTAATGCGCAATTGCACATGAAAAATAATGCATATTATTTTAAATAAAAAAATCCCTGTCGGCCGGGCCTATAGGCGGAGGTAGATTTCGAAGAGTGCTCATTTCAACAAAAAAAAAATATATATATATATATGATTAGAGATAAACCCAGTTTAATAACTTCATTTGGCCGTTTATGAAATATTTTTAATTTCATTTTCCTGCAAAAACTGGTTTTATCAGAATCATCTTA
The DNA here is from genome assembly GCA_964019185.1 of Maratus speculifer. Classification (NCBI taxonomy): domain Eukaryota; kingdom Metazoa; phylum Arthropoda; class Arachnida; order Araneae; family Salticidae; genus Maratus; species Maratus speculifer. The sequence continues at coordinate 71,831,516 of OZ025295.1, forward strand.
AGAAAAATTCAGCTCAAATGCCCATTTTGACAACATATTTTGAAATAGATTCTGAATTTATTAAAAAATCGACCAAAACAGTACATTATACAGTTCCTAAATAACAAAAAACTGCCAGTTGAATGCATTTGAGAAAAAAATTGAATTTAAAAATGAGTCATAAAATAACCGACTTGTTCTTTGAATACATCCTAATTTTTTAATCATGATTGCTTCGGAAAGTTTTGTGCGAAATACTCACTTTGACAGCATTTTTAAAAATATATTCTATCTTTATCAAAAAAACTGGCCAATGCGTCACAGTATATAGTTCCTAAATAAGAGGATCTGTAAATTGGATGCGTTTGAGAGCGAAAATGGATTTTAAAACGAGTCATAAAAAACGCAATTTGCTATGTGAAAACTTCCTTAAATTTTCAAATCACGAAGACTTTGGGAAATTCTGTTCAAAATACCCTTTTTGGTAGCCTTTTTCAAAATATATTCTGTCTTTATCAAAAAACCGATCAATGCATCACATTATATAGTTCCTAAATAAGAGGATCTGTAAATTGGATGCATTTGAGAGTAAAAATGGATTTAAAAACGAGTCAGAAAAAAAACGCAATTTCTTATTTGAACACTTCCTTAAATTTACAGTCACGATTTCAGAAAATTCTGTTCAAAATATCCTTTTTGGTAGCCTTTTTTGAAATATATTCCGTCTTTATCAAAAAACTGACCAATGCATCACATTATATAGTTCCTAAATAAGAGGATCTCTAAATTGGATGCGTTTGAGAACAAAAATGGATTTAAAAACGAGTCAGAAAAAAACGCAATTTTTTATTTGAACACTTCCTTAAATTTTCAGTCACGATGATTTCTGAAAATTCTGTTCAAAATACCCTTTTTGGTAGCCTTTTTTGAAATATATTCCGTCTTTATCAAAAAACTGACCAATGCGTCACTTTATACAGTTTCTAAATAAGAGGATCTACCATTTGGATGCGTTTAAAATTAAAAATGAATTTTAAAATGAGTCAGAATATAAGCAGTTTGGATTTGAGGTTTTTTCTCCAACTTCTATTTTTGTTTAATTTCTTTTTGCTATACGAATTGGTCCTATGAAAAACTTGTCAATATAAAAGTTGTAGATATTTTTGAGAAGATGTAAAATAAATTTAATCAGATTTGATATCTTAAAAATTGACGGAGTTATGGATTTTTCTCTTTTTTCAGCGCCCTTTTTCTTTTCGTTTTTAATTTTTTTCATCAGTAAAAGTTGGTCCTATCAAAAACTTGTAAATACAAAAGTTTTAGATAATTTTAAGAACATTTATAAAAAATTTAGTTGGACTTGATATCTTGAAAATTGACGAAGTTATGAATTTTTTTCTCTCAAAATCCCTGTTTTTTTCGCCCCTTGAGCCCACTTCTAAATTTATCAAAAATCTGCCATGTATATACTTTTAGCCCATTTTTAAGAAGTAATATAAACTTTAAACCGATTCTATATCTACTTTAGTTAAGAAGTTATGGTGTTTTTTCGGTTTTCAGAAAAACGCCCCCTATTCCGACCCCCTTGGTCCGATTTTGCCCATTAACGAACTTAGCCAAGATTTTAACCCCTTTGATTTTATGTACAAGTTTGGTGGAGATTGGTGAAGAATTATAGAAGTTATCGTGTCCATAAAAAAGTGAGATATATATATATATAGATAGATAGATAGATAGATATATAAACTGGTGCGATTGCAATAGGTAGTATTTCTTACGAAATCTACCTAAAATTGCAATAAAAAAGACTGAATAATATTTATATGGCACAGATATCATACACACATAACATTAGCACAATTTTTTTCAGATACCGATTTGGCAAAAAATCTCGAAGAAGTTTGAGAAATTTAAATTTCAACCCATTATGGGTCCGTAACGTGACCAAGAATAAGGGAAGAAATTTTTTTATGCTAGATTTGTAATGTATGAAGCATAAGCTTTCGATAGACATATTACATCAAAAAATGAAAAACGGCCCCCCTTCTCCTCCCCAAATGGTTCTATAGGGAAAAACCAGAAAATTGAAATAGCAAAAAGAACGGCGAGGAAAAGTTAACTATGCTAGAATTTTTCTCTCCGCTGTAGCTTCCATAGAAACAAAGTTATAGCCTTTTAAAGATTGAAATGAAGGGAAGAAATGAGAAAAATTAGGTGAGTCACTGAAAGGGGGGGGGGTGCCATGTAGCTTAAACTTTTAAATTAAAAATGGTAGAAAACTAAATGAGCGAAATTTTAAGGTGTATGTTGGGGGGGGGGGCGAACCCCCCCCCCAGAAGAACCCTTTAGAAATCAAATCCGCTAATCTTTAATTCAATCTTTCTGATATTTAATAAAAAGAGATGAAATCGTTTTTTATTTATCCTCTGCTCATCAACAACCGCGAATAAAAACCACTCCTTTTTCCTTTCCAAAAGTAGGAACCGAAACTTTAAATCAAAAGTCCTTAACGAAAACAAAATTATCCTCAGATAATGTGTATTATTCAGCACTTTTCAAGCTTGTCAAATAATTTTTAACAAAACGCTTGGAAATAAGCAATATTTACGAAGTGATAAAATGTTCTTATGTAATGTAAAGAACTACATTTATTGAAAAACTGGTGGAACATCTAACAGATATTAAATTAGCGAATATGAAGGAATTATCTCTACTGTGGTTGCATGTTGCATAGGCATAACCAGCCTTTTGAACGGGTGTGTGCCCAGAATTTTTAACCTGAACATGCTGGATACAAACAATATCTTATATAGTAAAACCTTCTAAAACGGAAGCTTACAAAACAGTTTTAAATTTCGTTTTAGACAGGTTTTTATCTTAGAGTGTATAATTGTGTTATATTTTTTTAAATAAGGGTTCTAAGTGTGTTTTAATAAGGGGGTGGACGCAAATTTTTTAAATAATTGTGAATGGGTCTGCGCAAGCGGGGGGGTCCGGACACCCAGGGTCCATCCCCCCCCCTGGTTACGCGCATGGGTTGGTTTCCAGTTGCTTCTTTGAATTCAATCAATCTGAAGTTTTAATGTAGACGTTTTAAATGAGCTAATTAATTAAAAATGCATTGATTCAAAAATTTTATTTGATTGTGACAAAATACTGTTTTGTTAGTTTTAAAATAGATTTTCCAACTAAAATCGGGAATTAAATTTTTAATGCATTGAATTATGAATAAATGCATTTTAGTTATATGTAGAAAAAAGGTACTTTTTAAACAATTAATCTCTGAAGTCAAATTTTGCTATATTTTCGGGGTGAAGGGGTAGAAATAATTGCTTTTTTTATTTACGTAACGGTAAATATACTAACAAAATCTAACAATCATATACGCTAGGTTATGCAGCATTTAAAAAGGATTTTATTTTTAAAATATAAAACTCTATTAATTTAAAATGCATTTGCAACATAAGATTGCATTTAAAGCAATTTTTAGGATATGCTTAATATACATTTCTGCACACATATTTCCTTCATATTTTTACTAAAGAGCAATGATTCATGATTTTCGATTTCCGACTTTTAATCGATTTACATATTTTGGGATATTTTAAACAGAATTTAATTATTTTTGAATGATTAATCTATGTGTTATGTATAATATATTTATATATTGATTATAATATATTGAATATAATATATTGATTATCGAGGAAAACATTTCAAGCATGAGGTTTTTCTAATAAATTTTCAAATATTTTCCATACCTAAAAATTTGTGTGTTTTGTGCTCTAGATATTGTGCTGTAGTATTTTGTGCAATCAAAATAGGAGAAAGTGGAGACCTATCATCATGATGGAGGTGATCATCATGATCACCTATATGATGGAGACCTATCATCAGGCACCAAGTAGAAAAAGTTTTTTAATTAGAGGTGTAAATTATTACTATTCATGCATGTATTCACTACTAGTCATAGTGATTGATAAACTACAAAAAAATTAGCATCACATACCTAAGACAGCAGGTCATAACTAAGGGTGAAGATAGGGTCATGCTGAGTGCTAGTGTTGAATTCAGGGGATGGTCCGGTGAGGGGGACCGCAATGAGATGTTTCCTCAGAAGATTTGAGATTTTGGGTTTTCAATGGTCAGAAAAAGCAATGCTTCTCCCCCACCTCCCGGAACTGTATAATGTTCCTCTGTTCCTCTTCCAGAGCACAGAAATCCCTCCCAAGAAAAGTGTCTGAATTCAACATTGTTTGGCAAACGTCTCAAAAGAAACGATTAAGGACGTTTTAATGAATATTATTCTTATTTTAGAGGTACAAAAAATGAAATCTTGATTAAAACAAGTGAAGGAAGATGCTGTCATTAAGACCCATGTGTTATTTATTTAACAGGGACTTTTCAGTAACATACACTGTTAAAAATCTGCTGCATTTTGCTGCAACGCACTCCACCGCTTGTATATAATATCTCTATTCCAGCCAATGAGAAAGCTCCATTTCACGGCCAAGTAACCGTTTTCTATACAAGCAGGGGAGTGCGTTGCAGCAAAATGCAGCAGATTTTTAACAGTGTAGTAATGCAGTATTAGGTCCCAGCGTAGTAACACTGTTATTTATCCTAATACGATAAATAATGCCCATCCCTACCATCAGCTATCATCACTCTAAAAGTGGAAGGAGTGAAAAACTCACTTTTTAGAAGAGTCAGAGGTATTTTCACTCTTTTTGGTGTGATATTTTTAAAAATACACTCTTTAAAGAGGGGAATTTTCCACTCTGTTGAAAGGAGTGAAATATTTCACTCCTTTATCGAGAGTGAAAACCTGGCATTATTCACTTAAAAAAATCAGCTCGACTTTGAATCAATATATGGATTTAAATAACCAAAAACACCAAAATATATCACTCCTTAATTTTCAATTACTCCATTTCAAAATGTAATCTTTGAAATTACACTGATTTGCTACTAAAACGTAGCTGCAAAATGAAGGACGATGGGAGCCATCGTCCCGGGCGCAGAAATTGAAGGAATTGAAAATTTATACAACAAAATTCGTTTCTTTTCTTTTTTTTTTTCTTGTAAATATGTGTATAGATATATATATTTAGATAATGGGAAGTAAATTAATTTTTCATTTCAGTTATTGCATGGCACCTTAATCTACACCCAAATACAAATTTATTAATAAAGACTTCTTTCTTTTCAAAACTTATTTTACGCAGTGTTGAATTCAGTCACTTTTCTCCGGAAGGGACATTTGTGGCTCTGGGCAGGGAGAGGGGACATTATGGAGTTCCGGGGGGAAATTGCAATTTTTGACTGTGAAAAACACAAAATCCCAAATTTTCCGGGGAGAGGAATGTTATTGCTCCGGGGGCCACCCCCGGGGCACCCCCTGAATTCACCATTGATTTTACGTCTTAGTCTGTTTCGTCAACCTTCTCTTTTCTGAGTCTGTAATTTGTTTTCTGCGCTAATGACAAAAACATATCCTAAAAATATTCTTCTGAAATAGCGAAAGTGTTCAAACTGTTATACTATACAGTTAGATACATATTTTTTTATCGACATTTCTCAGATTTCTTTTGCCAAAATATAAGTGCAATGTCCTTCAGTGTTAAATTCAGGGGATTTTCCGGGGGAAGGGAACTTCCCTTTCCCTGGAGCAATGAAACGTCGTGCCCTCTCGCCCCCCTCCCTCGCACCCGAAAATCTTACCTTTTGTATTTTCAATGGTCAAAAAATGCACCTCCCCCCCCCCCCCCTCGGAACTCTACAATGTCCGCTCCGGAGCCATAGAAGTCCTTCCCGGAGGAAAGTGCCTGAATTTAACACTGATATCGCCTATCTTATGTTATTTAATTGTTTGGAGTTTATAAATTAAAATATCAAGCTCCAAAGTAAATGCAAAATATTGTTTATTCAATAGAATTTATTTCTGTTTCTGTCTTTTCACTTTTGTGACACGTTTCATAAAGAATAAGTCGCATGCGTGTGCGTGGGGGAAGGGAATTTAAATTTAGCTCACTGCAATTATTTCTCTTAGCATGGCGCTTGTCACTCTCTTTAAAGGGTGACGTCCACTCTTTTTGGAGTGACATCATCAACGAATCAAAATAGTCTTCTCTTCAACTTTCTTTTTTCAAGATAATCATAAGGATGTCGGCCATTTTACAGAATTTAAATCAACGTTTATTACTTGGAATGTAACCGTAAGTCTATATTAATTTTTATCTTTTTATTTCTGTTGTATTGTATTTTATATTATTGGGTTAGTTTCTGTTATATAGAAAAAGATTGATTTTTTCCTCCTAATTTTTCAAAACCTGGTATCTATCTATCTCAATCTCACATTTGAAATGCGATAACAGAGATAATTGTGATTCATGACCAGATGCTTTTTGTAGATTACACTAAACAGTATAATGAGCTGACCTTCGTGAAAAATGTGCGAAGACAGTGTATTGTTGAATTTTAATCTCTCTTTTCTTTTTTTAGTTTCAGATTGAAAAACAGTTTTTAGACTTTTACAAATTTTGCAGTTTTTAATTTAAGAAAAAAGCTTTTGAAATTTTTTTCTTTTAATATTAACAATACAGTCGAACTTCCTTTTTAACGAAATCCCTATTTAATGAAGTTTTCTACTTAACGAAATTTTCTATGGAACCTTGACTTTGAACAATATTAACATGTAAATTAATCTCCGTATTGCGAAAAATGTATTCTGTAAAACGAAGTTTATCCCACTGTCGTGCTTGTATGGCATTCAAAACAGAGAGCTTGGTTTTGCAGCGGATTGCTAAAATTTTTTATTTATTTAATCAGTTTTATTCAAATGAAGACATTTTAAAAGACTTTGATTCGAGTTTCACAAAAATGTTAGAGATAAATTGTCTAATACTAACAAAAGCACAAAATTTTTCATGAATAGTGTTTTTTTTTTTTTTTTTTTTTTTTTAATATATAAAAAATCTGTGCAAATAAATGTTACAAACCTTATGTATACCTTAAAGATTTGGAATACTGGGGAAAATAGAAAAGGTACATTTCAATATTTGTTCACTTGTCTTCATTATGTTATTTTTAGGTAGATTTCGTCAGAAATACTACCTATTGTAATCGCACCAGTTTATATATATCACTTTTTTATGGACACGATAACTTCTATAATTCTTCACCAATCTCCACCAAACTGGTACATAAAATCAATGGGGATAAAATCTTGGCTGAGTTCGTTAATGGGCAAAATTGGACCAAGGGGGTCGGAATAGGGGGCGTTTTTGTGAAAACCGAAAAAACGCCATAACTTCTTAATTAAAGTAGATATAGAATCGGTTTAAAGTTTATATTACTTCTTAAAAATGGGCTAAAAGTATATACATGGCAGATTTTTGATAAATTTAGAAGTGGGCTCAAGGGGCGAAAAAAACAGGGATTTTGAGAGAAAAAAATTCATAACTTCGTCAATTTTCAAGATATCAAGTCCAACTAAATTTTTTATAAATGTTCTTAAAATTATCTAAAACTTTTGTATTTACAAGTTTTTGATAGGACCAACTTTTACTGATGAAAAAAATTAAAAACGAAAAGAAAAAGGGCGCTGAAAAAAGAGAAAAATCCATAACTCCGTCAAATTTTAAGATATCAAATCTGATTAAATTTATTTTACATCTTCTCAAAAATATCTAGAACTTTTATATTGACAAGTTTTTCATAGGACCAATTCGTATAGCAAAAAGAAATTAAACAAAAATAGAAGTTGGAGAAAAAACCTCAAATCCAAACTGCTTATATTCTGACTCATTTTAAAATTCATTTTTAATTTTAAAAGCATCCAAATGGTAGATCCTCTTATTTAGAAACTGTATAAAGTGACGCATTGGTCAGTTTTTTGATAAAGACGGAATATATTTCAAAAAAGGCTACCAAAAAGGGTATTTTGAACAGAATTTTCAGAAATCATCGTGACTGTAAATTTAAGGAAGTGTTCAAATAAGAAATTGCGTTTTTTTTCTGACTCGTTTTTAAATCCATTTTTGCTCTCAAATGCATCCAATTTACAGATCCTCTTATTTAGGAACTATATAATGTGATGCATTGATCGGTTTTTTGATAAAGACTAAATATTTTTTTTTAAATGTTTACATTGCATAAAAAAGTTACTGCTCGAATTAAAATACATTTTTTCAATAAAAACATGTAATTATGGATACCTAGAAACAGTTATTAAATTTTATTATATTGTAAACGCATTTTTTACTTTCATAATACAAGTAATTATTTCGTTATTATAACCATTATTATTTTTAAATGCCTGATACGAAGTTTATAACTAAAATTGCTTTAGCATATATATATATATTTAAATTGCATGGCATCATTTATATAGTATAAAATTGGATATGTTTTAAAGACATAAATAATTACTTTTTATATTAAAAATGTTTTTTAAAGTATAAGAGCAGTACATTTCTAATCATTTCTTTTCTTTTTATATTTCATTCTTTTTTCTATTTCTTAAATCAATCTTTTTCAATAAAACATGCAAAATTATTTAACTCTTATTTGTATAAAATACAATACATACGGGAATAAAAAAAAATAATAATAAAATTAATTGGACTTTACCTTGTCGTTCCATAATGGTTGTATTAATATCAGAAATCATAATTAAGTTAAGGAATATGTTTTAATATATATATACATATTCCAGAGAATTTTAAATTTTAGACTACATGTTTATCTATAATAAATCAATGACCAATCACAATCTGAGATCTGTCTATTTAAGTTTTTAATTACACATGAAAAAAAGCATAATTAATGTACATTTTCGGAATTATTAAAATACTAAATAAAACTTCAGGAATATTTGAAAAAAAGTATTTCTTCGATTAATATATCGATTAGTAACTTCACTTATGGGTATTTTAAAACTATCATAGATTTATCGGACATGCAATCAAAGCAAATATAAAGGATAAGATCGAAATAAAATATATTAGTGTAATAACATCTGTTGTATTAGATTATATTGGGTTGTATTAATATATCTTTTTCAGCAAAAAAGATTTTAATTACAAATCCGAAAACCAATAAAAAAAAAAAATAAATAAATAAATAAAACATAAATAACATGCATAACGGAATTATTAAAATAATATGTAAAACTTGATGGGTATCGGAAAAAAATATTGACTGTTTAAGATTTTAAAAATGCTTAATAACTTGCGCTTAAGGGCATTTTAAAACTACCATATATATTTATGGGGCTACCAATAAAAGCAAACACAGGGGGAAAGATTGGAATAAAATAGTTTATTTCTGTCAATAACATAATTTAATTCACAGTAACTTTGATTAAGTTTTCCCTTAAAAAGTTTAATTAATGTTACATACTATGAATAAAATAAATATTGTAAGTAAAGTGTTTTATTCCAATCTTTACCATGCTTGTATTTATTTTCATTGTACACTTTAAAAGATACGATTCTTTTAAAATGCCCATAAAGCAATAAAAAAAGAATGCACTGCATAAAAAATAAACATTCACTCCTAAAAAAAAGTGACTATTCACTTCTACCAGGGGTGAAAAAACGCACTCCTTTAGCAAGAGTGAATAGTCACTCTTCAGTAAAAGTGACTACTCACTCCTGCAGCAGTGAAGAAACGCACTCCTTTAGCAAAAGCGAATAGTCACTCCTCAGAAAGAGTAGTTATTGGCTCCTGTTTAGAGTGACTATTCACTTCCCAGGAGTGAGTATTCATTCTTTCAGAGAGTCAACGATTCCACTTTTGCTCAAAGTGGATAGTCACTCTAAAGAGGTTCGGCATATTTTGAGTCTGCGATAGAATGAGTATTCACTCCTCCGGAGTGAATAGTCACTCCTTTTTATTTAGAGTAATCAGATACTTCGGAAAGAATGTATTATTTGAAATCTTTTGTGTGTCCCTGTAAATACTATGTACTTTATATTAGGAAAGGCAGTATCGTATAATTTATACTAAGCCTCATTGACATACATCAATTTTATTATACATGAAACAGTTTAATATATTTAAATATGTCACACACAATTCCCCCTTTTACCATTCATTATCTAATGGAATTCTTTTGTGTGGCTCTGTAAATGAATAATAGCTACATTTTCACCTTATATTTTATAGAATGCATATTTAATGCACCTTATAAAAGCATATAAATTTTAATATGTTTGACAGGCTATAACATTTTTAAAATTCCTTTGAAACGATTTTTCCCGATAGGCCGTAATGTAATGGGAAACTTCTGATTCTCCCTGTAGATAAACTAATCATGGTAGAAACTTCATTTTCAATACGGTCCGTGCTAGGGTAAACGTCAATAAAGTCCAAAAATTTCATGGCAATCCGAGTATATTTGCGTGAGTTAGAGCGCGGACAGTCGGCCAGACAGACGGTTAGACAAACCGAATGCATAAGCACTTTTCAACTTTGTTGGAAAGTTCTAAAAAGTGCTAAAAAGGCTATTTTTTTGACAGATTCGTGAAATAATTTTACTTATAAAGATATTTGCATGTATTTAGACTATAGTCTGTCTCAAATTTAAGCACTCTCCAAATCTGGTTTAAAATAATTGAAGAAGAAAATATTTTATGCTGATTTACAATAACTACTCGACCTTTAATCAAAATAAAGTAAAAGAAACCGATTTGAGTAGTTAAAATAAAAAATATATTTATTTTTATTTTTATTTATTTTTTTTTCTTGAAGAAAAGCTTTTTTAAAAGTTTAAGCACTTAATGCAATTTTTTCAGAAACGCGGGATTAGTATTGTCTAATGACATTGTATAAAATCATATTGCACTTTTATACAAGTATAAAATGTGGTGAAATTATTTCCTCTCGTTTTAAAAATATCAAAAGGTAAAGAATTCACAAAATATGACATTTTGAAAGCTTTTAAATTGAAATCGCAAAATAAAACTGTTTCTGAAATTGCAAAAGCTTTAAATCGATCAAAGCGAAGTATATATCAAGTAGGAGAATACGGAGATTGGTATTGAGACCGAAAATATGTCCATATGGCAAATTAAAAATAATCTCAGTGTACAGGTGTCCAAAGACACTGTAAATAGACATATTAAAAAGTGTGATTCCATCATACTAAAGAAAATGGCTCAAGTACCGTCTCTCAAATTACAACACAAAACAGGCGAGAATGAACTGGACTAAAACACACACGTCCTACGGGAACAAGTGGCTTACTGTTTTATTCAGCGTTGAGAAAAAGTGGAACTTAGATGGCCCTGATGGTTGGAATGCGTATTGGCATGACTTACGCAAGAAACCAAGGGCATTTTTCAGAAGACAGCAAGGCGGTAAATCTGTTATGGTTTGGGGGGCATTTGGATTCAGTCGCCAGACCTCTCTGGCTTTTCTAAAAGGAAGACAAGATTCAAAAAAGTCTCAAGAGACGCTAAGCCATAATTTGCTTCCATTCGGTGATATTTTGGAGGATCTTGAATAGACTTTTCAACAAGACAGTGAATCTGCGTATCACATTCTACAAAACTTTGGTTTTCTCAAAAAAATGATAAAGTTCTTGACTAGCCAGCTTTAAGTCCAGACTTAAAACCGATTGAGAATGTCTGGAGTATTTTAACCCACCATGTTTACGGCAATCGAAATCAGTATGACTCTATTGAAGAACTTGCCCCACAAGTGTCCGAGAGGTTCTGACCTCTCAACTGGTAGACGGCAGGTTCTGGGTTCGAACCCAATCGTGGCTGTCGGCCTAACCGTTCGGTGTTTTCGTGGTTTTCTTCGAACCTTGCGTAAATACGGGTTAGGTTCCCTTAGAGAGACCCCCACGAAGGACACCCCCCCCCCCTGGGCCTATATCTCTAGCGTAGATAATCGGCCGACAAAAATAAACCAAACCTATTGAAGAACTCCAAGAGGCCATTGAGAAAGCATGGTATTTTTTGTCACCAGAAACCCTACAAAAACTAGTAAATTTGATGAAAGCACGTTTATTTGAACTAATCCGAAATCACGGAAAAATAATTTGCTAGAAAAAGTTTTGTAAAAATTATAAATCTGGTTGTTTTTGACATTGTGCATAAACTTTTAAGACAGTTTTTTATAATATTTTTTATTAGATTTTTTAAAATTATATAATTTATTTTCTTCTATTTTTGATATAATTTATTTAAATAATAGTGCGAAATCTGCAAATAAAAAAATGTTATTCATTCTGACTTTTTAATTCTTTAATTCTTTAAAAATCAACATTTTATGCTAGTGCTTAAACTTTTGAGACAGACCTTATAAGAAATCAAACAGCATTTTAAGTTTTTCTATAACAGAAAAATAATCTGTCAAAAAATGATGGAAGATTTGACGTTATCGGTTGATTTTCATGGCATTTAAGGTCCCTGTCCTCGCTCGAGGAAACGCTCGCGAGCTAATGCTATTCCTGTGGGGAAGCATTTTTCTAATAACTCTTTCGCATTTTGACATTTTTGAATATATATATATACAGTGGCTCACAAAAGTGTTCGTACACTTAGGAATTTCATTGAAATAGTCCTCTATCCATTAGTTAGAATTAATATTTTAGGATGGATATTTAGGAATAAGATCTATGACTAATTCTTAAAAAAACTACATAAAATATTTTAAAGACATAGCAAAACTTTATTTTGAAAAAATCATTAATCAAAAAATAACAAAAAAGTTACCTCACAAAAGTCTTCGTACACTTTAAAAAAATTGCTGTATGTTTGTAAATATTGTAATATTTCGCAAAAATTCTACTTAATAGGATATTATTTAGCACCTTCAACAGTTTTTTAAACCCCTGAGAATAGATTTAATTAGAATTTTTGTAATTTCTGCATGAAAGTTGATTCCTTCATCAACCATTGCTGTTTTTACTTTGCTTTTCATTTCAATGCGGTGTCTTCGAATTCTAACTTCCAGTTATCTCTGTTAGTCCAGTTATCCCAGTTATTACTGGGTTTAAATTCAGCAATTGAGGTGATGTTTTCAGAACTTGTGGACAAGTATAGAGACACCAGAGGCGAAAGTTGAGAGCCATGTGCTTTGTATCATTATCCTGATATGAAACAAAATTATTTTTGTTACCCATATTTTGGGCTGATAATTTTAAATTGCCTTTTAAAATATTTGAATAAAGATCGTGATTTATTATGCTATCAATGTATACCAAATTACCTAATCCTGAAGCTGCTATACACCCTTACACAAGGACAACTCCACTACCATGGTTAACTGTTTCAACTAAGTTCTTTGAATTAAATTCTTGTTTTTTTTTCTCCATACTATAAGACATCTATTGGAGCCAAGAATGGTATACTAGTTTTCATCTGTAAATAAAACATTATTCCAATACCATTCGGTTTTAGTTATCATCGATTTTGCCAAAGAAAGTCTAAGTTTTCTGTTTTAAGCCGAAACAAAAAATTTTCTACAGGCAGAACGCCTACATAATGCAGCTCGGTTTAGCACTCGTCGAACAGTTTCAGGTGAAAATGAAGTATAAACTGTTTCATTGATTTCTATAGAAACTTTTACAGTTCTTAAACGTAGATTGTTTACGAGTTTTTCTAACTGTAGATATTTGATCTCATTGCGTTAACTTAGATTGACGACCTTTTCATACCTAGTTTTTAATTCAATTTTTTACTATAAAGCTTTTTATCGCATACTTCACTGTAGAATGGAACAAATTAACTAATTTTGCAATATTTCGAATTAATTTACTACTGTTATGAAGAAAAATAACTAATTTTCGAACGCTATTAGTCATGACATTACGATTACAAACCATTTTTTAATTAATAAATAGAATATTGCGGACCAATTCCGCAAAATATAAAGCCAAGTGATTTTTTAAATGTCACCACAATGCAAAAATAAAAATAAAGCGACAAACAATATTTTTAATAATGAATTTATCCAAAAATGTTTCTGTGTACAAAGACTTTAGTGGCATGTTCTTCCTGTGGCATCTTCCGTTTTCATTTTTAGATTTAAAAAAAAATTCTTTAATATTAAACAAACAGGTTGTGTGTTACTTAAATAACTTGGAGATAATATAAAAAATTACTGGACTTCATATACGAATTTAATTTCAGGGAAATTTCTTTTTAGTACAAATTTTTGAAGTGTACGAACACTTTTGTGAGCCACTGTACATATTTTGCATTGGATAGCTGAGGAGCATGCCGACAGCGCACCTTTCTAACTTTTTCGATTTTGGTTGCAGATATTTTTTACAAAGTTAGTTTTACTTTCAAGATCGGTTTCGAAACTGAAAGTGCTTTTTAAAAAAATATCTGCAACCAATATCGAAAAAATGAAAAAGGTGCGCTATCGACATGCACCTCAGCTATCCAATGCAAAAAAAATTATTCAAAAATGTCAAAATGCGAAAGAGTTATTAGAAATATGCTTCACCATAAGAACAGCATTAGCTCGCGAGCGTTTCCTCGAGCGAGGACAGGGGCCTTAACACTTCCAATGTTAAGTTCCTTCTGTATCATTTGATAGGTACAGCGATTATCATCCATTAACATTTTTCGTATGGCAGACACATTATCCGAGATTACTGCTGACGGCGCGCGGCGGTCTTCCTGTTCCTCATCCTGAAGAAAATTGCGACCTCTGCTAAATTCTTTAAACCATCTGAATACAGTAGCACGAGCTGGAGATTCATCATCAAATGCTAATTTCAATCGTTGAACGCATTCTTCTTGATTTAATCCTGCTTTAAAATCGTAGAAAATCATGGCGCAAAAATGTTCTCGCTTCAACCCCATTTTCTCTTATCTTTAAAATTTATTCTACACTAAACAAGTTGAAGTAAGTCAGTAAAAAATCGTCTGCTGTGTTAAAATACTTTGTATTTTAAAATTAAACCGTTATTTTTATTTTGTAAATTCTCGTATGCGCTATCTCAATAATTTCAGAGTAACCCTCATATTAATGTATTTATGAGGAAAAACTTACGAACATACAATTTAGTTAAATTACATTAATTTCATATTTTACTTAGCAATACCATAATTCGACTTTGAGTTATCCTCTTTAGTGATTAGTTCCTCTCCTTTTCCTTCCTCCACAAACACACTCTAATTTTCAAAAAATGTACGTGCTTGTTATATTCAAAAATGTTTGATCCCACCCAATATTTTTCAAAAGTTTGGAGCTTCTGTTACTACCTCATAAATTGCACTTTAAGCACGTTACATCAGGTGGAGAAAATGCAATGTAGCTCAGAAAAAAGAAAAATATTCGAGTTAGTCAACGGTGTTTAAATAAATTGAATCATCGAAGCTATGTTAAAATGGGTGAAAAGTAAAGGAAAATCGGAGTGGCAGTTTGGCAAGAAATTTTAGAAGTGCAAGGTCGTTTTAGAAACAACAACCTTGAAAAGAGAAGCGACAATAAAGTAGCTGGAGATAAAAAAAAACAATTGTAACAATAACTTCTTACAACTCCAAAAATGCTTAAATAAGTGACACGTTTGGAGATCAAATGCTTCCTCTCGAAATAAGTCGTTTAAGTGAGTATTTCTGAAATTTTAAGAAATTGCTGCAACGACTATGAGATGAGTTGTACAATAAAATAAAAATAATAATGTTAATAATAATACTAATAACTCCGCTAATTCTGTCTTTTCAGAATTTAACGTCGTCCCGATGAAAAAAAATAGTAATACACATAAATATGCGAGTATAAATAGTACAAAATATATTTTAGTTTTAAGATTAAAAACTACACACTTTTTAGAAAAAACAATAATAATCCCTTTTTATCCCCTGAAGAATTCCGCATTTTCAATCCAGCCTTAAACATCATCTAGAGAAAAATATGCATATAACGTCACTACCACGGAGTAATCCACAAATCCAGCAAAATAGTAATGTCGAAAACTTGAAGAAGAAAAAGGGGGGGGGGGATCTAAGGACCCATGTTGGAAATGAAGTCGTGATTATGCCAAAAATTAATATCACTAGTGGTTAACTCGTAGGCTTATTATTGTGTTTTCCTGCTCCGAGTCCTCCATGTTTTTATATATCTTTGATCGTAGGACAAAGACAATGATAAACCTACGAGTCAACCATTAATAGTATTAATTTTTGGCTGAGGCACCACTTTATTTCCGGCAGAGATGGATCATTAGATTCCCCTATTTCTTCTCTTTCATAAAATAAAGATTTTTTTTCTTGCGCTTGATGCCTTAGATTTTTGTGCTATTCGTCTGCCATATTTGTTTCCAAATGTATGTAGTTATTTATTGAAATAGGCAATATCTTTAAAATAACATGAAAAAAATCGGAAAATATAGTCTTACATATATAATGCAATCTCCTTTTTTTAATTTAAACAAAACAAGACTGATGTAACAATGGCATTTCATAAAAGCCAATCAAACAAAAGATAAGAAACCGTGCAATCCGATTAAACAGATCAAATTCCTGAACTAACAACTGTAAGTGTGGAAAGAATTCAGAAAACGATACGGTAACAAGAAAAAGCCATTTATCGCCTCGCCAAATTCAATGATGCCAAGTGTATCGGCTGTTCTAGGATTATGCCACGGAAATTTTTTGTGTGGCCCTGTAAATTAATAATAACTGTTTTTTCAGTGCATATTTTACAGAATGCATATTTTAGTGCACTTCATAGATGAATATAAATTTGATTGTGTTGGACAGGGTGTAGCATCTTTAAAATTCATTTGAAACTATTTTTCTCCATACGCCGTAATGTAACGGAAAACTTTTGACTATCCCTGTAAATAAACTAAACAAAGAGAAACTTCATTTTCAATAGAGTTCGTGCTAGGATAAACGTCACTAACGTCCAAAAATTTCGTGGCAATCCGAGTATATTTACGATAGTTAGAGCGCGGCCAGACGGTCAGACAACCGATACGCTTTTCAACTTTGTTGGAAAGTGTTAAATGTGCAGGAGAAACGATAATCCATTTGAGCTACTTAAGAGTGTTCTCAACTGCTCCGCTCAACAAGCGGAAAACGTTTTGACACATTTACAAATTCATATTTTAACGGAAAGATATAAAATTGAAATGCCTGACTATGGAAGCGATTTCGAATCGAACCTATTTTTCCATTTTATGATAATCAAATTACCTATCCAGTTATAAGCTATTTCGATCACGTGATCACCCGTTTTTCTCCTGTTTTTCGACCGGATTTTCCGTTTTCGTCGGGAGACGTGCTCAAAAACGTCAACTTTGAAGGCTTGTTATGAAAAATCTATTGTGTTTTTTAAAAAACAAAAAAATGAGTCCAATTAAAGTTTCTGAATAACAACACCTGCTATTTTCATGCATTTCCGAACAAAAATAAATTAATGCATCTGTCACAAAATTGCCCTTTTTGATTTAAGAACACCCTATTTTTGAATCCCTCCCCTTTCTTGCTTAAAAACGGCCCCTCTTTTGCAATCCCCCCCCCCCCCCCCCCCCGCTCAAAGAAAAAAAAACACTGTAAAACAATTTTATTTTTTGGGGACTTGTCGGATCTTCATTTCTAGTATCAAAACAAGGTTCTTTCCATATTTTGGTGAATGGCCGTCAATTGTTTAAAAACATACTTTTTTACATGTGCTATTCGGTAAATATACACCGGGTGTTCCAAAATTCGAAAAAAGTTGGAAAAACAGGATGCTTAAGGCCCCTGTCCTCGCTCGAGGAAACGCTCGCGAGCTAATGCTATTCCTATGGGGAAGCATTTTTCTAATAACTCTTTCGCATTTTGACATTTTTGAATAATTTTTTTTTTTGCATTGGATATCTGGGGTGCATTCCGATAGCGCACCTTTTTTACTTTTTTTTGATTTGGTTGCAGATATATTTTTTTAAAAGCACTTTCAGTTTTGAAACCGGTTTTGAAAGTGAAACTAATTTTGTAAAAAATATCTGCAACCAAAATCGAAAAAGTAAAAAAGATGCGCTGTCGGCATGCACCTCAGCTATCCAATGCAAAAAAAAAATTATTCAAAAATGTCAAAATGCAAAAGAGTTATTAGAAAAATGCTTCCCCATAGGAATAGCATTAGCTCGCGAGCGTTTCCTCGAGCGAGGACAGGAGCCTTAAGCAATCGATGATACCGTATAAACTGGTAAAATGTGGTCCAAAATGTGGAGCGGTATGTGCATATACTTCTGGCACGCATTATTGGTAACTTCTATCACTTTTTTTTTTTTTCTTTTCGATAAATATCAAATTTACAACAAAGTTGAGAATAGCTTACGTATAAAAACAGCGATTTTCATATCTTTATGCAAACTTTGACCAAGGACATTCTTTGGAGTGAGAAAAAAGTTTAAAACAGGCAATGAAAAAAAAATGGTACAAATACATTTTAAATGGGGTGGAAAAAATGGCAAAAAAATTTGTTTTTTTGTTCTCTTCATATTTAATTATGTTATTAGAATGTTAAGGGGGATAACAGAAAATGAGTCGAAATGTGGAGATTTGGCACAAGAAAACTCATGCTTTTGGATACAGCAGCATAAACCATTTAAATTAAAATTTGAAAAATAAGGAAATTTGTTATGGTGATTCTATTGATTATAGTAATAATAATAAAAATAATAATTGAATAAAAAATTGTATTTATAAACATATTATTTCATTTTTCGACAAGTGAATTGCATTTTGTTATAAGGTTGTGTTTTCTCACAATGACCTTTATCAGGCTTTCGCGTGCGAAAATTGTGTCGAAAACACCATTTTGGACCGCACTTTCAGGAAAGCCACCTGCATTTATCGAAAAATGAATACATTATTCGTCTTTATGGTTTCTAAATAAGTCCCCCCTTCTCAAATCCGCCCCACCAGTGGCTAAGAGGTTGTGCTCTCGAAGCTGGTAGACGGGAGGTGCTGGGTTCGAACCCAATCGCATCCGTCGGCCAAATCGTTCGGAGTTTTCCATGATTTTCTTCTAACCTTGGGTAACCTTGCGTAAATACAGTTAGAAAGACCTCCACGGAGGGCTCTCCTACAAGGGCCTATATACTCCGGGCAGATAATCGGAAGTAACAACAATAACAATCCTTGCCATTTCCAAATCGGTAAACGAAAAAAAAAAAGACCGGTAAAAACATGAGCATATATAAATATAATGTAATAATATTAATAATTTCAATTATTGAATTATAGATTAATATTTTATTATATTTTTATAATTTTATAAATTTACTTATAATTATATATTTTTTAATATTATTTAAAATAATTATTATATTTAATATTTATATACTATATTATTATTACTACATTGTTATTATTAATATTTATTATATTTTATATTTAATTTTTTATATTTATATATTATAATATATATAATATATAATATAACACATAATAATTAATATAATAACATAATAAAAATATATAATAATATATAAATTAAATAAAAAATTATTAATGAATAATTAATTATTATTTAAATATTATTAGTTATTAAATATTATAAATTTTTATTCATTTCTTATTCTTTTTCTACAAGAATTATCGAAAAATGAAAACATTATTCGACTTTATGGTTTCTAAATAAGACCTCCCTTGTCAAATCCGCCCCATCAGTGGCTAAGAGGTTGTGCTCTCGAAGCTGGTAGACGGGAGGTGCTGGGTTCGAACCCAATCGCATCCGTCGGCTAAATAGTTCGGAGTTTTCCATGATTTTCTTCCAACCTTGTTTCTTTCTTGCCTTGTAATTATTTTTATTAATAGAACCACCATAACAAATTTCGTTATATTTTATATTTTATTTTAAATGGTTTATGCTGCATGTTGCCAAATTGAGTTTTCTTGTACCAAATTTTAAAATTTCGATTCTTTTTCTGTTATCCGTCTGAACATTCTAAATATCAAGACGACAATTTTTAGTGTCTTTTTTCCACCCGATTAAAATATATATACCTGTATTTTTTTTCACGTTTGCCCCTTTTTCGTCACTTTAAGAATATTTTTGGTCAAAGTTTACATAAAGATATGAAAGTTGCTGTCTTTATACATAAGCTTTTACCTGTTGCCCTTTTTTCCGTTGACGTTTTTTCCGTTGCCCTTTTTTCCGTTGACGTTTTTTCCGTTGCCCTTTTCCCGTTGACGTTTTTTCCGTTGACCTTTTTTCCGCGCACCGATTAGATAGTTTCTAACGAACAATACATGTCAACAACACAAGTTCCTACATTTTCGAAAAAAAATAAATTAAAAATAATGTCACAAAATTGTTCTTTTTGATTTAAGAACACCCTTAAATACGTGGTTTGCGACCTCATGTTCTATGGTAATTTTTCTTTCACTTCCTGTTTCTATCACCCCGCTTAATTTGTCGGTCGAATTTTTAACACCCTATACATTACAGGCCTCTGTCGCAAGAGCTGTATTCATTTTCAAATAAATCGATGAACTGGATTGATATCGAAACCATTCGAATAAATCAGTGAAAGGTTTCGATATCTAAACCTTTTTTCAAGCATTTTGTGAGAAATTAAAAACCGATAAGTATGTTCTTTTTTCAACTCAATTATTGAATTAAATATTTTTATTGTAAACTCTCATTTTATTTTTGATACAACAGTCATGTTTCAGATAGAACGTGACTTAATTTTGCAAAACATTTTTTTTTCTTTCTTTAAAAGGCAAAGAAAAAAATTTAAAAGATTCTAATTAATAAGCCTTAAATTCATATAATCTATTTTAAATAGAATAAATTAAGTATTGTATGTTGTTGAGAAAATGATAATACGTGTATATTTAAAACAACTTAAAAAGTGCAAATAAAATTAGCATGACTACGTCAATTTAATTTAAATGTCTTTAATTAACAGGTCTTAAATTCAGCATGGGTGGAATGAGAATTTAATGAAAATTGCGTCACAATTTTCAGCTTTATCAATGAAAGTGACTTTTCTTTTGAATATGGAGTCATTTTTTTAGAATGGAAACATTTCAGTTTTTGTAAAATTAGATTCTAAGTTCTTATTTATTTTTACTAGACTAGGGAGACTTTGCCCCTATGAGCTATACTCGCCATACTCCGTTCAGACACCCCAGATTCTAAAAACACGCAAATTTCATGGGCTTTAAAAAGATTGAATTATAACTTAAAAGAACAGTGGCAATCTCTCTGAAAGCAGGTTTCCATTCATTTTCCTTTGATTAGAGATTTTTAAAGCCAAATCAACCTAAGAAAGGCTGCTGGTCACTCACTTTCGGGATCCTCACCGCAATGTTAAATCTATGGACGTTTGATGCAATTTTATTTTCGAAATATCTCCTCAGTAAATTAATATTTTTAACTTCTTTTTCCAATGTTCTCTTCTTTAAGCATGTCTATTTTTCTGTTAGGCTACTTTTTACCTCTTTCTAAAATGGGGGGGGGGGGAGTTTGTATGGAGCATTCCGCAACTTGAAGGTAGAAAGCTAAAGTATTATTCATGGATTCCGTTAGATGGCGCTGATAGGCTTCTGAAACTAGTGTTCCTACATCCTTCGGTAAGAGTTGCGACATGATGGCAATAAATTCTGATTGGACAAAATGTGTTTTCAACCGCCGCAGGCGATCGACTGCAGCGCTACCATAGACTTTACATGGGATGAAATTAGAAGGTTTTAAAATCTTCATCATTCATAATATTTCCATGCTTTTTTCGATTTGTAACATCAATTTTCATGTTCAAAAATGTTTATATTATGGATATAAATATAATTTTGCCTACGAATTTCGCAATTTTCATGCAAAAATATTTTTTTTCTTCCGTAAGTTTCGTTTTCATTCTGCCAGCACGAGCAAATATCCCATCATTTTCTGGTTATATTTTATGTATATACATATAATTTGAATTATTTTTATTGGTATGACTAAATTGTATATATATCCTTGCGTTGTTTTGGTGGAATCGCATAACAAGTATTTTTTTCCCCCTTTTTTCCGTCATAAGTAATCAAAATAGGTTTGGCGAGGAATACAAGAACGCCAAATGCCAAATTCTTTTATGAACTTGTTTCCAGGTCAAAAAAGTCGTTTCGTTAACCATTTTCGCAGATGGTCTGGTGTAATGGTTAGCATACAGGTCTCATAACCCCAACGTTGTGGGTTCGATCCCCGAGCTGGATTACTCTCTCTTTTTTTTTTTTTTTTTTCTTTCATTGATTTATTATAAGTTACACTTATTTTTTTGAATAATTTATTACCAGTTAATAAAATGTATTTTTTTCGATTTTTTTTTTTTTAAATGAAACTAACTTTTAATATTAAATATCATCGAAATGCTGTATTTTGATAATTAAAAAGAAACATTTTACTTTTTTTTCCCTCATTGATTTATTAAAAGTTACTCTATTTTTTTAATTAATTCTTTCAAAAGAAAAAAAAATTAAGTTTCAACATTTAATTTAATTAATTTATTTATTAATAATTTATTATCAGTTAATAAAATATTGTATTTCTTTAGATTTATTTTTTTTAATGAAATTAAGTTTTAATATTAAATATCATCCAAGAACTATATTTTGATAATTAAAAAGAAATTTTAATGTATTAACATCGAATAAAATTACATTTTGAATATTTTTAAATCGTAATTTAATAATATAAAAATATCTAATAACTAGAGATAACTTATTTCAGCATTCATTTTTATGAAATTAACCTTTCACTGTACGATTTTTTCTATTTTTATGATTTTTTTTAAAAAATTTTTTAAATAATTTAATAATATAAACATATCTAATTACTATAGATAACTTATTACAGTATTAATTTTTATGAAATTAATCTTTCACTGTACGATATTTTCTATTTTTATGATTTTTTAAAATTTATTTTATTATTATTATTTTTAAATCTATATATCGGTCTCATAATGAGAAAAATAGGAAAAATAATTAAATTCAAAATTTTCAGCAAAAATTTTATATTTTATGGTTTTGTTCTATATGTGCACATTTAAGATTTTAAAATATTGGATCACTATATTTTGCTACAAAATAAACTTATTTCAGATTTTTTTTTAAATTAGTTATTCTTTTTTTACCGATTCTTTCCAAATAATTACGTTTTAATATTTAATTTATTTATTTATTTAGAATATATTATATTAGTTAATAAAATATTATGTATTTTTACATCAATTTTTCTCAATGAAATTAAGTTTTAATATTTAACATAATCCAAGAGCTATATTTTAATAATTAAAAAGAAACCTAGATTTTAATTTAGAAATAACATCGAATAAAATTACGTTTAAAATATTTTCATGTCGTAATTTAATAGCATAAAAATATCTAACTACTAGAAATAACTTACTACAGGTTCATTTTTATAAAATTAATCCTCTACTGCAAGATAGTTTCTATTTTTATGTTTTAATAACAATAATAACATTGAACTATATCAAACTATGAAGCGCTTTAATTCAAAAAATTAGTGTATGTATATAATATACACATATATTTTAATTCATTAAAAGTTTTCTTAAAAGCTGCTGTAACAATAAATTATAAATTATTCCTGATTGGATAAGTCAAATAACAAACAAACAAAATAATAATAACAACAAAATAAATAGACAAGGTCAAATGAGCTGTTATTTGATTTCTGTCCTTAATATATTTCCTGTATATTCTTACAACTTTCATTGAGATTATTAGCAGATAATTTTTTTGAAAACTCAAAAAGACTTCATTGATCATTATCATTATGGAATATTTATGTTTTGGAAACAATACTTTTGAGAATCTTTTTACTCTAATAATAATAAAAATAATAATAATTAATTATTAATAAAATTATAAAGGCAAAAAAGTGGAATTGTAACAAACTAAAATATTTTGAGAAATAAGTTATAAAATCATGTTTTCCTATTTCAAAATATATAAAAATTTAATTTTTAAGATTAAAGTGAAACCGATTGTCCTAAATAATGCAATATAATATATATAAATATTATTTTATGTTATAAATGGTTTCAATTCATTTACTATACTTTTAGAAAATATAAATTAAATCGATAAATATTTATTGTTAAATTCTAAGTAATAAATTTAAAATAAATATTAAATGAGCTATGAATTTCACAGTGCAACTTTTTTCACAATAGGGACAAAAATGGAAATAAACAAAATTTACTATATTCGAGACTCGTTCTAAAAAAGAAGAAAATTTGTTTTGTTTATCTATTTACGATTCGTAAGAACGCGCATTAAAATAATAATAATAGCAATGATAAAAATAACCAAAGGGCGAGGAAGCGCCAAGCATAAAATTCAGGGTTGCACGCGTTTTCTTCCATCCTCCACTTTTCTTCCACTGAGCATGCGTACTTGATCTCATGACGCTACTCTTACAAACAAGGTCCAAGGTGCTCTATCTGAAACTAGTGATCCTACATGAAGGATCTTTATGTAGGATCACTATCTGAAACAAGATAACGTCGTGTGCTCTCTATCTGTACTTAAGTGCGAGCATCGGCCCGCGCTTCATACTATAATGCATACGGTACGCATACTCTGTTATTTGACGATAAATTCACATTGATTTAATTCACTGATTTCGATTTTGGCTATTCGTATTTAGCTTTGCGATTTGGTATTTTTGTCTTGGTTTGGTTTTCCGATTTCCGTCCGAAAACAAACTCTGTTTCGGATTCGGTTTTACCGTTATTGTTTTTCGGATTGGATTAATTCGTTTAGTTTAGATTTATAATATATTCATGGACTTTTAAGGAATAAGACAATCGCTTTGGATTTGGATTTAGTTTTGCTTCGTGAATTGGTTTTGTTGTTTTTGGTTTAAAGTAAATATATATAAAAATAAAAGTAAAATTTATTTTCCACTTATCCCTCAATAATTCTATGAGTTTTTAAAAGGTCGATTACATAGTTTGTTGTATTTAACGCAAGCGAAGCCGCGGACTAAAGCTAGTACGTTATAATTTTGTATTAGAACTATAGAGGGGACTAGTGATGGGCGATTTCGATTTTTTAAATCGATTTAATCGATACTACGGCCAACTCGATTTAATCGATACTTTAAAATTTTTAATCGATTTCTCTGAAGGTAATATAATTTTCTTTTTCCTTCAAAAGTCGAAGATAAAATAGACGGATGTGCCAATTCCAAAATTTCAGTGTATTAGTTTCTAAGATAGAAGAATTAAAGAAACCTCAGAACCCGCCCCCCCCCCCCCTTGCAAAATAGTGTTTTTTTTTTTTGTGATGTACACCAAAAATTGATCAGGATCAATTTTTATTAAGTACCAGCTGAATCTGAAATTTGATGAATATCCATGAAAGCGCGAGATACAGCTATTGCGAAATCATAAAAAATGCAGCATATCAGCGTCACCTGTTGGGCAATTTACACCAAGAACTAAATAACACTAATCTATGTCAGAGATTTACTGAATCTGAATTTTGATGAAAATTCGTTCTTGAGATAGCGCTATTGCGTTAATCATGAATAATGCAGTATAGCAGCGCCATCTCTTAAGCGATTTCCACCAAAATGTAATTAGCATCAAATAATATCAAAGACTAATTGAATCTAAATTTTTATGAAAGTCCGTGCATTAGTTCTTGAGATAAAGCTAAAATGGAAACAGGGGCGTGCGAAAAGAGAACTGCGCCCGGTTCAACGTTCTAATTTAGCCCCCCCCCCCCCCCATTAACTTTTTCTTGTGATAGGCTAGAAGTGATGTTAGTAGTAAAAATTTGGCGCCCGCTAAATTTCCGTGCTCGGAACGACCGCTTCCTTTCGCCCCCCCCCTTTCACATGGCGCTGAGTGGAAATTGTGAAAAATTCAGTATAGCAGCGCCATCTGAGAAGCTATATACATCAAAATTCAAAAAACATCAATTCATGTCAAGGACTAACTGGATCTAAAATGTGATGAAAATCCGTTCATTCGTTTATCAGATATAGCTGTGGCGCAAATCGCAAAAAATGCAGTATAGCAGCGCCACCTGTTAGGCTATATGCACCAAAAATTAATTGGATTCAGTTTATATCAAGGTCAAACTAAATCTAAAGTTTTGTGGAATTTCGTGCATTTGTTCTTCAGATAAAACGGTCAGAAATTTTTGTCGTATACAGACCCACAGAGTGACAGACACACACACAGACAGATATTTCTTAAAAAACATGAAACCGTGTTAAAGACCTTCTAAAATATATAAATCCATCAAAAACGGGAAGTCAAAATTTTTCCCGAATCTAATACTCTCTTCTTGTAAAGTTACAAAAGAAAGTAAAAATGTAAAATCGATTCTGCCCGTAAGATCGGTCTTTAGATTCGATGTCGATCTTTAGATTCGATGTCGATCTTAGATTCGATGTCGATCTTTAGATTCGATTTCGATCTTTAGATTCGATGTCGATCTTAGATTCGATGTCGATCTTTAGATTCGATTTCGATCTTTAGATTCGATTTCGATTTTTTTTTTCTTTCTAGGCTAAATCAGTGTTGAATGCAGGTATTTTTCTGCGACTCCGGAGAAAGGCATCATGTTTTACAGCTCTGTAAGAGAGGGGGAATCGCAATTTGTGCACGGGTGCCCAGAGAGAGGTTTGGTGACGCAAGATGCGTCATACAATTTAGTTTTTTTTTTTTGGGGGGGGGAAATTTTTAATTTTTTAATATTTCAAAATTTAATTCCAGAAATGTTCCTATGTTTTCTTTCTTTAAATTCTAGATAAGGGCAATAATAGCTCATTCTGCTATTCTCATTTCGCTATCTCTTGAATGTGCAGTAGATTATAAGTAGAATATAATTTACAATTTGTATTATGTTTGGGGGGGAAGGTTTTTATTTTTGGGGGGGGGGATTTGCGTCATTAGGTTTGGAGGGGGATGGTCACCACTGGGGAATCGCAATTTGTGCATTAAAAAGCATAAAATCTCATAACTTCTGGGGGGGGGGATAATCCCCTGCGGGCCACCCATTAATTCGACACTAGGTTAAATCGTTATATTTTTCTTTAGAAGTCCAGTTATTTGAAGTATTAGTTTATTATGCTTTATTTTTCACGTTCGTCTCTTCTAATCAATTTACAGGACGACTCGAAATATGCATACAGTTTTTAAAATGTCCAATTCTCGGTCTATTTTATTTTAGATCCACATTTTAAATCCTTGACAAAAGATAAATAAAAAGTCGCCCTTCCGCCCGTTTGGGGTTTATCTGCGCCCAGCCGGGGGGCATATTTTTTTGTTTCTTCAAAAGAAACAAAATTTTTTTTGAGGGTGGTGGGCTTGCACCCTCCCCCAATATACACCTTAAAATTTCGCTCATTTAATTTTCTACCATTTTTAACTTAAAAGTTTAACTACATGGCACCCCCAGAGTTGTGGATTTCCCCCCTTCCTGTCGATCACTCACCTAATTTTGCTTATTTCTTCACTTCATTTCAATCTTTAAAAGGCTATAACTTTGCTTCTATAGGAGTTACAGTGATGAGAAAAATTCTAGTATAGCTAACCATTTCTCGCCGTTCTTTTTGCTATTCCAGTTTCCCGGTTTTCCCTATAGAACCTTTTTTTTTGGGGGGGGGGGGGTTCTTGATACAATATGTCTATTGAAAGCTTATGCTTCATACATTACAAATCTAGCAAAAGAAATTTTCTCCCATCATTTCAGGTCACATTACGGACCCATAATGTGTTAAAATTTTAATTTTTCAAACTTCTTCAAAAAAAAAAAAAAAAACATTGATACATATCAGCGAAACTGGGGTTCGAACCCGCAATCGTTTGATTGCACACGTAATCCCTAAGCTTATTGGCCACCGAGTACTCAGCAGCGCTATTATTTCTTTAGATTGTCATCTTTAAATTCGTAATATCTTTTGAATGGAATGTCCAATTTGAATAATTCAAAAAGTAATCTACAGATATTGTAACAGGCATTAATACAAAATGATTTATTTGGATAAGGATTAAGGTATCGATAGTATGGTCTAAATTTGGTTGGTGTATTTATCGCGTTTTAAAATGTAAGAAAGTAGTTATAGTGAGTTAACTACAATAGCTGGACATATGGTATCGCGCGTTTTTTTTTCTTTTTTGTTTTTTTTTTTGTTTTTTTTTAATGTATAGACATTAATATATTTTTTAATATTATAGAACCTTTTTTTATTCATTTAAAAGTATTTCCTGGCGATTCAAAATTATATATCCTAACGATTCAAAAATGCACACGTAATTGTTCAAGGTTTCACTTCTATCGGCACTGTCAGAGTGCCACTATTTTTTTTTTTTCATGTTCGCCCGTTCTACTCCCTCCCCCCCCCCTTCCTCACCAATCTTAACTTACAGGTTCGTTCAAATTATGACTGCGATTTAAAAAAAAGTCTAATCCTCGTTCTATTTTGTTATAAATCCATATTTTGAAACCTCAACAAAAGATACATTTGGGCCGGGGTCGCCCTTCTGTCCGTGTGGGATTCACCTTGCCCCCCTGGGTGGGGGGCATATTTTTTGTTTCTTCCACACCATCTCATGTAACATATCGTTATAAAGCTTTTATCTCCTCGTTTTTTTCTGTTACTACCCCTCTCTCCACCTAGTTACATGCTCTTGGCACTTTTTATAGTTTCAAAGAGTGCATGTTCCCCGCGGGCCACCCCATGAATTCAACACTAAGTTAAACACTATATTTTTGTTTAGAAGCTCAGTTATTTGAGTTATTAGTTAATTATTATTTTTTTCAAGTTCGTCCGTTCTAATCCCTCGCCCCCCCCCTACCCTTCCTCACCAATCTTTACTAAATGGGCCGTTCAAAGTATGCATGCAATGTCCAATTCTCGTTCTATTTTATTGTAAATCCTCATTTTGAAACTTCGACAAAAGATACATTTGGGCTATGGTCGCCTTTCCGTCAAGAGTGGGGGTTACCTGACCCCTTGGGAATGGGGCATATTTTACGTTCTTCCAAACTATCTCGTGTAACATTTGGTTGGCATTAGAAAAAAAAAGTGTTTTTTTGTCTATACTCCTTGTTCCCCATCCTAGTTACACGCTCTTGGCACTCTTTATACTCGGTTTAATGCTAAGTTACCCAGTGTTGTTATTAGTTGAGTTATGTCTCTTAAATTTGTCAAAGTTTTTGCGTAAGTGAAAACCATAAGTGACAATCATTTTAAAATTTAAAATTCCTATTATCCGACTCTAAAATCTGCAATAGCTTAATTCTATGCCTCCCTAAATGGGGATGGGGGGTGGGAGGCGGTCCTCCTGATTGTCTAAGTTTTGGAATTAGTAATTTGGATCTTCTCTGTGTGAACCTAAATATCGAAATATCGATTCTAGTATCGATTCTAAAACTGAGAAATCGATTCTTATTATGATCGATGTTGTTTTATACGATATCGATTTTAATCGATTCTCAAAATTTCCAGAATCGCCCATCACTAGAGGGGACTCTACTCCCTACGAGCTACGCTCGCCAATTCCCGCATAGCAGACTCTAAAAATATGAAACGTTCATTGGCTATAAAAAAAACTACAGAAGACTGAATTAAAATTATAAACCCAGTGGCGATCTTCTAAACGGCTTTCCATTAATTTTCCCTTGATTGGAGAATATTAAGGTCTGGTCAGTTTCTGTCTAAAAACTCCAACGGTTGTTTTCGTCTTTGTTGAAATACGACCAGTTAAACATTTTCAAATAAGCTAATGTAGAATGAATTAAATAAACAGAATCTTTGTGTCCCGGTACTTTTGAACAATGCTATAGGAAAGGATTTTTTTTCACAAGAATTGTTAAAGAGATCAACTAAAAATAGGAAATAAATGTCTAGTGTAAATATATTTTAAAATACTTGCTTTGCAACATTATTATTTAGTCATTTTAAATATGACGTAATTTCTCGTATTTGCTGCTTTTGAAACACATTGACTTTAATATTTTAAAATTTTATTTCTCTTTTAAAATTCATCAAAAATACTTTTGTTGCTAAAAAGTAAATATTTTTAAGGCAAGGCACTGCCTTAAAGTTAGCAACAACAGTTTAAAATATTATCCAGAACAGTGAAATAAGGGTCTCCGTGGCCGAGTGGTTAAGACACCACGCTGCGAATCGCTCTGCGAGCGCAGGAGATTGAGGGTTCGAATCCCACTGGCTCCATTGCACACACACCCTCTGTGTGGAGCATCCAGTTGTACTTCTCTTGTGTTGCAAAATTTCCTTGTGCTATCTTATCTCTGTATATTGACGATGACTTATAAACAGGCTTTCATGTCGAGCACACAAGTCAGATGTATGTTATAAAAAAATAAATGTAACAACTGTAATACATTCAGCTCGAAATTCTCTTTCATGTGAATGATTCACCTGTAGCTAAAATGCAAAAGGTTTTGATTTTCCTATAAGAAATTATTTTATTATTTTTTTTTTTAAATTGCTTATCCTTTTCGTGAGTAGAAATTTTTTTAAACAAAATTTAGCTGCGCATAATACTATCACTATGCATCAATCATTTAAATAGGCGTCGTCTGTGCGCCAACGATAAATTTATTCACCTGAAATAACAATATAAATATTCATACCTGCAACGGTAAAAGTTTTGTCTGCCGCCTGACATACTGAACTTTCCTTAAATAAAAATTGCTGGCTAAGGTTTTGACACGATATGTCTTTCTGTCTTAACATTTTCTGTAAGCAAAATTTCCGAATGATGTAAATTCTGGACTCGACATGTAATCACAATAAAAATCTCGAAAATGTCTCATAATCAATGATTGATTGATGCATGATTTTTTTCTTTCTTGTTTCTTCTAAATTCAATCAACCATTTTAACATTTTTATTCGTCGAATTCGAAGATAATGTATAGATATAATGAGCATGTATAGATAAATCGAAAAAAAAAAAAAAAAAAAAAAAAAGAGCTTTCCACGTGATCATTGAAATGTGCTATTGTTCCGTATCCGGCACATGCAGCATGAATTTTCACTTCCTTTTTGTATTTTCTAATAATAAAAAAGGGAAAGTAAAGAAAATTTAACTTTCTTCCTGGGTAAAAGTACCATTCCGTATATTAAGCCTTTTTTCTCCTTAGATAATAAAAAATATTTTCCGATTCCTTTTATTTCAATCATTGGTAAAAACTTATAGGCATCAGTTATTTCTACAACAAAACATGTACCTATTCTTTGAGCCATCCTTTTGTTTGCCTCCAATAGAAATGACAGTGACGAGAACAGACAAATGAAGATTTCGATATAGGTATTTTTTAGAGCAATTATTCGTATCCTATTTGTCATTCATTTCGGCCAATCAAAAAAATGTATCGCTTTTTCGGAAGCAAGTAGCATTCGAAGATGAAAAACAACGTTTCAAGTTGCTTTTTATTCATAATGTATTAAAAGATATGCCATAGTCATGCGTCCATTTTTTCATTTAAGTAATTGTAGACAGAAATATTCAAGCTTGGAAATGTGCTGTTACACTACGTATGCAAAATTCGCTGAAACAGGAGAGCGACATCGCATCAAAAATTTTTCTAGATCTGTACCATGACGTGAAATGCGATATTGAAAAAAAAGTTATTATTTGAATGAAAGAGCTGTTTCGAAATTTAGTATGAAAATCATTATGAAATGGGAGGGATGAAACTTGTTTTTACATGTTTTTTTAATAAGTAAAGAAAATGTCCAGACTGTTTCTGAATTTTTTTTTTAACTATTTGGAAAATAGTTGTTGTCCTGGGTAAAGAACTGAAAAATTTGAAATATATCTTAATCTTTTTATTGGTTGAATTCCGCAACTTTTTTAATTTTATTCGCTTTCTTATTGGTCCATGTTTAATGTCCAAAAAGGGAATATTTCTGGTTCTTTTTTTTCCCGTTTTCTTATTGGTCTATGTTTAATGTCAGTAGTAAGGAAAGGACAGTACGGGCTCAGGAGGTGGAGGCACGGAGGCACCGTGCCTCCACCGTCCCACCGCCGGTGCCCCCACCATCCCGCCACCGTGCCGCCTGCCTTAGTCTTTTGAACCGCAACTTGGAAATATGGATTTCTAACAGAAGAATTAAACGTATATTTTAATTTTAACAACAAAAACTTAACAAGTATCATTAATTAAACAAAAATAAATATCAATTTTAAAGAAAAGACGAATTTGAATAGTTTTACAATAGTATTTTCAAAAGCAACATGGAAATATCAATACTTATTCACATATTTCACTTATTCACTGTATTCAATAATGTATTTAATAAATTTGTATACACTTTAAGAATTTCCTAATCTATTATTAAATATTAGCTGTATATTTAATGTTACCCATGTTTTCAACGTTAGTTCATAATCGTAAATTTCGTATTTTAAATACCATGTATTCAGGTTCAGATTATTTTCACTTGAAATCATACAGAATTTTTTAACAGAGTTTGTTTTTGAAATCATTGAAGCAACTGTATTTAATATTTTTAACACCAATTTTTTAAGATTTTCTAACATTTTCCGATTATACATTCCTCAGAAGTACATTTCTAAATGCTACAATCACTTTACATATCGAAAAGATATCATTGAAGCAACTGTATTTAATACTTTTAACACCAATTTTCTAAGATTTTTTAACATTTTCCGGTTATACATTCCTCAAAAGTATATATTCTAAACAATAGAAAATACAGTGAAACCTCCAAATAAGGGACACCGATGGGACCGGAACTTTTGTCCCTTAAATAGAGGTGTCCCTTATTCAGTGTTTTGTTTGTTATTTTTAATTAATCGTTCAGAATGAAATAAAAATAACAAATCATTAAAGGTGAAGTTTAAATATACCCAAAGTGTATAAATTACGTTAATCAGACACAAAAGGAATAGAGAAGTAATAAATTGAAAATTTCAATAAATTACTAAATAATTAAATTATTTTTAGAATTATGGATTGTTATTTATTATGCAAATTCTCTGCATACAAAAAGTATTAAAACATTTAAAAAAATTTTACTTGAAGTAATCAATCAAAAGTAAATGTTTTGCAAATTTAAATTTTTCTCTAGAAACATTTCAAATGTTCATTTACCATAATTATAAATTTTAGTTCTTCATTATCAACAATATTTACAAAAAAAGTATTCAACTGCTTTGCATATTTTTAAGGCAATAAATCTTTCAAATGCTGTGCTCAGCTAGCGGAAAACATTTGATACATTTACAAATTCATTTTTTAATGGAAAGATATAAAACTAGAAAGCCTGACTCTGGAGGCGATTTGCAATTGAACTGTGTTTTCACCTTTTTGGTAAATAAATTACCTATTGAGTCATAAGCGATTTTGATCATGTGAAAAATACGTTTTTCACACTTTCTAAGTAGTTATTCTTCGTTCTCGTCGAAATTCGGTTCAAAGCGCTCACTTTGATGATATTTTCTGTAAAATCTATTACGTTTGCCAAAAAAATTTGATTACATAGTTTTTGAACAACAACGCCTGCTAGTTTCAGGCATTTCCGAATAAAAATAAATTTTAACTTATGTCATAAAAGTTTTGGATTTGAGAACAGCCTAAAAGCATCTGTGAAGTTCTTTAAATCATAATTTTATTTTATTCTCCAGTTTGAGAATCATCCTCTAAATTTTCAGCATTACTTGAATGGAGATAAACGCACTGATGTTAAATCAGAATTGTGGGTAAAAAAAGCTCAATAATTTTGTTACATATCTTTGTAACCATATGACTGTCTGTCTTCTGTCTGTTTGATAAATTCACAGAAATCTATATTTTCATTTTCATCATAGACTACTTCATTATCTGAAATGCAAAAACCAGTCCCTTTGATCTCATTTTCGAGTGTCCCTTCTTCAGAGGTAAATACATTACACGTACTATACCAAGGGACTGGGACCGGAAGTTTTGTCCCTTAAATAGAGGTGTCCCTTATTCGGAGTGTCCCTTATTTGGAGGTTTCACTGTATTAATTTTAAGAATAAAAAGACGAATTTAAACAAATTTTATTAGTTTTACACTATTTTTTCTCATCTCCAACACGGATATATCAATTTTAACAGAAGAATTAAACTTATATTTTAGTTTTTAACAACAAAAAAGTAATAAGCATCATTAATTAAACAAAAATAAATATCAATTTTCAAGAAAAGACAAATTTTTACACAAATTTTCAACTTTGAAATACATTTGTTTACATATATTGTTACAATATATTACTAACCTTAAACTATAAAAAAGGTTTGAATGTCTTTACAAAGGGTTCACATTTATATTTTTCACGTCTTGACTGCATTCGAAATCTTACAACAAAAGTATACTTTTATTATTATTATTATTATTATTATTCTAGAAAACCTAAAAAGTCACTTCTTGCTGCTTTAGACATATTAAAACTACTCTGAGATATTCTACCTATATAATTAATCAAATTAGGACATGATTCATCTTACAATTCAAAATTTCTGAATTTTTACAATACTTATTTTCATCAAACTTTATTCTTGATCCTATATATTTTAACAGTACAGAATTTTAACATCTGTTTTTATCTACTTATCAGAAAATTATTAAAACACCCAACAACATTTTCCAAACATGTATATTATCTTTACAGTTTAATAATGCAAAATATACACGAATACAAAGCTTAATTTTTACAAACATTTCATATTTCAAACCAAACTATTCGAAATTTTCACAACATAAGAGCAAACATTAGACGAAATGTTTAACATTTATATTGCTTAGATCTTTTCATCATAACTTTTAACTATGATAATTATCCATTTTTAGGTTGATTGTCGAAAAACTGTAACTGAAATTACATAAACTTAATGTAAAAAAAACATGTTCTCACACGATTTCTTGAAATTCAACAAAGAATTGACTCTCTCGATAGTATATAGATATTTCATCATTACACACTTGCAACTCTTTTCAAACGTTTATCAGAAAAATAAGTCAGTCAAAGTCTAATAGTTATCACACATGTTCCTCAGAAATATTACTATCATATGAAACAGTAAAGAAAATTAATAGATATTTAATATTTAATAACCTCATACGTCAAATTACTGTCAAATGAGAATACTAATAATCAGTAAAATCAACTGTTGAACAAAAAAATAGTACAGATTACCGAAAATTCAAATGTTTTTTCTACAAAAGTTATAAAAATTAACAAATGAATGACAAGTTAGAGAAATAACTAAAAAAATTAATGAACATATTTACAAATTTATTAAAATCACACCTTTTTCTGGATTACAAACCACAATTTCTTGAAAAATTTAACACCGAATTTGTAAGATTTTAATCCTAGTATTACATGCACTCAATAAATATTCAAAATTAAACAAAAAAATAATTTTTTAGTCTTATCAATAAGCAGAAATTCTATATTAAAAGAATATTTTCATAGTAGTACTTATAAAAATGAGAGTTTACAAACTGAGTTTCATAATTTTATCACATTTAAACTTAATTTTTATACATAAAACATTATTTAACCAAATTTTATACTTTCTAATTCAGTAAAATTCAATACTTTTTTAGTTTTTTAACCAATACCACAATATTTATTTACATCAAACTTGATTCTTTACCTTTTATATTTCCACATTACACAAGTGAGATAAATACTAACTTGGAACGATTATAGAGTTGACATCGATTGATTCTATTCGATTTTCATCTTATACACATTGCTCCTACACGAAATTTCTTACTGCTATAATAATCTAATGTATTAAAACTAATCTACTCATATTTTTAATCAATTCATCAGATGTTTTATCTCACACTTCTGAATTATCGTCCATCAAGTTGCTTAAAATATAAATACTATCTTTATAGTTTTAATGATATATAGTATACATGGTTTATCTTGAGTTAGCACTTCCATAGTATTAATCAAATTATATGTTTCATCTTGCACTTCTGAATTATCGTCCATCGAGTTTTTTTTTTTTTTAATAATAATATATTTATAGTTTTTGATTATACATAGCATGTATGAATACAATCTTTAATTTTAACATTTCATATTTCAAATAACCTATTTCCGAAACGAAACTATATGAATTTTACCACAATGCTTATTATCATAGAATAATTTGTGTGTCACACTTTTCTAAAAATTATCAGATATGTACCCCTCAGAGGAATCATAGCAAACGCGGTAGCATTTGGTATAATATGTTTAAGAAATAGAAAGTGCAAACAGCTTTCTAAAATTTCTGGTGAACCAGTTGAGATACGGCAGTGATTTTTTTTAAATATAGAACTCGACGAGACGAATAAAATGATAGCATTCAAAAAATTACTGCAGCTTAGAATAGTTTTTATTTAATTTTTAAAGAAAAAATTGAGGCAAAAAATTCAACTAAGTCTAGCTAACGTTTCCGTGGATGGATTAACTTCGTTTTTGGTTTATTTTAATCCTCATGGTTAAACTTAAAACAGTTTTTTTTCATCTTTGTATGTTTGACGGTCGCTGAGAAAATCGAATTTTTGTCTGAAATTTTCAGCTGAACATAGTCTTTTTCTTACATTTGTTACTTCTTGTAATTGTTGCACGTAAGTTTAAATGAACATAAAAATTGCTATGTATGTAACATAAATAAATAGATTAGATAAATCACGTGAAAAAAATACTTATTTGTTGTTATTTTCATGTATCATATTCACTATCTATTTTGACGAGCTAAGTGAAATATTTTTTTTATTTATTAAATTCTCATTTATTTAAGCTAAAAGCCGCCTCTGGCAAAAAGTTTAGTCTCTCTTAAATTTATGCTAGCCATTGTAATAAGATACTTTTATTCATAATTTTATTTACTTGCTTATCTGAAGATCCATATGATGAAATCAACAAATTTAGGCGATCAGGGCAAGGTTTTTCGGAAAAGTTCATTATCCTGTTCTGGTTGGTGTGTTTGGCGAATAAATCAAAAATGGCGCCGGAAGACCGAATAGCAATTTTTTTAACCGCTAAAGCGGCGTAACCGTGTTTTTCCATCACGTAATATTTTATTTCAAAGACTGATTTAACACAAGATTGACATTAATATATATATATTTTAACTGTACAAGACTAGATATGTAAAGTTATTAAGTACAAACGTTCATACCAATACTTTTCACAGTTATTATTTTATGAATAATTAGACATGAATGGAAAAAACTACAGGGCATTTAAAAGATAAGCATAAAAATATGGTTTTAAATTTTTATAAACATTTATTTGAGCCTTTGGGACGTAAGGTAAGGGCGTACCGGTAAGAAATCCGGTTTGGCGCAACACAAGAGCGGTGAGTCGGGCGCTCCATGATGATTCGGACGTGAGAATGTGTCAGCTTTTTTTTAAGGTACTTTGAATGATTCTAGATTAGTTAAATTATTAGTTATTTTATGAATGTCTGATTAATATACATCTGTTTGCCAAAGCTTGGTGCTATTTTGGCTTCAAAAAGGGAGGGTATGATGCCAAAATATATAAATAGCTCTGAAAACAAACCTGATGAACTTTAATTTTTATTGTCGTACGAATTATTTCTGTTTCTATATTAAAATGCGGCACAAATGTCATATACGAATCACATTGGCGTTAATTTTTTTCTAAAGCCAATTTGGCGAAAATCTCGTTTTGGAATACCAGTTACATATATATTTTTTGAAATGTAATAACAATAAATAAAAAAAGGTTTGTTTAATAACTATAGAACAAAACAATTTATATATTTCAAAAAAATAAAAATAAATTATTTATTAATAAGTAAAGAACAACATCCGGGTTGCCATATCAAGTAAAATAACGACACTCTGGATTCAGTTAAATGCTCCGATGCGCATAAGACATTGGCGTCAGAAAAAAAATTCGCCAACGTGGTGCGTATATGACATTTGTGCCAAAAATGTATACCTATTTTATTTACATTATGTACGGTGCTACTTAATTATCAGGTCAACCAATTTCACCCATTTATAGAAATCGACAAACTATTCGCCAAATTACTCAAAAGGAAAAATGTTGCCATTAAAAAAATTTAAGTTTAGAAAATTAATGAATTTAGATTTAAAAAAAAATAAAAGTCATTAATGAAAAGGATTACTTTAATGATGACGTTTAGTTATGACGTCGAGATGTACCAAATATAAAATTTGATTTATTCAGGTGATTTCGGACAAAAGAATACTAATAAAAGTTTTCATATTTTAATGCAGAATTTATTAAATCAAACCATAAAGAGATATTTGTAAGATATCGCATATGTTAATAACACTGAAGTATTTTAAATGTAATATAAGAATTTATTAAGGAGTATAAAAAATATGGTACTTACGTATTAACGCCACTGCAGCATAAGTTGCGCTAATGTGCCAATAAAGAGCAATCTTGTTCGCATGCGCACAAAAATTGACGTCAAAAATAGGTTTAAAAAGTACTAAAGAACTAAAAATGACGTCAAAATGAGGAAAAAAAAAACACTAAAAAGGCACGAACAACAAGATCGCTCTTTATCGGCGCATTAGCACAACTTCTACTGTGGTGGTATTAATACATAAGTACCAAAAATATCAGTGTTAGCGGAAATTTGTAAGGAGTTAAATGCTTTTTATTTAGCCAAATAATGTCGGCGGATATAACCGGAAAGTAACTTTAATAAAATACATATTATATTTTTCTCAATTAATATCAAGAGCTATTCGCTTATTCGCATAAAATTTATATTAAATAACAAAAGAACAAATAAATTAGTAAAACATTCATAAAAATATAAATAAATCATCGAATTAAATTCATTTGATCACTTAACAAACAAGTGTAGCGGGTTTAATGTCAAGAAAGTGTAACATTTATGTTCATCCATTATTGGCATATAATCTTACAGTTTGTCTATCGTTCTTTGTAGGGATGGGACGAATATTCGGCCACTATTCGGTATTCGGCCTATTCGGCCCTTTTGCCGAATATTCGGTTGGCCGAATATTGAAGGCTTGTTGACCGAATACTTCGGCCGAATACCTGTAGCCGAATATTTAGAGATATCTTGCCGAATATTGCTAAAATCTCGCCGAATAGTGAAAGATATCTTGCCAAATAAATTTCGTATTTAAAGAATTTCATTCTTGCATTCTTTTTTTTCTCTAATCCAAATTGGCTACTTTATTTATGAAGTCATTCTCACTCTTACTTACAAAATATAGAGTTATTCAGATACTAAAAAATATACAGCCTTTCTGTATTTCCTATAAAAGTGAGTGATATTCTAGAAAATGTTGCCCAAGTTGGAGATTTAATTGTACGGGAAATGTCATCATTTGAGAATGATATATTACAATTCAAGATATAAAAACACTGCCTTATTCTAAAACGCTCGAATATTTATTAATGTCTGCAAATTCCATGCACATATAAAAAAAGGCTCTTATGAACTTCATAACTTATATTCTATAAAGTAAGAAATGAAAAAATTTATTCACTAGGTGTGTTAACGAATATTCATTTTCAAAATTAAATATAATATATCACCATTCCAAATACAACGGTACATCTGAAAGCAGAACTGGTGTCAAACTCGATACACATTAGATGACACAACTTGCTTTATGAAGATGGTTTTATAAATATTTTAATATAAATTCTAAATACTCAACAAAATTTTTTCATTCTATAATTTTCACTTTTAAATAATTATTTGCATAATTACTGACTTAAATATGTAACATTATTATGTATATACTTTTAATTTAATCTTCCTTCCTTCATGTTGTTATCAATTTCTGTTTATCCTTTTAATGCTTGTTGAATAAGTGGAATATTGAAGTTGAATATTGTATGTGCCGATTCAAATGTCGAAGATTTTGTTAACATATGCATTCTACTTTAAGCATAACCTTTTGCTTTAACGTAATTTGTAATTTAAAGCTTGACATCTGATTTCAGAACAGTCTCATTCTTACAAATTTGCTTATCACTAGGGACACAAACTCTAAATGATCAAATTTACTTCATTAAAGGTTATTTCAGAAAATATGTCCTTGTGAGTTCTGAGAGAGAGATTTAGAATATTATTGATTTTGGATGCAAGAAATATCAATTGATAGTAAAAGTGAAGAACATTCTTCATATTTTAAAGGAAATATTTTCCCATCTTGACATACTGAAAATCAATTTGATGTACATTAGAATAAAGGATATAATGCAATTTCATAATTTTTTGTGTTAAAATAAGTTTTTCAAATTTAAAAATATATTTAAAAGCACATTTAAGAGTAATAATTATTAATGAGCTCCTATTTTTAAAATTATATGTAATCAAAATTTATTTTCTTTATTGGAAAAAAATTTTACTATTCGGCCGGCCGAATATTCGGTATTCGGCCTAAAATTTGGCCGAATATTCGGTATTCGGCTATTCGGCCAAATCACTATTCGTCCCATCCCTAGTTCTTTGGTCGACGGGATAATTAAGTAGTACCTTAAATACATTGTTATCGCATGAGAAAAAAATGCTTGTGTATATGAAATAGTAAATAGGTTGCTAGAATATACCTTGCCAAAATTCTTTTCCCGCCAAGAACTTTTCGTTATGTACAACTACTGAAAAAGTACCTTTATTTATTTACTTATAGTATTTTTTATAAAATGAAAGAAAAACGTGCAAGTTAAATGTATCTGATATATGTATTTATAATTTATGTGTTTTTTAAGGGTGTTCTTAAATCATAAAGGACAACTTTGTGACACATGCTTTAATTTATTTTTGTTCGGAAATGCATAAAAATAGCAGGTGTTATTAATCAGAAACTGTCTAATTGCACTCAATTTTCCGTTTTTTTAAAAAAACACAATAGATTTTTCTTAACAAGCCTTCAAATTTGACACTTTTGAGCACATTTCCCGACGAAAGCTGTAACGATCTCGATCAGTATAAAGCGAGTTACTACCTGAGAGTAACTGGCTTGGCCTTTTGCTCAACGGTTAAAGCACTCGCTTCCTGATCAGAGGTTCTCAGATCAAACCCAACCGGCGCCAATCTCTCTTCACACAATAGATTTTTCTTAACAAGCCTTCAAATTTGACACTTTTGAGCACATTTCCCGACGAAAGCAGAAAAACCGGTCGAAAAGCAGGAGGAAAACGGGTGATTACGTCATCGAAATAGCTTAGAACTGGATAGGTAATTTAATTATCATAAAATGGAAAATAAGTTCCATTCAAAATCGCTTCCATAGTCAGTCATTCCAGTTTTATAACTTTCTGTTAAAAAATGAATTTGTAAATGTGTCAAAATGTTTTGCGCTTGTTGAACGAAGCAGTTAAGAACACCCTTAATGAAAGTCATGTATTTAAAATAAAGCTAGTGACAGCTTTATATTTAAAATGAAATTACGGCGAAGGAAACCTATTTGGCGATTGTTTCGGGTAGCTAAAATAAAAGTAGGAAAATAGCCGCCAGGCATATAAAAAATAAAACAATCAGATGGGAGCTGTTGATGACAGCACAAGACTTATACTGGTATTTATATAGGTACTATAGCAAAATTTGCAGCATCTCTGGTGTTAAACTAGGACTCTCGAGGTAAGGCATTTAGCTGCTCAGCAGCGGGTAGAGAGTTCAAATCCCGTTGGATGTAAGTTCGTTTTGTTTAGAAATGCCTTTGTGTTAAATTATTATTCTTTCGGGAATATTTTTATGTTAATTGTTATTCAATTTCTAGAATTTTTCTAGTTGTGAATGTTTCATTCGAGAAATTACCTTGAATGTATTTAATTGGTATGGCTTTTAATTCTTTTAATAAAGTTCTGTACTTTTTTCGATCGAATCCATGGTTTATTTTTCATATCATGTATTTTATATGGCAATGCATTGACTTTTTTAATTATTCTGATACATCAAAATTTTATGCTGTTGTTATCATTTTATAAATTTTGACAGCAACAATAATTTTTCTTTTTATGATATTATAAAATCTTCAGTTTTTTATCAAAAAATTAAATGACTAGTATTAAAAAATGCTCGGACAAGCACCAAAAAAGGTTAATATGTTTTTAAGTATGAAAAAGGGTTTGACAAGTGCTTCTGTTAATTATTGAGCATGAGGAAGGACAAGGGATCCCTTCTTGGCTACAACTCACTTCAATGCCAAAAAAATCATATTTGCGCTTTTTCCATATGAAAG
Source organism: Maratus speculifer (assembly GCA_964019185.1). Classification (NCBI taxonomy): domain Eukaryota; kingdom Metazoa; phylum Arthropoda; class Arachnida; order Araneae; family Salticidae; genus Maratus; species Maratus speculifer. Next base: position 71,873,702 of record OZ025295.1, read on the forward strand.
AAATTTGCGGTTCTTTAGTAGAACTTTCCACCGTGCTTTAGATGTTAATCAGGGGTGTAGTCGTAAAAATAAGATAGGATATATACTCTAAGCAGAGGGATACCCTAGAATGTGTATACTATAAGCTTTCTTGAGAAACAGTGTATATGGTGCTCTATTAAAAAGTCCAGAAGGTATACGGCGTATAACCTGCACTACATCCCTGATGTTAACTGCACTGTTCACTCTACACTATACTACAAATAAATTTTCTGTGCAATTATACACTTAGGGCATGCTTGGTGGTAGTGCATGAATGTGATACCTGCAGGAACTAGGTTTTTGGCACTATGTCGTCTTACCTTACATTTATGTCTAATTAAGATGCATCTTTACTGATTATGTCTTTACACTATACATTTTTATAGTAATTGCGACTGATTTGTTTTCACGGAAAAAGCGCAAATATGATTTTTTAAAAGTTGGCATTGAAGTGAGTTGTAGCCAAGAAGGGATCCCTTGTCCTTCCTCATTCTCAATAATTAACAGAAGCACTTGTCAAACCCTTTTTCATACTTAAAAACATATTAACCTTTTTTGGTGCTCGTCCGAGCATTTTTAAATACTACTATCATATGAATACATGAAGAAAATTTAATTTATATTAAATGTACACGAAATTGATTGCAATATACATGTATTTAATAAAAATAAATAAATAAGCGATTATTTATACACTAAACCTTTACTAAATATATATTTATTTCATTATACAGATGTTTCAACAAGATGAACCAAAACAGCAGCAAACTTCAGAAATTAATGATCCGAATGATTCATCCCTAGCACATGTAGCGTTAACCAATAACACATATGTGAGTACTTATATGATAAATACTAGAAATCGTATATGAAACGTAATTAGAGTAAATATAAAATGATTTGTCTTACTACCTACACTTTAACAAGTGCTTTTTTACCTATATTGTTGAAGAGAATCCTAACTGTGTCCATTTATTTCTATTACAGATGTGCTCTATTTGCTACAAACACTTCTTAAATAAATGGAATTTAACAGAACATACAAAAATCTATACAGGTGAAAAACCTTACACTTGGAAAGATTACCATAAATGCTGTTTTCAAGGAGACGTGAATCAAAAATGCATACATCATCATATAAAGCATCGTCAGTTATATGTAAACTTAGTGAAGATATTCAAAAATTAGTCAGACTTTTGAAGAATTTAGAAATAAAGGAAGATATTTAGACTATTTTCCATCATATTTTCACAACACTTACCACAATATCTCAAACTTAAAATTTGGAAGACATACACACTGCTGAAAAGTAATTTTGTTACCCGTGATTCTTCTAACCAGCATGAATGTATAGATATTATTTTGCAATGTATTCTTTAAATGCTCACATTAAATATTCTTTTATACGCATATATCGTTGTGTTTATTTTTCTAAAAGCTATTACATTAATGAAATACATAACATTTTAAGGAAACAACACTCTCACAACTAAAAAAAAAATGCATAAGAACATACAAAAAATAAGCAGATGTATGAAAAAATATGCAAGTTTACAAAATAGGTTCATTGTTTTCTAGAAATATTAAAAAAAATATTTACAATATGAAACTAGTTGGATGTGCCAATCCCAAAACTTTCTTCTATCTCATACGTACATTTTAATATTTAAAAAAAAAAAAAAAAAAAAAAAAAAAAATAGTTACTCATTTTAATGCTTTAATAATTTTAATTCAGTACCATCTTAAATTTCTGCTTCAATCAATTAATTGGAGTAAAAACGAATTTTCGTCTCTGCATGAGCCGATGGACAATAGAATGATAGGCAGATTTTTTTTTCAAATTCAGGGAGGACCTACTTGCCGTACCAAAAAATAATCATATACAAAAAATTTAGTTCGGTTCTAGGACTAATACGCTTTTAGGTGGCGCAGTATTGAAAATGGCATAAAACTGGCTGTTGCAGCGCCTCCTTCCGGCGGATTTTTTTCAAATTCAGGGAGGACCAACTAGCCATAGCCATACATTTACACAAAAAATTTGGTTCAGTTCGATGCATAACTTCATGTACTTTTGGCCGGTACAATACTGAAAATGACACAAAAATCGCGATTGCAGCGCCCCCTTCCGTCTGATTTTTTTCAAATTCAGGGAGGACCAATTAGCTATAGTCATACACTTACACAAAAAATTTGGCTCAATTCGATGCATAACTTCATATACTTTTGGTCGGTACAATATTGAAAATAGCACAAAAATCGCAATTGCTGCGCCCCCTTCCGACGAATTTTTTTCAAATTCAGGGAGGACCAACTAGCCATAATCATACACATACACAAAAAATTTGGTTGAATTCGATGCATAACTTCACATACTTTTGGTTGGTACAATATTGAAAATCGCACAAAAATCGCGATTACAACACCCCCTTCCGGCGGATTATTTTCAAATTCAGGGGGGACCAACTAGCTATAGTCATACCTTTACACAAAAAATTTGGTTAAATTCGATGCGAAACTTCATATACTTTTGGTCGGTACAATATTGAAAATGGCACAAAAATCGCGATTGCAGTGCCCCCTTCCGGCGGAATTTTTCAAAACTGGAGGAGGACCTGCTTGCCACAGCCAAAAATATTCACAAAAAACTTGGTTCAATTCTATGCATAACTTCATACACTTTTTGATGGTAGAATCGCGACACACAGACACACGGACAGACAGACATTTTGTAAAAACATGTTTTTTGGAATCTCTGACCCCTAAAACGTGTAAATCCGTCAAAAACCCGAAGTCGAAAGAATTTCGGTTACAATACTTTCTTCTATTGAAGATAGAAGAAAGTAAAAATTGCAAAAGTGAAAAGAAAAAACACAAATGTAAAAACAAAAATCACAAAGTGAAAAACTCATTACAAAGTTTTTGAAAAAAAAAAAAAAAAATTACAACAAAAATTTTTTTTACAAAAACCAAAACTTCAAAAAATATTTTTACAAAAAAAATTTTTTTCAAAAACATTTTGTACAAAAAAATTTTTTTTTTCAAAATAAGTTTTTACAAAAGTAAAAAAAAAAAAAAAAAAAAAAAAAAAAAAAAAAAAATCACAACGTTAAAAAAAAGAAAAAATTTTGTTAAAAAAGTGTAAAAAAATTGCAAAAAAATTTGCAAAAATTTCAAAAAAACTTATGAAAAAAGTCTCAAAAATTTTTTGTTTTTAATGCAGTATGTAATGGTGGTTTGCTGCTGTTTTGGTTCATCTTGTTGAAACATCTGTATAATGAAAGAAATATATATTTAGTAAAGGTTTAATGTATAAATAATCGCTTATTTATTTATTTTTATTAAATACATGTATATTGCAACCAATTTCGTGTACATTTAATATAAATTAAATTTTCTTCATTTATTCATATGATAGTAACTCCTCTGAGGGGTACATATCTGATAATTTTTAGAAAACACAAATTATTCTATGATAATAAGCATTGTGGTAAAATTCATATAGTTTCGTTTCGCAAATAGGTTATTTGAAATATGAAATGTTAAAATTAAAGATTGTATTCATACATGCTATGTATAATCAAAAACTATAAATATATTATTATTTAAAAAAAAACTCGATGGACGATAATTCAGAAGTGCAAGATGAAACATATAATTTGATTAATACTATGGAAGTGCTAACTCAAGATAAACCATGTATACTATATATCATTAAAACTATAAAGATAGTATTTATATTTTAAGCAACTTGATGGACGATAATTCAGAAGTGTGAGATGAGACATCTGATGAATTGATTAAAAATATGGGTAGATTAGTTTTAATACATTAGGTTATTATAGCAGTAAGAAATTTCGTGTAGGAGCAATGCGTATAAGATGAAAATCGAATAGAATCAATTGACTTCAACTCTATAATCGTTCCAAGATAGTATTTATCTCACTTGTGTAATGTGGAAATATAAAAGGGAAAGAATCAAGTTTGATGTAAATAAATATTGTGGTATGGGTTTAAAAACTGAAAAAGTATTGAATTTTACTGAATTAGAAAGTATAAAATTTGATTAAATAATGTTTTATGTATAAAAATTAAGTTTAAATGTGATAAAATTATGAAAATGAGTTTGTAAACTCTCATTTTTATAAGTGCTACTATGAAAATATTCTTTTAATATAGAATTTCTGCTTATTAATGAGACTAAAAAATTATTATTATTATTATTATTTTTTTGATTACTTTTGAATATTTATTGAGTGCATGTAATACTAGAATTAATATCTTACAAATTCGGTGTTAAATTTTTCAAGAAATTGTGGTTTGTAATCCAGAAAAAGGTGTGATTTTAATAAATTTGTAAATATGTTCATTAATTTTTTTAGTTATTTCTCTAACTTGTCATTCATTTGTTAATTTTTGTAACTTTTCTAGAAAAAAACATTTGAATTTTCGGTAATCTGTACTATTTTTTTGTTCAACAGTTGATTTTATTGATTATTAGTATTCTCATTCGACAGTAATTTGACGTATGAGGTTATTAAATATTAAATATCTATTAATTTTCTTTACTGTTTCATATGATAATACTATTTCTGAGGAACAGGTGTGTTAACTACTAGACTTTGATTGACTTATTTTTCTGATAAACGTTTGAAAAGAGTTGTAAGTGTGTAATGATGAAATATCTATATACTATCGAGAGAGTCAATTCTTTATTGAATTTCAAGAAATTATGTGAGAACATGGTTTTTTACATTAAGTTTATGTAATTTCAGTTACAGTTTTTCGACAATCAACCTAAAAATGGATAATTATCATAGTTAAAAGTTATGATGAAAAGATCTAAGCAATATAAATGTTAAAATTTTCGTCTAATGTTTGCTCTTATGTTGTGAAAATTTCGAATAGTTTGGTTTGAAATATGAAATGTTTGTAAAAATTAAACTTTGTATTCGTGTATGTTTTGCATTATTAAACTGTAAAGATAATATTCATGTTTGGAAAATGTTGTTGGGTGTTTTAATAATTTTCTGATAAGTAGATGAAAACAGATGTTAAAATTCTGTACTGTTAAAATATATAGGATCAAGAATAAAGTTTGATGAAAATAAGTATTGTAAAAATTCAGAAATTTTGATGTGTAAGATGAATCATGTCCTAATTTGATTAATTATATAGGTAGAATATCTCAGAGTAGTTTTAATATGTCTAAAGCAGCAAGAAGTGACTTTTTAGGTTTTCTAGAATAATAATAATAATAATAATAATAATAATAATAATAATAATAATAATAATAATAATAATAATAATAAAAGTATACTTTTGTTGTAAGATTTCGAATGCAGTGAAGATGTGAAAAATATAAATATGAACCCTTTGTAAAGACATTCAAACTTTTTTTAAAGTTTAAGGTTAGTAATATATTGTAACAATATATGTAAACAAATGTATTTCAAAGTTCAAAATTTGTGTAAAAATTTGTTTTTTCTTGAAAATTGATATTTATTTTTGTTTAATTAATGATGCTTATTACTTTTTTGTTGTTAAAAACTAAAATATACGTTTAATTCTTCTGTTAAAATTGATATATCCGTATTGGAGATGAGAAAAAATAGTGTCAAACTAATAAAATTTGTTTAAATTCGTCTTTTTATTCTTAAAATTAATATTTTCTATTGTTTAGAATACATACTTTTGAGGAATGTATAACCGGAAAATGTTAAAAAATCTTAGAAAATTGGTGTTAAAAATATTAAATACAGTTGCTTCAATGATTTCAAAAACAAACTCTGTTAAAAAATTCTGTATGATTTCAAGTGAAAATAATCTGAACCTGAATACATGGTATTTAAAATACAAAATTCACGATTATGAACTAACGTTGAAAACATGGGTAACATTAAATATACAGCTAATATTTAATTATAGATTAGGAAATTCTTAAAGTGTATCCAAATTTATTAAATACATTATTGAATACAATGAATAAGTGAAATATGTGAATAAGTATTGATATTTCCATGTTGCTTTTGAAAATACTAGTGTAAAACTATTCAAATTCGTCTTTTCTTTAAAATTGATATTTATTTTTGTTTAATTAATGATACTTGTTAAGTTTTTGTTGTTAAAATTAAAATATACGTTTAATTCTTCTGTTAGAAATCCATATTTCCAAGTTGCGGTTCAAAAGACTGAGGCAGGCGGCACGGTGGCGGGATGGTGGGGGCATCGGCGGTGAGACGGTGTAGGCGCTGTGCCTCCGTGCCTCCACCTCCTGAGCCCGTACTGTCCTTTCCTTACTACTAATGTCCAAAAATGGAACACTCCTGTTTTTTATTTTATTCGTTTTCTGATTGGCTCATATTTCATGTACAGAACTGAAATACTTCTGTTGCCACGATGACAAAAAAAACTATTTTAAAAACTACAAAAAAATTATGAGACAAATTCAGAAATAGATTTCAAACTCAATTGCATTTAAAAATGCATTTTTTTCTCAATACAAAGTGTAAAAATTGAAAATGTGTAAAGTTTAGAAGTTTAAAAATTTGCAGTACCGAAAATTGTAAAACTAAAATTTCATTTAAAATTTATAAATGATTGGTACAGGAATATTAATTTTTAATACATGGCGTACGTAATATAAGATTCTGTTATTACATAACGTAAACCACGTTTTGATCATCATAAAAATGATTATTATTATTATTATTATTATTATTATTATTATTATTATTATTATTTATTTATTTTAAATATAGAATTTATTTAAAAGTCTAAAATTGTAGTCTTTGAAAATATAATTTTCCAAATAATCGTTATAATTTGTTGAATTACATTTTTTTATTATTATTATTATTATTATTTAATTCAATACACAGTAATATAGTAATCCAGAAATAATGGGAAAAATTCGAGAAAACATTTTCAGGTGAATTGAGCAATTAGAATCAATTATCATTAATTAATACAACATTTATCAGAATAGTTAACCGACCAAACTTATTATTAAGTGGCTAACCCGCCCGGCGTTGCCCGGGCTTAAGATAGTAAGCTTACATTTATGTTGCATTCTTATACACATGTCACCGAAAACCTTTCTAAAAGGTCATAATGCAAAGGGTCGTATACTTTCAATAGCGTATGCCTTCGTTTTTGTATGACTTTTAATTTCAAATGAAAATTTATTCAAAACAAACAGAGTTGGGATCCCCATTACTTACGACAGCGCACATGGAACGTGTTACATACGCTCCAATCTGTATTGATTTTATATTTTTAAACTAAAGACCGCCATAATTTGGTCCTCAAATACATCAACAGAGATTTTCGACTAACTTCCAATAAATTTTCTTCCATAGATTTTGCTAGCCAAACAGAGCAAAACTTTCCTTTATTAATATAGATAAACAATATTTATATTCAAGAGCTTCGTAAAAAAAAAACGATCTAAAATTATATTTATTGTAAAAACTGCTAAGATTTCTTAAAAGTTAGAAAAGTCCCCCGGGGTTACTTATAATAGGTACACATGTCGTCTCTATTTATACAATTTTGTAGAATATTTTTTAATCACTGCAAAACATAAAAAATAACTAATTTACACACACTTAAAATTTTATATTAGCTGATTTTCAAATGTTTAATTAATCTTATTTAATCAAAGACAAAAACAGCCATTAACAGCAGCTGATCGTCCTTAAAATTCCTCAGTAAAAGGAAAACGAATAGAAACCGATTAAGAAGGAGATCTCCAATGTTTATATATATATATATATATATATATATATATATATATATATATATATATATATATATATATATATATATATATATATATATATAATTCTATTATCTGTAATGTTTTCAAAACGAATCAAATTAGTGTGTTTTTAATGTTTAAATGGGAAATAGCTCATCATTACCCATTCTAGGGGGAGCTCGTCGATTCCCTAAAATATGAAAAATTAGGAATAAATCAAGAATATTTCCTTTTTGGAAGAGAGGGCGGCGTCCAGGCGGATGCTCGCATGGGCTTCAAAATACCCTTGAGTCGGTCTTGATTGCATCTTAATAAAATCTCACACGATTTTGATAAAATTTTGCATTACGTTGTTTCAGGACAAGATATACTAAGATATACTAGATATACTAAAAGATCATTGAGCTGGGTTACATGATAACTGGGTTATAGATAAACTTCCCTCATTTCCAGAATCTGCAGCCACCCTGTATTACTATATTTACATAACAAATTATGACCGACACGTGCTGGGAATAATTAAGTCCAGTTATGGCTTGGCCTGGCTGAGTATGTAAAGAAAATCCTGTATGCCAGGCAATATATTGTGCATTTTTTACTTGGATAGCCTGATATATTCCAAAAATAAGAATAATAATTCATTATATAGATTTAATATTACATATATATTTTTTTAATTTCTTTAACAGCTGGTGTCGTAATCGGCTTATTTTTTCCGACTCTGATTCTTTTACTTAAAAATGGCTCTGTTCCGCTCCTGTACTGTGATCTTGTAACATCGCCTTGGCGACAAACACAGCCCACGCCAATTATACGCCTATCGGCAATTTAGTGTAACCCTGCTCACGTGTTGTGTGACGCAGTTGGTTTAGAGAAATGGTCTTTTAGCAACAAGCTCTGAATGCAGCAACTAGCTGCGTTTCTAACAAAAATAAACATTCCATTAAATTTACAGTCTACTTGCTATTTCTTTTTAATTTAGTTTTTCTTTTAATTTAGTACACCTCCGTACATTTTGGTCCTAGCGACCCGGAGGTATGACCGAGCCAGCATCTTTTCTATTGAGTTAAATACTTGAATTTATCGAATTTCGTCAACAAGACGAATAACGTCGGAAAAAGAAATAACAGCGTTGAACAGAAGGCGAGGGAATATCAAGGCCCAAGTCACTAGGATATTTAACGCAACGGATGGAAAAACCTTCAATTTATCTGAATGGAAAGCCCATCTGGACTCTGTCGAAAACAGAAGAAAAGTTTGAAGCTCTCCAGCTTCAATATTACAGAATAATACAGGAAGAAACTGAAAAAATACTCAGTCAACTGGACGAGGATATTCTAAAACTAGAAGTAAGCTTAAAATCCTCTATTTTTGCTTATTATGAAAATACTGATTCAAATAAGAAATCGATTGAACAGGACTTACAGGATTAAGCAAAAAGTCTAGCATTAAGCTCCCTAGGGTCATATTGCCGGTTTTTAGTGGCAAAATAGAAGAATGGTCCGTATTTAAAAGTACTTTTAATGAACTTATTAATGATAATTCAAATTTAAAAAATAATGAAAAGTTATTTTATTTGCGTTCTGCTTAGACTGGTGAAGCGAGGAGTTTGCTTACACCAGATGAAAATTATGTTTCACTTTTCAATGCGTTAGAACAAAGATACGAGAATAAAAGAGTTATGGTAGATTGTCATATAAAGAACATTTTAAATCTTTATGTAATTAAACAGGAATCCGCTAAGGATCTCCGCATTTAATTAGATAACGTAAAGAAAAATTTAAGGGCTTTAAAGATCTTAAAGTATGATAGAGATAATTTCTCGAACGCAATTTTGCTGAATACTATTCTAAATAAACTAGATAATGAAACTCGTAAACAATACGAACTAACATTAAAGGATAATGAAGTGCCTAATTTTGATGAATTTTTAGAATTTCTTGAGCGAAGATGTCAAATCTTAAATAGTATAAGTTCTAACGTATCCTCTGAATATACTGCAAAATCTTTATTCATAAAAACAAACAAACCTCAAAGTAAATGTTGCGTAATATGTAAAACCGAAAACCACCCCTTATACCATTGTGTTAAATATAAAAACATGAAGTTAAGTGAGCGAATTAACCTTGTTAAGAAAAATAAACTTTGCTTCAATTGTTTAAGTTCAGCCCACCTCATTAATTATTGTAATTCAAAAAGCACTTGTCATGTTTGCAAGAGCGCAAGCCATCATTCATCATTACATAACTATACAACACCAGTGAACAATCCCATAAACGATCTCCCAATACATGAAACAATAAATAGCAATTTTGTTTCGTAAGACTTATCACAAAACGAAACTACTGATCATTCATTTTTTTCGTATGAAAATGATAATAATAAATCTGTCTTAATTAGCACTGCAATAATTTATTTGACAGATGTAAATGGCATCAAAATTCCCTTCAGAGCAATAATAGATTCCGCATCGCAGAATTGTTTTTGTACATTTAAAGCAGCACAAATACTAGGCTTGAAAAAAGAGAAAATAAATATTCCTCTAAGTGGAATAAATAAATTGCCTATTTACATTAAATCCAGAATCAAATCAAAGTTGTCAAATAAAATGAATAGTACCAGTTATGATATTGAGCTATTAATCGTTCCAAACATCTGTGACTTCACGCCCTCGAAAAAGATAAACATATCAGATTTAAAAATTCCAGCAAATATTCACTGACAGAAAAATTCGTCAATATACACTAAGTTATCGTTATTTTTTCACAAATAATTACCGTATTCCCAGAAAACGTATTTGATCTGTGAATTCATTCCGAACGTCGAAAAATGAGGAAGAAATTCCGTTTATTTCTTGCACGCATGCATATTGGGTCTGTTAGTAATAAATTCAAATTTATTTTTAAAATGAAAAACAAAATATTCTATTGATTAAAATGTCTAATTTAGTTTAAAAAGACACAAATGTTTTCGAATTTAAAAATAAATAACAATTACTTTCTTCATTCATTCAAAAATTCTCACAATTTGTTATTCATATTCAAAGTTGGATAAGTTGAATTTACTAAGTTATTTATATAATAAATATTCCTATTTAAAATATACTTTAAGTGAACACATTTAAAAGATATTTTAATTAAAAAATAAAATGCAAAAAGAAAAAAAATTGATATTATTCAAAACAATCGTGTCATAGAACATCCATATTTTTCTTCTAGCAATCTACGTAAATATAATTAAAATTCACATTTTTATACTATATTAATATAAACGTAAAAAATCCCAGCCACAGTTTCATTAAAGATGAAATCTTCCCGAAATTAACTTCAAAATTAAAAACTCTTTAACGAAATAAACCAAACCACACTCATAAGAAATAAAGGCTTCTACTTCAAAGCACTTTTCTCCTGAGCAATCGTGGCGCCGAGGCAAGGAGCTGGCTTTCTAATGCTGGGAACGTGAGTTCGATCCCCACCGCCGGCGTACTTATCTTTTCCAGACTTTTTTCAAAAGACGGATATCTTACCTTTTTTGGCGGAAAAAAATAAACGGATATTCGTCAATATACAGACAATTTCTGGCAGCAGTGCTGCCAGTACTTTTTCTGTGAAAAGACGGAAGTTTTTTTGAGAGTGTTTGTTTAGCGGATAAACAATTTAACATTCCAAACAGTGTGGAGATAATTATCGCTGCAGAACTGTATTTTTCTCTTTTAAATGAAGAAAAAATAAAGTTAGGCAATAATTTATATTTGCAATCAAGTATTTTTGGATATTTAGTATCTGGGTGTATTTATGACAAAACAGTAAATAATAATAATACTAATTATTGTTTCTTAACAAAAAATCTTGAAATACTTAATGACACTTTGAAGTCTTTCTGGGAAATTGAAGAAGTACAAAATTTAAAACCCTGTAATAGTGAAGAATTAGAATATCGTAATTATCACTTCGATAAGACGCACTTCAGAAAACCGGATGGTAGGTTTGTGGTCACGATGCCGCTTAAACCACAGGCTTTAGAATCGGATTTGGGAAATTCTAAAAATCTTGCTTTGAAAAGATTAAACTCTCTGTGGCAACGTTTAGATCGAGATCCTGTTATGAAAAATTTATACACAGAATTTATTAAAGAATATAGAGATTTAAATCACATGCATGAAATAAAAGAAAACACGAACTCTAATGATGGTTATTATTTACCGCATCACGGCGTTTTACGACCCTCTAGTAAAACCACAAAACTACGCGTTTTTTTTTTACGCTAGTGCCAAGTCAACCAACGGAAAATCTTTGAACGGTTTGAATATGTAAGGGTGGAGTTCTGCAAGATGATTTTTTTTCGATATTAATTAGATTTAGAAAGCATATTTATGCTTTTACTGCGGATATTAAACAAATGTTTAGGATGATAGAATTAAATCCATCCCAGTACAAATATTTCAAAATTTTATGGAAAGACAGTATGTCATCCCCGGTTAAGGTTTTTCAGTTAACAACAGTTTCGTATGGAACATCTTGTGCTCCCTACTTAGCCACCAAAGTATTACAGCAATTAGCTCTAGATGAGGAAAAGGAATTCCCGTTAGCATCGAAAATTGTTTTGAAGGACTTTTATATGGAGGATTGCCTATCGGGCTCATCCAATTTAGAAGAATTCAGATTAATGAAATCACAATTAACAGAACTCCTCCTAAAGGGAGGGATGGTTTTACACAAATGGTGTACCAATGAGGTCCAATCTACTGATAATCACATGTTTCCCCTGGACAGAAATTCTGAAGAAATAACTGTTAAAACATTAGGGATGTTGTGGAACAGTTTCAATGATATTTTTCGGTATAAAGTTAACATTAACAGAAAAAGTGATTTCACAAAAAGAGATGTACTTTCGCAGATTGCCCGCATTTATGATCCTCTCGGTCTTTTAGGGCCAGTGATTGCTAAAGCAAAATATTCATGCAGGAGTTGTGGCTTCTTAAAATAGAGTGGAATGAGAAGCTGCCTTCCCATGTTGCCAAACAATGGGAAACCTTCCGCGAAAGTCTTAAAGAATTGGAATCCATTGAAGTACCAAGATGCTTCCTAGCTCTGAACCAATCAGTGGTACTAAATGGTTTCGCAGATGCGTCTTCCAAAGTTTATGGCGCAGTGATATACATGCAAACATCTAATTCTAGGGAAACCATCAGTCACTTATTATGTAGTAAATCCCGCGTGTGTCCAACCAAAGTAATAACGGTGCCACGTCTCAAACTGTCAGCATGTCTTCTTCTGGCTAAACTCATTAACAAGGTCTTAAATTCATTAGACAAACAAGTAGCTTCAGTAAATTTGTTTTCTGATTAGCTTGGATAGACACTGCTCCTCATCTCCTGAAAACGTTTGTGGAAAACCGCGTTGTGCAAATTAAGGAACAAACTAAGAACTTTCCATGGTTTCATATTCAGTCAGAACACAATCCAGCTGATTTGATATCAAGAGGTGCAAGTGTGGAAAACCTTTCTTCTAACCAGTTGTGGTGGCATGGCCCGCCTCTTTCAATTCTTGAAGAAACAATAGCAAAAACTGATTCTGATAAAAGTGATATTAAAGATGAACATTATTCTAGTGAGCTTAAAGTTCCCAGCAACTTGACATTCGCTATTCATACTGACTTTAATTTGTGTGATAATTTAATTAATCTTAGCAATAATTTTCAAAAATTATTTAGAATTCTAGCTTATATTTTCAGATTCATTCAGAAATGCAAAAAATTAACATCTGCTTACCGGCCCTCTGTTGCTGGAGGAATTAAAGAGAGCCGAGGCTTATTTAATAAAAAATGAACAGGTAAAGTATTTCAAAAATGAAATTTCGACCCTGAAAGCGGGATTTTCGGTTCATCGTGCAAATAAGTTAAAATTCTTAAATCCCTTTTTAGATGGAGATAGCTTATTGAGGGTGGGAGGAAGACTAGCAAAATCAAATTTTAATTTTGACTACAAACACCCCATTATACTTCCGGCGACCTGTCGCTTGACGAAATTAATTTTTCAATATTATCATAAACGAGATTTTCATGTAGGACCCCAAGCTCGTTTGAACACTACGCGTCAAAAATATTAGCCGCTTGGTGGCAGAAATATTGCGCGTAAAATTGTACATGAGTGTGTACAATGCTTTAAAATCAAACCTATAACGGCTAATCAAATGATGGGGGATCTCCCTTCTGAAAGAATAGTACCCAGTTTCCCATTTTCAAATTTGGGATTAGATTTAAGTGAGCCTTTTGAAATAAAATATAAAGGTCAAAGAAAGGGTACTTTTCAGAAAATTTATGTTGCCATATTTGTATGTATGGTCACTAAAGCTGTGCATTTGGATTTTGTCTCAGATTTGACATCCGAGGCTATAATAGCAACTCTAAAAAGATTCTTCGCTCGTCGTGGGAAAAGCTCTATAATCTTTAGCGACAATGCCACAAATTTCGTTGGGGCTTCAGCAGAACTAAAACATTTACGCAGACTTGTTACGAGTAATGAAGTTTCGAACTTTTTAGCTTCTGAAGGTATTAACTGGAAGTTCTCCCCTCCTAGGGAGCCAAATTTTGGTGGCCTTTGGGAGGCAGGAGTCAAATCTTTCAAATACCACTTAAAAAGAGCTGTGGGCTCAGCTCATCTCACAATCGAGGAATTCCTGACAGTTATCACACAGATAGAGTCTATTTTAAACTCGCGACCACTTTGTCCTTTGTCAACAGATCCTGACGACCTTCAGGCGTTGATTCCTGGTCACTTCCTCATGGGAAAGCCTCTTAATTTAATTCCAGAACCCAATTTAAGTGAGGTAAAAGATAATTTGCTAAATAAATGGCAAAGGACTCAAAAAATAACGCAGTTAATATGGAAGCGTTGGCAGAATAATTATCTGAGCCAGGTACAAGAAATGAATAAATGGCTATTTAAAAAGCCTAATATTCTGCCAGGAATGCTAGTTTTGCTTAAGGACTCACAACTGCCCATTTTCACTTGGTCACTAGGCCGCATTAATAAGGTATTCTCAGGTGCGGACGGGATAGTCAGGGTAGTTGAAGTTCGCACCGCTAAGGGTAATTTTAAACGATCTATTTCAAAAATAAGTATATTATCCATTGAGGACAACATCATAGATCCTAAACCTTAAATGTGCTTTATTATGTATTGATTTTTCATGTATTATTATTTGTGTTTATTTATTTTTTTGCTTGTAATCTGTATCATGTTGTGTTATTATTTGTATTGCATTTGTATCTTGATATATAAAAATATTTCAACGCCGGGCGGGATGTTCCGCTCCTGTATTGTGATCTTGTAACATCGCCTTGGCAACAAACACAGCCCACGCCAATTATACGCCAATCGGCAATGTAACCCTGCTCACGTGTTGTGTGACGCAGTTGGTTTAGAGAAATGGTCTCTTAGCAACAAGCTCTGAATGCAGCAACTAGCTGCGTTTCTAACAAAAATAAACATTCCATTAAATTTACAGTCTACTTGCTATTTCTTTTTAATTTAGTTTTTCTTTTAATTTAGTACACCTCCGTACAGGCTCCAACATCGACAACGCATCATTGCTTTGCAATAACAAATATCTGATTAGAGGTGGCACCAGTGCAATATTAAGTTTTTCCTTAACAAAAAAAAAAAAAAAAAAAAAAAAAAATAAATTGGTTAAAACAAATTTTGAAAAATGCATTGTTGAGACATATCGTTTTCTGATACTAAAGACAAATTTTGAAAAAGGCTTCAAATTTTCCAGTAACTTGGTGGCTTGACAATTTGTAAGAACATCTGACATTTGCAAGAAGTAACAGAAATAATTCAATATCAAAAAATATTTTTTTTTTATTTTCTAAAAAATAAAACAATTTAAAATTCTCCATCTATAATAAATGCTATGAAGAGAAAATTATAATAAAAAAGATAAGACAAAAATTTATATTTTATTTGTTTATCCAATACTAAATCATATTTAAAAACATACATATACCATTTACAACTGCAACCTATATGAAAATTGTGCAAAATCCATTATTAAATAAGTAGTAAAATGGAATTTTACTCTTACAACCTTTTTTTTTCACATTATTATAAGTTCAAAGAATTGAAAATTTATTTTTAGTACAATTATTAACTTACATTCATTCAATTTCTTATCACACCAGAATAAATAGAATAAAATATTTAAAGATAATAAACATTTAACATTCAAATCTTCATTTTTAACACTTTCCAACATAGTTGAAAGGTGTTTATGACTTTGGTTTGTCTGTGCTCTAACTTTCATAAATGTACTTGGTTTGTCGTGTAATTAATGTATATTATTGAAATTTATTATTACATGTTCAGTATTAAAAATGAAGCATATTGCATCCAAAGTTCATTTATAAGGACACTCATGAGAGTTTTTTTACATAATGCTCCACAGGGGGAAAACTGTTTGCAATGTATTTTTTAAATGTTACACTATTTCAAGCATATTAAAAGAAATACACTGCAACAGAAGAAGCTTATCGTAATTTATGACATTTATCATTCATTTGTTGAGATACACAAAATGATTCGATTATAGTCTCGAGAAATATTTATTACAAGTTTGTTTTCAGATATGATATTGATTTTTAAATTTTATTAATTTTTTACTATTAATTGGTGTATATACAGTAGAGTCCTGCTATTTTGGAAATCCACCTATTCCAAACCGAGTTCAGTAAAAATGCCGATTTTTTTATTTAAAAATAGGAAAAAATGAAAAGACCTTTGTGAAAAAATGTACATTTATTGTTATAGAAAGAAATTAAACACAGACACACATAAAACCTAAGCTTGATGAAAACCCCAGAAACCAAACTGGAATCAGAGCTGGTTACTTACAGTCCATGTCAGCTCCATTTATACAATTCTGTAGAATCAGTTTTAATCAGCGCTAAACACAAAAAATAACTAATTTACACACACTTAAGAAGTAAAGTCAGTAATTTTTTTTCTGAAGAAGAGCACTGAATCAACTAAGTAATTTGTTTTTTGTCATTGTTGACTTAGATTTATATGCGGCGAAAAAGTGTACTTATTGCTAAGATGCTATACAGTTGTACCCAGAAGCAGAATTTTCTGTCTGTCTGCAGCATATTAAAATTTATCTGCGACCCAACAGTACTAAACTAAGCCTACTAAGACAAAAGAGAAGAAAAATTTGCCTTCATAAAAAAAATATAATAAAATAAAGAAACACACCATAAATCTAGAGATTTAATTTAAAATTTACTTAAATAAATTTTGCCTTTTTCTGAAGTCCAGCCTTCATTTTTAAGCTGGTGGGTTAAAGTTTAAAATAATCTGCAAAGTTTAAAATAATCTGCAGTGTTCGCTGCCGTGCTGGACTGTTTCTGCTACTGGGCAATTGTAGTTTTTATTTGAAGAGTCTGTTTTATATTAAGATGAATTTTAAATTAAATTATAGGAACAATAGAACCTGTTCAGCACAATCCGATCAACGCTGTATACAGCTGACACTACAAGATGTCCTCACACTTAATTTATGCCTTAACAAATCAATATGCTCATTATTATTAATGAAGTCCGCCTATTCTGAATTCTCACTAAATCGAACAATGGTTGGTACCAATTAATTTGAAATAGAGGAACTCTACAGTAAATTATAAAAGGTCTTTTAAATAGCTGCACAAGAGTATTTTCTTTAATTGTTGAACATTGCTAAAGGGGCATTTAACTGTGTTATACATTTCCTAACTGAATTGAATTTTAGTATACTACATTTAGTATATATACAAATCAGTAGCGAATATACAGGGCTTCACAAAATAATTCAAATACTTTTCCTACTATTCATGATATTAGTGGGAATTAAGTTTTTAAATGTGTTATACATTATTAAATTGTTTTCTTAGACATCGTCTTTCACCTCATTAAACAAAAAAATTCTGTTACACTATTCTGAATATGTTGGAAAGTGTTTCATAATTGATGCTTAAAGCATAGTCTTTCTTTGTTTTTAATAGGCACTGGTTTTATTTTCAAAAGTGAAACTGCATCTACAGAATTATTATTAAATATTCAGCAAAAGTTTCAATAAAATACATTTTTGACAAATTATGAGCAAGATAGTTGAAAAAGTATTAAAAAGTATTTTTAAATACAGTAGGGTACTTTTCGATTAGTAGAGTGCAGTCACAATTTTCACTAAGTGTTTATTTCATGTCGACAAGTGTAACAATCAGATTCTTAAAAGACTTTTAAATTATTAACTAGTTTCAAACAAAAGAGATTATAGAATTCCTTTTTTTGTGTGTGCATATACACAGTAGACTCCCTCAAATCCGCAATCCTAAAATCCGCACATAATTTACAGATGTAAACAATGAAACATTCAGTTCAAATATAGGGACAAAATTTGACTTTTTTAGCTTTATATCAATTCCATATATTTTTTAATTTGTATATATATATTTTTTAATATTACTCTATTCATGTTTTTTCATGAAGAAAAAATAAATTTATTTCTAAATAAATTCAAAATATTGCTGATATCACTGATAATCACAATCTTGTAACCAAACATATTTATGTATTAAAATTTTTTGGTCATTAAGTCTGGTTAAACCTGAAATAAAACTTCCTTATTTTATGATTTTGAAGTGAATTAGTAATGCAGTTTTATGAGGCAAGTTGCACTGAATAATTTAAGAAAAATACATTTAGTCTTTATAATGAGTATTTAATAAGTTATTGATTACTAACTTGACTTTTGCTTTTAATATTTTAATCATTATAAAAATTATCTAAATTTTTATTGTTTTAGTTTATTACGTATTTTAATATTTCATTATATTGTAAGCATTCATTAGAGTTTCAATTGCATTATTAATTACATTCAAATTACTGTTTTAAAAATGTAAACAAAGCAATGACCAGAAATCCGCAAAATTCTAAATTCCGCAAAACCTCTGGTCCTAAGCTGTATGGATTTGAGGGAGTCTACTGTATATATATCTATATATGAGGACCCCAGAAGCCAAGGGGTATAAGTGACAAAATTGAAAGAATTGAGTTAAGTGCACAGGCTATCTGGAAATAAGTCTACTTATTTGCAGGTAAAGAAATATAGCTCATTTTCTTATTATTTACTGAGTTATACAGATAAACCACTTTTTTCAAAAAACAAACAATATTGATTAATTATACATTTAAAGAAAATTTTACTCTATTTTTTTAACAGTTATTGAAATGTGAGTTCAAAGATTAGAATGCAACAAGCAGATATTTCCTATTTCAATTTAGTCGATTGTTATTGATGTTCCAATTTAACATCAATTATCTTTAAACTCAATTTACTCCAAATCGACATTTTGTCACTTGTACCCCTTGGCTTCTGAGGTCTTCATATAATAAACCTTTTGCAATTAATCTAAATAATTTACTTTTTTTTATTTATGAAAATGTTCTATTGATAATCCTGTTTTAATTTCATTAGAATCCAAAAATGGTATGTTTGCTTTTTGTCTCTGTTTTCTTGTCTTTAACATTATAGGGTTTTTCATAAAAATTGGTTATCATCACAAATTTTAAATGCAATGTTAAGGAACCATGTACTACTTTATGTTTTTAAAAACAATAGTCATATTGTGTGTAATTTCATTTTATAGCAACACTTCAAAAAGTTTAATGTATCACTATGTATTGCATATAAAAACAAGCAATATGAGCAACAATAGGATTTAAAGTAAATGTGGATAACAATAAGATTTCACAAAAACACTCTGCTGTGCCAAATTACTGTCATTAAAATACACCAAATGGAATGCAGTAAGTAAAATTAAGTGCAATAAAAAATAATCCCTTGTTTTATTTATTGTTTTCTTTCTTATAAAATATTTGTGCTACTTTCAAGATTTTTTTATGATGGTGTTTTTTTATTAAAAAAGTGTATGATTGTGTACTTTTGATACTGAAGCACTGAAATGGTGTAGCAAACAAAGAAAGACAGACATGCCAAAATCGGATTTTGAAACATCCACATTTTTTTACCAACTGTTTTTCAATTTATTTACTTCTGATATCAATAGAAGGGTTGAATTAAAATAGTTTTCCCCCTAGGAAGAAATTTTACAGCTCTGGGAGGAGGGAGTAACATTGATTCTCTAGAAGAGAGTGGGGAGTTCTCTTCCCCAAGCCATCCCATATCTCATTGCTGTCAAAAGCTTACATCCCAAGAGTTTTGTAAAAATTATTTGAATCATACTTAATTATTGTTCTATGACATAAGATGTATAAAAAAGCAAATGCTTTCACCAATGTTGAAGGAAATCAACTTTATGCCAAATGTATAATGAAACATTAATTTTACTTGTTTATTAATTATCCTATACATTTTTTGTATTTAATAAAAATTGTATATACAGTAAAATTCTGAAGATAAGCCCCACTCAAATATAAGTCCCTTCCCCAAATTTCAATTTTTTTTTTTTTCTTTTTCAAAATTTTATTTGTAAGTTTCCCCCTACCAAAAATCTTTGGTTGGTATGTGTGAATAACATTGTCAATAAATATGCCAAGATGAGTTTATTTTCATGCCCTCTAGTATGCCCATTTGATTTTTTCAATGGGTGCAATGAATTATCCTCTTTGTGCCGATACACACTGTCCTTTAAAGATGTAGAAAATGCACTTTGTTTCTTGTCCATGTTTCTTTATTGCTTTTTTTTCAAGGGGGGGGGGGGGGGGGGTAGAAAGACATATGACATTAGTTCCTTTATTTAAAGGAAATCTATGCATGTTTTTTCCTGTATAACAAAATATATTATCCATCGAAAGCTGATGATCTGATTTTTATAATATTTGATTTCCTTCGACTTCATGGAGTTGAATAAACAAAAGAAACCATAAATAGTCCTCTTTTTTTCTTTCTAATTGTTCTATAGTGCACTCGCTTCCTTCCCTCATGACACACACACTTTTCATAATATTTCGTGTTGCCAAAGAGGGAAGGGGTTACTTTTGGAAATTTACAGTATATACTTTGCATTAAACTGTCATAGCATTAGCGTTGCCATTCCTATATCTAGTTAGCTTTGACACATGTTGCCATTCCTATCTCTAGTTAATTTTGAAACACAATTTTCCAAATATCTGTGCTTGATGATTTAGTAAACTAACATTTCTAAATGGCATAAAATAATACCCTGCTAACCGAAATGTACCCACACCACAGCATTGATTCCTAAAATGTACTCTACATCTAATTATCATGGGCACCAGAAAAATTAAAACCTGGTAAGGGCATTTGGAAACAGATGTAGCATAGAACTGCAGTCTAAGACTAGCGATCTTTATTTAATTATACCAAAATGCTGCTTCTTAAACTAATCAGCAAAGTGGAAGCCTGGAGAAACTACAATTGTCAAAATGACAATGACTTTCAAAACTTTCTTAAAATGGATAATAAAAACATAAATTAGTTTTTAAAAATGTTTTATCATAAACTCTGTGCTACAACATTTTAAAAATATAAGCATAAAAAATCAAAATAGAAATTTAACAATTCAGTTTTTCCGCTCTTTGTGAAGAAATGGGGGGAGGCAGGCAAAATCCATCCAATTTCTAGTTTAAGATAATTTTTAAACACATGAAAGTAAAAAGAAAACAGAAATAAACTGGTGCTACAGAAGAGGTAGATGCCCCTAATGAAAAATTCTTAGTTCTGCAGTAGGGTGGAGCGAAAAAAAAAAATTTTTTTTTATCAAAAACGGGTAGGTGCCAAAAGTTGCCTTTATAATAGTACATTAACGGTGTGAAATATTAACGCTGAAAAAAAATGTCTTGAGTCTGCGCTTTTGGCTCAAAAGTCGGAATTTTGGGTAAAATTTGGCAATTTTACAAAAAAAATAAAAATTTTCTATGTAACTGGTTATGATTTAAAAGTGTCATTTAAACCTTTATTTTTAAAGATTTAAAATATTGAAACGATAAAATGATACCTTCAATGTGTATAACTTCAGCGAAGTTGGATATTTTCAGTAAAAAAAGATCTGTTTTCACTGTGTACTACACCACGTAAAGCTGAATTCTTTACGAGTTGTGGGATCAATTTACGTCCAGGTTTGATCCTTTTTTCAGTCATGCATCCGCTCGGGGAAAATGGGGTAGTGGGCGGAAAATATACTCACCCATAAACTATAAAAAAAGGGAGGGAGTGCAGCTGACCCATGACCTTCTACTGTCCAGTGGTGTTACGTGCCAGAAAATATCTGTTGCTTCGTTATTGACTTTCAATTTCAGCTTCAGTGTCTTAGTTACTTTGAAGCGAGTGTGTCGTAGAAATGTCTCACACAAGGCGAGAAGATGATCCTATTGTGGGAAGTAATCAGGAGTTGAATGAATCAGTGTTACCTACACGTTGTGATGTAGTTAGATATTATAACTTTTTGTGGCATAAAGAAAAGGCTGAGAAGAAAGATAAGAATCCGTCTTTCAAAACTATAAGTAGTGCTGTTTTAGAAAAAGTTGAAAGGATTTGGAAAAAAGCATCCATTCCTATAAATTCTCGAAGGACAATAGAAATCAAGTTACGAAAAGAACTGGATTCAATCCAAAAATTGAAAAAATCTCGTTCTAAAGCTAATTTTGTTGCTCTTAAAACAGCATACTTAGATGAATTAAATAAACTGTTTGATGTTGCAGCATGTAAGTGTCCTGATTTTGAACTATGTTCGTGTTTGATAGAAGAAAGGGTTCCGAATCTCGAACGAGATTTTCTTGTGGACCAACGCACAAAACGTCTCATGATGATTAGTGGTGTTGATACCAAAACCACATTAAAATATAAAGAAATAGAAGAAAGAAAAAAAATGGTTGAAAGAAGAAAAATAGAAAGAAAAAAATTAGCCGAAAGAAAAAAATCCGTAGGAAGAAAAAAAATAGTAGAAAGAAGATTAAATCAAGAAGTACCGCAATTAGAAGAGGCCCCAAGTGAAACTGAAGAAAATGAATCTGTATGCAGTGATTCAAGGATAGATATAATTGAATTCCCATCTTCATCTTCCAATACCCAAACTAGAATGAAGCTTGACACTTTTTCTAAGACATGTGACAGGTATGGAATTTCCGATCGGTCTGCTGCAGCCATTGCTTCGGCGGTTCTCCAGGATTACGCACGTATATCAAAGGGCACTGGAAAACCTAATGTACCTGTACCAGTGATAGATAGAAGCAAAGTAAGGCGTGAACGCCAATCAACTCGTTCGTCTCAACGTAAAGAACAGCACCCTAAAGAAGAAGTAAGAGCCTTATATTTTGACTCCCGAAAAGATGATACAATGTATATAGAAAAAAGTAGTGGTAAACATGCGTATCGCAGAGTTAAGAAAGAAGAGCATGTTACTATCTTAGAGGAGCCTGGCTCCAAATATTTGGGGCATGCAACTTCTTCATCCGGTGCGTCAAAAGATGTTTTTAAATGTATGTGGAAGTTTTTAGAAGATGAAAGTATCGATTTATCAAGCCTTTCAGGCTTAGGTTGTGATGGGTGCCCTGTGAATACGGGAAAGCATACTGGAGTGATCCGTCGAATGGAAGAAAAGCTTGCAAGACCATTACAATGGATCATATGCCAGCTCCACTCCAATGAATTGCCTCTCCGGCATTTATTAAACGAAATCGATGGGAAAACTTCTGGCCCACATGGATTCACTGGACCAATAGGAAAATCTTTATCCACATGCCATTCACTTCCTATTGCAGTTTTTGAACCCATAGAGACTAATTTGGATAAATTATTTCCTGAAATCGAGGAAAAGGCACTCAGCACGGACCAGAAATACCTGCTGGACATTTGCAAAGCTATTTCATCAGGATATTGTTCAGATGAATTAGCAAATAGGAGCCCAGGTAAATTATCCCACGCAAGATGGCTCACAACGGCGAATAGAATTCTTCGCCTTTATGTAAGTACTGAGTGCCCATCAGAGTCTCTACGTTTACTGACAAACTATGTAACCCAAGTTTATGCCCCAGGATGGTTTACTATCAAATGTAATCCATATCTAAAAAATGGATCAAAAAACTTATGGAAAATAATTCAGCTAGTAAACAAAACAGAAAAAAGCATAAAAGAAATAGCAAAAAAAGTTATTCAGGACAATGCATACTTTGCACACCCAGAGAATATTTTAATTACAATGCTCACCGATGACCGCCATCACATTAAAATGCTAGCTGCTCAACATATAATAAATGCAAGAGGTACGGTAAATGATAATATACGCAAATTTGAAATCCCAAGAATCAACTTTCAAGCAGAAGATTATATAAGTTTAATTGATTGGAATACTGTTGCGATAACAGAACCTCCAATCACTATGCATTTATCGGATGCAATTTTGATAAAAATAATGAATGGCTGCACAGATTCGATCAACAGCTTACCTACTGCGTTATTTTGTATGCCTTCTCATACGCAAGCAGTAGAAAGACACGTAAAAGAGGTCACAGAAGCATCATCGAAAGTCTGTGGGTACGACAGAAGAGATGGATACATCAAGAATAGGTTGGTACATAGAAAACTTATGCCAGTCTTTGATAAAAAGTCGCAATTTAATCTATAAATAAAACATTGTGCTCAGATGGTAGGGTGGTTGGGCTGGGCCTGGGTGGGACATGATATGCAGCCACCTCCACGTGGTATGTCCTGGGTAGTTGTGAAAACAACTAGCAAAGAGCTGCACTCAAATCAATGATTCGTTATGTGTTGTAACACCCATTTTTTACTGAAAGTTGTCAGTTTTGCTCCACCTATACAGAATGTTGACGTTAACTTATCGTTTCAATATTTTAAATCTTTAAAAATAAAGGTTTAAATGACACTTTTAAATCATAACCAGTTACATAGAAAATTTTTATTTTTTTTGTAAAATTGCCAAATTTTACCCAAAATTCCGACTTTTGAGCCAAAAGCGCAGACTCAAGACATTTTTTTTCAGCGTTAATATTTCACACCGTTGATGTACTATTATAAAGGCAACTTTTGGCCCCTACCCGTTTTTGATTAAAAAAAATTTTTTTTTTTCGCTCCACCCTATTCTGCAGTATTTAAATCATTTAGAATGAACACAGTCTTTTTCCAAAATTACCAGGAAGAAAGAAAATGTAATTAAATTTTGAAATCCTGGAAGACAAAGGTTCACTGTAACTCCTCTTTCAAGGGTGCCCATGTTAATTTACATAAACTTTCTTAACTTTATCAATATGACATTGAATCTGACAGGCATTAATTGGTGCCATACATAAATCACCAGAGTTCTAGATTGCAGGTAAATACAATGCTCAAATGTGATAAAATACAAGAATTGTGACAGTGACTAACAGTGGCGCACCGAGGATTAAATTTTGGAGGGGGCTAGCATATTTTAGATAGTGTTGAATGCAGACATTTTTCTCCGAGAGCGATTTCTGTGGCTCCCGAGGGAGAGAGAGGGGGAATTGCACTTTTGTCCATTAAAAAGCATGAAATCTCAAATCCTCCAGGGGGGGGGGGACATTTCAATGTTCCGCGAGGAGACAGAGGGAAATGTACTTCAACACTGAGTCTACATATGCCCATGTCTTGTCCTATTTTCTTCCATTTGATTCAAAATGGACCAGATTGGTCGAGCCCAGATACACAATTTTCCTTTTGTCTTAAACAGAACCGTAATCGGTCAGCAAAGCCTGGGTGAGGCTCTGAAAATTGTTGATGGGACGAATTCCGAAGGCTTAAATATTTGTGGTAACAAAAAAGCTATTGTTTTAATTAGTAAATATTAAACTTCCTAATATTTCAAATTTCATAAGAAAATTTATAAATGAGGAACAAATTTGGGACAAGATCAATATTTTTCTAAATTTCCATTTTCCTAAGGACTTATTAAAAATAATAAAAATAAAAACTTTCATAATTATAGAAAACTTAAAACAATTATTCTAGTCTCGTGGTCTGGGAGGGGCTTCAGCCCCCTTAGCTCCCCCCGTGGGTGCGCCAATGGTGACTAATCAATCAATAATGAATAAGAAAAAGTTCTTTATTGTCCATTGTGTCAAGATTAAGTTATTTTTAAAAAGCTTTGTTATTTCTTTGAAGTCATGAATTATTATGAGATTTATTTTGTGAAAGTCATAAGAAGTAGAACCATTTTAATAATAAATTAAAAAATTGCATTAATTTAATCATAAATAAAGTGTTTTTATAGTACATAGTAGGCTTTTTTAATTACATATTGAATAAAATGTTGAAATGCATATTTTAGTTAAATTAATCACAATCAATAACATTTTTTTTTCTATGTAGTTAAAATACAGATCAAGGTTGAATATATGCAATAATCAACATCATCATGAATCTTGTGCTATCTATAATACCTTAGGCACAATTATTAAAAAGAATAATGCAAAATGTTATTATATAAATCTAAAAGAATAAAACTTTATACTCTAAATAAATCATTACAGGAGATATGTAAAATTAATCATAATAGATATAATATTTGTAATTTTATTTATTTATTTATTCTATCAATAGTTAGATATATATTAATACTGTAATGGTACAACAGGAGGGAAAATTTTCATATATATATATATATTGGAGGGGGGTACAGAAGAGAGAAGGGCACAATTTTTCAGAAACATATAAATAGATCAAAATTTTATTGTTAGTTTTTGGATAGTGTACAAATGAGAATCTGCAGTAATTTTAATATTAAAAATCTTATATTTCTTATAAGGATAGGACATTTAAACTCTAAAATTTTTAAAACCTACAAATCTTGTAAAAGGTTGATTGATTTTTGGTACATGTTCAGAACTTGAATGTTTTTATATTTAAATAAAAAAAAAAAAAAAAAAAAAAAAAAAACTTGCAAAAGTAATTAAATTAATTTTATTTCTGTCTCATAGAAATATGGGGAAAATATATTTTGTGAAGTAGTCCTGAATGCTACAATGGTTTAGTATGTCATATACGAGGGCTATCCAGAAAGTAGATTACGTTTTGGAATAAAAAATAAACAAAGTATAGGAAACAAATTTTATTATATACAGATGAAAGCCACACTCAAATACTACTTTTCTACATAGTCACCATTCAAATTAAGGCATTTATCGTAGCGATGTACGAGCTTGGAAATTCCTTCGTCGAAAAATTCGGCCGCCTGCACCTTCAACCACTTCGTTACCTCTTCTTGCAGCTTCGTCTGTGTCCGCTAGGGGCAGGGCTAGCGCGGCCATCTTGGGGTCAGAGCGTTGCGCAGCTCAGTCGGCATCTAGCCATGCTAGTGAGAGGTTCGTGCTGTGCTCTGTTCAGATACTGTGACGGTTTGAAATGTCTGCGTTAATTGAAAATCCTGCGAGCTGCGAGGTGCGTGCAGTAGTAAGGTTTCTGACTGCAAAAAACTGTAAACCAATAGAAATCTATCGGCAGCTTCCACCTATTCCCAGCAATGAAGAAGTGGCTGGCTATTTGATGACGACGCACAGCTGCAAGAAGAGGTAACGAAGTGGTTGAAGGCGCAGGCGGCCGAATTTTTCGACGAAGGAATTTCCAAGCTCGTACATCGCTACGATAAATGCCTTAATTTGAATGGTGACTATGTAGAAAAGTAGTATTTGAGTGTGGCTTTCATCTGTATATAATAAAATTTGTTTCCTATACTTTGTTTATTTTTTATTCCAAAACGTAATCTACTTTCTGGATAGCCCTCGTATATATATATATATATATATTCAATATGCTATATTGTAATAATATTCTATCAATAAGCAAATTACATTCACTAAAAACTCTAAAAAAATATTACAATTAACCTGTATTTCCTTAAAATGTCACTCTTGTCTTTCACATGACCAAAGAAAACACCCCTGCTTTTAATGTGTTTTCTAAAGTCATAGTATTGGGTTTTATAGACATTATTGTGTTGGGATTTTATAAGCTTAATATTAGCCAGAAAATAAATATGTATTTTTCTTTTAATATTTATACAAAAAATATCCATAAATGACAGATGATTGAGAAGGTTGTTATAAAAGTTAAATCACAATTGTAGTTTAAAATTTAAGCAATGTATTTTTAAACAATTTTTGTTGTTTATTTTACAGTATCATGATGTTAATAATGCAACATCTGGGTCATTTCTTCTTCAACATTATCTATTTTATTTTTTATTTATTTTTTAATTTAAATCCAAACTATTTCTGCACAATAGATTATAAAAACTGGCACAGAGCATCTATAATGTAATAAAAGCTTTTGAGATCTTTTTCACCATAAAATTATGGAAATAACAAGTAAATACAACAACAACAAGAGCTAATGTAAGATCCATACTTCTAGTCTTGTAGTAATTGTATGTACCTAATATATATATATATACATAGATATATGATAAGAAGGAACTATTATTTCACACAGTGTGTTTAATAAATTTTTACTTTATAAAATATTTGCTTTACAATTGATTTATTAAGAAAAATTATGCTATAAGTCTGTAGTCATAGCTTTATTTTAAATATTTTATTTTGGATAGTTTGAATTTTTGGTATTATATTTTTAGAAATTCACTGTTAAGCTTTAGTGGTACAATACTGTTAAATTTATCCTGTATTATTTTCTCTTAATAAAGAATAGTTAATTATTAAGAGGGGGAAAAAATCACCTTTTTTGTTATTCTTACATGAAAAATTCAAGAAAATTCGAAAATATAAGGTTTTGGATTAGAAAATATTTCATTTACCTACCTTTAATTAATTTTTTTAAGTTGTTTTTAATTGAATATTACAGTTCAATAGAAAAAATAAACATTAGTTAGTACAACGATAGTCTAAAATTAAAAAAATAAAATAGAAAGTTAATCCGTATTTATAAATTAAGAGGAAACTGGGAAATTAAAAAAGATATATTGTTAAGAAATTTGTTATGATTTATTTCAAGTGGCATGATTTGTTAAATTATTGTTTTCCTAAATTTTGATTAACACAACAGAGTTCAAGACACAACTTTATTCACAAATTTATTTTTATGCTATATTAATATATACTGTACAAAATATTAACTATCTAAAATAAATTATAAAAGTACTCAAAAATATACAATAAAATTTTCTAAATAGTCTCGAAAAGATTCAAATTCATGTAAAAACAACAACAGGATACCATAAAACACTGAAAGTAAACCCCTCTTCAGGCGACAGTAAATTCTAATGATTTCACAGGAGCTTATAATTGGAATTTTTGTGAAAAATGTAGGAAAATAGGAGGTGGGAGTATTTATGAAATTTAACAAAATTTATACTATCTGCAAAATAAAATCAGATCAAATTAATATTTTTCAATTTTAAAATTTCATTCCATAGAAGCTAAGTAGTTTCCATAAAATTAGTTATTT
Organism: Maratus speculifer; assembly: GCA_964019185.1. NCBI lineage: Eukaryota > Metazoa > Arthropoda > Arachnida > Araneae > Salticidae > Maratus > Maratus speculifer. The sequence goes on from OZ025295.1 coordinate 71,902,928, forward strand.
TGGATATAAAAGAAATGTGAGCAGAAATTTTTAAACTTTCTAACTCAATATAAATACCTATTAACCTCACAAAGGAAGCATTTTTGATGTTATTCGCACCCAGCATTGAGACCTGGTGCATTTTAAAGTGTCATATTAGGAAGCTTGAGAATTTTAAAAAATGTTCTGTTAAAGTCATATTTTTTGATTTTGTAGCAACATAACTTTCTGAAAATGCTATTTTTGAGGCCATCTATTGAACTATTAAGATAGGTTTAAGAAAAGCATTTAATATAAATTAATTAAAAATAAATATAAAATTTTGAAAAAAAAAATAAAAAATTCCTTCAAAAACCTACAAATTTGGTTTTGAAAATCACATCCACATTTTGACATTATATTGACATTTTTGGCAGGGAAAAAGCTGGCTTATTTTTCAAAAGTAGTTTTTTTGCAATCCTAGCCAAAAGTCATGGCTCTAAAATAAGGCAAGCAAAAAATTTGTAAACTTACTTTCGCTGTGAAATAAACAAATAAAATTCAATAATAAAATGTTTAAAGTATAAAAAAAGTATAAAATATGATTTTAACAGAGAATTTTTATAGGTTATTTTTATGCTTAGGGCTACAAAATCCGCCTGATCTTGATGCTGGATGTGAACACCACCAAAAGTGGTTTCCTTGTCAGTGCATAAACATCAAGAAAAACATTAATAGTATAATGTAGAGAATATATGTCATTCTGATACAGTAAGATTAGACACAGTGAGATTAGATAAAAATAAATTGAATATGACATATTCATTTAAGAGATATCAAAACAAAAGACTTCAAGAATTGTCTAAAAAAAAAAAAAAAAAAAAAAAAAAAAGACAAAGTGGCAGGGGGGGGGGGGGGGGGGCTTACTTTCAGGATTACTTTCAGGAATATCTCCATATCTTTATTTATAAAGAAAATGACAACAAATACAACAAAAATATTTTTAATTAAAACAACAAAACATGTAAGAGTAGTGAAAACCTATTTTAACTTGCTTGTTTTAAACATATATTAAATAATACATTATTTGATAAGGAAATTAACTGAAATACTTTACTGAAATATCACTGAAATATTAACTGAAATACTTTATGTATATAATAATATATATAAATCACAAATATACACACAACTTTTTTTTTTTGTTAGATATATATTATTTACTATTTTCAATGTTAAGTTTGATTTTTAAAAAACACACTAAAACATGTGAATCAAAATAATTTTTACAGCACTGTTATACGAATGTATTTTAAAATTAAGATAAATATTGCTATAATAATTGCTTGCAAAAATATAGCAGCATAAAAGTTTAAAAGTATAACAGCATCAGCAAAAATTAATATTTTATGTAATATATTTATATAAGCAGGTGTAAGAAGTAATTATAAAGTATGTTATATGTGTAGTCTAGACACCATCAGAAGAAAAAAAAAATGAAATCTTTTTACATATTGAACAGGGAAAAAAAGAAAAGGGATAAAAAATTAAACACTAAAAAAATTAACACTTACGATAATAATTCTTCATATTAGAAATAATTTTAGTAATTAATATTAGCAAGAAATTTCTTAATCCATGCTTAAGTAAGAAACAATTCTTAATTGTTTTGGGTCTAATAATATATTTTCAAATATTTAGCAAATTAAGATGTTACGAGGTTTGAAATTCATTAAGAGGAATTTTTTTACCAAAATTTATGTGTGGTGAAGAGCATAACTGTCTGATTTATATTTTTAGTAAATTTCAATTATAATTAATTTTTTTTTTTTCAAATACATTTTGAAAATAATTAATAAAAAATTTTGTTCAAAAAAAAAAAAAAAAAAGTGCAAGTGGGATTTGAATTGATGGACAAAAAATAGAATCTGGTATATTGACGCCTGTGCAACTATGTCTCTGACCAAAGATTGAAATTTATACAATGATAAACTGTAGCATAAAGTTTGCAAATTATTTTCTTAAGAACCCCCCCCCCCCCCCCTGGGTGTTGCGTCTTACGGCTGTCATATTCCAACTACTATAATGTATTGATACACAAACATTCATCCAATTCAGTGACTCCAACCTTGGACAATTGCCTGGCCAGTTTTTTATCAGTTCTAATTTCACAGCAGGCAGTACATTTTTTCGCTTTTTTTTTTTTTTTTTTTTCTCTTAAAAAAGCAAATATTTTATAAACGGATGATTTCTTGGAAAGAAGGTGTACTGCCTGCAAAATTCTCTTGCACAAGATTTCCAAATTTCTGGACTAAATACTGCTAAGTCACCCTGAACTTCAAGCCTTATCCTCATCAATATTCAGTATCAAAATAAGAATTAGGAACTAATAACAAATAATATAAAAGTGTGGATGGGGTTAGGCTAATAATCAGTAAAATTTGGATATCAGGTGCTATTAAAGTAATTTTCTGTGCAGCTAAGATAATATACATTTCGATAAATAATAAAAATTCCCCAGCTTTTTTTTTTTTTTTTTTTTTTTCTCTCTCTTAAAAAAAGGAAAGAAAGAAAAATGAGAGAAAGAATTTAAGCTCATTTTTTATATGATTAAAATTTGAGATTGCTCAAACTTAAACAGAAAAACTGGGTAAAAACAATATTGGTTGTAAAAAAGCCTCAAATTTAGAGATTCAGTTCAAAGTTGCATTTGTCCAAATAATTTATACTAAATTTCTCTAGCATATAAAAGATTGGCAGAAACAACCAATGAAGGTGAAATTTGATTTGATAAACTTGAACCATTTATAATTTTAATTAATACAGTAAAACATGTTTCAAAGGAGTTGATAAAGACAAAAATTCTACTTTAGATAGTTTTCCATTTTAATAGGTATGACTGCATTTTATTTTCTATGAAAAATTTCTATTTATGATAAGATTTGTTTTTACATATTTTACTTATATATCTATATAAACACTTAAGCTCTTTAAGCAATGCTGAGTGTGATTTTTAAAAGTTTTTGTTTGTTTGTTTGTTATATATATATATATATATATGTATGTATCCAAATAAAAAATTTTTTTTTTCAAATTAAAATATTTGACTTTTTTAACAATATATTTTTTTATTAAATAAAATGAAGATTTCGATTAAAAATTAACATTATCAAGAAAGTTTAAGTAATGAAGCAATCAAACTCTTCTTGCAGGTATGTTATGCAAGCAAAATTCTAAATGAATTAGACTTAAATATATTAAACAATTTTAAATCAATTTTGTGAAAATCTTAAAAGTGTTCTAAAATGTTTCTGCTTTCATGCAAAATCGACATGTCATTTATTTAAAAAACTTCTTATATAGCACCTTTCTTTGAAAGTAATTAAAATGAAATGGTGGAATGTAGAGTATGCATAAAATAAAGAAATATTCAATGGAAATGTGCAATCTCAAATATAAAAACTCAAATATTGAATTTAAATTATTTCATTCATAAAGATTCCATTGCAATATTAATAAAACTTAATAAGAATATCTCAATATGTAATATCATATATAGATTTAAAAAAAGGGGTTTAGTAATACAATAACTATAGTTAATGAATCTTGTGCTTTGAGATGCACTGTTTATACAGTAATAAGCTGTATTTTAAAAAAGGAAATAAAAACATAAAATATAAGTAAAGATGATTTTTGAAAGTATGTACAGGGTAAAAATTAATTATGGAATTATATTTGTTCAAATCAACTTTAGCTGAGAAATATTTTTGCAAGCTTAGTTCTAACTTTAGTATATAAATTTGACTAAAGATTAAAATTAAGTAATTTTTTAAATCTATCATTTAAAAATTTTAAAGTATTTAACATTTAAAAACTGGAACATTTTATCTTAAATAAGATAACCTGAAATATAACAAGCTTTTTTTTATATTTATAACTAATTTCCCCAGTTTTTAATATAATGACAATGTATAAATGTACATATATTACAATATATAAGATATGTAATTGCATTGTTATTTAATATCAAAATTTTTATCACATAATAACAAAATGACTCCAACAATTTTGATTCATTTAAACAATTCCTTTTGTAATAATGATTTCATAACTCCTTTTTTTTAAAAACACTGCTATATAAAAAATTACAATATAACTTACGATATAATATGCTCTAAAACAGAAATATATCAATTTACAATATAATAAAAATTGTATAATACAGAAAGTAAATCTCCTGTTCAGAATTATTATTTTGAATACAACTAACTTTAATTCATAACATTTATATATAATTTTTTTTTTTTTTTTTTTCAAAACCATTATCTGCATTTGATAACACCTAACCATTTTCTCTCAAATGAGTTTGTCAATAATGTTTAAATGAGAAAGAATTTTCTCTTTACAGTACTCTAAGGTTTTATAATTACAGTACACAAAACATATAAATTAATTAGTAAATATTGTTTTGAAAATTATGCATGGATGATACATTTTTATTGTAATAGTAACACAAAATCCTCAATTATATTTAACGGTACACAATTTAATGCAGAAACTTAATATTACAGACTTGCAGATTTAAAAGCCATAGCTTTTAAAATCAAAATTCAAATAAATAAAAAAAATTCATTCAGTCTTACTTCTAGTACAAACAATGGGGAAATTTCGCACATTTTAGATTATGCTTTCTTTTATGTTTAACTGATGAAGACAATTTTAGATTCCTCAAAATTAATCCAGAATTGCAAAAAAATTTTAAATAATTACAATTAGTTGTTACATTTTTTAAATAAATAAAAAAGCAAAAAGCTGATCTGAAAACACAATGAGATTCGTTTGATGTCACTACACATAAAATGTGAATTCATGTCAAAAGATTACTATAACTTATGTATTATTAGTTTAAACTTTTCATTCATTTTCATATTATTAGTTTATACTTTAAATTAATTTTCACATTAGTTTGCACTTTGCATTAACTTTTATTTAAGAGAATGCTGAAGTTAAGTGAATACTTTTACGCCAGAAAAACTGGTTTTCGTGGGAGTAAAAATACAGCTACCTAAGCTTAAATGGCACATTTGCTAAGTGTTTCAATAGTTGACCATTATCTGCTTTTTAAAAAAAAGAGGGGATGTACTGAGAATCTGAATATATCATGGCAGTAAAACACATATTTTCATTATTGAATGTAGACATTGAATTATACATAAATTCTTTACATTAAAATATAAAAATATTAGCAGTTATTATCATAAAAAAGTTAATTTTTGTTTGAATAATGTATTGGTATTATAAAAATATAATCTTAAGAGATATCATGCTATAATATTACAATTGTCAGAGTCAGATATGCTGAGGTTTCTAAATTCAATTAATGGAATGATATGAATTATTTAATGATTTAGCAATAAAAATTTAACATAAAACTATTCACCAAATGTTTAGCAACGATAAAATCTGAATATACATAATTTTGCATTAATTGCATTTAACATTTTTTAAAACTATTTTGCATATTTTATTTATTTATTTATGCGTTTTCATTTCCAAAGAAATATTGCTAATTTATAGCAAAAATGAAAATGAGAATTTGTAAACAAAATGAGCTTTGTAACTATAATATTTTATAAAATGTAAAATCTTCAAATAAAACTTCTGCAGATTTCATGAAATTAAGAAAAAAATTTCACAAAAGAAATTATTTACAGCAGTTTATTATGTGTTAAATAATAATAATATGAAACAAGAATAAGAACATTATTCTGTAAAATGCAATTACAATTATTAACTTGCACCCATATCTCATGTTTAAAAGAAAATTATACAAAAATGAAAATAAGGAAAAAAATGTAAGAAAAAATTCTTACTCAAATTCGTAATATAATTTATTCATTATAGAAATTTAATTTGTTCTACTGATCCTTTTCTAAAAAACATTTGTAAGCTAAGCAACCTTCATAAATAAAATTACAGCAAAACACTGCAAGAGATTGTTTACATATGTATTGACATCAGAACTGCTTTTATCATGTGACATAGCTTTTTATCGTCCAGATGAAAACTTTGTTAAAAGCTACGATTTATTTCCAGTTTCAAATTTACATAAATATTATATTAAAATGCTCATATTTTTATATTCTATAAAATGCAAGTTAAGTTGAAAAACATGCAATTTCCCCATTATGAGTACACTAATTAAAAATGAAAAACTTATAACAAATCGTACAGTTTTATCATAATTACATATCACAAAATTTGGAATACTTTCACCTAGTAAAATATGAAATCAACAACATTTGATAAATATTTCATATAACAAGAAAAAAATAGTGATATCTATAAGGAAACTCAACAATAAGTCAGTTCTTAATGAGATTAAATACAAAATTATAAAATAAAAATTGTATAAATAACAAAAGAATCTTATTGTTCACATTTTACTTGCGAATTGATTAAGCTAAGGTGATCCTATCAGTTTGTTTCTGTTGTCCGATATGTTTGATACTTATATTCAAGAGCTTCAAGTTCTGTATGAGAAAGCACATCCTAAAGAATATTTTAAGATTATTTCACTCATCAAAATGGCAAAAAGAAATCTATTAATAAAACATAAATTATTATAAATAAAACATTAATAAAATATTAATTCCTCCTACGTCTAATGCAGTGTGACATTCTGAAAGTAACATCAGCAGAGCTGTCTTTGGTGAAAGTGAGGGCTGGTGAAAAAACTTAAAATCATCAATAGCACTATTGTTTCAACCAGTGTTCTCGCTGGCTTTTGGCCAACGTTAGCAATTTAGCTAATAAGAAATAAAAAGCAGCCGCCAAATAAAAATATTTACTAGTTAATTAAATTTGGCGTGAAACACCAAAAAATCTATATTTAGCCCTTTTTTTAATATGTTCTAAAATAACATAATTTTTGTAATTATTTAGAAAATAGAAACTCAACAATCTGCTATAGACACATTTAAAAATAAGTACTTTTTAAATATCTCCTTAATGTATAAATGTTTCACACAGTCTTTTATACTCTAAATGTGTAAATAAAAATTCAAAACAGCTGTCTCTCTGATTTAACGTATAGGTGAAAACTGAAAAATTCCATTAGTAGCCAGTGGCTAGTAGACCCAGTTTCATTAGTGGCCACTTTTTAAAAGTTAGTAGCCACTTGTTAAATATAGGTCAAAATGATATTTTTTTCTTTATTTAGCAGCTAGTGAGTAACAAAGTTATAAATATTTAGTTTGCATTGTACACACACACACACACACACACAAAAAAAAAAAAAAAACAAGGTAATTGTATTTTTAAATTTTAAATTTAAAAATAATTTCACATCTTTCTTGGATATTTTATTTTTATTTAAAACTTAGTAGGATCTAATATCATCAAGATTGGCATGGTAATTATCAAGTTTGGCAAGTGTACAGATAAATATAGATATTCTTTGTTTTAGCTGGGATTTCAAAACTCTGGATGTCTTATTAAGGCAATCGGAGAGTGTCAATGTGTTGGTAAGGTGGAGGAAGTTTACTTGGTGGCAGTAAAGTCATATGCTAAATTTGCAGTATTACTCGCCTAATGACGAGTGCTAATTTTGTCCTATATTTTTAAAGTAATTGCTATAATGTTTCAATCTTTCTTGACACCTACATAAACTTTAATCATAAGTAATTAAAAAAAAAAAATGCATCAGCCAACTATTACTGGTGCAATTAGTGAACATATGGCAAGTGTGAAAGATGCAATGTTCTTAAAATCTTCTTGCATCCAGAGGTAAAAATGGTATAATTTATTTGAAATGCATGTGGAATTAAAATTGATGACTATATTTTGTAAGAGAAAAACTATTTCTTAAAAACATAATCCAAATAAAGAGTTCATGATAAAAAGCCAAACTATAGAAAATAGAAGAAAGCTGCTAAATCTGCTTGCATCCGATAGAAAGAAAGAATTAACCAATTCACTAATTAGATGAAAACAAAGTAGAGAGGCATAGATCCATGAAAAAAGCTGTATTTCAGAAAGGAAATTAATAAGATTTTTTAATTGCCAAGTGGCGACTAGGGTGGCGATCGATTGCCAATTTTATCGCCATTTTTGCAACTTTAATCACCACGTGGCGAGTGGCGACCATTAATTTACACCAATAATTTAACGTCGTGAAAATATATATTAAAAAATGTTATGATTTTTCGACTTCAACTGATTCATCTGAAATTCACTGGCCAATGATATTTTACATGTAATTAATAAATATTATGTTGAATGGTTATTTCAATACAAGATTCCAGCAGAACATTTTTCTATTTGACACTTGATGTGAATATTTTTGTATTTCCACTAGCACAATGCCGAAGCACAGACAGTGAATAACTGAAAATAGACAAATATCTATCGCATATCTTTTCTACGTCTTTGCCTATTGCTAAACTGAATTAGAATTGAGTTAGTATCGCAATGTAAATGGCACTGTCTGATTGAATATGTAAAATGGTATCTTTTGTTCAGAAACACAAATAAAAATTTCAATTGTATTGCCGTACACACACACAAACAGAGAAAAAATTAAACACTTGCAATTTGGCAAGTCTGATTGCTCATTTATTCGCCAAATGAAGAGTTTTGTCATAATTTGGCACAATGGTGAGCAACAGCGAGACCTCTGATTTCAACAGTTGATATTATAATTTTTAAATAATAAATAAGTCATTTATATAGCATTATTTATATACACTGCAGATCAGCATTGTATCCAAAGTTTACTTTGATAATGCAGTAGCTTATCTTAAAAGATTTTCATTAATCTGCATCTGGCCTAAAATCAAACCCTGGCCAAATTTAGAAATGCATTTTTCTACATTTTATCTGAATTGAGTCGGGCCAGATTTGAACTTCATTCTTTCCAGTTTGGTCTCACATTTTTTGTTGACACAAGCCAGACTGAGAGTAGACTTCATTTTATTTGAGCTGAGTTGGACCTGGAATATATTTTATCCAAAAACAAGTTGGCTTTGGTCTTTATTCTTACCCTCCCCCCCCCCTCCAAAAAAAAAAGGCCTAAGCCTAAGTTGATTTGACAGATTTTATTATGTGATAGTGATATTGTATTTTTGTTTAACACAACTTAATAAATTTCCTTTAGTTTAACAAATTACTAAGAAATATTTTTAAAAAGCTGTAATCTTTTACCTTATAGCTTTGAAATTATGATTTTACATTTTAATTTTTTCTACCATTTTTACACTTAATTTTATTTACACTTTCATCTAAATCCTAATATCTTGAATGTATATATTGTTCAACAAATGTCCCTTTTTTGATGTTTAGGATATGAATTTTGGTTGTAGACATTTAAGAGAGTGGGAGCTGACATGCAACAATTTGCTTGAAAGATGCAATATTCTTTTAAAATGTACACAATTCAATGAACCCATGCTTTAAGAATCCTTATGATGGACCTAGATTGTCATTTAATTTTGGCACTGTAATACTGAATTTTGTATTATTAAGAAGTATAAAATAGACGAAAACTTTTTAATTGGGTTATTTAATTAGTTATTTATAACTAATTATAACTAGTTATTTAATTTAAACATTTTAAATCTTAAATCGCATTTTCTTCCATTATATTCGAATATTAAAATATTTACTTATATGATGCAAATAAATTCTTAGTTTCATTTATACATTTTACTGAAGGATACTTCTGAATAAAATGACTAAAGGATAGAGCATAAAAGAATAATAAAGTTATTTCTTTTCTTATTATATATTATTTTGAAAATATTATTTCTTTGCTAATATAAAGTTGTAAAAAATATTAGAAGTTTTATTTGTAACTAGCAAATCATGCAGCTTTGCTCGCGTAATAGTTGAAATCTGCTAAGATATATTTGTATGTTTAAATTTTATTATAAGAAATAATATTTTTAGGAATAATATAAAAATTTACATTTAAGCCACAGTTTAACTAAACTGCTCATTGCATTGCTTTTAAAAGAAAATAAATGAAATAAATGAGAAGAAATAAGGATAATTCTAAATAATGATAATTTAGAAAATATTTTGAAACTTTTACGCTCAATCCATACATTTATTTCAGTATTCATTTGAAGTTTTGAATTTGAAGTTTTTTTTTAGAAACCATCTTCTTAGTACACATTTATATCTTAAAATTAACCATCATGACGAATTCCAAGCTTCTTTTCCAACTTCTATCATTTCTTTAGAGATAGTGACACCAGCATAAAATGCCTATGCTGAAGCAGGGACTGTCGCCATTAACTTGCCAACATTTAAAATAGATTAAGTATTTCCTATTATTCGATAAAAACATATAATAATTAAAAAATTAAAGTGTTTTTTAGAAATTTTTTTGTTTCTACCAATTCCACTTGGCAATGGCACCGGCTTAAAATATAATCTGTGTAGGATCAGAGATTGCCACCATTGATTCACAACCATTACTTTTATAATAAGTTTATTATAGCCTGAGATTGCATAAAGATTGTAATTTAGCAATTTTTTAGAATGACTTTCGCTCTTTCCCATCATTTCTCAACTTTTAAATTTCGAATTTACTTTTGACTGTTCTTTGAAGACAATTATACATTTCATAAGTAACTATCATGCCATATTTAAATTTTCTAGCCTCATTTGTAAAACAGCAATCACAATTTAGAATGTGTCTTGCTCTTGCAATTCTTTTGAAGTAGTGGAATGCACAAATATAGGTTTGAACAGTTTAGCAGCTTAGGTTTGAACAGTTTCTATCACCACAAATTTGCAAGCATTGTTTTTTTAATTGATTTGGTATTTCATAGGATGCATAAAAATCATTATTTAGAACGTTTTTAGAGAGCTTTTCATTCACTTCCTCCTTTTAAATTTGGAATTTTCTTTCAATGGTTCTTAGAAAGCATTTGAATCTTTTGAATATCATGCCAAATTTCAAAATGTTAGACACTTCAGTTGTATAAAAAATGGAATTTAGAACATTTTTTACACTTGCAGACCCCAGGTGGTAGTGACAGCAACATAAAATATAGCCTATATTGAAGCAGGGACTGCCACCATCAAAATGCAACCATTACTTTTGAAATCGGTTTGATATTTCCTGAACGTAGAAATCTCAATTTAGAAAGCTTTTTACCCTTTTTAAATTTCCATTTGTTTTTTAAACTGTTCTTGGAGAGCATTTACTGCTTCTTATGAGTAATTACCATGTCAAATTTTACATTACGAACTAAGATTGCTCACAAATTGGCATTTAGATTGTTTTTAGAACACTTTTTCACGCATTTTCATCCTTTTTAAATTTTTATTTTTTTAAAGAAATGTTATTAGATATCATTTATATCCAATAAGTAACTATCATGCCAAATTTCATGTATCAACTCCCTTCAATAACACAAAAATTGTATTTCTAGAACATTTTTTTACTCCTACATTACTTTGAGGTAGTAGCAACCAACATAAAAGCTTGCAGAAAAGAATGTTGCCATTATTCCCCTACCATTGTTTTTTAAATCTAGAAATTCCAATTTAGAATGTTTAAAAAAAAAAAATCCTGCATTTTCCTTCCTTTTTAAATTAAATTTTTTTAAAGGAAATGTTTTTAGCACTAATTTATATCTAAGTAACTACCATGCCAAAGTTCATGTTTTTAGATCTTTTCATTACAAAAAAACTGCAATTTAGAATGTTTTTTGCTTTTGTAACCCTGAGGCGGTAATGACATTGACATAAAATGGACCTTATATAAGAGCAAGGTTTGACATCACTATTTTTTTAATTGGTTTGGTACTTCCAGAGATTGCATAGGAATCAAAATTTAGGACTTTTTTTTAGAATGCTTTTATGACATTTTTACCCCTTTTAAATTTCACATTTTTAAGAAAGGTTTTTATAGATCATTTATATCTTATAATTAATTAACATGCCAAATTTTATGTTTCTAGCGCCTTCAGTGGCACAAAATTGCCACTTTTAGAATGCTTTCTGCTTTTGTACCTCCTTTGGGGTAGTGACATCGACATAAGGTATAGCCAGTGTTCTTGCTGTCGCTCGCCAATGCACCAAATTGCGACTAAATTCTTCATTTGGCGAGTAAACAAGCGATTCCATTCGCCAAATTGCTAGTGCTCAAATTTTGCTTTTTCGTTTTTCATACATATTCATGTACATATAATATACATATATAATATGTATATATAATATACATATTAATAAATACATATTTTTGTATATTTGTAGCAGATAGTTGAAATTAGATTAATAACAATCACTGTCACAGTTATAAAAATTTAGGTTATTTTAGAACATATTAAAAAAGGGGGTACATTAAAGGGTTAAAGATAATTTTATTTTGTGTTACATGGCGAATCAATTTGGCTAATATTTTTTTCATTTGGCGAATGTTTTTTATTTTTAATTAGCCAAATTACTAACGTTAGTCAAATGTCAGCGAGAACACTGGGTATAGCCTATGTTGGAGCAAGCACTGTCACCATCATTTTGACATCATTATTTTTTAAACAGGTTCATTACTTCTCAAGATAGCTTAAAAATAGCAATTTAGAACATTTTTAGAATGATTTTTGTGATTTTCATCCTTTTTAAATTTTGTATTTTTTAGAAAATGTTCTTAAAGATCATTTATATCGTAATAAGTAATTAACATGACAAATTTCATATTTCTAGGCCCCTTAGTAACACAAAAATCACATTTTTAGAATGTCTTTTGATCCTGCATCCCCTTTGCTACATCTTGAGTCAATGGAATTGTCATAAGATGTAGCCTATGTTTGATTCTGTGCGAATGCCATCTTTTTGGCACCATTATTTTTTGAATTGATTAGGTAGTTCCGGAGATTACCCCTACAAATAAACAAACTTTACCTCTTTATAATATAGGTATGGATAACATAGAGTTGTGATTGAAAAAATATGCTGAATTTGGGACAGGGTGACACCATTTACAATCGCCCTGGGTGTCACCCATCCTAGCTACACCACTGCTTTTGTTATACATCAGCTGTTTGCAAATAGCCAGCTTAACAGGATGTGAAGTTCCCATTGCTACATGAACCACCAATATACAGCATAAAAAAATTATGAAGAATCGAGAATTTTCAAAAATCACTATTGTAGTACGACATACGACGGAAAGAGTTCCTGGCAAGTTTACAAGACCCAATTCACCATTGTAGCCGAAGCGAACAAATGGAGTGACGAGGTGAAAGCTTGTCAACTGGCAGCGTCTTTGAGAGGAGAAGCCGCCGACGTGCTGCAAACATTGCCCGATATGACGCAACTCAATTTTGACACACTAAGTTGTGCACTTGAAATGAGATTCGGCGAAAAGTTCTTCAAAGATTATACGAGAATACAAATGAAGAGCCGCCATCAAAAATCAAGTGAAACCCTTCAAGAGTTTGCCTCGGAAATTGAACGGCTTGCAAATTTAGCATTCATTGACTGTCCAACAAATGTAAGGGAAATGCTCTCACTGCAATATTTTGTATACGGAATAAAAGATCCAGAAGTGCAGAGAGCGGTACGAATGGCAGATGTACAGGATTTAAAGGCTGCATTACTATATGCCTTAAAGTTGGAAGCAGCTACACAAGCCAGCCGAAGGGATCGTCATTCAGTCCGAGGGACAACGGTGAACAAAAGCTCAGACACTGAGAGCGACGTCTTGAAAGAAATTAGGAAAATAAAGAGCTGGAAGCTTTAAAATATGGAAGAACAAGCTCAAGAAGACGGAATCTCAGGTGCTGGGGATGCGGTGATACAGGACATCTCCGAAGAAACTGCCACAAAGTCCACGAACGTGAGATGAATTCAAGACCAGAGAATAAAAAGCTCCACCTGAAGATCCTTCAAATATCGAAAATAAGTGGCGGCGATAATGAATTATATGTGATAGGATTTATTAACGAGATTCAATGCCGTATGATTGTGGATACAGGAGCCAATGTAACAATAATAAGAGAAGATTTGGCTCGAAAATTGAAATGTAAACTCATCTGGACTCCACCATGCGTTACCCTGCAAACTGTGACGGGCGACAAGATAGGCATATATGGTAAGGCAAATTTTACCATCAACTTTGGAGGAACGAAATATCACCATATGGCATATGTGGCTAACATAACAGATCCTTGCTTAATCGGACTAGATTTTCTGAAGAAGTTTGGCTTCAAACTTGATTTCAAAAATAACAAAATGCTCACAAAATTTGAAGAAATAAGCCTCTTTGGATTAAATAACAAAATTGAATGTAAACAAGCAGTAATAGTCAAAGAAGACATCAATCTAGATCCAAGAACAGAATTTTTAGTTCCAGCTGTAATTAAAAATGAAACTAATTACCGATTTGGCCATATAGATTATCCAGTAGACAATAGTACACAAGCAGGAGTATTGGTGGCTTCTTCTGTAGTAGACCTCTCGAAAAAGACCATTCCAGTCAGAATTGCTAACATCAGTGATAAGACGAGGGCTATCAAGAAAGGAGAGGTGATAGTGTCATGTGCTCCTGCGACGTGCATAAGTCAAAATTCCAGTCACTCTGAGAAATCTTCAGATAATTTAGTCAAGGATTTGTTACAAAATATAGACTTAGATCCAAAACAGATGGAAGCTGCGGAAAATTTAATTAGAGAATTCCAAAGTTTATTTTCCCAAACATCTTAAGACTTTGGACGAACTAAAATGGCACAACACCGAATTGACACGGGAGATCACTCTCCTATTAAACAGCACCCTAGACGATTACCTTTTGCCAAGCAAGAAGAGGTGCAGAATTTAATTAAGGATATGGAAGAAAATGACGTCATCGAACCATCGACAAGTCCATGGGCGTCTCCCATTGTATTAGTAAGAAAGAAGGATGGTTCTACAAGATTTTGTGTAGACTACTGCCGACTGAATGACGTCACTAAAAAGGATAGTTACCCTCTGCCAAGGATCGACGACACTCTCGACACACTTGCGGGCAACACTTGGTTCTCGACTCTGGATCTGAAGAGTGGTTACTGGCAGGTAGAGATCCATCCGGACGACCACGAGAAGACTGCCTTTACAATGGGACAAGGATTATGGCAGTTCAAGGTAATGCCTTTTGGTCTATGTAACGCACCTGCAACTTACGAACGGCTTATGGAAACGGTTCTCCGGGGGCTGTCATATGAAGCATGTCTTGTTTATTTAGATGATATCATAATCATAGGAAAATCTTTTGATGAACATCTGAACAACCTCAGGCGTGTGCTACAAAAGTTAAAGGAAGCTAATTTGAAGTTAAGCCCTTCGAAGTGCAGTTTGTTTCGAAATGAAGTCGCCTACCTTGGACACATCATTTCGGCGGATGGAGTCAGGACTGATCCGGAGAAGATATCAGCCGTGAAAAATTGGAATCGTCCAGCAGATGTTCACCAGCTTCGGAGTTTTCTAGGATTATGCACCTATTACAGAAAATTCGTCAAAGGCTTCTCGATGATTGCAAGACACTTCATAAATTAACAGAAGCCAATCAAAAATTTATCTGGACACAGGAATGTGACGCTGCTTTCGAAAAGCTCAAGGAGGCCTTAACATCCACTCCAATTCTGTCATATCCTCAAATAGATAAACAGTTTATACTTGATACAGATGCAAGTAACGAAAGCATTGGCGCTGTACTGTCCCAGGAAATCGACGGCCAGGAGCGTGTTATCGCCTATTTCAGCAAGTGCTTATCAAAGGCAGAGCGAAACTACTGCATAACAAGAAAAGAGCTTCTTGCTGTAGTGAAAGCCATAGACCATTTTCATCACTATCTTTACGGTCGAAAATTCCTGATCCGAACTGATCATGCTTCTCTAACTTGGCTATTGAATTTTAAGAACCCAGAAGGCCAGATAGCCAGGTGGATACAAAAGCTTCAAGAGTACGATATGGAGATACGCCATCGAAAAGGCTCATCACATGGAAATGCAGATGCTCTCTCAAGAAGACCCTGCTCAGAGAATTGTAGATACTGCGACCGGGTTGAGAAGAAATTTAATGTCAAAGGTCCTATAGTAAGACAAGTTACAACTGTGTTTACATCATCGCAAGATCAGTGGAGTGACGAGAGCCTGCGTAAAGATCAACTTGATCCTGAAATTAAGCCAATTCTAGAGCTGAAAGAGGAGTCCAACAGGAAGCCCAGCTGGCAAGACATGGCCCATTACCATCCTACGACTAAACGTTATTGGGCTCTCTGGGATTCCTTACATTTGAAGAACGGCATCTTGTACCGAAAATGGGAGTCTGACGATGGAAAGACATGTAGATGGCAATTACTACTCCCTAAGTCGAGAATTTCTATGGTCCTTTAAGAACTGCATGGTAGTCCCACAGGAGGTCATTTTGGTGTAATGAAGACCCTGCAAAAGGTTCGAGAGCGTTTCTACTGGAATAATGTTCGCAGTGATGTGGAGAAGTGGTGTTGAACTTGTGACACCTGTGTAGCACGTAAAGGTCCAAAGAAGCGCACCCGTGGACGATTGCAACGTTATAATGTAGGAGCTCCTTTCGAACGAATTGCACTAGACATCCTGGGTCCACTTCCTAGAACATCTGATGGCAATAAGTACATCTTCGTTGTCATGGACTACTTCACTAAGTGGCCTGAAGCATATGCCATTCCTAATCAAGAGGCGGTAACCGTAGCAGACATACTGGTTCAACACTGGGTTTCCAGATACGGAGTTCCTCTTCAAATCCATTCTGATCAAGGAAGAAACTTTGATTCGGCTGTGTTTAAGGAAATGTGCGGACTACTCGGCATGGACAAAACTCGAAAAATACCTCTACACCCTCAATCGGACGGCATGGTGGTACGGTTCAATCGTACCATCCTAAATAGCCTCTCTCTCCTGGTGTCTAGAGACCAACAGGACTGGGACAAGAAATTGCCTCTTTTCCTGCTTGCCTACAGGAGTGCCACTCATGAGGCCACTGGTTACTCCCCTTCTCAAATGCTCTTTGGTCGTGATCTTCGTCTGCCTGCGGATCTTTTGTTTGGCTGTCCTCCTGATGCTCCTTCATCGCCTGAGGAATATGTCGATGAACTCCAGGCATGGATTGAGGAGATTCATTGCCTAGCGAGGAACCGAATTGGACAGGCATCAGAAAAAATGAAGACACGGTACGACACAAAGGCAACTGGATATGAGTTCAACGAAGGTGACAAAGTTTGGTTGTGGAATCCCACACGTCGTAAGGGACTGTCGCCAAAACTACAAAGAAACTGGGACGGTCCTTACACAGTCGTCAACAGGCTGAATGACGTCGTCGTACACATACAAAAATCGCCACACGCCAAACCCAAGGTTGTACACTATAACCGGCTAGCCCCTTATTTTGGCCAAAGTGATTAGAAATTCAAAACTTGAATTTCAGACCATGGTCATGAAAGTCACTTTTTGTAAATATGTAAATAGTAATTAGTTCTTATTTATGTAAATCTTATTATTATTATTATTATTTATTTATTTATTTACTTGTTTATTTATTTTAAGTGTTTTCCTCTAACTCAAGGATTGCACTGTCCGGGACGTGCAGTCTTTGAGGAGGGGTAGTGTTACGAATTTTGTAAATAGTTAGTGTTTGTACTGTAAAATAATGTAAATAATCTTATTAAGCTCCATTCCTTTACTAATATTAGTTTTTGCTACATTGTCTCTGTTATCAAGCAAACTTGTCCATTATTTTCAGTGTATGTCTACGGCAAATTGGCGAAATAATAAAGATATTGCCAAGTTGGCGTCACTTTTGGCGACTAATTTTGGTCGCCAAATTTGGCGATATATCGCCAAGTTGGCGACAAACTTGGCGATTGTTGGCGATGGTAACCCTTTCCTCTCTATGGTAACCCCCCTTAGATATACTGATACATTGTTTGTTGTTCCGTGGATTTTTCGAGATGGTTCTAGAAATTTCCCACACATGCTGCGAGCCTATATAAGAAGAGAAGCGATGCGAGCTGTTGTTATTATTTACCAGTCAGTCATTGAGTGAACAAGGCATTTGTTAAGCAAATTTGCTTGAGTTTCATTTATGTTGTTTTGAATGTTAATAAGTGTTGAGACGTTATATAAAGAGTCTCTGGGATCTAAAGCTGTACTTTTACGATAGATTTGAGCAGTTATTTTTGAATATCTAGCAATATTTGTGAGTTTCGAAGACTCTGTTGTTCTGAAGATCTGTAAATAATTTTCTACTTTTCTAAGAGACAAGAGTTTGAAGTTCTCTAACCATAAGATCAAAAGAACCCTATATACGCTGGAACAATATTTTGTTATTGAAGAAAGACCTGCTGGTCATGATAAAAAAAATTATGATCAATTCTTGCATAACTTAATACACTTTTTGATGTTAGAATAATAAAAATGGCACAAAAATTCTGAAAACAGCGTCTCTTTCTAACAGAATATTTCCATATTCAAGAAAGATCTACTAGTTATAGTAAAAAAAATGCAAAAAAAAATTATGCATAACTTCTAACATTTTTCAATTGCATGATGGCAACACAGGGACAGACAGACATTTTGTGTAAACATGCTTTTTGAGGTCTCTGATCTTTAAAATCTATAAATCTGTCGAAAACAGAAATCGAAAAAAAAATTCAATTATAATGCTTTCCTCTATTAAAGATAAAATGAAAATAGATCTGTTTAATTGTTTAACTTAAAGAAAGAAAATTAATTAAGTCATACTTTAACAATTTCAAATTTTGTTTTACAATCTGAAAGAAAAAGTAAAAATTTTCTATAAGATGTAAATGCAAATTTTTAAATTTATTACAAAGAGTTCAAATATCTATATTAGGAAAGCTGACAGTTCTTTAAACTTGGAACTTATTATTTTTTATAATTTGCATTATAAACAAAACTTTTTTGGCATTGTTTAGGGTCAAACCTTTCCTGTTATCAAAATATATTTACTTTGCTGCACATAGTCAGACATTCGGCAGAGAAGTCTGATATCTAGTGATTGTGATTCAGATATTGAAAAAACAGCTGGATATTTTCCGGAAATATTCATTGCATCTCTAGTACTTTTTTTTTTTTTTTACTCTAGCATGATTAGCATATTATTTTTAATTCAATAAATTGCTAGTTCATACACACGACATAAAACAAAAAAAGATGCAACTTAAAAAAAATTACATAAATATGTGCATCATATAATTAAAATACTTTTAATTTTAAGATAATATTTAAGAAATATAAGCATGTTTTGTGCCCAATTTCTTTGATTTTTTACATGAACCAAGTATAGGACAAAATTAGCATCTGCACTTGCCAATCAACGAGCATACCAAAAGTTTGGTGATTGACTTTATTGCCACCATTCACCAATCATAATGATTCTGCAATTGTTCATAAATCTTACTAAGTTTTAAGTAACAGTAAAATATCCAAGATATGAAATCATTTTATTAATTAAAATGTGTATTAATTTCAAAATCCATTTACCTTGTCTGTTTTATACAGTGCATCAACATAATTTTAAATATAGATTATCACTTATAATTTGGCTGCAGTAATTACTTGTTTATATTTTTCTATTCAATTGAATGACAGTTTTTTTCATCAGTGTAATCTTATCAAAAAATAAAGGATATTAGTAAATTATGATGCTAAAGCTAATAATCAGAAAATCACATTTTTTATCAAGTTTTTAAAAATTTGTTATTGACCAGGGACTAAAAAAATTGCTAAGTGAAAAATTCCATGTATGTACCAGTAGGCAATGATTAAAAGAGTTAATTTTGACCTATACAACTGGCCAATAAGATTTTCAAATGAATCGAACTGAACTAAGCCTGAATATTTCAGCCGTGTATGAAAAAATATAAAAATGCACTTACATCTTCAGTTACAGAAGGAATTTTCAAAGCTCGATCAATAACTGAAATAGCATTAGAATAATCACCTTCTCCAATATAGCTCTAAAAGAAAATAGTAATAAAATAAAGATTATAATCAGATAATTTTTCACAGGAATTTTTAAATAAATTTTTGAGAGGTTAATAAGAAAAAGGTTAAACTTAATCATTAGAATTTATATATATATACATCAACACAGCTTTCAAAGAAATAATTTTAATTACAATAAAATGAAATGTGATGTTTAAATATTATACAGATATTGATCGTAATGATTTCTTATCTCTAAATACCTACCTAAATGAAATCAAATCAGATTAACATTAAAAAGATATTACCAGATTGTAACAAAAATTTCTTGCCTCAGCTAATATCATCTGTGCAAATAGTTTGCGTTGACCCATTTGCTCATATTTTCTCAAATGAATTTTGGCATTTGAAAGAAAGAGACTTTCTTTATAACACAATGTTGCAAAATTTGCAAAAAAAAAAAAAAAAAAAAAAAAAAAAAAAAAAAATCATTATCATTAACTACAAGGTGTCTGAAATGAAACAATCATGCTCAAATTAGAACAATCATTTACTTCCAATTCTGCTGCAAATAGTCAGCTACAAAATTTCACCAAATCATGTATACAGCTTTAGGTACTATTGTTATATCATATGAAACTGTGAAGGTTTGTTACCAAAAGTTCAAAAACAAGGACTATCACATTCAAGAAGCAAAGTGTTCCAACCAGCCTACTGTGTTCATGAAGTTTGCCTGTAAGAACTTGTGGAAGAAGATCAGTATTCAAGTCTCGGTATGTCCCTCACAATTCCAGTAGGACTGCCTCATTGTAATGACAATGAGTCATTGTTGAAAAATACCAATGACAGTGTTACCCTATACATACATTTTGAAAGACATGTTTTCATTAAAATTCTCGAAAATGAAGAAAATGAAATTTAAATACACTAAATTGTAGAAAATAATTTTTGGGCTTAAAAAGAAATTGTTTTATTTTCTCATGTTAAAATCCCTCCCCCCCCCCCCCAAAAAAAAAAGAACTATATATATACATACACAAGGTGTTTTTTTGTTGTTGTTGTTGTTTTAACTGATACTATTTAGAGCTCTCTGCAGCTAATTTTAGTAACCAGAACGGCTTTAAAATTGATAAGAAGTTTAATGAAACCAAGGGAAAAAGATTCCAAGAAAAAAAAAAAAAAATAGTTTCAATCACCAGTAAGGGCTTTTCCATGTGACATATGTCGAAAATGTTGTACGAAGAATGCAAGGTGCGATACAAGAGAACAGTGGTCACATTGAATGTGGTTGAATTCCTCATCGGGAAAGTGAATATAACGAATAAAACATGGCATTTTATTCAAATTATCACTTTTGTCTGTTTCTGATGTTTTCATTCCATATAGAGTGCCAAATTTCTTGATATCAGTGGTGATTGAACTATTTTTTATTTCTTTATTTATTTTTGTTGGAATCTTTTTTCTCATGGTTTTATTAATCCTTATATAAAATTTTGTATCATTCCGGTTATAAGAACGAGCTCTCGGTGGCTCTAAATAGCACCAGTTAAAAAAAAAAAAAAAAACAGTATATATACATGTGACATAATATAACATCATTTAAAAAAAAAAAAAAAAAAAAAAAAAACTTCAACAAAAGTTAAATTGCATTGGCATTCATATTTTTAATTTTATTTCTTGGACATGAGAAAATAAAACAATTTCCTTTCAAGCCTAAAAATGTTCTATTTTTTAGTACATTTAGAAAAATATTTTTTCTACATTTTTGTGAATTTTAATAAAAGCATGTCTTTTATTTTTTTACATTTATTTCTTCTATCTTAAATCATATCTGCTTAGCATATTTTTCAATAAAAGCAGCATATAATCAGATTAATTTTTTATTAGAAAAGTTTAATTTTTGCACTATTGTCAAACCATTCAGAAACTGTGTTTAATTTTGCTAGTATAAACAAGCACGCGCTGTCATGGTGAGTCATTCCTTTTTGAGAATTGTTCATATAATTGATTTTGCATTTTTATTATTCATTTCGCTTCAATTTTAATATAATATTAATGGTGTAACTGCCAGTCACAGTGCCTTGAAATAATATGAGAAAAGGGGACGATGTTTTCATTCATCTAACACTGAATTACTTTGATGTTGGCCATTCATCTAACATTGAATTACCTCTATGATTGTAAAAAACTTGAGATAACATAAAAATGCACACACAGAATCCAGATTCACCATATAGTACAAAGAAATGACTAAAAATTATATGTTTTTAAAGCATACATTACTTTATAAAAACTTAACTGAAGTTGTTTAAACACTTTTAGCAATTCTTTATAAAATAATGCATGCGTTTTCAGAAAAATTACAAAATTTTTAGTTATTTGTTACTTCTGTGTATTTTATCACTTACCTTAGCAAGATAAAGTAAATTTTCTTTCCAGTCAGGTTTTAATTTATCTGCCTAAAAAATAAAACAAAACAAATGAATTTAGCAAAGTATTTAAAATAAACAATGGCAGTTTTACAGTCACAGTAGTTGTAAATCACCTTAAATATTGTTTTTTAATGTAAAACATTACACACTCTTTATTAACTATTAGAAGGAATCTAACATCTGAATCCTGGATATTAATATTTTTTTTATATAGCTATCAATCATTCAAGTTAAAGAGTTTTAAAAGATAATCTTTAATTCCCAAGATTTATCAAATTAAAAATTTTTATTAATTGTTGTCTTTTCCTCGCAGAAAGTAAGATTTACTTAAGATAACAAACCTGATAAAGGCAAGTTCATTTAGAAAGATTATTATTAAAAATATATAAAATCATACAAATTCAAATTTTATTTGCAAAAGCGGATCAAAAGTATGTGTAGCATGCATGGTGCATATAGTAGAAAACAATGGGACCTCCAACTAGGAGGTTCATTAGGAAAATTTTTATCCAAAAATATAAAATCATTCAACATTGATTTTAGATATAATTAAGAATATTATCATAGGCTTGGTGCTTGGAAAATAGTTTATTGCATAAAATAATGGAACAAAGGTTTTTTGCATAAAATCCATTAACTGAGGTATTTAGACTAAACTCTCAAGAACATCATTAATTATAAAAATTAATTATTTATATGCTAGAAGCTCCTTTGGAATCGAAATGAAAAAAACTTCTTTAAACACCATAAAATATGTTAACTGCGCAAAATGTAGCGGCACGGTCCTTTGGAATCATTAAAATATAATGGTCAAATACATAAACAACCCATACTTACATTCATTTGACTTAATTTTGTAACATTTACTAATTTTTAGAGCATGATGATGTTTTAGGTATTTTTCTTTGAATGATACTTTGGTCTAGATCTAAAATATAACATATTTAAAAATAAAATCCTGAATTTATTCGTTCAACAGTAAAATTAATAATTTTGAAATTATGTATCCCTTTTTTACTTCGGATTACTTATTATTTTTCAGTTTTCAATGCAATCCATAATCAATTATTTCATTAAAAAAACATTTTTTTAAAAGAGGGCTAAAATTTAAAAACTTTCAACATCAAAATTAAAAGATTTTATCTTACCTCACAATTTATTTTATTTAACTTATTCAATTAAATAAAATATAGTGGACTTAATTTTTTTTCCCATGACACTACTTATTACATTTCAATTTTCAATACGATTAATTACTTCATTAAAAAAGCTCTCATCACTGTTAAAAAGAGTATAAAACTCAAAATTTAAAAAATTTCAGCATCAAAGTTAGGAGGTTTTTACTTATTTTACAATTTACTTATGTAACTTATTCAGTTAAATACAACCATTTGTTTAAAAATATATATATATATACATATACATATATATATATATATATATATATAAAAGGAAAGAAGAGAGAAATTGAAAATGAGGAACAAAAGCCCTTAATATATAAAAAACTATGGCCCCTATCGATAAAATAAAGGCCAATTTAATAGCCTACATTAATCATGAGATGAAATGCATTAATCCTATGAGAGTGTTGTTTACAGATAACAGGTTCCAAAAATTAAAATATCTGCATACAGAAAAACTAACTGAAATTAAAAAAGTACAAATGCATAATAAAGGTTATTGACAATGGATATTCTATGCAAAAAATAAAATAATAATAATTTTTATGAATAAATAAAATAAAAAATCATTAAAAAAATTTAAATGTAAGCAAGAAATCAGTAAACATTGTTAATACAGGATTAACATTAACTTAAGCATTGCTTTCCTAGACTAGTGTAAGTAGAAGAGAGTGGGGCACATTTGAACAATTTTTTAAAATATCAATAAATTTTTTATTTGAATTATGTTTATTGTGTTAGCATAATAAAAAAAATTAATTTCTTCATCATATGAACCAGAAGTTAAAAGTTTTCCATGTAAATTAAAAAAGTTGAGAGGATTCAAAAAGCTGGAAGATTTCTGTTCAAACCTGCCCCATGTAGGGATATCTTTGAACAGGTAAGGGGCACCTTTGAACAAATGAATGAAATATGAAAATATTGGGGGTTTCATAAAAAGCTGCATATGTTTCAGAAATATAAAGTAATATGAATAAAATTAAATAACTATATCTTATTGAAACTAATAATTTTTCTATTCTTTAACCAAACTTAAATCCATCAAAGTTGATGACAAAAAATCATTGTTGAAACAACACAGAGTGTCCTTCCAGTTATGTTTAGTTGTGAAACTTTTTTACAATATCCTTGAAATACACCAATATGATGTCTAATGTTTCTGGAAAATTAAAATTTTTCATTCGCTCTTTTTATGAAAAAACCTGACTTAAATTCCATTTTATCTCATACAAAAAAAAAAAAAAAAATTGTTTGGGAAAGAGTATAGGCTTTGCTAGACAAACTTGCTAAATCATGAATCATTATTATATATCCAGGATTTGCAATTATCAAATAAATGAATGCTATCATCAATTTAAATTTGAAACTTCCCATCACTGATACATCCAGAGATTGTAATACACATTTGCAGTAAGGAGGGATTGTTAACAGTATAAGTTCATGTTCTTTGATATTCTTAATTAGCCTGCTTTCACATAGAAAAAAATCCAAAAATAATTATATTTAGGTGCATCAACAACTCTTTACTTCATAGTTTTAGATGTTCAATGGTGCCCCCAGTTCAAACATGCCCCCCTCTCCCCTACTTATGGATGATCAACTATTGATAATAGTTTGGGATACCCCACAAGCAAAGTGGAGTGAAGATTAAAGATAGTGCTAAAATGTATAGAATATAAGTATAGGGAAAAGCCAAGAGGGAATACAGTAGGGACACACTGTCATGGTTGTAATAACAGTGAAAAAGAAGATGGTGAGGGAGAAAAGAGAAGCAAATGAAAAAGAGGACATCTACAGGAAAAGGGTAGCTAAAAATAAAATGAAGAAATTGGTAAATGCTGAAAAAGAGCCAAAAAAAGAAAAGTGCCTGTGCAGAAAAAGCATGATGTAACAGAACGATAAAATGGACAGTGATGCAGGATGATAAAACCAGAAGTAGGTAGGTAGAAAAGATTAAAAAAAAAAAAAAAGATTTTAAAGCCAGAACTGTATCCTAAATAAGAAAGCATAATAAAAGATTTTTAAATGCATTTTTTTTTTTCTATTTTTAGTTAAGTGACATTAGCAATGTAAAAGAAACTTGAATTGGGTCTGTTCGAATTATTTTTATCTTTGGTTTGATTGCCATTCAAGAAAACATAAAATCAATTTAATTCATTTTTTTTGGTAGTAGGCAGTATCAGTGCAAAAGAAAGTTGAGTAGGATCTGCCCTACTTTTTTCATAATTTGTTTGTGATTCCCACATGAGAAAAATCAAAATCATTTTTCAAACACTTCACTTTCTTTACTTTATACTATGTGATGCTAATGAGTTTAATTTGTCCTACCATATGAAAACACATAAAACAATTTCAAATATTTTTACTATTATTTCTGATGTCAAAACAAAGTTGAATTGAATGTGATGAACTATTTGTAACTTTGGTACAATTGCCATTTGAGAAATCACATATCAATTTTATTAAATTTAGCTCATCAATTTCTTTGATTTCTGTAGTAAAAAAACTCAAAACAAATTTTTAAGTGTTTTAGTTACTCTTCCTCAAGTTAAGTAGCAGTATACATGAAAGTTGAGTTTAATTTGTACTACCTATTTTTATTTGTTTGATTGCTACATGAGAAAACATGAAAAAATAATTTAAAAATATTTTAAATACTCTGATTTTTACTAGGTATTGCTAACAGCATAAAGAAAAGTTAAGGAAGTTAAATAGAATCCGTCTTAATTATTTTTAATTTGATTCAGACTGACATTTCAACAACCCCGAGAAATCAATATTTATTAAATTTTATTTTTTGTTTCATGGTAACATGGACTAGCGATTCCAATAAAGTTGAGTTGATATTAGTCTATCTATTTTTATCTTTGATATGGTTATCATATGCGAAAAAACATATTTAAAGTAAGAATAATAAGCAGACAGAAAATCAAAGATATTTTCTTTTCTCAATCAATTTTAGATAAATAACATATGACTTTTTTATCATGAGTATTAATTAAATTAACTGATTAGACAGAAAATGATTTAACTGCCAATCAAATAGAGCAATTTAAATTAAATTACAGTGGAGCATCGTTTATACGACGCCGAAGGGACTACCGAAAAACGTCGTATAAACGATAACGACGTATAATCGATTTTCACGTCCAAAACTAGAATTAATTTTGTTTTCACTTAATTTTAATGTTTAACGTGATGATTTGCATGAATTTGTGAATTAAACAAACCAAAATAAACAAATAACAAAAAAAACGGGGGAGGGGGAATTAGTAAGCAATTTAAATATGCGTACCTTTATTTATGTTTCAACAAAAGGTTTCTCATTTGCAGTGCATCATTTCCTTTCCATTTAAATTCAAAGATAAAAAACTCTGCGTGGCCAACTAAAAGTCGCCAATACTGATAACAGTTAAAAGAATAGTCTATTTGCAACTTAAAATAGGTCGGGAAAGCTGACCATCCCCGAAAAAAGAATGACACCTTCCAGTGTAATCTGTTACACATAAGCTGATTTTTCACACTAATCAAACACCATAATAGATGTCTAATGTAATCTAAAACCAGACCACATTTTTATAATGTGGAGTGCATTTAAACATGCTCTTTGATGTCACTCATAGCTGCCAACTTCCGTTCATTCGTAAAATATGCAAGAAATAAAATAAACCTATACAAAATCGAAAAATCGACGTATAAACGATTTTGGGCGTCGTATAAACGATATATTTTTACATTAAAATGAATATGAATGAATCGGGACCACATTAAAACGTCATATAAATGTAAACGTCATATAAGTGATCGTCGTATGAACGATGCTTTACTGTAATACTTAATTATTAGTCTATAAGCAGGATTAAAATGAATTTTAATTGATAAATTCATTCATGATTAAAAATCTAGTAGTTAATTTTCAATTGTTAATATAAATAAATTTGTACCACCTTGATAATAACAATGTTATTAACTTATAAACCTACAAAATAAACTAAATTACTTCTAATAAATAAGACCTAGCTTCTTCAAGAGTAGCTTCAGGAGGAGATGAAAACAAAGTAGATGCTACTCTTCTTTCTAACCAGGACAACATTGCAACCTACAAGGAAAACTAATGTGTTAAAAAGGAAGAACTTGTGCTACTAATTATACGCATGAACCCAGTAGTAGAATTTTCCATCTCAATCTGCAGCAAACAAAAGTTTATCTGTGATCCCAAAGAAAGTAGACCCAGAGAAAAGTTGTTGAAGTCAAAATAAATCCAAAAATAAGTAAGATTTGCATTTAAAAAGAAAATAAAATAATTTAAAATCAAAGTAAATTTTATTTTATTTTTTAAGCACTGCATATTTTTTTTAAATGTTAGGTTAATCTATAATGTCTAAAATTTGTAGCACTTTCTGCCGTGCTGCATGTTTTCTACTACTGGGTAAATGAATTTCAGATCTTTCAATAAAAGTACAATACACTAATACATAACTATTTTAAAATCTAAAAAGCTATGCAGAGGCAGTAACTGAACTGCAAATTTACCAGCAAGAATCTATTTCTATAAAATGTTCAAGAGGTATTTTCTGTGACTAATAATAAATACTACTATTTCCTACACATACAAAAGAAAAATAAATCTTGTATAATTTATAAATAGCTGATGAAGTATGCTAGAAAATACTATTTTGCAACATGAATATCAATTAAACTAAAAATTGATTTAAACTCTTTTTCCCATTCAATCTGAAAAGGTAATATTTAAAATGCAGATGATATTTTGCTTTACAAAATTTTAACACTACAAAAAAATTTATCAAGAAATTTAAGCAGCTTAATTGTTATCTCCTGTGAAAACATTTTACTCTTTTACTTCATAGTAATAGTTTCTTCATTAGTTACATGGTCTCCTCATATTCCCCAGACACATCAGTGCACAGGACAAAAAGTTTTCAAAAAGTGGTTTGGGGAAAAAAAAGACAACTTTTTTTCAAGAATGGGAAAGGAAGTAAAATTTTATTGATTTATTCATTTTATGGTAACCACAACTGTGGAGTCAGTAGATAAAATGACAGACTTCAATACAGATTCTGACTCCAGAACTGTGCAAACACTTAATCAAAAAGTCAACAAAATGATTACATTTTCATGATTATTAGAGACTCTAACCTTTATTCTTTATAATAATTATAAATGGAACTAATGCCATCTTAAATCTTTAGTGATAAAAAGTTACCACAAAAATAAAGAAAGATTTTTTTTTTAATCCTTTTTGCTGTATTTTTTCTGAGGTCAAAAATTTCACATTTTGTTGATCTCTCAATAAATTTATTGAAACTCAGAATATTAATATATATATATATATATATATATATATATATATATATATATATATATATATATATTCAATTTTGTCAGTTTTGTTTTTAAAATTTCCCCTATACAGAAATATAAAATAGAAGGACAAATGAGTATGATTTCAAATAAGAATAATTTAACAAAAAAAAATTCATTTTCATAAAAAAATCGCAATTTTTTAAAAATTAAATAAAAATTAAATAGAAGTATTACTTTCAAATAATATCAAAATTAAAACAAAATTTACCATAATGGTCTAAAAGATTGAATTTCGATTCTTTTCTTGACTAGCTCAAAATCACAATGCACTTTGAATATACAAAAAAAAAAAAAATTCTTTCAATTTTAAATAACAAAAACTCTAACAATAATTTAAAAGAAAATTAAAAATCTGAATGTGCATGTGCACATACATACACATGCAGACATCACTCATTTAGAAACTAATACAGTAAAACCCTGCTATTCCGAAAATCCATCTATTTCAAACATAGTTCAGAAAAACTATCAATTTTTTTAAATTTAAAAACAGGAAAAATAAAAAAAAGACGTTTACGTTTATGAAAAAACACATTTATTTATTGTTATAGAAAGAAATAACATAACATTACATAACATAAACATACATAAAACCTAAGCTTGATGAAAACACCTCAAACTAAATTGGAATCAAAGCTGATTACTTACAGTACATGTCGGCTCTATACAATTCTGCAGAAACATTCTTAATCACTGCTAAACACAAAAAATAACTAATTTACACACACATTAGGAGTGTTTTAAATCAAAAAAAGGCAATTTTGTGACATAAATTATATTTTCTTTTTCTTTTTGTAAATGAAAGAAACTAGCAGGCATTGTTGTTTAGAGACTATCTAATCACACATTTTTTTTTTTTTTTTTTCTACAAACACAATAGATTTTTCAGAACAAGCCATCAAATTTGATATTTTGAACTGCACTTCCTGATGAACAGTCAAGAAAGGGAGAAAAACACATGTTCACGCGATAGAAATCACTTCCAACTTTATAGGTAATTTAATTATCATAAAATGAAAAACAAAGTTTAATTAGAAATCATTTCCATAATCAGGCCTTTCAATTTTATATCTTTCTGTTAACAAATGAATTTATAAATGTCTCAAAACACTTTGTGCTTGTTGAGAAGAGCAGTTGAGAACAGCTTAAGAAAAAGTCTGTAATTTGTTTTCTGATGAAGAACACCGACTCAACTTGAGGATGCAGTGTTCTGCTATCCCATCGCTGAATGAACATAACATCATTTGGTATTTATGAAGCAAAATAATGCTTATAGTTTTTATAAAAATGTGGAATAGGTAACTTGTTTTTTGTCATTTTTTACTCAGATTTATGTCTCGAGAAAAGGCATATTTTTTGCTATGATACTACAGTTGCAGCTTTTATTTGAAGGATCTGTTATGCACTAACAATGAATTTTAAATTAAGTTATTAGAAATATAAGAATCTGTTTACCATAAGCCAGTGAATGCTGTATACAGCTGACACTTAGAAGATGTCCCCACACTTAATTTATGCCTTAACAAGTTAATGCATTATTATTATTAATGAATTCTGAATTCAAGCTAAACCAAACAGTGTTTGGTCCCAATTAGTTAGGAATAGCGAGACTCTACTGTATATTTTTTACTTACTTTATTGCAAATTAACATCATCAAAAACCATTTCTATTTTTAAAAAATTTATTATGTATTAAAATAAAGTTCTGAAATTTATTAAGAATTATCTGTACATTCCTTTTAACCGCACTCAATAGTTAATAAAGAACTAAAGAAATTGCCACAGATTTCAATATTTATAGCAACCTTCTTAATTAAGATTATTTCAGAGTTTTAGTGTAGTTTGATTACATAACTGTTAAATTTGTGCATTATTTAACTTATTTATTTACTGTCTAAGTTTCAATTTCATTACAGAACATTAACTGTGAAGACAATTGCTGAAAAATCCACATTGTTTTCAGCTCAAACAAATTATTCTCCTATAATCATGCTGCATGTGACATAGATTTTTTTTTTTTTTTTTTTTTTTATCAAATTCAAAATTATTTTTAAAACCATAAAAAAAATTCATAATTACAGATACAGTTTTAAAACTAACTGCATTTCAAAATACATTTTTTTCCCTATACAATGGTAAGAATAATTCTGTTTAAAAAATTATAATTTATTCAGTTTCATTCTAAACTGTCTAGCAAAGACTAAAGTCAATATACAGTGTCTCACAAAAGTGATGGGACACTTGTGCTTTATAAAAAGAAACTGCAATAAAATAAATAAACAAACATGTGCAAAAATTTTTTGGGTGTGTTTCATATTTAAAGTTAGTAACAATTATTACATAACATACATTTTGTCAAAATATTAAAATATTAATTTAGTAAAAATACAATTGTTCAGAATGGAGTAAAAAAAGGCTCACATAAGTGATGGGACACTTACTTTTCCATCAAATATTTATTCAAAAATTTTACTTTTTAAAAGGTTTTAATATTTTGTTGGATTTCCTTTTACTTTTAAAACATGATTTAATTTTTTGGGATGGATTCGACTAATTTTTTTGTGATTTCTGGAGTGATTTTACCCCATTCTTCTTAAAGCACCGATTTTAGTTGTTGTTTTGAAGAAATGCTGTGTTTGCGAATTCTTGATTACAATTCTTGCCAAATATTCTCTATGGGATTTAAGTCTGGAGATTGTGGTGGTGTTTTTATTATTTCAGGACAGTTATATAGCAGCCAGAGTCTAACGTTCAGAGCAGTGTGCTTGGGGCCATTGTCCTGGTAGAATTTAAAATCGTTATGAAGGTTCAGTTTTTGTGCTGAAGATTTCAAATTTTGCTTTAAAATATCAATATACTTGTACTGATCCATTATACTGTCAATAAAAACAAGATTACCAACTCCAGCAGACGACATACACCCCCATACCATAACTCCTCCTCCACCATGTTTTACTGTTGGTACCAAGTTCTGTTTGCGAAATTCTTCCCTGGGTTTTCCCCACACCAAGATTCTACCGTCAGAACCAAATATATTAAATTTACTCTCATCAGCAAATATAACTTTTTTCAGTAATCAGAATTCTTATTTATGTTGGATTTTGCGAAAGCTAGTCTGAGTTTTCTATTCTTTTCACTTACGAAGAATTTTTTCCTGGCTACTCTACTGTGATATCCAGCAGATCGAATTACTCTTCTAATAGTCTATGGATTAACAATTATTCCATATAATGCTTGTAAATCAGCAGCAACTTTTGAAGCACTATTTCTTGGATTTTTTTTAATATTTCGAACGATAATTTGCTTTATTCCATTGGATAGCTTTGATGGTCGGCTAGGTCTTCTTTTATCCTGAATCATATGATTCTTTTTCTATCGTTTGATATTGAAAAGTGTTGAATGACTCAAGTTAACTGTTTCAGCAGTTTTTCTAATAGATTTTCCACGTTTAATATGCAAATTAATAGCTAATTTTCGAATTTCAGGCGAAGTTTCTTTTCGTTTAGCATTCATGGCTACACAGAGCTAAAAAACACAAAAATTCCAAAACAAACTGGAGAGAAATACTGCAGATGATTTTATAAATTATTGCCAATTGCTTTTAAGTAAAAATAAAACCCCAAAAAATATTTTTATTGTTTATTTCAGACGATTTTTGTTGCATATATAATGGTGTCCCATCACTTATGTGAGCTATTTTTTGCTCCGTTCTAAACATTTGTATTTTTATTAAATTAATACTTTAATATTTTGACAAAATGTATGTTATGTAATAATCTTAAGTATGAAACACACCTACAAAAAATGTGTACATGTTTTTTTTTAATTTATTTGATTAGTTTCCTTTTGTAAAGCACAAGTGTCCCATCACTTATGTGAGACACTGTACTTTTAGCAACTCCAACTCAGACTCTTTTTATCAAAAAATCTGACTAAGTTCAATTCAGATTCACAACTCTGGTTTTTTGACAAACTCAAATAATAATAATAATAATAATAATAATAATAATAATAATAGAATGGTAAGATAATAGTTTATTTTTAAGTGTTTTTGGATTCTGTTAAATTTTCTGATGGTTTTCCTGGATATTAATATCCTCACTTTGTGGGAAAATCTTAACTTAAAGGGAGAGCTCATCATTTTTTAATCCAGCATATCAAGAACATTAAAATGTTAGGGGAGAAAATATATTTAGAGAGATAGTTTTTAAATTGAAAAAGTAAATAAATTATAATACAATAATAAATTAATTAATTAAAAGAAGAGAATGAATTGCATTAAACTTGATATTCAGGGAAAAAGCTCCACTTTTCCTCCAACATCAGGTTCAACCCTTAATTGACTTTTGAAAAAAGCATAACATTTATCAAGGAAGTCGTCCAAGTTATCTTTTATTTTTTTAAATGATTATGTAAAGATCAGAGAAAAAAGAATTATTTTTAAACCACACAGCATTAAAAAATATATATATCCAATCAAGAAAACAGTCTTTTAATAATCATTTTTTTTTCAATAAATTGCAAAGTTTATAAAGTAAAAATAAAGGAATAATAGTATAAAATTACTATAACAACTAACCTCATAGCACCATCTACCAAGCATGTAGTATAAAGAAGGATCTGAAGGCTTGAGTTCTATAGCTTTGTCTACATGTTCCTAAAAAAATTACATTTCCTGTAACATTATTTTTCACAATACATAAATTATGGGAAATTTTTTTTTACTATAATAAAACAAGGCAATCATTTAAAAAAAAAAAAAAAATTTAAATAATTGTTACTTAAATTTACTATCCCAAAAGGAATAAAAACTGATTTTATTTTATCATTACAATGTATAAGATGTCTTATTGGAATAAATATTTGCAAAGTTATTATTGTAATTTATTAAAAAGTTATGCAATGTAATACTAAAATACTCACTTTAAAGATAAAACCATTCATTATTTTTTCTTGAGTTCCAACGTAGTCTCCCAAAGACCCAATAGTTATAGCATACCATTTATGAACTTCTGGATTATTTTGGTCCAATTCATATGCTCGTTTAGCATAATTAGAGGCTATCAAAAATAGTCAAAACACATTATGATAAAAACATAAAACATTTAGAATTTGATCAAATTTTGAAAAACCAAAGCCAAAAGAGACCAATGCATTTCAATACAATTGCCAACAAAATGAGATAACCCCTTTAAATTATACAAAGTGCACCCAATAAATTGGCAATAACTTAATATCCCCTTCTTTCGCATGCTCCTTATTACTTTTTTTATACTATGTTTCTAAGGTTATTTTTTAACATTATTATTTCTTTTTTTTTTAAGATATAAGCGCTGAATTTGGATACTAATCACCACATCGAAAAAATATGAAACAAGAGCAGCATTGATTTCTGCATGCAAACTGAACTCCTATAGGAATTGTAGAATTGTTCCTTACATGCAGTTTACAATATCAAGAAAATATAAAATACTGATATTGATGTCAACAAACTAGCAAGATAAAAGTATGAGAGGGACAATATCTGAATCTATGTTATCAATTGACTTATGCTTTTTACTTGTTGACATGATGATATTACAATCATTATCTTACACATTCATGTCGTAAACTGTATGTAAATAGATGTCATTAGTCTGCAATTTCCTTATCAGTTCATTCTACATGGAGACCAGAAATTGCAGTTGTTCTAACTTACAAGGAAGGTCTCCATACGGGCATACTAAAAAAATTCTGAAAAAATTACAGAATGTCATTCTCATGTGGATATACATACTTATAAAAAAAAATTTTGGCAGAATCCCGATAAAACGTTCGTAAAAAAATAATGAACATTTTGCTTATTTGGCAATTTATCACTGGTTGACGATGAAATAAAATTTCAAAAAATACTTTTTTGTCAATTATCTTTTAAGAAAAAAAGTTTCAATATTCGACTATTTTTAAAAATATTTATTTAAATAACTTTGGTTTTGTCAGTTTTAGATTTATTTTAGCTATAATTTTGTCATTCATAAATTTATAATGAAAGTGAACTATGACATTTTAAGAATTAAAATGAAAATTAAATTTCTTTCAATCACAAAGTCCAAATGAGCAGTGTCGATTCCATTTTGTTGCTATGGAAACCAGAACTTCTCCAATATTGAAATGTATTACTACAACATTCTCCATCTTGCCTTTATTTTGGAATATGCTTAAATATAGGAAAATATACTTTTCAATGTCAAAATATTTTTTATATATAAGATTATTTTAGAGTATTAAAATTAAATAACTGCTGCAACAAGAATATATATATGTAATATACTATAATATACATAATAAACTCTTAAATTGCTTAAGTTTAAATTCATTAATTACCATTTCTATGCATTCTAAAAATCTATTAAAAAACAATTTTCAGTTGCATGCAAATCACTTGTTTTTGGTGAGGAAAAGTACTGCTCGTCAAATTGCGTGACCCTTTCGTCTTTTCACGCCAAATATTCAAAAGTATTTTATTTTTTTACATACTTTCTACTGTGATTCCGCCAATAATTTTGACTGCTCCTTTATTACACATAAGTAAATTAATTAGTATTTTTTTCATGAAATTCTGAATATGCTCAGTATGAAGTATCCTTGTTGGTATATTTTCAAAATGATTATTGAGTACTACTTAACTATCCCATTGACCAAAAAACTTTCACCAAACTATAAGATTAAAAGGCAATAGTGGTCATAAACATCATATTCACTTGAAATTAAATATGATACATGCAATTGTTACATCACCAAATAATTTTAATTTGATTTTTAATTTGTATTTTTATTAATGTATTACTAATATTCTTTCATTATTATTCTATCATTTCTTCTGCTCTTTCGTTATTTAAAATAAAACATGTCAATTTGTATAATTTGGTGAATAATTCAGCGATTTCTGTAATTTGAAGAAATTGACTGACATGATAACCAAGTAGTACCGACAATTGCTATCAGTACTTGAAATCTGGAAAAAAATTTTAAATCATAACTTTACAACCATCATTCTTTAAAAATGATATGAAATATGTGAAATAAGGAGATACAATTGCCAATTTATTCAATGCCCCTGTATATTTTAGGAAATAACAAAATAAGAATAATAATGAAAAGAATTACAGAAAACTGCTGTAGAAAATAGAAAAGACAGATTAAAAAATAACTAGTTATCTATTAATTCATTATTAACTAATAATAATAAGATAATAATTACACATTTATTAATATTATTGAATAAATAACAATAAAAATAATGAATTCATAATAATACATAAATAAAAAAAATGAATATTTACAAATTTAATCTTTTGTTATATACTTTTAATGAAACATCTATT
Organism: Maratus speculifer; assembly: GCA_964019185.1. Taxonomy (NCBI): domain Eukaryota; kingdom Metazoa; phylum Arthropoda; class Arachnida; order Araneae; family Salticidae; genus Maratus; species Maratus speculifer. The sequence goes on from OZ025295.1 coordinate 71,939,221, forward strand.
TTCTTATTATAATACCTCTTACTAATGAAAGGCAGTATACAGAAAAAATCTATCATGTGACATTTTTTATCTATAGAGGGTGTCCACTTTCAACGGTGTCTAATGGATAATTCCTAAAACATTAGTTATAGAAATATAGTTCCCATTATAAAATTTTTTTAAATGAGGTAAAGGAATATTTTACAAGCAATTTGGGTCAATAAAATCATTTATTAAAAAATTATGAATTTTTAATTTTTATATGGTTTTCTGGTCTTATAAATTGTATTAGTAAAATTTTCCTGTTACTTTAACAAGATAGATAAAAAAAAAAGTCCCATCTTTCTGTGATCAAAAATGACCAAATAATAGCTGGATCATATGTTGGATAATATTTTTTGCTGAAAATTAGTGGTCATTCAGAAATTACCGTATTTATTTGTGTACAATATACACTTTTCTTTAAAAAAAAATAGGGCAAAACTCCTAGATGTGCGTTAAACACGGAATAATTTTTTATTGCTAGATGTAATCATACAATATACATATGAATCAAGAAATGTATTCAAAGAAGACATAATTACTTGGAGAATATTATTGAGTTGAAATATTACTGCATCTTTATTTCACTCCTTGCATTTTTTTTTATATCTTGACATTATATCAGCAATGATTAGCAATTCTTACTGCTGTCATTCATTCCTACCCCCTATCATTCACTCCCTACCCGAAGTCTAAAAATGTATTTTCACCTTGTTTTTGGCCAGATGTAATATTTGTTTCGACTTTCTTTACTGAAATACATTTAGTCATGCATATCAAATTTATGGTGTGCATTACATACAAGATTTTAAAAATTCACCATTTTTTCTTGCAAAGTAGGGGGGTGATCGGTATGTATACACGAGTAAATATGGTATGTAGAAAAATATGTTAATACTCGCACAACACATCATAAGAAAGGGGGAGATAATTAAATTAATTCCACACATTAACACCATAATGACCACAAACTCTAATCATTTCGCTAGCGCATTTTATTTACATGTCTTGCATCATCGCTGTCCAGAGTGCATATGTACAGGTACATACAGAATTAAAACAGATTCACTACAGGCGCCATCTACAGGCTCTTTCCACATAACACTCAAGATATAACATATTAGGATGTAACATACTGGGCGTAACATACTGGGGCCCCATGACCACGTCATCATCATAAATAAAAAAAATAAATATATAACAAATTGACACATCAATACAATACACAATGTAAACATAAAAATATATAACAATAATATTACACAATAAATTCACATTTATATCTAGAAATTTAAATAATTTCACAAAGAAAAGTTAATTTTCATTTATTGGCAGTTTGACTAATTTGTGGATTGGTCTTTTAAGTTCACCTATGGCAGTTTTTAAATTCACTGATCTTACTCTGCTGTCAGAACTTTTGAAAATGTCAATTATTCTTGCCATTTTCCATTTCAACGGTGGCAAATTATCATCTTTGATGAGCACTAAGTCGTTTACACATAAATTTTCTGTCGGAAATTTCCACTTGTTGCGCACTTGCAACTGTGTAAGATAGTCCTTAGACCATGCTTTCCAGAATGACTGGGAAATATTCGTAATCAATTTCCATCGATCTCGAATTGAAATTTTCATATTTGTAATGTCTGGTTCGGGAACATTCTTTAAATCTGACCCAATGAGAAAGTGACCTGGAGTGAGGACTGAAAGATCATTTGGGTCCTCCGAAATAGCGACTAATGGGCGAGAATTCAGAACTGCTTCAATTTCCGCCAAAACTGTTGCAAATTCCTCTTGAGACAAGATCTGCGACCCAATAATTCATCTCATATGGTACTTCATCGATTTAACCGCTGCCTCCCAAAGACCTCCAAAATGGGGAGCAGATGGAACATTCGTAGTCCATTTTATACTCTCATTGTGCAAGTAGTTGCCGATTGCTTCTGATGCAGCGACTTTCAAATAATTCTTTGCTCCTATATAATTAGCACCACAGTCACTGAAGATATCTATTGGCTTACCTCGACGTGCAATAAATCTTTTCAACGCAGCTATACAGGCGCTGGCACTCAGATCACTAACAAGTTCCAAATGAACTGCTTTGGTAGAGAAACATACGAAGATACAGACGTACATTTTGACTGGCTTTACTCCCCTACCACGTCGAAGACTTATTAGAAAAGGTCCACAAAAGTCGGTGCCACAACAAATGAACGCTCTTCCTTGGCTCACTCTTGATGTTGGTAAATCAGCCATGATTTGTTTCGAGAATTCGCTGCGAAATCGTGCACAGATAACACAATTTTTTATTGCTTTACGGATAAGAGACTTCGCACCCACAATCCAATAGGTTTGCTTCACGGCAGAATTTATTAGCTGTACTCCTCCATGTAAGTATTTTAAATGATAAAATTTAATTAACAAGGTCGTAACTGGGTGATTTTTAGGCAAAACTAAAGGATATTTTGCAGTCTCTGGTATGTTGGCATTTCTTAGCCGTCCACCAACTCTTAAAAACCCACGATTGTCCAAAAAAGGATTTAAGGAATTTAAATTGCTGGTTTTTAGAATTTTTCCCTTCTCCAAGTTGGCTATTTCGTTTGCAAAATTCGCTCTCTGGACTAACTTAATTATAATATCATGCGACCTTTTCAATTCCTCTGTTTGCAAAAACGGAGCTGAAATTTTATTTCTCTTTGCATTATCGATGAATCACAAGCACCACGCAAGCACTCTTTGCAATTTAGTCCACGATGAAAATTTACTCCACAATTGTTCAACTAACTCTAATTTACCGACCAAATTTTCAGCAAGCTTGACCTTCTGTTCTTTCAATACATCTACACTATTGATTTCCGTAGACGTTCTCAATATCTGTTCGGGCCAGCTCTCATTATTACTTCGAAGCCAAGCTGGACCTTGCCACCATTTCTCGTTGTTAACTAAACTTTCAGCAGCAATTCCTCTTGTTAGTATATCGGCCGGGTTGTCTTCCATAGGACAGTAGTACCAATCACTAGGATTGGTTTCCTCTTGGATTTCTAGAACCCTATTACCTACAAACTGTTTCCACCTTTTCGCACATCCTTTAACCCAATATAATGCAATGGTGGAGTCACTCCAATATACTATTTGAATTCTACCCTTAAAAATATTCTTCACATAACTTCCAACTCTAGCACCTATTACAAGACCCATCAACTCTAAACGCGGCAAAGTTAATTTCTTTAACGGTGCTACTCTATTTTTTGACAAAATAAATGACACTTTATAATTTCCACTATTATCACAATATCTAAAATAAAGAACTGCTCCATACGCACTTAATGAAGCATCACAAAAAACATGTGCCTCCACTTGTTCATCTTTACAATCAACTAAACAAAATCTGGGAATAGTTATATAATATATTTTCTCAATTTCGTTGCACCACTTAAACCATTTTTCCCGCAAATCATCGGGCAACTCTTCATCCCAATCACAACCTGTTTCCCAAATTTCCTGTAACAATAACTTAATACAAACAACAAATGGCGAAATCAGGCCTATGGGATCAAAAATACGTGCTGCTGTTTTCAAAACACACCTTTTACTGTTTTGCAACGTTTCCCAAGATTCTATTAAACCCTTAATTTCCAATGATAATTCATCTTTCTCTGGACACCAATTTAAACCTAAAATCTTCAACTGCTGAACACTTTCTTTCTCTATATCCTTAAAGCCATTTTCTATCCAGAGTTTTTCCAACTCTCTACTATTAGACCTCAGTTTTCTCAAATTAAATCCTCCACTCTTTAAAATATTTACAGCGTCCGAAGATAATTCGAACGACTCACTCACAGTACTTCCTCCAAAAAATAAATCATCTACATATAGAGCTGAATTTAACATTTCAAATGACTTAGGATTGCTATTTTCAAAATTTTTAATGTGATGTTTTATAGTAGCACTCAAAATAAAAGGAGACACTTTACAGCCAAATGGTAATCTTTTCATTCTCATGATTTCGTAATCTTTATTAGGATCATCCGAATACCAAAGAAATTTTAAAAATTTCCTATCTCTCTCTGAAATTCCTATCATTAAAAAAGCTTTCTCTATGTCAGCATTAAACGCTATTTTATGTTTCCGAAAATTTAGAATAACATCAAGAATATTAGGATTTAAATTAGGACCAGTTTCTAGACAATCATTCAAAGACAAATTATTTTTAGATTTTGAACTACAGTTAAATACTATCCGAACCTTAGTTGTTTCTTTATCTTCTCTAACAACTGCTCTATGAGGCATAAAATATTCTAGCTGATGCCTCTGACATTTCTCAATAATCCTGTTTTTCAATTGATCGTTTATTATTTCTCGATATTCATTAACAATCCAATTGTTTTTAGAAAAACCCTTATTTAACTCATCAAATCTTTTTTTTGCCAAAAAATAATTACTTTCTAATTCATCACAACTAATTTTCCATAATAAATCAGTTTCGTACCTCCCATTCACAAATTTTAGATTTCTTTCAAATTGATCTATCAATTCTTTATCCGCTGAATTTAATTCTTCATTTTCTTTAATACCTAAAGTCTCGAGTTCCCATAAATTTTTCATTGCTTCATTTAAATCTGAATCCCGTATTAACCCACAATGTATATTACCATCATTTATCTGTTCGATACTTCCACTAGCCACGTAGCCAAAACAAGTATTCTGTAATAGAAGTCGCGGATTTTTTAAATATATTTGCCCTGGTCTCAACAACTCATAAAATATTTCGGCCCCTAATAATACGTCCACTTTTCCAGGGATATTAAATGTATGATCAGCTAAAGCGACTGACTCAGAAACATCCACCTGTATTTGAAATACTTTATGTGGAATAAGATCTGTTATTTTGTTCACTACCAGCATATTTATATCTCTTTGAAAACTCTTATCTCGGTTAGAAATCGTAGTATTTACACACCCATTAACACTTAAAGATGAATCATTTAAACACGATATTACCGTATTCGTTTTATCTGGTTTCAATTGCAAACGATTCACACAGTCTCTGCTTATTAAGCAAGTTTGACTCCCGACATCTAACAGGCATCTCGCTTCATACCACTGAGAATTTTTATCTTTAATCAAAATCAAAGCTGTACTCAATAAAACATTTTTTGTTTTATTTTTTGCCAAACTACTAGCGACCACAGACCTATCTGACTGACTAGGAGGGATGGAAGGAGAAAGCGCATCGTTACTTTCCCCTCTCTGATCTACATTATTGGAAACAGATGTGAAGCTGGGCGATTTTTCTTTACTCGACTGAATATTTATATTTTCTTTTGGATAGTGGATTAACTTATTATGCGGTTTTTTACAAAAACAATTTTTGCTCTTACAAACTTTTACACTACAATTGGGATGCAAACATTTAAAGCATAGTCTATTTATTTTAACAACATCTACTCTTTCCGGAATTGTAAGACTTTTAAATTTCGGACAAAAATACAGTTCATGATTTTCATTTTTGCATAAAACGCAAGTTTTTATTTCAGAAAAGAACACATTCAAAACTTTCTTTTGAAACGTTGGATTTGGCGATTTATTTCCAAAAAATCTTTTCATTTCCGTTTTGTTTCCTAAACACATTATTGTCAGTTTTTATTTTATTTTTCGTAGAAAGAAAAATATCACATTCACGACCTAATTGTTGCAGTTTAAAATATGATTCTCCCTGTTTTGCTCCAATGTGAGACATTAAATCACTATCTAATGAACCAAAAATCTTATCCGAAACAATTAGCTCACACAAAGATTTAAAATCATTCACTTCACGTAACTGACAGTAATATTCGAATGCTGCACTTAATCTTGACGCATATTGGACATAACTTTCTGAAGGTAATTTTTGCGCCTTACGGAAATTATTCAAACACTCCTGCGGAGTTGGTTGAAACTCCTTTAACACTACATTTTTTAATTTATCATAATTACACAAATCTTCCTCTGACAAATAAATCATTATATTATTTGCTTTTTCACCTAACATATTCAAAAGTATTTCAGCTTTAAATTCCTCAGGTACATTTTTTGTTCTGAATGCTTTTTCTAAGGACTGAAAGAAAAGGCTAAATGACTCTACCCTAGATGGCACAGGTATCGTTAAAGTTTTAATGCTCTTAATAAAACTTTCTACATTATTTATTGACTATATTTCACTTTTTACCGATGAAAATGAATTATTTTGAAGCGATTTCTAACTCCTTTTCTAGCTGTGCTAATTTTATTTTTTCAAACTCAGAGTATTGTGAAGATTCTTTACGAACATTAGCTAGCTCTATTTCTTTTTCTAACTGAGCAAGCTTTATTTTTTCTAATTCTAATTTTGATTTTTCCGATTCTTTTTTAATTTTAATTTCTTCAACCACATATTCAACAACACTTTTAACTAAATCCAAGTTATTTAAAAAAGAGTCACTTTTTTCAATTAACTCTTTTAATTCAATAACTTTAGCTCCTTCAGGAATTATTAACCCTAACTCTTCAGCGACGAGTTTTAACTCGTATTTTTTCAACTTATCTATCACTGACATGATTAAATATATGAATATATTTACACTAATAACACAAGAAATCACAAAATTGTTGAAACAACACTGCAAATCTACCAGAAATAACTAAAATAATTTTCTTAAAATAGTTCCTACAACTGACACAAAATCACTAGTTACGAATAAAATACAAAATCACTAGTTACGAATAAAATACAAAATCCCTAGTTACGAATAAAATATACAACTCAATACACAACACTAATTAATTAACATAAGAAAACCACAAAACCACAATTTATACAACTAAACTAAATCTCCGAAAAACCAAACTACATATTACTCACCCCTTTTCTTCGCAACAAAGAAAGCGCGCAAATATTTTGTGCCGTTCTATACACAAACAAATCAAAACGTGTGACTCTGTCCACAACTCATGACACCATGTTAATACTCGTACAACATATCATAAGAAAGGGGGAGATAGTTAAATTCATTCCACACATTAACACCATAATGACCACAAACTCTAATCATTTCGCTAGCGCATTTTATTTACATGTCTTGCATCATCGCTGTCCAGAGCGCATATGTACAGGTACATACAGAATTAAAACAGATTCACTACAGGCGCCATCTACAGGCTCTTTCCACATAACACTCAAGATATAACATATTAGGATGTAACATACTGGGCGTAACAAAATAATGTTGTCAGGTGCATTAATATAGTTAAGAATAAAAGTAATATTGCAATATAAATTTGAAATCTTTAATCATTTTAACATATTAATGTAAAATATACAATTTGCAATAAACATGTAAAAAACCCAGCATTTTTGTAAAATAAAATGATGAAAGTTAACATTTTAGATTACACTAGCCTGTGTTGGGTTATGTCATGTTTTTTAGTTTTTGATGATTGATTTTTATGTATTCTGTCCCGTTGAATCCAAAATTGACCTTAATTTTTTACCAACATGTAAAGATTTTTTGCAAATCGTGAATTTCAAAGTTAAAAACAATAAAAATTTGGTACAAGAGAAGGGGGCAAAGCTTTTGTCTTACAATATTCATGGAAGAAAACAGTCGGCAATGGATTCTCGGAGAATTATAAAGATGAAAATTATGAAATAAATGTTGGTGTTTTATTAAGCAACTATTATGCAATGGGTGTAACATGTCTCTGAAGATACATTATCTCCATTTACACCTGATTTTTTTACGTCAAAACTTTTATGCCATGAGTGATAAGCAGAACAAGCATTTTCACCAAGATCTTAAAATTTTTGAGGACAGACACAAAGGTTTTTGAGACAAAAGTATACTAGGGGACTATTGCTGGTCTATTTTAAGAGAAACAGATCAAGGAAATTATAAAAAGAACAGGGTTCATACTGGGTTTGCTAAATGAAAAATAAGGACTCTGTAAGGACTTTGTAAGGGCTTCGTTAAAAGAAAAATAAGGACTTTCTAAAGTTAAAAAAGAACAGTACATATAATTACTTACATTAAATTTCAATTGTAATAGATTGAAATTTTACATAAAACATAATTATGTAATTATATAACAAAGTATATAACATTAGTTGGCTAGCAACTGTTTTTTAGCAACTATTTCTTTGGTCAAGGAGGAAATTTCTTCCTTATCTTCTTTTGCAGATTTTCTATAATTGTTCGATTTTATAAATAATTGAATATCTTTAGTTGATTCAGCTTTATCAGCTAATTCGTTGACCATATTTTCTAACTCCGATATTTGTTTTTAAAGAAGCCATATTTTTTTCTTTATAAAACCTAAGTCATCTTCAATTAATTTGCTTTTATTTCCTGCAGAGGAAGACTGTTGGTGTTAGCCATGCAACACATATCCAGTGAAATAATAAGACAACGATCAAACACAGATCAGCGGATTATAGAACAGATTGGCGCAATTATTTGGCGAAATATCTTTTCTTTGTTATTAATTTCTCTATTTCAAAGAAAAGGAAATTTTAGATGGTGAATACTGATTACGATTGGTGTTTGTGGATACGAGGTTTCTACGTTGCAATCGGGAAACGAAAGAGGAAGCTTTAATGTTAATCAGAAATAAGAAAATTATAACAAAGAAGCTTGATTTTTTTTTCAGCTGTCATATTTGGCAGATTATGAATATTTCAGGGGTGATTTTGGAGATTTTTTTTTTTTTTTTTGAAATTCGCATCACATTTTTGGAAATTGGTGGCGCTTTGGGGGGGGGGGAATTCCGCGAGTTACCCCTCCCCGGGTAAGGAAGTTTATCCGCGATCTTCAGACGAAATCAGTGATTTATCTGCTATAATTAGCAAAATCGGCGATTTATCTTCTATATTTAGCAAAATCGGCGATTTATTGCGATCTTTTGTAGAAATCGGTGGTTTTTCTGCGATCTTTTGACGAAATCTGCGTTCTCCCATGTTTTTTTTTTATGAAATCGGCGATTTCTTAGACTATCTTCAAGCAAAATTTGCATTTTTACACGATCTTTTCTCAAAAACGGCGTTTTATCCCCGAGATCTTTTGACGAAATCTGCGTTTTTTCCATGATCTTTTGATGAAACCAGCATTTTTTTTCAATGATCTTTTGACAAAATATTTTTAAGCGATCTTTTATCAAAATCGGTGTTTTTTCCCGTGATCTTTTAACGAAATCGGTGTTATATCCGCAATCTTTAGACGAAATGGACGTTTTCCAGCGGTCTTCAGACGAAATCAGCGTTTTATCTGCGATATTTGGTGAAATTGCCGTTTTTTCCGTGATCCGCACAGGAAATTCATGTTTTTCAGCGATCTTTTGACAAAGTTTGTTGACAAAAATATCGACGAAATCGTTGTTTCCCCACGAAATATTGACGAAACGTGTGCTTTTTCGGTGATCCTTTCACGAAATTTGCATTTCCCCGCAATATTTTTTTCTGCGCGCTAAACCGTACAAGTTTGCAACTATGTGGAACTAATAACCCAATTTCAAATTTTCGGACGAGAATCACCCGTGGAATGTTTGGCGATTATTTTTAAACATTTTACGGATTGCGTTAATATTTAGTTCACGTTAAAAAATAAGGACTTTCAATAAAAAATAAGGACTTTAAGGATCCTTATTAAGGTCTATCGAAATATAAGGAGTTTATAAGGACTTTTAAGGTCCGTGCGAACCCTGAAGAAGAGTAAAAACAATCATTTCTAGTTTTTCCTTTTTATATTTCATGTTATTATTCTTCTTTGATATGTTAAAAACTAGACGTAAGACAACGTTACAACAATTTTTCCGTACTCAGTGCACTAGAATATATTAAAAAATACACATTTCGGCAAAAGTATATAAACTGTGTAAAACAGTGTTATTAAAATAAAGATATATTAAATATTATTAATTAATCCTTAATTGTCTTTAATTATTGAATTATTTATAATATTTAATCTGATTCATGAAGAACTACAAATCATGGTACAATTTAGTATTATTACACAATGTTAGAACTTTTAAAATAGACAATTAAAACTTATGATTTATGAAGTTTTTTAGGTAAAAAAGGTAAAAACGAAACCATTATAAGATTGTTTCTGTATCTGTTTGTCACAGACATTTTGCTCTTAATCCATGGAAATGGAAAGTTCAAACTGGAAAAATTAATAAATGCTACTAACCAAATATTTACAAATTAATAAATATTCTCAAATATATTTAATAAAAATGTAGAGGATCTAATTAAATTACTTTAAAAAAAAGAATCTTTTCTTTGTATATTGTGTGGGATATCATGTAAAAGCTTTTGTGACAAATTTACAAGTATATTTTATTAACTTCAATATATATGTCGGCATTTATTCAGAGATATTGTCAAAAATGTAGTGTAAAAGTATACGCCCACACACACACACTAACCTCTATTTCTGAATCTACTGAACTAAAACTATGAAAAATTAGAGGTAGTAGACGTTAATTTAAACTTGCAAGAAATCTATAGTGATTACTCAAGTACAGATGTTCCTAAAGTAGGACATATGCCTAAACAAGGGGCAATTTAACTTTTTAGGGGGACAATTCCAAATTTGTTTATTGCCCATTTACATCAAGTGTTTTCTATTATTATTATTATTATTATTATTATTTTAAATAATGTTGTAGACTAAAAATAAATAGAATAAAAGCAAAATTTTAAAATTAGTATTTTTGTTATATTTAAAAAAATCCCAATGAAAAGTTGAAAATAGAATCAGAAACAGAATAATTATATGAACAATCTTTTTGTTCATATAATTATTCTGTTACACCCCCACCCCATCCCCTTAATTAAAAATATGTAATTATTCTTGTCATTCTAATTAAAATTTTTTTGTAATTCTTCCGGTTATTGAATCAGCTTTCTACTTTATTTTGCTCTGTATTGCTTTTTGCTTCATTTTGCAAAACGACTTAAAAGTATGTACTATCTGAATATCTTGAAGATATTTACCATAAATAATGTTTGCAATATCTTAATGAGGCACTACAAACTTAATAAAATGTATTAATCTTTAATAGCATTTTAAAAGGAAATGACAAATAACAAATATCAATGCTGCATATGATATTTATATGATTATGATATTTACATATGACTTATATTGATATAAGTATAATAAATTATTAATTATTAATCCATTTAAAAAGGAAATGGGTAAATAACAATTAAATATGATGTTCATTATACTTATAAGATATAATTTATATGGATGTGACAAATATAATAAATTTACATTATGGCATATAATTTTAAATTTTAAAATCAGATATTAAATTAGGCAGACAACTAATGAGATTGAGAAAGGAAAAACAGGGGAAATGTGTTGTGATGGAGAAAAATGGCTACTTGAATTTAATAAAGATAAGAATCTTGAAATGCTTCTTTTTTGTTGTTGTTGTTGCTGTCTATAAAAAAAGAAAATTTAGTGTTCAAAGCTTTCCCACAAACTCAATGTCACAAAAATAAATAAAATATGTCAATAAAATATATAATGTGAACTTTAAAAGTTCATTGTTTACTTAAAAGGTGACCATAAACAGCATAAACATTAAAAGTTAAAATATAAGTTTTATTTAACTTCTTAATACTTTGGGCTTGCATTCACACCTTTCATCAGGGAGAAAATTTTCATCAACTATCAAGCATTTAATAAAAATTTCCTGCATAAACATGACTGCAGATGCAAGCAGAAAATACTCTGAAATAAATAAAGAGCAAGTGATGAAATTTCTTTTTCTTCCTGATGAAGGCTGCAAATAGAAGCAGAATGTACTCAGAGATTAGATAAGAATATTTTAAACTTTTAAAAATGTATTGTGGTCAAATGATTACATTTTAAGTTAGCGATAAACTTTTAAAGTTCACATTATATATTTTACAGTAAACTCAAGGTGAAATTTTGCATTTTGTCTTATTTTTTTAAATACATCAATGTTATCAATATTAGTGCTAAATGTGAGAGCCTCTTCAAGACACTTGTGAAGATATAAATGCAGACCCTATACCACATTTCTTTAACATTAGAAACAGTTGGATAATAACAAGACTCCCACAGGTGAAACATATAAATGCATCATTCATCGCATTTATTGAATTATATTAAAAATACATTTGTAACAAAAGATTCACTATTTTCAAAAGATAAAAAATGTGGAATGAATAGTTATTGTTCAGGTTCTGTTATGCTTATTAAAATTCACTTTATAAAAGATATAGGTCACAGAAATGGGAATGGGGGCCAGAACATCAAGAATTTACAGATTTTTGGTGGCACATGACATGGCCATTAAACAGTTGAGAGTCACTCGGAGATGAAAGTGCACTAAAGCCTTTTTGGAGCAGCAAAAATCTGATTTTAGAGCAGTAAAATCCACTTTTGTAGCAGCAAAAACCTAATTTTAGTAAAATTTGATTTTTTACAACCTTTTGATGAAAATTGTATTTTTTGCGATGAAATTTAGCATGATTTTGTCGGTTTGAGAATCAAAGAAAAATTCCATATTTAACTTTTTTCTAACTGCTAAATTCATAAAAAATGTCGATAAAAAATTGCAAAAAAAAAAATGCATGCAAATTTTGTCAAAAGATCGCGAAAATACACAATTTTTATCAAAAGATTGAGAAAACACGTTCATCAAATAATCACAAAAAAAAAAAAAAAAAAAAAAAAAAAAAAAAAAAAAAAAAATGTGAATTTTGCCAAAAACAAACAAGACAAGTTTAAAAGATTGGAGGAAAAAATTGTCAAAATATTTTTTAAAAACTGCAAAATTAGTCAAAATGCTACAAAAAAACAGTAAATTCTGCAGAAAGATCATGAAAAATGTATGAATTCTGTCGAAAGATTGTTACAAAAAATATGAATCTCGTCAAAGAAGTGCTAGTATTCTGAAAAACTAGCTAAATGTGGTCAAAAGGTCGCAAAAAAATATTATGTGAAACAAAATTAGTTTTTTCGCTAGTTTTTCAAAACACTCCTTTGACGAGAATCATATTTTTTGTAGCAATCTTTCGACAGAATTCATACATTTTTCATGATCTTTCTGCAGAATTTACTGTTTTTTTTTTTTTTTTGTAGCATTTTGACTGATTTTGCAGTTTTTTAAAAAAATATCTTGACTATTTTTTCCCCTAATCTTTTAAACTTGTCTTGTTTGTTTTTGACATTCACTTTTTTTTTTTTTTTTTTTTTTTTTTTTTTTTTTTTTGTGATCATTTGATGAACATGATGTGTTTTCTCAATCTTTTGATAAAAATTGTGTGTTTTTGTGATCTTTTGACAAAATTTGCATGTTTTTTTTTTTTTTTTTTTTGATGAAATTAGCAGTCAGAAAAAAGTTAAATACGGAATTTTTCTTTGATTCTCAAACTGACAAAATCATGCTAAATTTCATTTTGGAACTTAATATGTTTTGGAACAAAGAAAAAACACAGACATGCACAGCAATTGTATTTCTACACAGATATGCACAGCGCTTTGAAACCCTGACCATTATCCTAGTAGTTTAAAGAATTCACATTTTTCTGTTACAGACAAATTTCAATTTGTGGGTGCTTTGAGATTAATGAGTTAACAAGTATGAGATACATAAGTTTTTTTTTTTTTTTTTTTAACAATAAAAATTATTAAACTTTAGCCGTTTAAAAAGACAAAAATAATGCATAAATTAAAAGATAGCTAATAATTTTGATAAATATCATACCTTCAAATGCAAGCATTTTTCTCTTTTCCATATCACCTCTGTTTTGAACGACAATACCATATAGATGAGTTACTTTAGCTAATCGCCACAAAAATTCAGCACTTTCTGCATACTGCATACAAAAAACATCACATAAATAAAAAATTAATTTATAAATAAAACTATCTAACAATCCTTATGTAACATGAAATCAATTATAAATATTTTCATAATTTTAATGTTACACATGAACAACATCTATTATAGAGTGAAGTGATTTCTCAAACTAGCATTTTATTGTTAATTTTTTTAATGATAGTCGAAATATAATACAAAACTTATACAGATGAAATAAACTAGCTTCAATCTCGTATTTACAAATATATATGTATTTAATGTTGGGAATATATTTATTACTGATATGACATAAATACAATGTAATATGACAAAGAAATTTGCATCAAACTTTGATTTAATTGTAACATTATGGAAGAATGCTAATCTCTATTTATCATAATATTCAAAATCATTTTTTCCAAAATACTGGAAATATCACAAGTGTGATAGGAATATGTTATGTTTATATTTATTTGTATTTGTGAGACATGTACTATAGATATTTTATAATTCAATGGTTTCTAATATATGGGTTGTGACTCTCTGTGGGTTGCAAAGAGTATTTTGGTGGGCTGCGGAAACACTTAAGGAGTTTTGTCTTAAAAATATACCTTTTATTTCATTTGTTTAAAAAGATATGATAATTTCAACAGCAAATTATATTTTAAAGGAAAATCCTTAATTTCTTTCTGGTTAAACATAGGAACAGAATATCCAGAAATATCTAACTATCAGCTTTGATGTCCTTGCTGGGGTTCAACATGTCATACTTGTAAGGTGAGAACCAATTTCAATCCGACTGCAAAATATTTAATAAAAATTACTTCATATGGTACAATTTGAGGGTTGTGTTCATGATGGCCAATTATCAGCACGAGGAATATAGGCCTTAAGAGGGGAGTGTCCTCCATAGGGATATATTCTAAAGAAACCTAACCCATATTTATGCAAGGAAATTGAAAGTTTGAAGAAAACCTTGGAAAACTCCAAACAATTAGGCCAATGGACACAATTGGATTCAAACCCAGTAACTTCTGTCTTCCAGTTTCAAGAGCAGAACCTATCAGCTACTGGTGAAACTGTGGTACAATTAGAATAAAATTATCCTATTTCGCCAAAGAAAAGGTATCGGTATGTTTTTTTAGGATAAACTTTATACTAACAGAATGCAAGCCAAAACATTTTTAGAAACAAAAAAATTAAGAAATTTAAAGCCCATTATTAGCATGTCCTTCATACATAATTGTTTGTTAACAGGTAATCAATAGTATATATAGTCAAGTCTCTATATAACAAAATCCACCGTTCCAGTAAAAAATTCGTCATACAGAGAAATTCGATGTATGGAGAATAATGTTAAAAATCGTATTTAATGTGTGAAATTTGAACAAATATTATTTTTGATCTTTTGAATTAAGAATTTGAAATGTTTAAAAGTAAATATTAACCTAATATTTTATTTCTTAATTATTTAAGCTGTTTCAAAAAGAGAACAGACATTTATTTGAAAGCTTAACGAAAATCAAATTAGAAAGACTTGCATTAATTTCAGACAAAGAAATCTGTATTTTTTTTTTTTTTTTTTTAATTGTTATGCTTAAAAAAAAAAAAAAAAAAAAAAAAAAAAAAAAAAAAAAAAAAAAAATCTCAAATTTTACCAAGGAATGAGAAATTGTTGTTAACATTTTCCTCCATTTGAAATTCTCTGTTATGTGCCTCTCATTGATTCCTCTCTTACATGTGTATTAATCCAATTGACACTGTTTTGAGAAAGATGTGGAAAGGTGTGCGGGAGGTGGGATGAATTTGTTGGATTTAAAGAACAAGGAGAGAAGTAATAAAAACTCAGCACTGTCGATAAATCAAAAATAAGTGATGGAAAATTCATTCCATATGATTTCAAAGCTTTTTAAAACTGTTTTTTATGACCGATGTATGAAAAAATTCGTTATATGGAACTAGATATTTTGCTATATAGAGACTGTTTTTAATGTTATCATGCGAAAAGGGGACCGTTCCTACTAAAAATTCATTATATACAGAAATTCGATGTATGGAGTTTTGTTGTAGAGAGACTCGACTGTATTTAAAAATAGATAATTTGTTTCTTTTTAGCACTTATTTTGAAAGTGCCATATTACTTTTACTGAATGAAGAAATAACCAAATTATACTATTTAAAAAAGGAAAAAAAAAATCTGACAGGGATGCTGCAGACGAGCTATAACGCATAAAAAACAAAAAAAAATCAGCAATGGGACACAGAAAAATAGCTCTTGCGCGTCCCAAGTGACGCGTAATTTCGTCAAAAGATCGCAAAAAATGGCAACTTTCGTTAAAAAATCGCAAAAAAACGACTTTTTCCAGCAAATTGCATCAAAAGATTTGCGAAAAAATGGCTAATTTCATCAGAAAATCTCGAAAAAATGATAATTTCCTCAAAAAATCGCGAAAAAACGACAAATTTCGTCTAAAATCGCGATAAAACGGTCAAGATTTTGTCAAAAAATTGACGAAAAGCGGCAATTTTTGTCAAAAAATCATAATAAAATGTCAAATTTCGTCAAAAGATCGCGAAAAATCGGAAAATTGCCTCAAAAGAACGCGAAAAAACGCAAATTTCGTCTAAGAATCACAATAAAATGGCTAATTTTGTCAAAAAAATTGCAATAAGTGACAAATTTGGTCAAAAAATCCCGAAAAAAACAGCAGATTTCGTCAAAAGATCATAAAAAACACAAATTTTGTCATAGGAGCATGGGAAAAAAAGAATGGATTTTCCTGCCTCACAATCAATTTCTGACTGCTCCAAGTCTTTCTAAGTAAATGTAACTCCTGAAAGCACCCATTCATTAAATTAAATGCACCCCTTTACTCAACAAAAGTATTTTTTGTTTGTTTGTTTGTTTTAAAAAAAATGTCTTTTTCAAATCAGTCTTGCCCCTTTTTAAAAGAAATGCTAACAATAGTGACTCTTGTTATCTTCTACATACACACAAATAAGCATTACTTTACAATGAAACTTGTATCTTGTACTTTTATTCTTTTAAAAGTAAAGAAAATTTCTCTTAATAATTTAAAAAACTTAATATTGGTTTTAATTATTTATTTATTTATTAATATTATTATAATTATTACACTTCCTTTTTCGTTTGCAAGTGAACAAGCTCAATTTTTGCGTCGAAAAATATGACTTATTAGTAGTGGGGGCCCGCTTTTGTAAAAAGGGACCCAAAATTTTAGAAGTCCTGGATCCCAGGGATCCAAGATTTTTCAAGTCCAGTGGCATCATTGTTCTGAGTTATAAAAATTAGGTGGATGCAATTATTTAGATAAATATTATGATAGATAATAGTAGATACTAATAAATAGGATAATAAATAAAAGTAATAGACTAATAAATAGTATATAATAATAATAACCCACTTTTGTAAAAAAGGACCCAAAATTTTAGAAGTCCTGGATCCCAGGGATCCAAGATTTTTCAAGTCCAGCGGCATCACTGTTCTGAGTTATAAAAATTAGGTGGATGCAATTATTTAGATGAATATTATGATAGATAATAGTAGATAATGATAAATAGGATAATAAATAAAAATAATAGAATAATAAATAGTATATAATAATAAACAAAGAAAATTGTGTGCTGAACATAAATTATATGCAAAACATACATATAATTTGAAGATAATACTAATATCTGGGATGTATGCAAGAATTTTTTTTTCTTTAATTCAAAAGAAAGAGATGATGCAATGTTCTTAAATACCTTGTTTTTACCTAACTTTTAATTTATGCTACAATAGAATTTTCTCATTAAAATGGTGCAACCAAAAGTACTGCCAAATTGCAGCTTTTTCCTCTAATAAGTCAATACATGTTACCAATAATTAAATAATTTCTGATGCGCTTTCCTAGTAATTTTTTTTTCTTTTGTAAAATATATTCAAAATATTGCTTTTTTCTTCAACTAAGAATTTTTTTCCAAGCATTTATGCATAGAAAAAGCAATGTTCTGGGTGATAAAATAGAGTACATTAGTCATCAAATATAAGAATGGATGACTTTACTTTATTTCCTCATTCATTAAAGTTCAGGAAAGTCATTAGGCAGCTCATTAAGTTTGACTAATGATTTAGAAAATTAAAACAAAGTATCAAGACTTATATTTCTTTGGAGAAAAAAATCAGTTTTTCATATTGGAATAATGAAGAACAGAAGAAATAACACATAGTCTATTTTCTAATGATTTTTCATTTCACACTGAAGAAATTGTTCAAAAAAATGTGTTACTTATTTTTAATATATTCTTTCACTTAGCTTGATTTATGTAATGTAAAGATGGAATTTTGTTATCGATTTTCTGCTCGTTTTCAGATAAGACAATATAATAAATATTATGTATGCAAATATTAGTGTGTTTTCATTGATAATATAATAATTAATATTTTTTTACCATAATTATAAATTAATAAATCCATTTCAAGGCAATTTTTAATTAGCTAAGTGCATATGATCAATCATCAAACATTCTTTATGGTTATGTAGAGATGTAAATTTTCTGGAAAAAAACAAGTGGCGGAATTTATATGTATGTCCCATTTATATGTATTAAATGAAAATTATTTTCACTTTATATTACAAAATAAAAAGAAAGTAGAAAGTTTGCTTTTAAAAGTTTAGTTTTTTTTTTTTTTTTTTTTTTTGTTCCCTCACAGCCTAAGAATTTTTATTAAACCCTATTGTTTGTTATATCATATCTCTATTGAAATGATTTTTCAGTTACATGTTTAACTACCAATTGACCTAATGTAAAAACCTGAACCAATATGTATGCAGTTTGGAATGAAATAAATTATGCATTCCATTTACATAAGTATAGTTTTTAAGTAAATGATACTAGTTTAAAGAAATTACTGCAGTTTTGTCATTATTATGAATATCAGTATTCAAAAATTCCATTGTTTGTTTAAAAAATGTATATTTTTACATCATTACTTTTTTTCTTAGAATTATAATTTTATTTCCTTTATAAAATATGTTTAGTTTTGGTATAGCTTTCCAATCTCAACTCAAAAAAGTTTTGATTTAGTTTTATAATCTAAATTCAAATAAAACTAAGTTTTAGTTTGGCTTACTCAGGTCTGCAACTAATAAATAGCATAGGATTTATTGACTGTTAGATTTTTACTAACTGAAACCAGAAAAATATTTTATTTTTTTAAATTTAATTAAATGTTTTTTTTTTTTTTTTCTTGAAATTTGGTTTTCTATTCTTGAGTAAGAAACCATATTCAATAATGTTACCACATGGTAATTTTATATTTCTAAGAGTGGAACTCAAAAGTTATGAAAACAGAACACTACAAACAGAAAATGCTCACTATTTGAGGAATTAACAAAAGCAGTTACATACAGAGATAAACTTCTACTGTGCTTTAGAAAACTACAAAAATTCCAAGTTTAATCAAGAGTGAAAGTATAATTTGGAACATAGTTATTTGTAATAAAATATGTTTTTTTTTTTTTTTTTTTCATTGCAGTTGTATTTTTCTAATGCAAACTGCCCATGTTTTTGCAACATTACTGTACAATATCGAGGTAAAATGGAGGTCAATTTTAGATTCAATACCTTGAAAAAACATTCTATTAATCAGCTATAACGAAATCTTGAAAAATGCAGCATAGTAGTTCCACCATATAAAAAACATAGGATTTATTGACTGTTAGATTTTTACTCACTGAAACCAGAATTTTTTTAAGTTTAATTAAACATAATTTTTTTCTTTTTATCCTGAAATCTGGTATTCTATTCTTGAGTAAGAAACATATCCAATAAAGTTTCCATATGATAATTTCATATTTCTAAGAATGGAACTCAAAAGCTATGAAAACAGAACCCTACAAATAGAAAATGCTCGCTATTTGAGAAATTAGCAAAAGTAGTTACATACAGAGATAAACTTCTAGTATGCTTTAAAAAACTACAAAAGTTCAAAGTTTAATCAGGAGGGAATGTATAATTTGGAACATAGTTATTTGTAATAAAATATGGGTTTTTTTTCATCACAGTTATACTTTTCTAATGCAAACTGACCATGTTTTTGCAACATTACTGTACATTATGGAGGTAAAATGGAGGTCAATTTTAGATTCAACACCTTGAAAAAACATTCAATTAATCAGCTATAACGAAATCTTGAAAAATGCAGCATAGTAATGCCACCTATAGGGCAATTTACACCAAAAACTAAACAACATTAGTATATATCAGAAACTGTCTGAAGCTGTAGTTTGATTTAAAAAAAAAAAAAAAATTGTCCTTGAGGTAAAGCTATTGTGATAATCATGAATAATGCAGCATAGTAGCGTCATCTATTGAGCAATTTACACCAAAAAGTAATGAGCATGAAGTTATGTCAAAGATTAACTTAATCTGAAATTTTATAAAAATACATGCATTAGTTTGCGATAGAACTATTGTGGAAATTATGAATAATGCAGCAAAGCAGCATCATCGGTTTGGCGATATACACTAATAACTAAACATCTAGAGTTTATATCAAGGTGTAGCTGAATCTAAAGTTTTGTGAAATTATGTGCATCAGTTCTTGAGATAGAGTGCCCATAAAATTTATCACATACTGACTCACAGATATTTTCCAAAAACCATCAAAACGTGTCCAGGACCTTCTAAAACGTTTAAATACATCAAAAACTGGAAATCAAATTCTTCACGAATTCAATACTTACTTCTTGAAAAGATAGATTAAAGTAATAAATGCATACTTCAAAATTTTATGTTGAATTTTTAATTTTATCATTTCCATTAATCGGCATATTATTGCAATAATTTTACACATGAATTAATTTTTAAAAAGAGAAGTTGCATTTAATTACATATCTAGATTTTTTTCATGTAATCAAGTTTTTGTGAAATTGTGAACTTTTTGTATATACTTGTATACTTTTGTATATACATTCAGAATTTTTGAATAAGAAATTATTACTATATTTAGGCTCCTATTTTGACATTTTTAATAAGATTATTTACATACCTATATGCAACTTGATAAGATTCAGCTGCTGTATGGCATGAAAATTTTTTTTCTTCAATCACTGCACTTGTGAAAGATTCAATTTGTTGATTAAACTTTTTCTGAAATGTCTATTTTTAAGAGAAATTTTGCAAAAGGTCTTGTGTTTCAAACAAGAAATAAATGCAAAGGATCTTTTCAAGTCTTCTCAAACAGATTTCTGCTCAGAGATCAGATTACCCACATTAAAATTTTCATGTGAGACACTCAACATAAAAATAAATAAAATAAAAAGTATGAGAATGTAGCTATTACAAAATTTTCACAATATTATTTCATAAATGAAATTTCAATTTTTCCACTTCGGAAAAATTGAAAAACAAGCCTTTGGAAAAAAACCGAAAAAAAAAAAAACGGTTTTTTTCCGAGCATTCCCATCTCTATGGTTATGACAATATACAAGCTACAACAATAAGAGAGTTAATTATGCCCACAAAATATGCCAAATGGCTAAACTGCAAAACTGAAATATAAGCACTAAAAAGTAAGGAAAATATATAAATAATTTTTTTTTTTTTTTTTTTTTTTTTTACTATGTTAAGTACAATAAGCTCTCTATAAGGAAGACTCTGTAAGGCAAAATCTGTCTAACTAGGAAATATTTTCAAGTCTTTGCGAATCTATACACATAGAGTAAACTTCGTCTAAGGCAGAATATTGTCTACTATGGAAAATGTCCTTGGTCTTAATTGGTTCCATCTAAGACAGAGTTTACTGTACCATTATTAGTTTAATATTAATTAAATTATGATGATTATTTACTGAGAAAATAATTTAGAAATCCTGAATAGCCATGCGCAGGGTTGTTATGTTTAAAACATTTCGTTTAAAACAGCTGTTTAAAACACGTTTAAAACATTACATTTAAAACAATGTTTAAAACATGATTATTGCTAATAATGTCACAAATTAAAATTTAAGAAATAAAATTGTATTAAAAATTTCTAATTAGCTGTATGTACTAAAAGACATTCAAATTTTATTAAAATTATAAATTGGTTATTTAATTTTAATTATGTATTTAGAGTAAATTTTTTTTCTCTAAAATTGGAAATACATAATTTATTTTTTTAAATATCTCAATTATGTTTTTTATATAATATCAAAGTTCTATAATATTAATTTTCGAAGATTAAAAGTAAGACTGGAAGAGCATTTTTCGGATATACAATACAACAAGCCTAGTACAGCCTTATCTAGAATGCAACGAAAAGAAAATATTTTGATAAATTTTGACAAAGCTAAAATGATCTTTTCAACATCAAACCAGTACTCTTCAACTATCCGTGAATCCCTCGAAATTTTGCTTATCAATGATACTGTTTGTAATGATGTCATTTCTTAATATTCGGCACTGTGATACAATATCCTTGGTATTCTGATGAATTCATCGTGACTTTGTTTGTACATGCGGACTGTTTTTGTTTTGTTTTTACGTTTTCCATTTCTAATGAATTATCTTCTTTTATACTCTTTTGAAAATGGATGCGAGGGCATCCAAAAGATCTAAGGTAAATAATAATTAAATGATATCTATTTTTACAACACCTTTTAAGTATTTATTTGTATATTTTGAGAGATCTATTGCTCCTTTTTACTTACCCATCATACGTAGTATAGGGTAAGTCTTGCAATCATTTTGAAAATCGCAAAAAAAATTTTTGACGAATTTACACGTTTGAGATAGTGGAGATTCCAAAAAACATATTTTTAGAAAAAAAATGTTGCCGTCCGTCTGTCTGTCTGTCTGTCTGTAAACACTCTATCTCCCGAACGAATTGAGATAGAGACTTGAAATTTTGTATGTAGTTAGTATGTAAGAATGGGACGAAGCCTATTTAATATCAGCAACCTCGATTATCCGGAACTATTTTTTTCGGACTCTCAAAAAATCCGTTCTAATGAAAGGTATATAAAAATTTTCAAATTTTTTTGTTCTAAGGATAGGACGTAAAAGGCAATAAAATAACACACATTTTGCATATAGAACAAAGTCGATCAGATTATTAGTTGCCGAGATATTTGTAATCCTGTTTTCCACATTCTTCAATTTTTCATGACCCTGTATTTCAATTCAGAGGTATATTTTAATTGGAAATGAGACGCTTAATCTGACACAGTTAATTGTTAGTTAATAGAGTTATTATTTTTGGAGTTATAAGGATGTTTCTTTTACGCAGTTCGGTACTACTTGAGTAGTTTGGCGTTTTATATAATTTGTCGAAATGGGTACATCAGCAGTTCTTTAATATAGCATTACTATGTATATTAACAATATTTAAATTTCGCTTATGAATTGCAATGCATTGTATAAATAGTTTTCACATGTTTTATTTTCATATACATATCCATGATGGGTAAGTATTACAGTGGCCCCCAACGGCTAGTTAGTGAATAAATTCGGCAGTTGGTGCACAGAAAACATAATATTGAGTAAAAAATCTGGGCTAAATGCCTTCTTAATATGCTATAAATAATACTTTCTCCCATCAATAGATAATGCTATAATACTTTATAGATATTTGTTTAGTAGTATAAAAAGATTTTTTATTGTTTTTTTTTTTTTTCTCTTTCTTTATTAAAATTATTATGACTTCAGTTTAAAATATTCATATATAAAAAAATTCAACATTAATTTAAATTTCTTTTAATAGTATTTCCTTTTCAATAATTCATTTATGAAAATAAATTGAAATGAAAAGAAAACTTATCTACTTTCAGTTTCTTTTAAATTCTAATTGTTTAAATTTGCTTTTCTGTCCTCAGAGTTATAAAAGTATGCACCTACCAACCAATCTATTTTGATTTTCAGTTTGAATATGTTCTCAAAATAATAATAATAATAATTTAATAATAAAAAAATATTTATTTCTTAACTAATTTTTTACGTACTTCATATTTTTTTACACATTTATTACATATTTTTTACATATTTCATTACGCTTTAAAGGATAATCACTTGCAATTGATGAGACAAAAAGGCATGAATCTTGCTACCAAATTATGTCCTGAACTAATTCCAATAATTATAAATTATAAAGCTAAGTCAGCTCCATTCTCTGATTATATGTTTGATGCAGTTGCCAATCATAAATTTGCCATTGGAGAATCAAATAAAGTGGAAATAACACATTTATTGTGGTGGTTAAGCCTTGAAAAACACATTGATAAAAATGCCATGAATATCATAAAACAGTTACATACAGCTGTATGTTCTACTGCCGGATTAGAAAGAGTTTTCTCTATTTTTGATTTTGTGCAAAGCAAAACCAGAAATCGTTTGGGTGTTGATAAGGCTGTTGTAAGGTTATTGACAAACTTGTTACCATTTTTAAAGAACTGAACAATTAAATGTTTTAGTTTAGAATAAAAATAAAATTGCTAATTAATGTTTGGTATTTGTTATATAATTTTTTTTCTTCCTTACTGCCATTTGACAATATTTTCATTCTTTATATTTAATAATTTTTGTTCACTTTAATCAAAATTGTGCTGTGTGAGAAAAAAACGTTTTAAACGTTTAAAACATGTTTTAAACAAAAAAAACATGTTTTTTGTTTTTTTTAATAAAAAACATGTTTTTTTCCAACCCTGGCCATGCGCGTAACCAAGGAAGGTGCCCTGGGCCATGTTTTTGCAACATTACTGTACATTATGGAGGTAAAATGGAGGTCAATTTTAGATTCAACACCTTGAAAAAACATTCAATTAATCAGCTATAACGAAATCTTGAAAAATGCAGCATAGTAATGCCACCTATAGGGCAATTTACACCAAAAACTAAACAACATTAGTATATATCAGAAACTGTCTGAAGCTGTAGTTTGATTTAAAAAAAAAAAAAAAAATTGTCCTTGAGGTAAAGCTATTGTGATAATCATGAATAATGCAGCATAGTAGCGTCATCTGTTGAGCAATTTACACCAAAAAGTAATGAGCATGAAGTTATGTCAAAGATTAACTTAATCTGAAATTTTATAAAAATACATGCATTAGTTTGCGATAGAACTATTGTGGAAATTATGAATAATGCAGCAAAGCAGCATCATCGGTTTGGCGATATACACTAATAACTAAACATCTCGAGTTTATATCAAGGTGTAGCTGAATCTAAAGTTTTGTGAAATTATGTGCATCAGTTCTTGAGATAGATGATTATTTACTGAGAAAATAATTTAGAAATCCTGAATAGCCATGCGCGTAACCAAGGAAGGTGCCCTGGGTGACCCCCCCCCCCCCCCCCGCTCGCGCAAACCCAAGCTTGATTACTTTTAAAAATCAAAATTTATATAAAAGAAAAAAAAAAAAAAAAAAAAAAAAAAAAAGAAGAAAATTGAAAACAAAGTTCAATTAGTTATTCAAAACTAACAGTCAATGTTTTGAAATGTAATAAAAGAAAAGACCCACATTCTTTTTTTTTTTTTTTTATCTTTTTACTAGAATCTGTATTAGTCACAGTAAGTCAAAAAGTTGTTTTTTTAATCCCAATTTAATGTCTTTTGTTTATGGAAGTTTTTTTAACGCCATTCTTTCTCATGCATGTTTTTGCAATTCTTTAAGAAATTAGCCCAAATTCTCGACAAGAATAGAAACTATTTATATCCTTGCTTTTGTAATCTAAAATCTAGATAAGAACAACAACAACAAAAAAAAAAAGAAAGAAAGAAAGAAAATAAAGGAAATACAGATGTGAAATGATAATTCCACCGTGTGATTAGCCTGGGGAACGGAGGGGTCTCACAAATCTGCTTCCTTTGAAAATCAGAAATAATGACAGGGTGGCTACACAAATGATGAAAAAAAGTTCCCTGATTTTTCCCTGATTCCCTGATTATTTATAACAGATTTCCCTGATTTTTTTATTATTAAAGAACATATATGGTATTTTTTTAACATATGCTGCTTTCTCATATAACATGCTTATCTAGCTTGCAAATAACTCTTTTGGGAGGAAAAAAACAAAAATTGCACAGTATTTAATTAGCACAGGTGCCAAGTATTATGATTTATCTGTAATTATTACAGATACGCAACAAAAGTTACAGCGTTACGGGCATCGGATAAAAAATTTGCTAATTTTGTCAAAGGTTCGCTTGAAATAACATGAATTTCGATATAGGATCGTGGAAAAAACATTAATTTTTTTCAAAAGTTCGTATAAAAAAATGCTCATTTCTTCAAATTTTTGCAAAAAAAAAAGGGCACAAATTTAGTTAAAAGGTCGTAGAAAAGCATAAAATTAGTCCTAAAGATTGTGTAAAATAGGGATGCACAACCTTTTCAATCGAAGGGCCACTTATAAATATGTCTGGGTGGTCAAGGGCCACATCAATAACACGGGGATATTTCGATTTCGAGGAGGTGATCTGTGGCCTATAATCATATTAAAAATATGGTTTCAGAGGGGAGTAGGGGAGTTATTTCTTTAATCTCACTTACCCAATTAAAATATCCAATTCAATCGGTATGCATATATCAGCAGTTTTTATGTTTATATATGTAACAGATATAGCAAGGATTATTTTCAAGATGTAATAATATTCATCGGCTTTATTCAGGAGAGAAAATTTTGTTTTATTAAAACTGCTAAAAAACAAACATAAATGATTAGTGCCGAAAAAAATGTGAACTTTATAAATGAAGGAGAGGGAAGCAGCTGATCAACAAGATTCTTCCATACCTGATCAATGAAATTCCCTATTTTTCTGCACCTGATCAACGAAATTTGCAATTTTGTCATTCTTGATTGACCAAATTTGCACTTTTTACGAAACTGATCGACGAAATTTGCAAATTTTCCTCACATGCTCGATAAAACTTGCAATTTTTCTGCTCCTGATCGACAGAATTTGAGATTTTTTTCATGCCTGTTCAATAAAATTTGCGATTTTCACAAAGCCAATCGACGAAATTCACGAATTTTAGAAATCTGATTGACGAAATTAGTAATTTATAATTCCATGATCAAAAAAATTTGCGATTCGTGCTTTTTACGAAGCCAGTCGCCGAAATCCACGATTTTTCTAAAGCTGATCGACGAAATCCGTAATTCTTCCTCGCATGATCGATAAAATTCACGTTTCTTCAGGACCAGATCGATGAAATTCATGATTTTTCTGCAGCTTATCGACAAAATTCGCTATTTTTACGAAACTTATCGACCAAATTTGTGATTATTATGAATCCGATTGACGAAAGTCACGACTTTTACGAAACACATCAACAAACTTTATTCCTCTGCCCGGGCCAACGAAATTTGCAATATTTCGGGTCCCGACCATTAAAACTCGGGATTTTTCCATGTCCGATCGTCGAAATTTGCGTTTTTCAGCTTTAATTGACGAAATACTAAATAACTAAATTCGCAACTTTGAACTAATTTTGACGAATTCTGCAGTTTTTTACGTGACACGATGGAATTCACGATTTTTTTCTCTTGATAAATTGAGAAAGCTCACGATTGTTTCGCAGCCGATATAGAAATTTTCAATTTTTCTGCACATCATCGCAAAATTCTCAATTTTTCCGTGCCTTATCAACGAAATTTGCAAAGTTTTCGTCCTCGATCGACAAAATTCACGATTTTTTTTCCGTGCCGGATCAACGAAATTCGCGTATTTTTCACGCGACAAACCAAGAAAACATGCGATTTTTCCACAGCCAATGAATTTAATTTTCAGCTTTGTATTTTTTTTTTTTTTTTTTTTTTTTTTTTTTCACACTGAATACCTATGCTGGCGATTTTTATTTACCTGATCAACGAAATGTGCATTTTTTCGCGTCTGATCGGCAAAATTCGTAACTTTTCAGTGCCTGATCGACAAAACTTCCGATTTTTTCTGTGCCGATTGGCGAAATTTGCTATTTTTTTCTGAGCCTTATGGGCAAAATTCGTGATTTTTCCCGAGCGTCACTGACGAAATTTGCTATTTTTCGCAATTGATCGATGAAATTCACGATTTTTCAGTATTCAATCTACGAAATTTAAGATTCTTAAGTGACTAATAAAATTTTATATTTTACCGCGGTAACTTAACGAAATGTAGGATTTTTTTTTCTGCGATCTATGCACAAAAATTGCAATTTTTTCCAGTTGTAAATTGACGATGTTCGCGGGCCACACGTTAACCCATCGTGGGCCACAGGTTGTGCATCACTAGTGTAAAAAATGCAAATTTTATCCAAGGCACGCGATAAAAAATGTGAATTTCGTGAAAGGTTTGCGTAAAAGCAAGAATTTAGTTTTAAAAAAAATCACCTCTTCAAATTTTATCTAAAGATTGCAAAAAAAGTGCAAACTTCATCTCAATATCATGAAAAACGAGCAAATCTCATAAAAAAAATCGTAAAAAATGCATAAAAATTACTTTAAAAAAAACGTGCAAATTTCGTCAAAAGATCGCAAAAAATGTTGGAATTTTGTCAAAAAATTGCAAAAAATGTGCAGATTTCATGAAAAAAAAAAAAATATGAAAACCTTATAAATTGTGTCATAAACTCTCAAAAGTGTACATTTCTTCAAGAAATCACGAAAAACATGTAAATTTTGTCAAAGATTGCTAAAATTGAAGAATTTCATCAAAAGATCATGAATGTACTAACTTTTGAAAATTTGAGTTTATGGGACAATTTAGCTTACATACCGACGGATATCACTTGGCAGCAGTATGGCTTTATGTCTCTTTATCACATCTTATTATTGGTTTAAGTGTAGCCTGTTTGGCAACAAATCTATGTTGTTGGTAAGGTGAAAATAGAAATATTTTCGCAGAGGGAAAAATTTCCCTGATTTTTCAGTATTTTTTATAAAGTTCCCTGATATTTCCAGATTGATAAAATTCCCTGATTTTTCCCTGATTCCATGATTTTCAGAATCTGTAGCCACCCTGAATGATACGCAAAATTCAAATTACTATGGGGAATAGAGATAAGATGGGCTCAGCCCAGGCCTGATATGGTCTCGGGCTCAATTTTTATTCTAATCTTCGGGCTCGGGCTCAATTTTTATTCTAATCTTTGGGCTCATTTTTCTGAAACTGAAAAATTATATTTATTCATGCGCAAAAAAGATTGAATTTTTTTTTTTCCATTTAAAATTGTGTACTTATTCCTTTTCAAATAAGTCATTTAGATCAAAATGACAGGGAACTGAAGTAATGTTTATTTATTTTAGCATTTCCTTGCTATTTCAAATGAAAATTTATGATAATTACAGATTTATGTCTACATAATTTCCGACAACGACCTACTGACTGGCACCAATCAAAATAAACACAAATATGAATTTGCTTTTTGTTGGCTTTTCGTTAGCATATATTTTTTTATAGGATCGTTTATTTATTTATTTATTATTTAGTTACATAACGTGAAGATAATGCTTTCTTCTGTTACTAATAGAAGAAAATTAGCTGGAGGTTTGCAAATTGTTTAATCTTCTATTGTGCACGAGGTCATAGTCGTTTTTCATATGAAAATTAGTGGTTGTTCTATCTATTTGTCAACATGAAGTCTGTTCATGCTGAGGACAATATACATTTTCAAAGTCAACTTTCCTGCGTAAGTAAAAATAATTATTATGTTATTCTGATATAAAGCAATTGTTCAGTGTTTCCTCTTTTCCTATAAAAGCATCGGACCTTTAAGATAATAAAATCATTTTTTAAACTTTACGTTGATTTCCAGGCACATATTAATCACGGAAGATTGTTATGAGAAAGGAATAGGCTATAATTAAACTTGTACATTCTTTATAGAAAATTGAAAAACGTTGTTCGATTCGCCAGATAACAAATAGTAATTTCTGCAAATTTCATACATTTATTCATTAAGTCACAAATATGTACATGAAATTTACTTTTTAAAATAGGGGAAAATTTGAGATTAATTTTAAGAGTCAACTGTATTTTTATTTGATACGGATTTTGATAAGATTGTATTTAAATTTTCATTTAACAATTTTACCTGTGTAAGAAATTTTTAATACTATAATAATAAATTTATAATATACAATAATAATAAATTTATAATATACAATAATAATAAATTTATAATACAATAATAATAAACAAAAATAAATAATTAACATAATAATAAATTTTTAATACCATAAATACCATACAATTTTGTTTTGTATATTTTTGGTATCAGGCTCGAGGTCTGGTAACAAAAAATCTTTCGGGCTCGGATTTAAAACTGTCGATCTCGGGCGGACTCAGGCCCCAGAAAATGAGCCCGAACTTATCTCTAATGGGGAATGGTCTGTTGGTTGGTTAAGTTTCGTTTTTTGCGGCCATATTTTGACATTTTAAAAAAAAAAAAAAAAAAAAAAAAAAACATGTTATAGAGAAGAAATAGGCTTTTAATTGGAAAATTTTATTTATTCATGTGTAGAAAGATTGAAAGAATCCTTTTCTACTTTAAATTGTGTACTTATTCCCTTTACAAGTTACTCTATTGCTACTTTGATCAAAATGATGGGATAAATAAAGCCGTGTTTGTTTTAGCATTTCATAACTGTTTGAAATGAAAATTTGTGATACTTACAGGTTTCTGTTTACGAATATCTTTGTTTTATACCTACCATGTTTTATCTGTCTTTATATATCTTTTTCTTATCCATTAGATTTATTTCTGAGCAACTTCTCATCCTTCTTTGCACAATGGAAAATTGCGTTTGGGTCCATTTGTAAAAAAGTACCATACAATTATATCTTCAGCGAATAAAAACCTGTCTAAAACGGAAACTTGATAGTTTTTAAGTGGTTCTGTTTTATTAGGTTTTATTACATAAGATATTGTTTGTACCCAACATGTTCAGGTTAAAAAATTTGCCCCCCCCCCCCTGTTCAAAAGGCTGGCTACGCCTATGATAGCTAGTTTAATCTCCTCAGTCCCGAGACAAATATCATGTGGGACTACAAAAACTAGTTTAAAATTACTATAAAAAATCTACAAAAATGTATCATCCTATAAATTAATGCTTACGCTATGCACACATTAATTTAAAAAAAAGTAATTAATTATTCTAGAAGCATTTAAATTAATTTAAAGGATGTTTATTGGTGTCCACTACAGGCGACATCAAAAATGAAGAGGTTAATCTTTTTTTTTTTTTTTTTTTTTTTTTTTTTTCCTGCTTGAACCACAAAGAATATCTGGTGATTTATCACCTGTGCCTAGTTCATTATAAAATGCCTTCAAATGAATTTATTAATTTATAATTAATTTCTAAAAATATTATAATGCTGTCATATTTTAAGGGACTTTTTAGCCATTGAAAACACAAAATCTCAAATCTTCCAGGGAGAACATATCATTGCTTTGGAAGGGGGATGTACTCCCCCTTCCCCCCCCCCCCCCACAGGCCACCTGGCGAAATCAACACTGTTTACTACTGTATAATATATCTTTTGATGCAAATCTTAATCTTATTTCATACAAAATATGTACATACACAAATCATTTTTATTGTTATGTTTAAAATTAAAAAATAAAATTGGAACTGTGATTTATAATATAGTGCTTTGTTTCTGAAATGCAAGTATCTGTTTATTTAATAAAGTGTAATATATGACGAGGAGGGGGATATTGTGAAATGTAACACTTTGTGACAAAGAGGGAGAAACAAGTCAAAAAAAAAAAAAAAAAAAGCTTGTATTAAAAAGGTTAGTTTAATAAAGTGTACTCACATTAAAACAAAACTTCATGACAAATATATATTTGAGAAGATTAAAACATTATATTAATTAAACAAAATAATTACAAATAATGTTTATTTAAGTAATCTCTTGATATATTAAAATATTAATTTATTTAAATATTAATAAAGATTTTATAATTTTAAATGTAAAATAATTATGACTGAAGCATAATTTTTGAATTATTTGGCTGACATGTAGCTTGTATTTTAAAGTTTATGTTAAGGAAGAAAAAAAAAAACTCTTCATGCTGAAATATATTTTTTAGAAGATTAAAAATTATACTAATCTAAAAGCGTAATTGCAAATAGTTTTTTTTTTTTTTTTTTTTTTTTTTTTTTTAATAATCCCTTAATTTTACTCCAAAGTACAACAAAAATTATATAATTGTATCTTAAAACTTTGTAAATTATTTAACTCACCATGTATTAAAACTTTTCATACTGTTTATAGCGATATTATATCATCCCCTTATATGAATCTAATAATGCAGCCAATTATCGGTCCCTTTTCAAAGGGGTTGCAAGTACATGGGTACAAATCTCCCATGAATAAACAAACTACATGTGTCCTTAGAAACAATTGGTTGAAACTAGTTAACCTTGAAAGGGAGAGATTCAAGGTTGCCCACAAATTAGAGCAGAATTGCAAACTGTTGAATGTAGTTATGGATTACTAAAATAGTTGATTCCGAGTAGCTTTATTCTGCTGAGGTCAGAATCGGCCCATACAGAGCTGCCAGCAACTTTGGTACAAAATAGTAGGGACTTAGGGACCTAATGATTAAAAATTAGGGACTTTTTAGGGACCAAAAGTCTGAAATAGGCACCTTTTAGGGACCTGAAAAATAAACATAATATTTATGCAAATCAAATACAATTTTTAACAAATAAAAGCCAATTTTTTTTAAACTTTTATTTAATCAAATATAATATTTACAAATTTCTTAAATTAACCTTCTTTAGATTTGTTACTCATAAAATTTGTAATTAAATTATTTTTTCTAATTTATAACACTAGACAAGCTATCAGCTTTATCTTTTTTTACTTCCAGTTCCTTGTTAGCTGTTATACCAGCTTCAATTAAATTTTAACCACTTTAGCTTCAGTCAAATTTCCTTTTTCTAAAGCAATTTTTAACCTTTCATTGCCTTTATCGTTCAATCTGTCCAAACAGTTACTTCTTCATTTACATTTTTGTTTAAATCTTCCAAAATTTTGTCAAGAACTACAATTGTACTTTTATCTTTTTCAGCTTCTTTTTTTTTCTGATTTCTTCCTCTTCTGTAGCTTTTTCCACTTCAAGTTGTACTTTCCTTTTTTTTCTTTTTCTCTCTTTTCATTTTCTAGGTAACTTTGATAATTTTGATATGCAATATTAGCCTTTTTTATCATTTTACTGGTTACTGGTACTAGAGCAGCATGGTTTTCATTATGATGTCTTAAAGCATCTGCTAAGTTTAATTAGCATTTAGCATCCGTTCTTTGATAGAGGCCCGGTCTTCGGAAAGAATTTGATGTGAAAGCGAAAATCCTTGTTCTACATCTGCACTGCCATGGTACAAACTGAGGCAATCTTCAAAATAAAGAGAGAGATTTGGATATTTTAATCCTCCCTTTTCCTCTTTTGCATAAATAGAAGTAGCCCAAAATGAATCAATCCTATTTACCGTATTTTCCGGCGTATAATCCGCGGATTATCTGTTAAAAAACCTCGAAATTTTCAAGTGCGGATTATCTGCCGGTGCGGATAATCTGATGAAATTTTTTTCAAGCTGAACTGATTTCCCATTTCTACCGGCAATTTTAAAATGCAAACATATCAAATGATTGTCTGTTTGGGAAACCGCTCGCACAGCTGCTTGTGATTGGTTCACATATGATATGACCGTTCTAGTGGGAGTGGCCTCCGATTTTTAAAGAATATTTGTCTACTCTTTTTGCAACATGCTTCTATGAAGAATTCAGAGTTTCTGAGCTCATCTCGATCAAAAATTGCAATCTAATAATTTGTTAGCTGAATCTTCTTTTATTTGTCACGTGGAAAAAAGAATTTTGCTTAAATTACACAGCTGAATTTAGCTGGATGTAATAGAAAAGGCAGAGGTTGTAATAGATCGAATATAATCGATTGCTGTAATCGAATGTTAGATTATGGTAAAAGAAAAAGGAAAAAAAAAATTATTCACGGAATAAGAGTCTCTTACTTATTTTATTATTAAATACTAAAAATTATTATTAGTAAATAATAATTTTACCTGCTATTGTTAAACAATTATCGAATATAGATCGAAATGGTAATAGATAGAATAAAATTGATCACCGTAATCGAATTTCTGCTATAGCAGCAGAACAAGGAAAAAATTATTAAACTATTGTCAAATATTATTAATACTATCGATTATTATTTTAACTTGCAGTTATCCTACAATTATTTATTTTATTTACAATTATCATTTTAATAGGACAACTAAATCAATAGAAACGTTATTTATTAGTATTTTTGCATCGTATAATCCGCGGATTATACGCCGGTGCGGATTATCTGCTGAAATTTTTTTTCAAAGGCCAAAATTTACGGCTGCAGCTTATACGCCGGTGCGGATTATATGCAGGAAAATACGGTACTTCAGATACTTCTTGACTGAGCTTGCAAATTTTCCATTCATCCAAGAGGGCATCAATTTCAATGTTTATAGGCAATTTTTGTGCAAGTTTAGCAATATTTTTAAAACTTTTCGGAGTACTTTTGAATTCTGGGTTTAAGCAACTGAGATATTTCAAGTTTTAATTTTGCAATATATCTTTATTGTAAAGATATTTACCAGAAGCTATATAATGACGTTGCACATCACTTAAAACATAACCTTTATCTTTTTCAGATAATTGCAAAAACTCTTTTTGCAATTCTTCATTAAAAACAATATCTCTTGGAGAGATTAAATTTTTACTCTCAAAAGCATCTTGACTGACATCATTCTTGAAAGATTTAATGGTTGACTGTTTGCAAATACGCACTGCGACTTTAATGATAAGGCATTTTATTCCATCATACACTAAGTGGATCAGAGGATCTTCCCTTTGGAAAAATGCAGTAAACTGGGTAAATAGTTTGGCACTAGATATAATAAACAGTAACTGACATTTCATTATTTTCTCCTTCAAATATTCAACATTTTTTTTTGTAGCTGACTGTATTTAGTGTCCTTTGTTCTTTTCTAGGTGGAATATATTTTAAGAAATATTCATGGAGACAATTCCATTGTTCTAACAACCAATTTGCTGCAGGTTCCAGAGTTAACCATTTGCTTGGCACATGTTTCATAAATCTATGTGCAGGAACACTTAGTTTTTCCTGTATAAAACTAAAATCTTCCCACCTGGATGACCAGTGATTAAAATAGTTATATACTAAAATAATAAAATCAGACGCATCACATCCATCAGGCCTAGAAGTGACTTTTTTCAAAAATATTATAGGAAATATAGGAATTTTATAAGAATTTTCATTTATATGTAAATATATTGACACATGTTTTAATATACAGTAGACTCCCTCAAATCCGCACAGCTTGGGACCAGAGGTTGTGCGGATTTTAGAATTTTGCGGATTTCTGGTCATTGCTTTGTTTACGTTTTTTAAACAGTAATTTGAGTGCAATTAATAGTGCATTCAGGACTATAATGAATACTTACAATATAATAAAATGTTAAAATAAGTAATAAATTAAAATAATAAAAATTTAGATAATTTTCAAAATGATTAAAATATTAAAAGCAAAGATCAAGTTAATGATCAATAGTGTATGATTAAATATTCATTATAAAAATTAAATATATTTTTCCAAAATTATTCAACAAAACTTGCCTCATAAAAGTACATTACTAATTCACATCAAAATCATAAAATAAGGATTTTTTTTTTAAAGTTTAGCCAGGCTTAGTAACCAAAAAATCTTGATTAATGCATAAATATATTTGGTAAGAAAATTGTGATTACCAGTGATATCAGCAATATCTTGATTTTTTTTTTCTTCCTTCATGAAAAAAAAAAAAAAAAAAAAAAAAAAAAAACGAATAGAGTATTATTGAGAAAATTAAAAAATATATGGAATTGATACAAAATTAAAAAAAATCACATTTTGTCCAAATATCCAATCTGAAAGTTTCATTGTTTACATCCATAAAGTATGTGCGGATTTTAGAGAGTTGCGGATTTCTGGTTTGCGGATTTGAGAGAGTCTACTGTATCAACATATGTATCAACAGAGACATCAACATTGTAAAAACTATAACATAAATAAACTATTTAAAGTTCATTCCTGACTATTTCAGAAATTTTTAGCACACTTTAGGATTAAAATACTGGTTTCAGGAATAGTACGCTTTTTTGTTTTTTCTAGCAATATTTAACACTTATTACAATTATTTTCTGAATCATCATCACTTATATAATTTGCATTTACGAACACAAACATAATTGAAATAAAGGTTATAAATGATTTTTTTGTAATAAATTTAAATGAAATGAGTTTCTGTCAAAGTTCTAAAAACCCTGAAATTCACTGCAAATTTTATGAAAAGTTACAGCAAAGAGGGAGGAGAGAGGAAATCCTTCTCTATATTAATTATACATTTTTTCAACGGCATTCCCAGGATTTTTTTTCTTTTTTTTTTTTTTTTTTTTGATGGAATTTGCATTTTCCATTTGATATTTAGGGGAAAATACCACCTTTCTCATGATTTTTTAATGTAAAAGTTTTTAAAAACTTTTTATTTTAAATTCTTTGGTAAAATTTGAATTTTTTCCACAATCTTTAGACAAAAATCATGTTTTTTTTCGCTATCTTAAGATAAAAATTGGGTTCTTTTCGCAATCTTTAGACAAAAATCTCATTTTTCTCGCGATCTTTTGACAAAATCGCCTTTTCCTGGCGATCTTTTGACGAAAATTGCATTTACCTCACGATCTTTTGGCGAAAGTCGTGTTTTCTTCGCAATTTTTTGGCGAAAATCTCGTTTCCTTGCGATCTTAAGACAAAAATAGCATTTTTCTAACAATCTTTTGATAAAAATCGCATTTTTCTCGCGATCTTTTGACAATAAATATGTTTTTTTGAGATTTTTTAACAAAATTGGGGATTTTTCACAACTTTTTGATGAAAAATGCATTTTGCTCACAATCTTTAGACGAAAATAGTACTTTTTTTGCAATCTTTGGACGAAAACCACGTTTTTCTCACGATCTTTCAACAAGAATAGTGTTTTTCTCGCAATCTTTTGATAAAAATCCCGTTTCTTTTCAATCTTAAGACGAAAATTGCAGTTTTTCACAGTCATTTGGCAAAAATCTCTGTGAAAATTTCCTTATGAAAATAGCATTTATTCATGATCCCTAGACGAAAATCACGCTTTTCTGGCGATCTTAAGCAAAAATCGCATTTTTCTGGCGATCTTTTGATAAAAATCATATTTTTCTCGCGAAATGTTGCCAAAAAAGGTGTTTTCTTGAGATTTTTTGAACAAAATTGCGGGTTTTTTTCAGGACTCTGACCAAAATTGCAGGGTTTTTTTCACTACAATTTTTTCATTTCTTCCACTATGATCAGTTATATGCTATCATCTACAATATTAAATTTTAAAAAAAAGTAAATTTTCTTGATAAATTTTGGTAAAATGTAAGGAAAAAATTAACTTAGACACAGTATAGATAAAAAAAGGGACTTTTAGGGACCTCTTAGTGAAAATAGGGACTTTTAGGGACCAAGTTAAAAAATAGGGACCTTTTAGGGAAATAGGGACCAACTGGCAGCCCTGCCCATAAAGCTCATGCTAAATTGATGCATTATATCAATTTTTTTTTTTTTTTTTTTTTTTTGTAACAAAATGAATCGCAATCATGAGATTAAGCATGATTTTTAAGATAAACATTGAGTGATTATTTAAAAAAAAAAAATGGATTTAAAAAAATGAATTAAAAAAGACTATTTTAACTTTTATACTTTTTTTTTATTTATTTGTGTTTATTACATGTATCGATATAATACTAAGATCCTTCAGCAATAATTTTAAGTTTGAAAAACCAAGCATAGTTAAAATTTAACTATGCTTTTGAAATTGAACCTAATATATATGATTAAAAGAAATTGTACAATGATTTATAATAACTCTAAACAATGTCAAATACAAAATTGTTTAAAACAAATCTAAATTTCCCAAGTAAAAACAGATTTAAGAAACAACTTTTTGAAATATATAAAATAAAAAGGATACTTACGTCATTTTCCTTTGTAATCATCTTATAGTACATAGATTCTTTATCAGAAGTATCACAATCTAATAATCTATCAAGTTCATCTAATAAAGTTTCTAAGTTAGCAGCTTGAAAAATATTTTCTTCAGAACCATTTACACTTTGCCATGCCCCAGTTACATCTTCACTAAAATAAAGGAAATATTGTTGTTAATAAAGGCTATTAAATAGATAATACAAATGTAAATCTTCATGTCGAAACTTTTATTAATTAAAATAATTATTCTAACACATTCTTTACATATAATCACGTTTGTTGCACAAGTTTGCTCTGTAAGAAAGTATCGACAACTTATATATTTATAAATTTTATGACTGATTACAACAAATCTGCACCTTTAAATACCTAAGAAATAAAAAATTTTCCTTTTGGTGCCAATAATTTTAGAATCATTTTAAAAAGTAAATAAGACTGAAATAACTATAGCAAAATATTTAGCTATATACAAATACAGTACAGTCATGCTATTCTGAAAACCCACCTAATCTGAACCTCAGAGTTCTGAAAAAATACAGATTTTTTAAACTTAAAAACAAGAAAAATTAAAAAGACTTTCATGAAAAAATGTACATTTATTATTACCGTATTTTCAGGTGTATAGTCCGTGGCTTATACAAGAAAAAAACCTTCGAAAAAGCCGGTGCGGCTTATACACGATGTGGGTTATACAAAGATGTTTTTTTTAAATTGGAAATTGTGATATTTTTTCTACAATTTTTAAACCTTAAAAAATTTGAAAAAAACATCGAAATTTGTAAATTTTTTTCGCTATGCCGCAAAATTTAGAGAATTCTCCCAGGTTTGTAAAGGCTTTTTTTTACTGCTTAAATACAGTTATTTCTAGATTTGGAAGAACTGTCACAGTCGCAACTATCGCCAAGTATTGCATTGATAGATGTATAATAGCCATTGTGTTTGTAGAGTACAAATCCAAAATCCGGAACTCTTCCAATCTCGACAAATCTGAATTCAAGATCATTTTTAGTTTATTTTTCGAAAAAATAATCTACCGACCCTGTTGCAAAGAACAAAAAAAAAGTGTGTGATTTATATAATTTCGGAATGATTCAGAGTAGTCAGTGGCGTAGCTAGGATGGGTGACACCCGGGGCGGATGTAAAATGGTGTCACCCCCCCCCCCCCCCCCAAATCCACCATATTTTTCAATCACAATTCTACGTTATTACAAATAAAATTTCAACATTTTTTTGCATGCCTGATGTGATTTTATAGATAATTCAAGAAATGGATACAAAATTATAATTTAAAAATAAATTAGTTGGATATGCCAATCCCAAAACTTTCTTCTATCTCATACGTACATTTTAATATTTAAAAAAAAAAAATTACTCATTTTAATCAGGGATGGGACGAATATTCGGCCACTATTCGGTATTCGGCCCTTTTGCCGAATATTCGGTTGGCCGAATATTGAAGGCTTGTTGACCGAATACCTATAGCCAAATATTTAGAGATATCTCGCCGAATATTGCTGATATCTCGCCGAATAGTTAAAGATATCTTGCCAAATAAATTTAGGATTTGAAGAATTTCATTTCTTGCAATTTTTTTTTCCTCTAATCCAAATTGGTTACTTCATTTATGAAGTCATTCTCATTCTTACTTGCAAAACATACAGTTATTCAGATACTAAAAATTATACAGCCTTTCTGTATTGACTATAAAGGTTGGTGATATTTTAGAAAATGCTGCCCAAGTTGGAGATTTAATTGTACAAGAAATGTCTTCATTAGAGAATATGTTACAATTCAAGATATAAAAACACTTATCGGGAAAAAAAAAAAAAAAAAAAAAAAAAGGAAAAAAGAAACACTACCTTATTTTAAAACACTCGAATATTTGTTAATGTGGTCAAATTCCATGC
This sequence comes from Maratus speculifer, assembly GCA_964019185.1. Lineage (NCBI taxonomy): Eukaryota > Metazoa > Arthropoda > Arachnida > Araneae > Salticidae > Maratus > Maratus speculifer. The sequence continues at coordinate 71,979,090 of OZ025295.1, forward strand.
ACATGTAAAAAAGGCTCTTATGAAATTCATAACTTATTTTCTATGACGTGAGAAATGAAAAAATTCATTCACTAGGTGTATTAACGAAGATTCATTTTCAAAATTAAACATCAAATTTTACTATTCCTAATACAACGATACATCTGAAAACAGAACTGGTGTCAAACTAAATACAAATTAGATGACACAACTTGCTTTATGAAGATGGTTTTATAAATATTTAAACAAATTCTAAATGCTCAATAAAATAATTTTTTTATTCTATAGTTTTCACTTTTAAATAATTATTTGCATAATTACTGGTTTAAATATGTAACATTATGTATATATTTTTAATTTACATCTTCCTTTATTCATGTTGTTATCAATTTCTGTTTATCCTTTTAATGCTTGTTGAATAAGTGGAATATTGTATGCACCGATTCAAATGTCAAATATTTTGTTAACATATGCATTCTATTTTAAGCATAACCTTTTGCTTTAACGTAATTTGTAATTTAAAGATTGACAACTGATTTCCAAACAGTCTCATTCTTACGAATTTGCTTATTATTAGAGACACAAACTCTTAATGATCAAATTTACTTCATTAAAGGTTACTTCAGAAAATATTTCCTTGTGAATTCTGAGAGAGAGAGATTAAGAATATTATTAATTTTGAATGCAAGAAAAGATAAAAGTATCATTTGATAGTAAAAGTGAAATACATTGTTTATATTTTAATGGAAATATTTTACCATCCTGACTTACTGAAAATCAATTTAATGTACATCAAGATAAAAGAATATAATGCAGTTTCATAATTTTTTTTTTTTTTTTTTTTTTTTTTTTTTTTTTTTTTTGTTAAAATAAGTGTTTCAAATTTAAGAATACATTTAAAAGCACATTTAAGAGTAATAATTATTATTGAGTGCCTATTTTTTAAATTATATATAATAAAAATTTTTTTCTTTATTGGGAAAAAAAGTTAGTATTTGGCCGCTGAATATTCGGCATTCGGCCTAAAATTTGGCCGAATATTCGGTATTCGTCTATTCGGCCAAATCACTATTTGTCCCATCCCTAATTTTAATGCTTTAATGATTTTAATTCAATACCATACCAATTTTGATTTTCATCTTAAATTTCTGCTTCAGTCAATTAATCGAAGTAAAAACGAATTTCCGTCTCTGCACGAGCCGATGGACAATAGAATGATAGGCAGATTTTTTTTCCAAATTCAGGGAGGACCTACTTGCCATACCAAAAAATAATCATATACAAAAAACTTAGTTCAGTTCTAGAACTAATTTCATACACTTTTATGTTGTGCAATATTGAAAATGGCATAAAATTCGCTATTACAGCGCCCCCTTCAGGCGGATTTTTTTCAGATTCATGGCGATGCAACTAGCCACTTACACAAAAAATTTCGTTCAATTCGATGCATAAACTTCATGTACTTTTGGTCAGTAGGTACAATATTGAAAATGGCACAAAAATCGCGATTGCAGCGCCCCCTTCCGACGAATTTTTTTCAAATTCAGGGAGGACCAACTAGCCATAGTCATACACATATATAAAAAAATTGGTTTAATTCGATGCATAACTTCATATACTTTTGGTCGGTACAATATTGAAAATGGCACAAAAATCGCGATTGCAGCGCCCCCTTCCGGCGGATTATTTTCAAATTCAGGGAGGACCAACTAGCCATAGTCATACACTTACACAAAAAGTTTGGTTAAATTCGATGCATAACTTCATATACTTTTGGTCGGTACAATATTGAAAATGGCACAAAAATCGCGATTGCAGCTCCCCCTTCCGGCGGAATATTTCAAAACTGAAGGAGGACTTGCTTGCCACAGCCAAAAACATTCACAAAAAATTTGGTTCAATTCTATGCATAACTTCAAACACTTTTTGATGGTAGAATAGCTACATACACATAGACAGACACACACACGCACGCACACACACACACACACACACACACACACACACACAGACAGACACACGGACAGACAGACATTTTGTAAAAACGTGTTTTTTGGAATCTCTGACCCCTAAAACGTGTAAATCCGTCGAAAACCGGAAGTCGAAAAAAATTTCGATTACAATAGTTTCTTCTATTGAAGATAGAAGAAAGTAAAAACTAAAAAGTCCGTACATTTATAGGAAAGCCTATTTTGATTTTTTAACAAAATTTCTGTACTGTATTCTTTATCGAAATAAACTTATGCTACGATTCTTATCATTGCTTTTTTTTTTTCGTAATTATTGGTTCATTTTTGAACAATTATTTCAAAAAGTTACCCGTCAATACACTATTGAGACGCAATATAGATTATAACCTAAAGTTTATGCATTTTTGGAAGTCAAGAGTGCTGACACAGACTAAAGTATAGATTATTATCTTTTAATATGGATTATATTGTATGCGAGTTTCATCTCTAAGAAAAAAAAAAAAAGGGGGGGGGGAATGAATGCCTAGCATCTATAACATGGGAAATGACGAAACCTTTTTTAGTTTATCTGCAGATGCAGACCTCCCATATAAGAAATTACAGGGGCAATTTATAATTCATCCCATACTTCTCATAAATCAATGTGGTACCTATATGTAAAAAAAAAAAAAATAGTAACTAGCAAAAGCCATGCTTTGTTTGGATTCGCGAAGTATTATGCTATAAGATAAATATTTTAAAGTAATAATATATTTTTAAAATTGCTTTTGCATCTTTATTAACCAAAAATGTAATTTTATGTTTCGGCGCATTTTAATTTTAAAATGTATTTCAACCAAATAACTAAGAACTTCCTCAGATTGTTTATTTACGAAATAAGACTGGTATAAATAAAAATATTTTCGAAGTAGAATTATACAAAATATTAATTAATTTTATTTGTTTACAATTCTTTTATTGGCACTTCACAAAAACATAATGTAATTCTTTTAAAATTCATAAATATCGTCTGCTTAAATGATTTCAAAAAATAAGAATAAATTGTGTATTTGAATTCCTAACACAGAAAAATACTTTTATAATTGAATGTTAATAAGAGAATTTTCGCAAATTTTAATTCATTAAAAACATGCTATAGGGTCATTCCATGTCAAATCAACCAAAAAAATTCAATATTCAACCTGACCATTTCCGATTTCAATGAAACTGCTAGGGATCATTCTCTATGATGATATAAATAAGACCATATTTTTATTTTGTGTTTATCGCTTTAAATTTTTATACAATTAATTATTTAAATTTTGAAAAATCAGCATTTTTTGACTTGCATAAATATTTTCAATTTTGAATTTCTCAAGTTCTATCAAACATAGAAAATTTTGTGACCACTCATTTCAAAGAGGAGTTTATAAGGTTTAATTTGATATGCAAGTCGACTATGTGTAATTAAAATAAATACAATTTTAAAAATTTAAAAATTTAAAATTTTAAAATTTTTTAGGTAGTCATTTTTAAAAATTTTGAAAAAATTGTATGTTTGTTGTAATATTATAAGCTTTAAATTCTGAAATTTTTAGAGTGGGATCTCAATGGGATCAGGAGTTATTAAATAAAAGCTAAAAATTACCATACAAATCATAAATAAATAATAAAATAGACAGAATTAAATTGCTATTTTAATGGTAATTTTTGCTTTTATTTAATAACTCCTGATCCCATTGAGATCCCACTCTAAAAATTTCAGAATTTAAAGCTTATAATATTACAACAAACATACAATTTTTTCAAAATTTTTAAAAATAACTATCTAAAAAAGTTTCAAATTTAAAATTTAAAAAAATTTAAAATTTTATTTATTTTAACTATACATAGTCGACTTGCATATCGAATTAAACCTTATAAACTCCTCTTTGAAATGAGTGGTCATAAAATTTTCTATGTTTGATAGAAACTGAGAAATTCAAAATTGAAAATATTTATGCAAGTCAAAAAATGATGATTTTTCAAATTTTAAATAATTAATTGTATAAAAATTTAAAGTGATAAACAAAAAATAAAAATATGCTGCAATTTATATCATCATAGAGAATGATCCCTAGCAGTTTCATTGAAATCGGAAAGGGTCAGGTTGAGTCACTGGTTGATTTGGCA